>WBMV01003816.1:326974-920641 GCA_013396655.1 Campylorhamphus procurvoides | reverse complement strand
GGGGAAGGGCGCAAGGGGCACTCTACCCGCACCCCTCGCCCCGCCGTCGAGGTGTCCGCCCCCGCTGCCCGGGGCGCCCCGACCCGCACGCCCTCCCTCGAGAGCCGAGCTCCCACCGCCTGCATCCCGCCGCTCTTCGCAAGAGCTCCCGCCCGCCTCCTTCGTCCCGGAGACCCCCGGTTTGCACTCCCCATCCTTCGTGCCTTAAAAACTCCGGGAAGTCCTGCCTGCTCTCCCCACAACAGGTTCCCCTTCCTTCCGTCCCGCACGGCCAGCGCCCCTGGGAGAGATCGTCACCCTCCCCAGTGTGCTCACCGTGCCTCCCCACCGCGGGTGCTGGTCTCAGGGAATCCCAAACTCCGGCTTCACAGGGACAGGTTGGGCTGAGCCCCTCGTACATGTGTTGAGACTCATCGTACCCCAGCCCTCCCCTTACTTCTGCCCTTTCTTCAGCCCAAAGTACTCAAGCTTCATCACTGCCACTTTTTCTAAGCTTTTTCTAGCTTTGTCTTCCTAACGGGTTAAACTGCACTGCTGGGTCACATCTGGGCTTTAGCACTGTTTGTTTTTTCACTGGGGCCATGAAACCCGTAGGGCACTGCTAGGTACCTCCTGGCATTTGTATAAATCCCCGTAAAATAAGTAAGTGTGGAGGAAGATCTTGTGAATTTCAGAGGAAAGGACTGCATGATTAAGCAGACCTGTAACTTGTCAGAGGGAAGAGGGATTAAGAGGAGAGAAACGAGGCTCACACTTAAATTCTCTTGGTATTATTTACACCTGTAATAAAATCTGGTTGAGCTGGTTGTGCCTTTAGCAAAAATATGTCATCTATTAATGAATTGTTTGTAAAGCACTTTGAAAATGTTTGTAAAGCCCTGGTTAAGTGACCCCTACTGTGTGCATACCGCATGTGGCATGGGTATGTGCTCCTGAGCATGTCCATCACGGGCAGCTCATGCCTCTGAATGCACCTCGGGGCCTTCGCTTCTGCCCCAGCTCCATTGGCCAACTAAGAGTCACAGACTAAGACAGTCCTCAGCTATGGCTCCTTACAGAGTATGAGATTATAAATCACAGCAAACCCCGTGCTAGAAGAGCTCTGTGCTCACTCACTGAGCGTTTCCCCTCTGAGGCTCCATTGCTGTCGGGGTTTTCTTCACCTCTGAGAGGGGGGAAACTTGTGTGAGCTGTACCATGATGTTGTAGGGACTGATGGGCATTAAGTGTATTTTCCTCTAGCAAGATGGACAGTGCTATAACTGAGGTTTCATGGGCATAGGTGTTTACACAGCTCTCATCGCTTTACAGCTAGCTCCAATAAACAGCGCCTCTAACCTCACAAAATCCTTGGGGCAGACAAGTAATATTATCTTAACTTTTTAAACACAGAGGCAGACAGTGCTCCAGTCCCAAGGTCAAGCAAGGAGTCTACGATGGAGCCGGCAATTCAACCATATCTTGCAAGGCTCATATTTACTCGCAAGCATTGCCGTCTGTACCCAGAAGTGCTCAGCTGCTAATCTGGGTGGGTGATAATACTGTGAACGCACACAGTGTGCTGCACATGTCCCAGCCCTGCCAAGTTTACCATCTACATCATACAAACATGGGGAATGGGTGATGGGTGCTCTCCACACAAGCACCTGAAAGCAGAGACTTCCATTGGAGAAGGTTTTGGTTGTTTGGTTTTGGTAGTTTGTTTTGTTTGGTTTTTTTGTTCTGTTTTGGGTTTTTTGTTTGTTTGGTTTTTTGGTCCAAATTTTGTAGGAAAGAAGACTAGAAGGAGAATCATGATGACCACAAAACTATGCATCCTTGTCTTAGTATATGAAACCCCTTTGCAATTGCAGTCTTCTGCTGCACTTAGGCACTGGAACAGAGTTTGCTGCTACCAAAATAGGGTCTTCACCTAATTCCCATGACAAAGATCACCTACTGCATATTCAGAAGTTACTAAGCAAAGCCCTCGGCCCATGGACCTGGTTCTTGGACTCAGTAAAGCTACAGTGGATACATGTACCTTTGTAGAAAAAGAACTCTCCCTCCCAAAAGAAAACCCAACCACTATTGCCTTTTCTTTGAGAATACAAAATAAATATGAGAAAGTGCTACACTGCTGTGTTTGCTTTGGAAAGTCTTTTAGATAACAGGAATTAGTTTTCAAAACAAGAGTGCTGGGAGAGGCAGTGGCAAATCATACAAGAGGTCAGAGTTGGAAAAAATGGTAATTATGCTGCTTTGAACCTTTTGCATATATTAACAGTGATTAAATCTCATCATGATAAGCATGTAGATAATAGTTTCTTTAAACAGATCAAAATAAGAAACCTCCTTGATTGTGAAATTACTGGGCAGTGTGAGACACTGCCTAAATTCAGCAGAGCACAAGACGTGTTCCTTCCTCAATTATTGTTTGCCTGATTTACAGCATATTTTTCCTAATAAAACTGATTTTGAGTTCTTTAGTTAAAGAATCAGCAGCCAGACTGAAAATTATTATTTATTGTTGCTGCCAATAATTACATTTGGTTTCTAGTCTGAGTTATCTTCAACTTCCAGCCACTTTTATTCTATCTTTGCCGGACAGGTTGAGAAATCATTACTAAGATTATCCCTGTGGTAATGTCAGGCTGTGATTATGTCACCCTTTGACCTTTTTATAGTAAGTAAAATAGATTGAACTTCCTGAGTTACTTATTGTAAGGCATCTTTCCCAATTCTTTAATCATACTTTTGATTTTAAGGAAGCAAGATTTGATCCTGCTGTCTGAATACCACTTTCAGCCCAAACCATCCTTTACAATATTAATGGATGTGTCTGAATTAGTAACTTAAGCATTCCTGGTCCTTTTAGAGTCAGCTAGGATAGGCAGACATTTGAAGAAGGCAGTTCACATAATAGGAATGACACGAATACAAAATTCTGCTTATTATTATCTTGTTGTTAGTATTTCCCCCTTAAGTTTGTATGTATTCTTTTGCATATTTATTGAAGCTATGGGCATATTTTTACACTACAAAAGTAAATAATGCTACCAGAATCTCTGTCTTTCATCATCCTGCAGGGTGTCTGAGAAGGTTCATAACTCTTCCCTGAAGATTTTCAATACATCAGTGTTTGCCTGAATTGTAGTATTAGAACATAGCTCAGCTTTCCCGTTGGAGTGACACTCATGTCAAAAGCTCAGTCCTGTACAAGATGACCTTGCTTAGACCTCCAAGGACATGATATATCACTCAGCATCGCGCGGAGAGCCAGGACCGATGCCTTGCAGGAAGATCTGAGAAAGCTTGGATATCCTGTTGGTTTTCTCAAAAAAGGGGATACCACAAGAGCATGTGATTATTTTAACCAAATAGAGATGTCAGCTTATGGTCAGATGAATATCACTGCACAAATGCCTCTACCTCTCTGTTGACTGTAGAGAGAATATAGGATGAATAGTCCAGAGATGAAAACTCATAAAGAGGTGTCTAGTGCTTGATGAGAACAGTCCTTGCCTCCCAGATAGTCTCCTGGAATTTGGTGACAGGGAATATTTATATTGCCTTGCAAAGAGTTCCTTTAAAGAAATTGGATACAAGTTATCTAAACATGGAGGGTTTTTAAAATGTATAACTTCTAGAAAGGTTTTGGGACACTGAAATTTTAAGGATGCATTAATTACTATTAGTTATCTCTGTTATACAGCTCATCTCATATATGTTTTTCAATATACAAAAAAAATGACTGTTGGACCCATCTGTTACGAGTTTTGTTTATTGACAATTTTACAATTTCCACTAAGTAACAGACTTCTAACATTAGTGACTTTCTCTTGGTCTCAGTTTACATAAAACACTATTGTCTTTGACCGTCTGTCACTTAATTTTTTGGGGGTTGAATATTTTATCACATTCTTGTAATTCCTTTTGGATTTCTGTTCATTCAAATTAATGTCTACTCTCTACTCTTTGACATTTATATTTTTAAAAAAAACTTAATTAACTTTAAAATTCTTTAAATTTTAGTAAATACTTTTTTCTTTTTTTTTTCATCTGAATTCCCATGGAATTTTTAAATTAAGACCCTCTTTCTCAAAATTAAGATCTAAATCAATCACCTTCTTCATTTAGTGATGTCTTTTCAAGCATCTAGTAATATATTTTAAATGGATTCCTAATTACCATGCACATGCTTAATATAAATTCTCTCCCTTACTTCTGTACTTCATGAGGCTGACTCTTTTAAAGCAGGAAATACATGTTCCCCACTTTGCATTTATGCTACTGTATTTGTCCATTATCATCAGCATTTCAATTGTCCAGTAACAACCAGAAAAAAAATGGTATTGTCATGACATTTCCAGTGAACATGCTCTATACTCAACCTCAGAAAGCAAACCAGTACAACAAGCTGCATATGTATTTATGCTTATCTATAGATAGATATAGGTAGGTAGGTAGGTGGGTAGGTAGATAGACAGACAGACAGACAGACAGATAGATATGCAAATACCTAAACATATATATATGAGGATTTAAAGTATTCATAAAATCATAAAAACGTTAAAGTTAGACAAGACCTTTAAGATCATCGAGGGCAAGCAGCACTAACTCAGCCCTGCCAAGCCTACCACTAAAACATGTCCCTAAGTGCCACATTTACATGTATTTTGAACACTTCCAGGGATGGTGACTCAACCACTTCATTGAGCAGCCTGTTCCAGTGTTTGATCACCTTTCAGTAAAGGAATTTTTTCTAATATCCAATCTAAACCTCCACTGGTGCAACTGGAGGACATTTCCTCTTCTATTATTTGTTATCTGTGAGAAGAGATCAACCCCCACCTGGCTACAGGTGATTGTAGAAATTATGCATAATATAGGGAATATGAGTGCACAGGGTAGTGCACAGAGTGGCATTTGTAGTCAATGCCATTGAATCAATCAACACTGATCTCAACAGGCCAGAACATGTCCCAGACTTTAAAATAAAGTGTATATTATGTGCAAATTTACCCACTACGGTGCACTGCATGATCCTTCAGGGCCTCATCCAGTGGGATTTGAATCCTGATGCTCTCAGGAAACTTTGTTTAGGTTTCTAGCACTGGTGCCTCCACGTGAGCCACCTCGCTCTGCAGGGGGAGACCCAGACAATATCAGCAGTGAATTTAGAGGACATGTCTTCCAACAGGCTATGAATCTGTTTTCATGCAGACACGAAACTTACTTTAACATACTTTGGTGCAGCAAAGCTGTGACACATAGATCCCATATCTAGATTCAGATGTGTAATTCCTTGCATGCCAACATGGGTCAATAGCTGCTCCATGACCCCTGAAAGTCAATATTTGGTTTGCACAGAGACATCAGAATTTGGTTTTATAGCATTGTAAACAGGAAATTTCAGTGCTACTTAATATGTATCATTTTGAGAAATCTTTTGCATTTAGATAGCATCAAAACATTTGACAATGCAAGAGGATTTTTCAGATCATCAGTGGGTTCAGGAGGCACAGAGTTACCACACACATCCCATGTGGCACAGGGAGCAAAGCTGTCCATAAATTTCATAAGACAAAAGGTATCCATATAAAAGTCACTTCATCTATGTGTTAGTATTCTTTTTCACAGAGGTACTTATCTTTATAAGAGTGAGAATGACTAATTAATTTTTTGACTCTTTCCTCAAATAATTCAGAGAGTAATATATCTCTCCAGACAGATTAGCAGAACAGACAAGAAACTGCAAGGCAAAGTCACTCTCAGGATCAGGAGAGACAAAAAAATTTACACAATGAGTTTTTCATAGTCTGGCTACATTTATAAAATGTTTTACTAAAATACAAATCCCATCCTAAAAAAAAAAAGAAACCAAACCAGCCCTTCTCCCAGTGTAGCTACTTTTATAAAATGTTGTACTAAAATACAAAACCCGTACAAAACAACCAGCCCTCCTCCCTGGCCTAATTTTGCTAGAGTTTTCTGGAAAACTCTGCTGCAGAGATACAGCATGACCAATTTAAGGAAAATCTCCTCCCTTTGGGAAAATTAGTAGACTGTTTTGAAAATCAGAGCCATGGTGGAGGCAAAATTGTCTTAACAGTTAGTGTTTTTGTCTCATAGAATGACTTTCAGTTTGAACTGCTACTTACCATTGCTTCTATAATGATCAGTGATTTACATTTTGGCTTGAAATTTCCCACACTTGACCTTAGCCCAAGTGATTTTTTTTTTTCTGGAAAGAGGTGGACAGTTTTCTTCTCAGAAAATTTTTCAGAGGCCCCTTTTTTTTTTTTTTGACTACTCAGATAACTCCAAAACAGCTTGGGTTTATAAATTCAGATTTGGCATGTACAGAGTGTGATCCTGAAGGAGGAATGCACTTTTTGTCTCATTTGAAGAAGTTTCATTTCGCAATAGCAAATTAGCCTGAAAGTTTTGGAAATAATAGACTGATCGTTCACAAGGCGTGATTTAGCTGTGGTAGAAAATGACAGGCTGAGCTCTCTCTCTCTGAAAGGTCACGAGTCCTGCTTTATAAAAAGGCTTAGTTTCCTTTTTGCAGAGTCATCTTTCCCGTTAAACCTTTCTGCGTCCTGTTTTGCTTTAATTCTAAGGCAGTATCAAAGGTTATTTCCTGTATGTTTGCTCTCCATAAGGAGCACTGTACTTGGCTTTTGGTGCCATCTTGCACATTCTGTAAAGCAAATTTCACTGGAAATAATTTAAGAAGGACTCTTTCTGCCTCATGTGGCACACTGAGATAACTTACTGCTCCTCACTTACCCAGGTTGCACCCAGTCCTGGTCCCCACATCTAGTTGTCACCCACATTGCACAAACCTGCTTTTGGATGTAGGGGACAGATGTTTTTGAAAACATCCTACAGTGCTTTCTCCTCAAATTTATTACTCAAGAAGTAAACACAAAGGTTTTAAACACTTAATTAATTTATTACCAAAGAAGCAAACATCAAGCTTTTAATCATGGAATTAATGAATTAATTATATTTTACTTTGGAAATTACGTTAGGCTGAGATATAAATCCCTCAAAATCAAGGCTGAGAAGGTGGGTTTGCTGATATGCATCAGCTGGCTTGCACTGCTCCAGTGATAGCACAACGAGCTGGTTTAATCAATCAGTTATTGCAGTCTGAAGACTGTTCCCTCTCATTGGAGCAGCACAGAGCTGTCAGGCATGTGATGAATCTGGCCACAAGTCTTAAAAAGTACTATTTTTCCCCATTTAAAAGGCCATGTGAGCTGATATGCTGTGTTTAGTTACATAACAGCGAGTATTGACTTGCAGGGCACGGCTGGAAAAAACCCTTCTTTGTATTGTGTTAGGCAGGCAGTGGGTCATTCTCTTGGGAAAGAAATTCGACATCTGCCAGGAGGTGAAGTTTGCTGCATTCACTTCGCCTTTGTAGTGCCTGTGAATGCACAAAGAGGGAACTGGACACAAGAGTGAAACCTGTCCCAGTGAGGATACAGGCTGTTGGCGCACGAGGACCTGCTTCACACACCAGTAACTTGGCTTTAAGTTATACACACAACTGCCTCCAGGTCCTCATAGAATCACAGAGAACCCTAAGTAAGCAGTAATACTTGACTCTTCCAGTTCTAGCTGGACTGTCCAGTTTACAGTGACACTATTCTTCACTTTGTGGGCCACTTAAAACACAGTCACTCAGTGCTAGTTATTTCCAAATTCCTGTATCCCCTGCAATACTTTTATATTATTTTTAAAAATATATTAATGGTTAGTTTCTCTTAAAATGACCACAGTATGCATTCTGTTTGGGAGCTGCTGTAATTATTTCATTTAAGGAGATGAGTTTTCACTAATGTATTTATATACCTAGCATAGAAGTAATTGCAGAAGATATCTGCTTTATTCTGCTTCGTCTTCCAGGATAGTTTATTTCCCTTTCTCACACAGACAGAGCTGCTCTTCCATAAACCATTTGTACATGACATCGATAGTTTTCCTTTTTCTTTACTTGTTCATTTCTATATACTTAAAGCAATGCTCCATTCACATGAAGACAAACACATAAATGTCATACCAGACAGTGAGAAGGACTGGTTTGGCAAGTCTTTGGCAAACAGGTTTCCTAATTTCTATCCAAGCTGGCAAATGAATCATATGAGTTACTGTTACACAAACCAAAAGACTTGCAAGTTAGTCTGAGCATAAAAAATGTCATTCACTCTTGTCCAGAAGGCTTTGCTGCCTTTCTGCATTTACCTTGTGCTCCTTGCCTGCATACAGGTGATTACATGAAGTGCAACCCACTTTACAGTTTGTGCATTTATGGTCTTCCTCTGACTTCCTGGCAGGGGAGGGTAGGTCCAGGTACTAACTGTTAGAAAACAAACAAAATAAAATAAATAGTCCTGTGATGACAAGGAGGGGTGGTGTGACCATGAAAGGAAACAGATCAGCTTAGATTGGCTTCAACCGTCAAGGAACCGCACCCTTATTCTTTTATATTGTGCTGATCGCGATGGTATTTTTGCACTGTACTGAGGTTTTGTTGTCAATGGAACTAATGGAGAATTTTAGTTTTATTATTGCTGGATCTGGCATTTGAGTATGTACTGATCTGTCATTCTTGGGCAGTGTAATTTATATTTGGAGGCTGACAATTCATCTAGTTCCCCATAGACACATAGATGAACTTAGAAAATAATGAGAGTTTGTGTGAATTCTGTTTTTCTCAGGCATTTTTATTCCTGGGAGAGACTTTGATGGGCTAAATTACCATGAAAACTAGATTACCATGATATTTTAGTTCCTTACAGTAAAAGTTCATGTCCTTCATTACTGTTGACACTATGTACACATCCTTGGGGAACTATGAAGAATATAAAAAGAAAACTAAAAAAATAATGTGCATAAAACCCATAAGAAATCTTCCATTTAACCAAAATATTCCCTGAGTAAAACTAAAGCAAATTATTTCCCAAATATGAGCATTTCAGGCCATACCTGAGTGTAGTGCTCTATTGAGAAGTACCTGCATGAAAGGTAAGGTTATTAATCAGTTTATGACATACAATCACATAAATATCAAGAAATCCGTTGGAAAGAAGATCAACACACAAACAAACCCATTTGCTCTCAACATATGGTCCAAAGCAGTGAAGAATCAGGCTCCAAATTTAGAAAAAAGCCACTGTATCTGCCTTTCCAATTAAGCTAGTTCTTGAGGATAAGACCTAGTCTGACCCCTCCTTATTTTAAACCTGCAGGAAATGATCTCAAGGCTACAGTTTCCCACTGTACCAAGAAAACTGCAATGGAGGACATTCCACTGCAAAGGACAGTGACACTCTCCATGCTGCCACAAAGCTTGCATCCCCTTCCTACACATCTGACATAGGGGTTGTGCGGTCAAGTGGGAGTTTTTTGGTAGGTTTTGACATTGCTAAGTTAATTTCCATCAAATCCTGTGTAGTCAAGGCAGATAGAAAAGGTGCTTGAGAGTCCAGATCAGGTTGCTGCACTGGAGATGCTCCCTTGACTATCAAAGGAGCTCAGGATGCATATCTCATTTCTTAGCTGCTCCAGGTAGTTGGGTAATGGTAAGATGAACTAACATAGGCTCAAGTGTAATAAGAAGAATTTATGCAAGAACCCTGGAGCAACAGTACATTACTGTAGGATAAATTTTCTTGATTTCAGCCTGACTAGAGGATCATTTTAACACCTTTATTTTAATAGTCATACATAAAACATAATGCCACACCCTCCAGGCTCTGAATTATGAAAGGATGAACTTGGGCCCCAAAACCATGATTTCCCTAAGTAAGAAGCCAGTATTTGCAGAGATCATTGGTTAAGTAGACACATAGGAAAAGAGGATTTCAAAATTCCTTCTAGAAAGCTGTACTGGTAAGAGATGACCCTGGGCTTTACTTTCTTTAGCTAAAACAAACTGAGATGTTGGATCTTAAGTGACATTTGTTTTGAGACAGTGAGCTTCTGGTAAGCCTGTAAATGTGTATATCTCTTTTTTTGGATCATCAGTAATTATAGCTCCTTCATACCGTGGTAAAAGCTGCATATTCTTTCAACCTGGGCTATTTAGCTAACTTAAAATTTCACTTCATCATATGAAAATAAGCTTTTCTGCACTATTTTTACACCTCTTTCCCTAAACAGAGATGGATGCAGGTCAGTGGGTATGGGAGTGCCAGGAGGAGGTATAATTTTTTGCATATATTGTGATTTCCTATGTAAAGTTTGCTAAAGTTCTGCTATAAGGGAACTTACTTGAAATATATTATTTGGATTAATCCTTTTTTCTTGTGGCATTGAGACATAAATTGGACATTCATGGAGATCACATCATTAACCACTCTTGCTGCCTTGTTTTTAGCATACTATCCCAACCAAGGCTTATCAGTTTCCCCCGGGGCTTTTGACCAATGAAACGTGTATAAAACATTACCATTACATCTCTTCTCCAAAAAAACCAAACCAAGAAAAATTCTTTTATTTTTTTATAAATGCGACGTAGAAGGAAGGTGCTTTCCTGGTGTGGGAGGGGAATGTAATATGATACCATGTCTGACCAGTTACCTCATTTCTATGCACAAGCATACACACGTGCATAGCAAGCTCTAGCCAAGGCAGTCAACTTTCTTCTCTCTATCTTCAACATCTTCCAATGCTAAAATCCACTATAAAAATGTCAAGAGAAGCCTTCTGACTGTGACATACATTAGGCTGCAAAATGACCTCTTCCAAGGAGTGATGAAAGCCCCATCACTGCTGTTACAAACAATAGTAATTCTTAACACGATGTGCACAAAGCTGGGTATTAAACAATCTGCAAAGCACGTGTTTGAGATGTTGCTGCCACAAAGAGGCATGGATGGAGTTTTGGGCTTAGCCCCCAGAGAGGAAACCTATTTTTAATAAAGAATTTACAATTAAGATCATCTCTTCTAGCTGGGTACCCTGATACTACTATAACCCCAGAGCATTTGCTTACAACTAAAGAAACCACTGGAAACTATTTGCTTGAAGACAATACTGGTAGGGCCAAAGAAATAACCCAATACTTTAAGGAAGGAATTTTTCTTGGAGATACAAATTTAGGTGTCTAACCTGCACTGAAATCCAATGAGATCTGAATATGTAACTTCCACAAGGTTCTCTGAAAATACAGACCTTAAGATGTTAGGCTTTTCTCTTGGCCATGCCAGAGTTAGTGTGAGGGACGCCCCTGCAGGAGATGTCTGTAAATGAGATCAGAATACAACAGAAAAAAGTCATCCAGAGCACATAGAACTGTACTCAATGATGAGTATTTAATTTAATTCAATTATTTCTGTGTTTATTACACTTTTTCCCCTTGTGTTGTTTTTGGTTTATTAGCAGTTTTTAGTTTGATTTGTATTTTATTTTAATTTACTTTCATTTGCTAGTTCTGTCTATTTACAGAGAACAAAAGAATGTACAATGTAGAACAGTAGAATAACAGTGTTTATTTTCACAAGTTTGGACTGATCGAATAACTCAAAAGTCCCAAAGTGGAACCATGCTTGAGGTAGCTTAGGTCATCTCAAGTGTGGGGAAACAAACAGAAATATCCTATTCTTCCCTATTGTTTATTATATTTATGCCACTTGAGAGTTTTAACAATACCACATATATAAAACATTTGTGCTTTCTTTCTGCACTATTCAGAGTTTTCTCAAGACTCTTTGGTGCTTTTTCCCTGCCTAGAGACACTGCAATGTTGCTATGCTTTAATGACTTTGTCAACTGATTTAGCAGAAATGCAAGAAATGGCTCCTAGGAATGAGCCAGAGGTGCTGAAAAGGAATGCTCTGAGTGCTTCTGTGTTTAAAAATGGTTCTTTTGAGAATTTTAACTAGTTTCCTTCAATTTATTTCCTTGATTCTTGTTCATATACATTCAAAGCTTGGTCCAGCAGAGAGGAAGCAACAGTGGAGTCTGATGCTGCAGTCCCATCAAATCCTCAACTACTTTAATACTGCCTTGATTTTTGACAGGAGGTCCAAATGTGGATATCTAAAGCTACATTTGCCCACCTAAACACAGTATTTCAAAAGCTAATAATGGGTGCATTGTTTCTTTAATTTGTAATATAAAGCACTTTCAAGACACCTTGCAGCAAAGGGTGGCTGAGCAGTCACTCTGCTGAAAATAAAGACAAAGGGAGCAGCATGCCTCAAAGAACCTCCTCTGAGCCATTTACCCTGCTCACAGCTTTGGACATCCATAGCCCTGCTGAAGGATGATGTAGTTTATCAACCCAAGTTAACCTACAATCAGTGTCAGTCTGCTGGAAAATACAAACTTGCAAAATGAAGTGCTTCAGCAGCTGATACTTAGGCTATTGAATCCTACTGCTGTGATGTCCAAGTGCTGGCAGGAGGAGAGATCAGAGTCCTGAGGCTATTTCAACATGAACATTTGAAAACTACGTGGCTGAAATTTACTGTTCATTATTCTTCTGGGGGAAAAAAAAATCAGGCTTAAATTGAAAGCCTTTTCAAAAGTGCTGAGTTCCTAGAAACTATCATTAATTTTCAAAGGAGCTGTTTGGTGCTCAGGTGCTTTAGAATAACTAAATTTCTGTCTGTGGCCTCTGCAGCCCAACTTGATGGTCAGACAGTTTTATTACAGAACCCTTAAGTACACTAGAAACTCAAAACACAGAGAAAAATGGTGTATTCTGAGTATTTTCCTAAGTTCATGACTGAAAAAATGCTTGTGTTTGAAGCATAAATAACGTTGCAGTAATGACCTTGAACAAATTGGGAATGGGTGAAGAGGAGGGGCAAACAAAAATTTTTACTTGAGGATGTCATTGTTAATTCCTGCCTCCTTTTTCTCTCCTACTTTCTCAAAGATCCTTTGTATGGATATTGCTGAAAAACATGTAACCACTCACTGCTGCTCCTATGAGAAAATGACAATGGCTGTTGTCTACCCTACTTAGGGCCAGAACTCTCTATAGCATTTTGATCTCAAACATCATTCAAAAGACCCAAAAAAGAGCCAGAAAGTGAATTAGCAATCAGGTGTCATAGACAGTAGGGGTGCAAAGCTCTACTTCTTGGAATTCTTTAGGACTGGAGACCTATCTAATGCTGCCTCTGAGCTCCCCCTGTGCAGCAGCATGCAATCTCAGCCTGCTTCCATACTTCCTATCCATAGTCTTGGAAAGGTATCACCTGCATGTTTGAAGGCTGCCCCCACCTGGTAGGCAGAAATGAAAGATGTGGAAGCTATATGGGACATGTATTTCCTGACCGCTCAATTTGATAAACATGGAGACAGGAGAATGGCAGAGAAAGTACTCCAGACACAGCACTGTGACTGCAGAACACAAGCAGACAAACCTTTTGATAGCACCTGAAAAGGTTTTATTCTGTCTGGGTGGTGTAAAGGTGGGTTGGAATGGTTTCAGTCAAGCAAAGGTGGGGAATCAGACAAGAGAGTTTCAAGCACAGGTTTATGCTGAGGTACCTAGATGATGCAACATGTGATTTTTGTGTTCTTTCCAGAACTACAGAAAGCACTTTCCTGGAAAGCAGGAAAACAGCGAAGAAGCAACAGGGTCACAGTTGCTGTTCCAGGCTGCTCTTGGGATGGCGTGTCCACGTGCACTGCCTTTCATTCCTTCTCTAGTGAACCCAGTGGCTTAATATAGCCTTTAATGACCAACTCTGTCACCTGATTTAGAAAGAAGAAATCACTGTCTCCAGGAACAGCAACACCACAGGCTAAAAACAGTTGAAGTATGATTCTACTGATGCCAGTAGCATGAATATGTCTCGCTATGACATCTCTTGGTTTGGGCCACAGAGTCAGTGTGGTGAATGTTACGATTTTTTTTTCTTAATATAACCCTTGGTACCTCTGTAAGAAAGACTGCAACATTTACGTCTGGAAAAATTCCATATTTGTATAAACAGGAGGATATTATTGTGTGTATTAAAGTGTTCACAGGGTATTATCCCACAGTCCATCCCATATTTAGTTTGGACGTTATTGCATCTGGAAAATGGGAAAACTTCCAGATAATTGCTTTACCTTTAAATATCAGCAAACACAAGGGTATTTTGAGATTATCCCCTGCTAAAAAATGAATAAGTATCATTGAACGAGTATCTGGTTGAAAGCCAGAAAACAATCCCTCTTCAAATAATGCAAAATGGGTTGAGTTTAAAGTGGCAGTAGTTTTGGGGACAGGGGTGAAAAGTAGTTCTTAAAGGGTCTTTCTTTTCCCTGGAGGAAAGTAAATCAGCTCAGTTAGTGGCCATTCACTTCTATTCAATACAGCCATTCCATGTACTAGTAATGTATGTTACAAGCTTGTGGTTTATTTCTACAAAACTAGTTATTTACTGTACCTACCATTTTTCCTGGATTTTGAGAAGAAATGGAGATTGGAGAAATATCTCCAAGTTCCTACACAGTTTACTGAAGGAAGTAGATGTCTGCATGTACACACTGTCACCACTGACGTGAGGAAAAGCATGAATTTAATCCCTAGGTTTTTAGCAGCAGAATATTTTTTGTTCTGGATTTTGTAAACTTTATGGTGGAGGCATGAGACAATGGCACAGATGGTAGGAGAACAAACTGAAGGATAATGAGAGTGGAAGAATGAGAAAAGCAGGAAAATAAGTGAATGCAAAAAACCCCCCCTTCTGCTGGAAAGAGCAGTTCTTATCACCAGACAAGAGAAGTTACTTTGAGAACTGAAACTCAGGCACTAAAAACTGCATGAGCAGCAGGGAAAAGCTGGATCACCTGTCCCAAGGGAGAAAACAAATACATAGCAAAAAAAACCACACAAGTTGGAAAGCAACATTAGGGAATGGAGAGGGCAAAGCATAACATTTCTTCCAAGTTAAAATGTTTCCAGATTGTTCTGATATATAAAAATGTTTAGAAGGAAGATTTCCCAGATCCCAATGCATTTGGAAGGCTAAGCCTCCTGCAATGTCAAGTTCCCTGGCTGGCTGTTTTCCTCAGTTTGTTTTTTTTTTCTGCCTGATTTTGTTCTAATTAGTTAAATGCTTTGCCTTGGATTCCCAGTTAGACCACTTCCTAACACCGATAACTGCTCTGCATGAAGGCAAGAGAAAAATTTTCACATCTCCAGCTACTCTCATGGGGTGAGATATGTAATTTATTTGCAGATACCAGACTTAGCAGATGCTGAAGATAGCAGCAGAGAATGTTCTCAGACTGTGAGACCCACTAAAACCTGGAAAGGCAGGCCCTGCTTTTCTTTATTCAGCAATTGCTACCCAAGCCATCTGACTGCTTAATATAATCAGTACAGGTAAACAAAAGGATTGCAGTGTTGTCCACCAGGTAAGGTACCTTGCTAAAGAGTGAGTCTGGCTGGGGACTTGTGCTGAAAGCTGCATTTTGTTAACTCAGCTGGAAACAGGTGCGTGGGCTATTGGAACAGAGAGACTCAATGCAGTGAGATGCTGCTACATCACTCCCTTCTGTGGCACAAGGCATGGAACCCAGGATTGCTCTCCTAGTCTAACAAGGCTCATGCATCCGTCTGATATTTTTGCCAGCCTAAAGTTTGAACACATTGGTATGTCTGGCACTGCTACATCAACAAGGACCAGGGAGCATGCTGAACTCTCTCAACTCCCCCACCACTGTTTAGCAATTAGCTCACTCTCTGGCTTTGTTTTTGGGACTAGTCAGAGTAACTCTCACTAAGACACCTGGATATTACAAGGCAAGCCCTGAACAATGTGTGCCACATACCTGGCTTTATGCCATAGGATTCACCACTAGTGTTTAGCATTATAGATACCTCCTGCTATTCCCAGTATAGAGCCTTGTTCATACACCAAGGAGAATTCCTGAAAATCTCGTGCACTTACAGGGCAAAAGTGAAAGTCCTCAGTGTTTTTTTAATTAATGAGCTTCCACCCTTTTCCAAAACTATTTTGTCCCTTTTCCAGTCGAGGGTAGGTTTCTCCCAGGACAGATCATCCTGGGATGGCATCCAATGTCAGTTGGGCCATTAATGCTGTTCCCATGCTGCTTTACCCCCAGGGCTTCTTCCCAGAATATTGCAACCCCATGGAAACAGACCTGGAGCAAGGTCAGGGCTGTGCTGTCTTCTTTATCAGGGCATCATTAGAGGCTTCCTCAGCTGACCCAACAGGAAAGATGCAAAAGCCTCCAGTTCTGAGCACGCAACTTTTCAGCCAGATCACAGTGCTGCACAAATGAATAAAGTATCTTGTGTCCATCCAGCTTTCCTGAACTTGAATGGGGCAAGACTGTCTGCAAAAGCATGTGTGAGATGTGAAATCATTAATCCATGCAATTAATAGTATTGTACGTGCCATAGCTCCCCACCTACAAATACAAGGCAGCAAGCAAGCCTTAGGCCCAGAGTAGTATCAAAGCCAAAACATGCAAGCAAAGAGAGCGAAAATCTGTAACTTAGGCAATAATTGCCTTTTCTGCCCTTAAGCAGTTTTTTTTTACAGTGTAATACAAAACCAGCAAGCATGGCACTAGGTCCCAGCCAAAGTCCAGACAACGCTGTAGCAGGTTATCTTGCCAAAGCTGCTGGTCGGCGAGGGTCAGCACGCAGCAAGATTCACTCCCTTAGGCAGCCACGCAACTGCAGCTGGAGTGGAGCTGTACCTCAGCACTAAAGCTGAATTCGAGGTTGTCTCTAGGGTTTTCTGGTAGATTTTAAATACAGTCATAGATGGAGTCCTACCTAAAACATGCTTGACTGAAATAGCATAATTGAACTATTTAGGCCAAAAATCTCCTACTGCAGATTCATTGGGAGTCTGCAAATAGTCTCTCAGTGGCCCCAAGTTCTGTGAACCATCCAACCTACACATATATGGGCTGCTAAAATTGACATGCAAGTAATGTTCTTGCACCTACAGCAGACTTCTTTGGAGGCACAGTAAAAAGGTTTGCAAAATCAGTCACAAATTTGCTCTATTGCTCTATCTTTTTGTCAGTAGTATCGGCTGGTCTCGAGTCTGATCAGTGAGGGGAACTCTGCAGACTCACTAGGACAATTTGGAGCCAGGCTGTAAGGAGGAATGTTCTTGCTATGGATCTGTTCCAAGTCTGTATCTAACTGCAGGTTAGTTTGCTGATCTTCCTATAGACTTTGGGATCTATCTCTCACCTAGATTTTGAAACAATCTCTTCCTGACTTGACCACAGCACAGAAGATACAGAGTGTACTTGCTCCATTAGGACAGAGTGTTTGCAAACCATTGCTTAACAAAGACCCAAGTGAAATCCCCAGGTCCTGATACACACAGCCCATTTAATCCCGGAGTTATCAAAATTTCAAGCTGGAACCAGATGCCAGTTTTGCAACTGAGTTGTAACTGTGTTATCAGCCACTGTCTTCAAAGGGGATTAGGTGACCGAAGCATCTCTCATATGAGGAAAAACGAAGGGAGCTGGGGCTATTTAGCCTGGAGAAGAATGAGAGAGGACCTCATCAGTGCCTGTAGGTACCTGAAGGGAGGGTCTCAAGAAGGTGGATCCAGGCTCTTTTCAGTGGTGCTGAGCAACAGGACAAGAGACAATGGACAGAAACTGATGTACCCGAACATAAGCAAGAACTTCTTTACTATGTGGGTGGCAGTGCACTAGAACAGACTGGTCAGAGAGGTTATGGAGTCTTCTTCATTGGAGGTATCCAAAAGCTGCCTGGTTGCAATCCTGAGTGCTGTGTTCTAAGGCACTCTGCTTAAATAGGGAGGCTGGAGGAGATGACCTCCAGTGCTTCCTTTCCAACCATAACTCTCTGACCTTAATTGATCACCTTCCTCCCTGTCGGTCCATCTGTCTGTTGGCTGCCCTGGCACTGGGAGCCACTGCCAGTCCCACCTCACAGAGGGAGCTGTGGGTGGCTTCTCCTGATCCTTGGGGGTGACAGGACACAGGGGACATGCAGGACATGTGGAACACCCATGTGTGCGTTTATTTTTTCAATTTGCTAGTACTACTCTCTTCATAATTAAGCGGTTTCTTTCTATGAAGACGTTGCAGTTAATATATAGTTGTACACGAGGGTCATGCAAAGGGCCGATCTAATTCCCGGCAAGCCTACAAATCTCTAGTCTAGTGTCAGCCTGCAAACACTCTAATCACAGGAGCGAAACCTTACATGGGTGAGGAGGCCACACCGCTTAAGACAGCAAAGAGAGCGTTTGACATTACCCCCGGGCTCAGGAGGAAAAGCGGGATCACACGAAAAACGGGAGGAATAGGAATGCGTGGGCGGAGCCAGCTGAAGGAGATTTCACTGCGCTTACGGGCTACAAGAAAACTGCGAGAAGAAAACACTTGAGCCCCGCGATGACCTTTAATTCTGAGCTCCGTGTAGACTCGTTGCCTACACACCGAAACTTGCCACCACCACCACGACGGGAACCGGCCGGCTCGTGAGAGCAGGACACCCCGGAACTGGTGCGGCTGCGGCTCTGACCCACACCCGCAGAACCCCACGGGGACACTGCCTGGCGTGGGGCAGCTGAACCACGGGCGGCCAGGGGGACAGGAGAGGGACACCTGAGGGACAGGAGAGGGACACCCGAGGGATACCTGAGGGACAGGAGAGGGATACCAGGGAGACACAAGAGGGACACCTGAGGGGCAGGAGAGGGACACCAGGGGGCCAGGAGAAGGGACAGGAGAGGAACAGGAGAGGGTCACCAGGGGGACAGGAGAGGGACAGCCCGGGGACGCCCAGGGGACAATAGAGGGACATGAGAGGGACACCGGGGGACACCCAGAGAACATCAGGGGGACACGAGAGGAATACCCGAGGGACAGAGNCAGTGCTCCTGGGCTGTGCTGCACGTCACCCAGAGCGCCCTGGCGGAGTCCCTCCGCATCTACGGCACCCTCTACCTGGTGGGTGTGGGGGTGTGTGTTGGAGGGGCAGCCCGGCCTAGGGCGGGGGCTGGCCTGAGGGGGACAAGGGCAGGAGGGATGTTAGAGACGGGGGGGCCCTGGCCTTGGTTTTGGGTGGAAGGTCGTGAGGGATACCAGGGCAAGGGGGAGCCTGGCCTGGGGTTCTACAGAGGACACGGTGAGAGCGTGGCCTGAGGGTAGGGGGAAGGGCACAAAGGGTGTTTGGGGAGGGCACAGGCAGTGTCAGGGCGAGGGGAGTCTGGCCTAGGGTGAATGGGAAGAGGTTATACTGGGAGGGAGAGGGCAGGAGAGAAGTCAAGGGGCAGCCTGATCTTGAGGTGAGGGGGCTGAAGAGCAGAAAGGGTATACTGAGGGGAGAAAGGTGTCTGTCTGGTGCTGGGGAGCGGAGGGGTGGCCGTGGGGGCAGCTTGGTTTGAAGGCTGGAGGGGGAGAACCTGATGTTGGAGGTGGGAAAAGCATGATAGAGGGAGTGTGCTGAATCTGGGCCTGTGAGGGCAGAAGGGCATAGGGAGAGCTGGGGGCTGAAGGCATAATATGCAGTGAGAAGGGTGAAGCTGGTGGGGAGCATCGTATTTTTGTAATTTTTCATTGCCTGTGTTAGCTAAATAAAAAGACAGTGTTTGCCTGGGAGGCTGGCATTGTGTCTTTGGCCGTAGCAAGTGTAATGCACACCTGTCTTGCTCTTGGAGACACCTTGGCAATCAGCGCCTTAGGATCAAGGAGATTCCATTGCATAATGAAGCAAGACTGAAAAAATACATCAAGGCTGAAGGAGTCTAAGTACTCTGAGAGTATCCTACAGGTGAGGTATCTTAGCTTAAGCATGCAGTTAGGCTTGGTTATATTTCCTCAGTTGCAGCTGGCATACTTCCAGCAAATGAGGGTGTAGGTGGAGGAGCTGGGATCTGTTTTCATTCATCTGTGTAAACATATTCTGAAAGCCAATGGCTGCAGGTGAGTGCTTCATTCTGCCCTCACCTCTGTCCTTCTCCTATAGTGGTACTTGGGGGTTTGAGTAGTGAGCTGGCTACTGAGCTGCCCCCAAGCTAAATCTGACTGAAAGAAACTCAAGTAATTGAGTCTGTACTTTCAACTCTGTACCAGGGCTGGTGCAACAAAATTATCAAGCTGTGTAATAAAGTGAAGGAAAGGAGTGAGGTTGCAGCAGTCCTGACATAATTTTGTTAAGCTCCCAGTGAAGTGCTCCTTGAGTGAAAATTGTGATGATGTCCATTTATATGATACAAAAGTGAGTAACTGGTAGCAGTGTGAACCTGAGGAGTTGTCGTGTCTGACAGTGAATGTTTTCACTCTGAACTGACACAAACACAAATGGCAGCTGTTTGTGTGAGCATACAGTGAGCTGGATCAGGCAACTCATATAGAGAAGAACACTCCATTTCATCCATTCCCTCTTCCCAGTATTATTTTCTTTGTGTCTGTTTTCTCATTACTTTGCTCTATGGGAGCGTAAATACTTGTACCAGCAGAGAATGGACCTGAAATGAGCCATAAGAGGTGTAGTGGTGATCTGTCAGGTCTGTCTAAAGATAAAGCAATTCTGAAATAAAAATTCTCCACCAGCTGAACCTGGTCAAGAGATTCTGCTCATAACTGTTGTGGTTCACTAATTTGTACAGTCATGGGTTTGGAGGAAAGCCCTTGCTTTTGTTTTTTTTTTTCCGTCTGGAAAGAAAAACAGACCTGAAAATCCAAAGTGTTTTCCTCATCTGTTTTGCATTGTGACCCCATAAACAGTTACATCTTGTTGCAAGCCCAGAGTGGGATGGGAACCTTCTCAACCAATGTCCTGCTGTACTGTAAAACCTCTGCATCAGTTTTTACACTTCCTTCTTTGCAGTTTTTCATTTCTCTTATGTGTTTGTTGACGGTGTTTAACATGACTAAAAGCTGAGCTGCTCTAAAATGTTGCTGCTATCTAATGAGAGAGGAAGCACTTGCCAGCCTCTGCTCCCAGACATATAACGGTACTGCTTTCTTTGTGTATACTGGACCTCATCTATCCATGAGCAGATTTGATTCATTCACTGACCCCGAAGACGTTACTACCCTGCTTTTAGCTGGGGTAATTTTCAGCTACATTAATGAATTGAATTGATTTATTAAGCAGGATTTGATCAGCATCAGAGCCAGTGTAAGGTAGTGAGGGAAAGGGCGAAGTGGGGACTGCAGATGAGGAAGCAGAAGCTTTGCACATTAAGTAGCTTGGCAGGGAAAGAACAGTCCTGATTAAGAGAATTGTCACAAAATTCATTCTTTGCTGGACTTACAGCTGTGCTTGAAAACCTTGTATTTGTAAATGATATATCACAGTTGGACAACACAAATGCTCAGACCTTTTCTGTATTCTGAGGTTCATGTAAGGTGATGGACTTAAGTTATTTTATCTTTGTAGTTATGTTAGTGCTTAGTCCCAATCCTTTGTAGAGCTCGGCAACAAAAAAATGGACTTCATTTTTCTTTGTCAAGCCTGTAAAATGGCTTCTGATTGTTCCTCGTGCTGCCACAAGCTAATAACTAAGGAAGGGAGATGAAAGAGTTTCTTTTCACAGAAGCTTGTGTAGCAATGAATGAGAACGAATAGATGAGAATAAATTGTCAGAGGTTGTTCTATAAGAGAACGTCGTTAGGGACAGTTAGAATCCAGAGTCCAAACTCATAACAGCTACACTTGACATCTCTTAAATGTTTTGTTGCTCTTCATTTAATGGGAGACTGATGGAGCCAAATTAAGTGGTGCTAATATTTGATAAGTGAAATACAGGCTTTTGGTAAATGGCTGTATAGAGTCTTTGCTTTTAAGTAGCACTGTATTGTTTGTTTACATTTTTTTCCTTTTAATAATTGTGCCCAATTATTTTTTTAGTTGGAAAAGGTATAATCTTGGGGTACCATACTTTCGTTGTCTTTATTTTTGCTCCAGTATGAATTGGTTGCTTTAACAAAAATAAGTTTTGCATCTAAATGGAATTGTCCCTCCCCATACGAAGTGGCTGACAAGAATGCCTATTTTGTAATGAAGACTGCCTATGTTTCACAAACCAAATGTCCCAATATGCAAGTCTTCTGAGACCTACTTAAAAACACAAATTAAAATAGCTAAACATTTATATTCCCAAAATAACCCCCAAACTTTCATAAACCTTAAACTTTTTAAAAACTATCTGCCTTGATATCTTAAAACTTCAACAAAGAAGTAATTTGTCTGAGTTTGCTGTACTTTGTTCTGTTTATACTTCTTTTGTAGATTAGTGAAAGCTAAACAAAATATAAAAGTGTCCTCTTGTATTTCAAAGTTGAAGAATTCAGATGCCTAGAAATTCACAGAATTGAGGAAAAGAGAGTGTTATAGCGGAGAAATCGCATGAACCTGGGAAAAAGCTGGAATACTGGCTTTCAGTTGCCTTTGCTTCCATTTCCCAAGATTTCTGTTGATTTCATGTGGGGAAATTTGGCATTCGTCACATGCACTAAAGCAAAGTCTGCTGTTTCTTGGGGTTTGTAGGCTTTAGACAGTTGTTTGAGGATGGTGTGTGTTTTGCAGTAGATAAGTGTGCTTAGTCATTTTTATGAAGTCTTTGTAGGGTATCAGAGATAATCTGATCAGGTGGTAACATTTCCTCCTAATCTAAACAAGATAAAAATCACCTGTGTGCTACTTTGCTGTTGACCTAATTCTCCTAATTTTTTGCCTGTGGAATGGCAAGAGTCATTAGTGCTTTCACCTTTTCTTTCTCTCAGTCTGATCATCTATTCTTTTCACCTAATTTAAGACGGGCTCCCTCCCTGCCTCTCCAGTTTACCTTCTGTCCTGCCCCTTTTCCTTTCAAATACAGATCTTCCCCTCCCCAACTACATCTTCTGCCCTTCTTCTCCACCACTAGCCTCTTCCCACCCTAGATCTTCTGTTTTTCCTTCACCTTTGCTAAAGGAGAACAGCCAGGGTACAGTTTGAGTGTGGGCCATCCTGGCTTACTCCTGGCTCAGACTCCAGACGTGTCTCTCCCAGACAGATCTGCTGGCATAGAGGAGAGGAGCAGCAGGCTTAGCACAGTGTGGATGCCAGCGAGTCTGTTTCACATGTCCTCTGGACTGAGGGATGATTCAGCCAATTCCTTAGGAGGACAGATGTGACCAGAATCTGCTGCTCCAGTACAGTTTGTAATGATCCTTAGGGTGTGCTCTGTTTTGATATTTCGTCATACTTGTGCCATATCTGCTTCTTGCTGTGCTTGTAATAACCTTCAGGTTCTTAGATGCCACTTGCTTTTTTCTCTTTCTGTGTCAAAAGCTTTTTTCCTACTTAGGATTCCAGTGCTGTTGTCTTCTTAGGCCCTGCTTTGACCCTCAGTATCTGTGTTCTGTGTCTATATCTGCATTGTTTCTTTTGTAAGCTCCCTAGGAATAGGACAGGGTTGTATATCATACTGTCAGATACACAAATGCTGTTAGCAGTGTGCAACTGTTAGGTGTTTTTTCTTCCTATACAGTATCAGTGGGGGAGGGACATTGTTATGAGTACAGCATGGGCCAGGGAGCTGCAGTACAAGCTGCACGTAAAGCAGGTCCCTTCACAGGTAAATCACTGACTGACTGGTGTAATAACAAGAACAATTCTAATTATTGCGATAATGAATTATTTTGAGAACTGTTGTATGGAAGACAAAATCACCAGCCAAAGATCGAGATGAGGCAGAGTGAAGTGTGAGTCTCACATCACTTTCCTGGCTGTATGCCCATTGATGTAAGATTGGGCCAGAGGTCATCCCCAAGGATGGATAGTGCAAACTGTCCATGCTGTTGCTGCTTCAACCTCGCTTTGTGTGCAGTTTGTCTTGGGGAGAGCTACTTGAACTGGGCCAAGCAAAGCTGGGGAGGCAGCTCACAGTAAAATGGATCCTCTTATCTGCCAGTGTAGACACAGTCATCCTGTGTGATCTTTCTGAGGTGTGCGAGAGGGTTGTAGTGACCACATTGTATTCTAAAATATTCCATAATTGCTGGGTATATTAAAATGTACTTTTTGTTGGTATGTGCTGCAAACCAATGTGTATTTGGAAGTAGGGTGGGGAGACTAAGAAGGATGTTATTGTTACTCTGGATTATGCTTCTGTGTGCCCGATTGGATCTCTGGGTTAGGCTGATAAGAATCTCACTTCTGTCGGAACTCGCTACCTGGAGTTGCTGTGATGATGGTGGGTGATTGCCTTGTTTTGGATATCTGCTCATCATAGTAGTGTGCAGTGTCCTGTATCTCTCTGATGTTTTATGAATGACATGTAGGTCAGTGTCTTCCTGCCTTTAGATTTTTCTGGAAGCTAGATTAAATATGACTAAAATTAGCCTAAATATTACTAAAGTAAGAGCCTGAGACTTCTTGATTCCAGGCTGTGATCATTTTGCTCTGTTCAGGTGGCTTTCAGGCCACACTATAAAATTCTCTCATAAATTGAAAGTAAACAAAAATAGTCTTTTGCTGAGATACTGAGAATTTAAAAAGAATCACACAATGAGTTTAGGTGGACTGAAGAATTTAGGCTCAAAGATGCAAGGTGTAACCTGGAGCCTACATCGTGGTAGTGGTGGAAGACAGTGAAAGCCTCAGCCTTGACTGAGTTTTTACTGAGCAAAGATCTTGGTAAAGACAGTACAAATACTGGGAACCAGCAGAAGTTTTTAAAGGAACTGTTTATGAAGGAGATATTAATCTTAAGTTGTTACAGCTGTATAGTAGAGTACAAGATTTTCAGGGGAAGAGGAAAATCCTTGAATATTATGCTGAATTAGACATTTTAAGGGGAATGAAAAGTAGTCCCTGAGTCATTTAGGTGGAAGGAAAACAAGTGGTAAAGATAAGTTGCCATGGAGCGAGAGTGATGCTAGGATTGAACATAGTTTAGATGTCATTCAAAGAGCACGTGAGTATTGTTTATTTCTTTTTTAGGTTGGTTGGATGATATGGAAAATTGAAAAAAAAGCTGAATTGAAACAACTCAACCAACTGACAGTGATCTTCATGTAACATCTCACATGAGAAGGGGAATTCGGAGAGCAGGAGGCACACACTCTTCCTCAGAGTATTGCAGGAACTGAGTTATGAAATTAAACAATCTGGAAGCCAGGTTTTGTAATCGGTGAAATCAGGGAGGGATGAGCTAATTGAGGAAAACCAAAGCTGAATGTTTCAGAGGAGGCATGAGAAACAAATTACTGATTTGAACAAGTGTCTTTCAAAATCCAAGTGTTACCTGAGGGCACTTTGAGATTAGGTTACTCCAAAGCACTTAAAACTAACTTGTATAAAGCAGAGGAATCATGTTCTTGTAAAATTCATACAAAATTGCAAACGGTTATAAAAAACATAAACATAATTGAATATAGGTATGAAAACTGACATAAATTTGTAGCTCAGCCTGCCACTTGAGTAATCTGAGGTATTTTTTAGCTGATTTAAATACTGGGGATTGTTTTGCTTTTAACATGTGCATGTGACTTAATTTATAAAATTTTTCCTGGGTTTTAATGACTTGTAGTGTATGGATTATATGATTGTCAGTAAATTTGCATGTAAGAGGTGCCTAAACATGCCAGATAGTTGTGCTTATAAATGTTATTGAACTCTGCCTTCCTGGAGGTTTGCCGTGTCTGAATATTTCTGTAGATTTTTTTCCTTTTTTTTATTTCCTTTCTTTTTTTTCCTTTTTAATAAAAGTTTTTTATGATGTGCTTGATTTTAGTTCTCTGATGTAGCGATGGAGAGACAATAGTGCTTTTTTCCATTTTCCATTAACCAGTGCTATGTGTGTTGTCTAATTTGATTAAAGCTTGATGGAAGGGTAGCATTCTTAAAGAAATGCACCTTGTACAAACTTAAGAAATGGTGGTGATGGAGGAGAGAGAGAAAAATGACGTACACCAGACGGCAGATCTGGCACAAGTTCTGTGGTTTTTTCAGCCTGCTGTGTAACCTGTCAGACTGTGTACATTGGTCAGCCAATTAGCACATTCATTCAGTCAAACCATCCTTTGTGTGCAATACATCTCATGGAATCCATAGTTCAGGGATATAGGTGAAGACTGAGAGTACTCGAGGTGAAGCTCAGGTTATTGCGTTTGGATGATAAATACTTGTAGGCGTTAAATGACACATCATTAAAATAATCAGGCCTGGCTGGTGCCTCAGATTGTGGCAAAGCTTGGGTTTGAGTCTTGTGTTCCTTTTCTTCTAGAACACTGATAGCCTAGTTCCAAGTCTTGCACTAGTCTATGTAGCCATGTTTTAAGGATAGTATTGAAATTGCATACATTCTTTCCATGGTTAGGACAAAATCAATTCTGATTTCTTAGTTCTATGGGGCTTAACATTTGTATATAGAGACTTTAATTATTAAAAAAAAAGCACTTCAGTAATGCTGTTCCACAAGTTGATGGTATTCCAAAACTGCTGGACTGATTTTTCATAGTTCTGTTTTTTGTACTGGAGAGTCAAAATGCAGTTGTTTGAATTCTGTAGTTAATGCTAGAAAATATTTTTTGTCTATTTCTTTATTATTACTAAGCAGGCTTTTTTTTTTGGAACTTCATACTTAAAATACACTAGATCTTAGAATTTGAATCAGTAACAATGTTTATTATTGAAGTGACTAGTGTATTACTTCAAGACTATTTGCATTTGGTTTGAAGGGTTCTCTCCTTCTAATTCCCCTCTATATATACTGCACATAAAAGGTCTAAACCCCATGTTTCTTCCTCCAACCCTCATTTCTGTTCACATGAGAACAGTCTTAAGGACATAGTAGCCTGTCTCTCATGGTCTTCCCACCTACACTAAGTATAATTTCATAGCAATTTTTAAATTAGTTAAATAGGAGTTCATATGTATGAACATTTCCTGGCCATTTCAAGATTGTGATGGCCAAAGTATTTTAGTGAGAGTTAAATCAGAGCTCATTTTAAACTGTAGGGGAAAGGGGAAATGGGGCGATTACCATTGGAGAGGAAGCCTGTGGGCAGTTTACATTGGGTTTATGACCAGGGAGAGGATAAATCTCCCAACCTGGGCTAGGTACATAAAAGATAATCAGGTGTTAGGGGGTCGTTTTGGTCCTTGTATATTTGAGGATTTTGGAGGGCAGGTTTGTTTGTGGTGATGTCTTTTGCTGTGGTAGCTGTCATGTATTAATCCTGCTGTTCTTTCCCTGTGTTTATAAGGAATGAAGGTGTGAGGTTGCCTTGAAAAGCCTCCTAACACTGCCAGGGCTGCATTAAAGAGTAGCTGAATTTTGGGTTTCAAGTTTTAAGCAATTGTGTGCAGAAACAAGGAAAGGAATTGCTTTTCTTAAAAATAAGTCAAAAGTTTTTGTTTTCAGCTTTCCCACTGGTGGTAATGGGATACCAGTCAGTGCTGGATCATTCTTCAAGTGTGGAAAGAAAATTTTCTTTCCTGCATGCTTCACTTGCCTTATTCAAGAGGCTTTACATGACCACATTCTTAGTACCAAACTGACCATACTTGGGGCCAGAAATATTTTCTCTGTAAGTCAGACTCCCTCTTCTGCTCCTTCTTGCTGTGTGTATAGGGTACAGATGTCACACAGGTTCATCAAATCAATTTCTCGCTTTTATATGTTATTAAAGAGTAATGTATTTGTCTTGTCTGACTGCAGCATGCAAAATTTTGGTTGTCTGAGAACTGCAGTGTTGGCATCTATCTGCATTTCATTCAGATGCACCTACTCTTACCCTCATGCAGTGATACACAGGCTATATAGTTTAACAGTATAGCTTCAAATTTTCTGACTATTTCATAGTGTTTTAACATAAGTGATCTTTTTAGAGTTCAGTTTGTTACTTTCAACTTTTTTACTCTGTTACCTTTTTTTGAGTTCTGCTCTTTGTTTTTAATTATGAAATATCTATGACTCTTTTAGATTAATCCTTTTTTCCCCCGTTGATAGTTTTCTTTCCTCTGTGATTCATTTGTTTCTTCTTCTGCAGTGTATCTGCATTTTCTGCAGAGTACTGGACTGAAGGGGGGCCAAGAGCTAGAGCCTGTGGATGCGAAAAGAAGGGAATTAGAAAGTTCTAAAAACTTTGGACGTTCTTAGGCCATCTGCCTTGTGGCAGTACCTGATTTGTTTTAAATTCCCCTTTGCTTGTAATTGTAGAGTGTTGGACATCTAGAAAAGTAGTTCTTACAGGAGATTGGGAAAGATAGGATTTATTAGCTGTCTGTAGTAGAAGATAAGGAGGTAAAAATGTTAGCAAAGCTGGACTCCTTATTGTGTTTGTAGAGCTCTGATAGCTTGAGCTTTGCTGGTTTTGAGAGAGAAAAAAATGAATATAAATAGCAGGAAGGGCTGCAGAAGCTGTTATGGGCAAACAGCTCAGCTGCTGGTATGGACTGTGGATAGTAAGTACTCAAGTCTGTTTACTGCTTACGTAGGCCAAATGAAGACTGCTTTTGCAGCTGTAGTGCTGTTTAAAGTTTCTCTTTAGTGCGTGAAATATCATAGGGTAAGAAACTGCAATTGTGGTGAGAGGAAAACATCAGTTTTAGTTTTTGAAATGTGGATTTTCTTTATTATTTTGCATATATCTAGGAATTTTTGCAAATTAAGTTACAAGGAGGGATTATACTCTACCCTGATGCAAATTCTTGATGGGGGGAATATTTCTTGATCAATAAATAGATAAATCTTTAACATTACGCAAGTATTTCAAACCTGAACATTCTACCTGCAGAGAGCAAATCAGCTTGAGAAAGTGTCATTCATTGTTACTTTAGTTGGCAAGCATATTGATTTAGATAATATGGTATATTTGATATTGTGTACATTGGTTACGTTAGATCTTTTATTCCCTTTGTTGTCACTTCCCTAGAGAGATGTGTGTACAAGGTGATGTTTTGATTTTACGGTTTTGTAATTTTTTTTTTTTTAAATGGATGATAAACAGTATATATGCAAATGAAGAGTGAAAGCCATGTGTCTTCCTTCTGGAATGGAAAACAGTGCAGTCAGTGATAGCTGTTAGTAGAAACTTTGTTTCACAGTCTCACTTTTTTTTAAGGGAAAGGTGGTATGGTACAGGAAAGGATTGTCTTGATTAAATTTGAGTTCCTCTGAAGTGTGGAGTTGTTCATGACAGTCTTCCTCTCAGAGTTGTGTAGTCCTTCTAAATATCCTAAGGCCAGGCTGTTGGATGCCTTGAAAATAGGAGATTTGAAGAGTGACTTGGTATTTTGTGGAAAGTCAGAGCAGGAAGTTGCAGCAGATCTGTGTTCCTAAGCTTCTGTTAGAATAGGTGCTGAAGCATTCTTCACCCTGAGGTGGATAAGGCTGCATTGCTGTGGTCTGCCTGGAGAAGTTATGAATAAGTGAAAGCTGGTTCATAACTGCTGGAATTCAGTGGAGTCTGCGCTCCCTGGTTCGAGACATTCTTTTGGGCAGTCGTCTTGTAAAAGGTAATAGCCAGGGGAAGGACCATGGCTTCAGAAATAAAGTAGAGAGAGATGCAGCACTGGAAGTGGATTTTGCTTTTCTCTCCCCTAAAATCATCATCTTGGAGTAACGTGAGAAGTGTGTTGCTTCTGTTCCCTGGATTGTGGTGAAATGGCTGGGTTAGGAGGTGAGGTGAGGGAACAAAGGCAGCAAGAGGTTGATGGGAGACAGCATTGTGTCTGTGTTTCATAGAGCAGCAAACACATGCTGTTATCTCACACATCAGTGCCCCACTCATTGCAGACCTGCTGTACTGTCTCACTAAAGCTGAACATCTACAGTACTCTGTAAGTATTGAAGGATTCTGTTGTGTAAAATTCTTGTTGCTCCATCTCAGAAAGAGAAGAGTAAAACTAAGAAATGGAGAGGGTGAAAAGAGTAATGGGAGATACTGGGCCGTTCCTGGATACGCAAGTCAGCTGTTGGGATCAGCGAGTTACATCAGAATTACAGTCCTTCCTTCTTGTAGTAACACCCCAAACTAGCTTGTACAGCCATCAACACTAAGATCCTGATAGAGACCACCCTGAGCTTCCTAAGTAACGGTGTCCTAGGATTCATATGCTCCTTTTATAGCTGGAGAGCCAAGACCATAATGTTAACAAGACATTACATTTCTGTTTGTCTGAGTCTACAGGGAATCTCAGGTTACTTACAGACTTCCTAGATCTGTTAGCATCTTCATGGAGATTGATAGTTTGCCAAGGAAGTACCTACTGGATGTCCTGATTCCTTTTCCCTCCATCCTGTCTACTGCTGACATGCACTGCTAAGCCTGGAGCAGTGCATTTTTGTAAGAATTTGGTTTTCATCACGATGTCCTCACAGCTTACTTGAGTGAAGTGTTTCCCAGTGGGAACCATGAACGGCTGCAGTCTAATGTCAGATTTTATAATCTTTCTGTCTTTACAACCTCAACTTTCATAATACTTTCTGAAATTTGTGGAACTAATAGGGAGAGCAAAGTGGTTTCCAGAAGTATCTCTGGTATATTTTCCATGTAATTGCACCATAGTGGTGGAGGAGAGAAACTCCATAGTCTGCTCCTTTCCGCTTTAGCTGTATTATTTAGCTTGGTTGATGTCTATAAACCACTTAGAAAATTATAAGCTTTTTTCTTTTGGTGTGTGTCAAGCTCTCTTGCTCTCACACATATGTCTCAGTTATTGTGAGCAATTTGCTTTAGTTTGTGTGTTGTTGTTTCTGGTTTTTTGCTGTTTTTCACTTGGAGTAGAATAGTAAAGAAAATCAAAAGCAGAAATTGACAGTTATCTAAAACCTGTTGGAGACATTACAGATGTAATTTTTTTACTTTGATTTGACATTAATTAATAAGGTATCAGTCTTTTTGCATTGCACTTCTGACGCTTTGGTCTGAGGAAGCAAGGCTTCACACTTCTGGTATGAGGGCTGTGTTCTTAAAACAAACAAAAAAAATGTTATTTTGTTCCAGTGTTTGGGACCTTTGTACAACATGGTAGAAATAGTTGAGGAGACAGCAACTAGTTATCTAGTGTTTGGACTATGTTAAGACTTACTTTCAAAAGATAGATTATCTGAATTGCATTATTGCCTAATTATTACGCTTTAAGCAGTCTTGACACTTGATTAAGTAATGTGTAAATCTATTTTCATAAGTCTGTTCATGCATGTATTTCTTCTTAATCCTTAGTTCAAGCTTTGTTTTGGAAACAGATTTTGGCAGAACTGAACTTTAGTTAGTTTTACCAGAATCCCTGGCCCATCTCTGATTCTAAAACATCTACTTGCTATTCAGTACGAGTGGACAGTGTTTCAGAAGAATAGCTCCCTCTCACAACCAAGACTTGGAGAGGTGCTGGCAATACGAATTTGACAGGACATCTGTCTTTGTTTTTGTTGTCACCAGTATGAAACTTGCTCAGTTTGGAACTTCTCCAAGCATTGATTGAAAACTCATGCCAGTTTAGAGACTGCCTGGGAGATCAGTGCGAATAAATACAATAATGCTATTAAAATGAAAAAAAGGGTAGAATCTGTCTCATGGTGCACTCAAAGTATACTTTTGTGGAGTCATAGGAGCACACAGGTTGAAGTAACCTTGGGAGTAGAGTCCCTGTGGTCAAAGCAAGGGCAGGTAGATGAAGTTAGTTGGAGACTTTTCTGGTTAAGTTTAAAGCATCTCCAGTGATGGAGAGTCATGATCACTTTGGGCAACCTGCTCCAGTATTCAGTCACCCTCAAATTAAAAATTTTTTCTTTAGGTCTAATCAGAATTTACCCTACTTTAAGCTGTCTGTTGCCACTTGTCTTAGCCTTGGGTACCTCTGAGATGAATCTGGTTTGCTATAGCTTTCCATTAGTTATTTGCAGAGTATCTGTAGACAAAAAAGTTTGAGAACCTTCAATGTTTGAGCCATTAAATAGGTCAAAAAGAATGTTTATTTTTCAGATCGAGTCTGTTTTCTGCTATAGGCTGTGTTTTAGATAGTACACCATTTCTCTAAAATTTGTTAGGAATGTGTCATTCTTCCAGCAGATGGTGAACATTTTTTGGAGGACTTGCAGTAGGTTAATTGGAGTAGAAAACCTTTAAAAATACATCATTACTTCAGGGACACTGTGTAAGGCCTGTATTTGGATTACTTTGGTGATATTCTGACCATAATTATGTGATAGCCCAATTGTCTTGAAGACAAAACTTAGTGTAAATTTATCACATCATAAAAGTTGGATACATGGCAGACAATGTTTCTGACAATTATGGCCAATGGTAACAAGGTAATAAAATTCCTCCTATACTTCCAATTTAGGATTGCTTGATGTATTTCCTGGTATAAATGTTGTAACTGCTGGAACAAGTTCAAAGGAAATCTTTGTGGGTTTTTTTCATCAATCCAGCAAATTTAAGAGGCTTTGTTTTACTACTTAAGTGGGCATGTCTTGTTTTCCTTTATAATTTTTCTTTACAGCGTGTAAAAAAGAGCCTAACTGAATTAAAGTTTGTCCTCCTTTTTTTTTTCTTCCCTCCTCCCTCAGATTGCAGCTATTCTCAGGAAACGAAAACTTGACTATTATTTGTACAAACTGCTGCCTGAGATCTTGCAGTCAACTTCCTTTCTGACAGCAAATGGGACCTTGTATATTGCTTGCTTTTGCATTCTAAGGTTGGTATACTGTCCTAAAAGTGAAACATGATAGTAAACCTATTTTGGTGCAACTTTTCCATTTATATAATATTTTGTCTCTTTTTGTAATAGGCTTGTTTGTAATGTTTTGGAGTAAAAAAAGGCTACAGCTGTGTCATCATCTTGATTTCTGCTGTTACCACTTGAATATGAAACTTCCTTGTTTTTTAAAATTAAGTTTTTCTCATTTTTGTAATATTTCAAATCAGTAAACCAGTCAATGTATCTGCTTTGTTTCTTTTTCTCTGTTCTGCTGATTCAATATACATTGTTGCAGGAAATTCAAATAGATTCTGAAGGCCACCTAAGAAGGCCTAATCTTTCTTTCCTAGAAATAATTGTTATTGGTTTATATTTTCCTGATGTGGGGGCTGTGAAAACTTTTAATTATCCTTAACTTTATCCAGCCATGGTTTGTACTTGCTTATTTGTGATCAGAAATGAAGGAAATCCCAGCACAGCTTCTGAGGTTCTGTAAGATACAGACTTGCTCTGAAATATGAGTATTAATGGCACTTCTGTATTCTGAGCTGTTTCCAGTGTATTTTTCAAATAACTGTTGGGATAGTTAAAGATTAAACTTTCCTGTTTATGAATATGATGATGTCCTGTATCTAAATGCATTTATTGTAAGAGATGTTACACATAGGCATGTAAAGCCTACAGTAGCTATGAATTTTTGAAAGTTAACTGGCAGCACACTGAAAAGCCACTTTAAAAGATAATCAAACCCATTATGCCCTACTTCTAAAGCTGTTCAGAGATTTAGAGGTCTCTAAACTTTGCTTCAAAGCTGAAGTAGAAGGCTGAGAAGAGGAGGAGCTGGCTGAGGAGCCAAGGAACACTTTTTAAGTATATCATTTGCAAAGTTCAAAGTGAATATATAAGTAATGAGCTCTAAAGAATCCTATGTTTTCTAGCAGTCTGGGTTATATTAATACTGATTTATCTTTACTCCTCTGAGCTATAGAGTGCTCTTCCTTATGCTGCCATGTATTTGCCTGTAAATCTGCAGTGCAGTAGTTAAATGCCACTCTCTTAAGTTAAGCTGGTTTGGTTTTAAGTTTTATGGTTTTCAGCTGTCCCTCTTAGAGAGAATATTAGTTATCTAGCAGATCTATGATTATGCCTGTGATAGAAGGTAAAAGATTAGTGTCTTACTCTGAAGCCAGTTGGTATGGCATCACTTTCACCTATGTGGAGCATAGCTGTCTAAAGCTGTTCTGACCTCCAGAACAGCATGGCCAGATGGAGACTGGATAATGGAAGTGCTACCTAGTCCATGTGTTCTCCAAGTCCCCTTGAAGCATCATTTGGATTGACCTAGGCTGGAACCACGCTAAGGACGATTCTAACAATTTAATGTGACTTGCCTTGCCATTCTTGTAGCTGTGCAGCACAGTAACCCACCAGCATCTTGGGGGTTGTACATTGTACATGCTTTTTCTGTTGCAAAGAGATGCCTGTGAAGAGCTGCAACAGAATCCTTGTTGGCAGGGTCTCTGCACAGCGCCCACTACCTGGAATTGCAGGACTTGCAACTAAGAAGTTGTTATCTAGAGTGCTGGTTGAAACTGGAGAACTGAAATCACTCCTAAAGGCAAAACAAGGAAGTGTTCAGGCAGTCATAGAAACTGTGCCTGTTGAGGTACATGAATGTCCAATTATATTGAGTATTTTGCAGCTTTTCTGACCAGAATAAAGTTCAGAGCCTCAGCAGTTAAGTGGCTAGGATATGTAAGAGCCATTAAATGACACTTCGGAAAACAATGGATAGCATGATTATCAGAAAAGCCATACTTCTCAAATTTACTAGTACCCTTTGAAGAATAAATATGTACCTGGTGATGATCCACCTGGTATATTTTGCATGAATTCCCAGGTGACTTTGACAAGGTTGCTTGCTAAGACTCTTCAAGAAGACAGGTCCTCTGTGTTCCAGGAATTAGTAAATGATTAGCAAGTGGTTAATATACATGTGAGAAAACAAGGGATAAATAATTTGTTTTCATAATTGGAAGAGGTTGCCAGTGAAGTTTGTGTTATGCCTTTTGTTTTGGATATACCTAAAGAATCTGGAAAAGGGATAAAACTAGTATGAGAGATTGTGTGAGATTATTTAGGTTACAGAAATCTAAAACTGACTGTCATCCATTTCAGAAATGTGTTGATTAAAAACACTTATGAAGTTTGATAGAGAAATGTACAAACTAATGCATAGGGAAGCGGAAAAGCAGCTCTATCCTTACTCAGTGGTGGGCTTTAAACTAGCTCCTCTTAATCAGAAAGTTGTTTGAGGGTCATCGTGGGTAGCTAATTTGAACAAGTCACTTTAGTATTTGAATATGATCAAGGAGCCGAATAAGTGTTATTTGGAGAGAAAATGATAACATGCCAGGAAGCTGAATGAATGTATGACACCTTTACAAACTGAGTACTGTATGCCTTTTTAAGAGTTTCTTCTAAGACCATAATGTTGACATGTCTTCCACTTGAAATGTACTTAATATCAACATTGTTGTGCAGTTTGAGCCATATAAGCTTGCTTCTATCACCTGCTCTTTGGTGGGTGATAGAGGATGGTAATGTGAGACTTCACTCCTTTTTTTTTTTGTAACCAATTTGTTGTTTTTTTTTTAAATGTAATGTCTTGTTCAAAGTTGTATTATTCCGTGAATTTATTCCTGTGTGATACAGTGTACTTCCTTCAGTAGCCCCTGAGAACAAAAGGAATTGTAAGTGACTTTCCAGGCCACAGTACGATTTGGTATTGTATGTTTTAATTCATCAAAGAAATACCAGTACCTCTCTTTCTGCATAACTGGTCTGAGTATTTCTGGGCTTGATTTGCAACCATGCAAATATTGTCTGAGACTGGTGAGACCTAAATGCTCTAGGTCTGGTCCTATATAGTGATGAGATTGGATCTGATAGAGTTGTGTAATAGGATACATGCTGCAGTTTTTGTATCTTCTTTGGTTAAAAGGTATATTATAGCAGGAGCAGCAGTAACTCTGAAACAAAATTGTCCAGCAAGGCCCCTGCTCTTAGCCCCTTGGAATTCTAGACCAAAGCTGGTCGTGTTAACTCATATTTACCTGCACAGTTCCTGATTTGAGAAAAGCTGCCTGTTTCCTCCTTTTGTAGCACCAAGAAGGAGGTGTATTGGCAGGCATATAGGGTGTCCTGGATCAAGTGACCACTTGATCTCGTCTTAGCTTTACTGAAGTCCCAATGAATCTTCAGTCCCTGTGTGTGCTAGACATCTAGTAACAATTAAAAGATCTAAGTATGAAATGTAATTGGCGGTGAGTTGTCTGGCTTGTAGTAATGTGTCTTATTGATAGTCTGGCAGTCTTTGCTTTTCAGCTATGGAAAACCACTAAAATGGAAACCACTGCAAATATTCTCAAGAATGTAGAACTTCAGGCAAGAAAGTGCAATTAAAGGGATTGTAGGCATTGTTTAATAGTCTCAGAATTTCACAGGTGGGTGGAGTTTCAAAAACATCTCAATCCAATATCAGCACAGACTTAGGCTATGGGTAAATGTTTTCGTTCCAGAAGGGATTGCCAAGCTAACTTGACAGACTATCTTTTCCTCATATTTTTTTTAATTGAAGTGAACTAGGGTCTATAAGGAGCCTCTTTTGTTGGCAGAGCAGTGAGGGTGATGATCTCTGTTACAGATGTGTGACAGGCCAGCTGGGGCTTGTAATCTCTTCCGCTGGTGAGATCCAGAAGACTGCATCTGTCTGGGCTTCAGACGGAAGTGCTATGCTCCAGTGTTGACAAGCATTACATCTGTTAAATGAAAAGTGTGATTTTTAGGTTTTTGGTTTTATTAAATGCAAAACCTCATGAAGACATGGATCTCTTAGGCTAGAACTAGAGTAATTAAGTTTGTCCACGTACAGCTTGTACATTGAGAAATTAGATGCGTAACCTGAAAGAACTCAATTTTTATTCCAGCTTCTGTCCATACACCCTGTGAAGACAACTATGCACATAATAACCATAACTCATTTTCATATACTTTAGGAGTAGTTTAGGTGTTTCACTTACGGATTGAACATTTTGATTTCCACTAGGCTTTATTATGTAAAATATTCTACGGTTGTTTCCGAAATCTTGTCAGTTCAAACATGTAAGCATTTGTAAAGGGATTCTAAACCATGCCAAAAGAACAAATTCCTGTTTCTTTCCCACAGAAAAGACATTTGTTCTGTTACTTAACAGGTGTGTCTGGTAAGATGTTCATACTTATTAAGATGGTTAAAATGACTCCTCTGAAACTTCATACAGTAATTACTTTCTGAGAGGGTCCTAATAATGAACTTTAGCTCCTGCAGCATTTGGCATTGTCATCCTGAGAAATTATCCTTTTGCAGCCGTGGGAATGAGCAGTGTGTGTAATTGCCATTACATCACTTGCTGCTGATACACTGGCTCTCTTTTCGCTTACGAACATAAGCTGGCATTGCTTGCCGGTAATGTTATTTTTGCTGGAGAAGTATGAAATGAGGCTGCTCATGCCTTTTACAGCAAGAATGAAAGTGAACTAATCAGATAGTGTTGATTAATTATCTTTGTTCTCTTTTCTGTGTTGTCAACATGAAATTTTATCTAAGAAAATGTCCTTTTCTACCCTATATGTGTTTGCCATTTTGTTTGTTTATTTTGTTTGCTGTGTTTTTGGAAGGGTAGACTCCATTGTAACATTGTTTTCCCTCCAATAGTGCTTATCAGCTGAACAGCGTTGGTATAGTTAAAGTATATTTAATATCCTGCTACCAAATGTCATGACTGTCTGACTGTTGTTTGCTTCTGTGATCAACCTGAATTAGTTTCAAGGTACAGGTCTCCTGGACAGGCCAGATGGAGTTGCTGCCATTGTGTCTGACACACAGTTTTATTTTCCTCCTTTAACAATGACCAATTTATAGAAAGATTTCTTTGTCTATAGTAGGATATTGTAATTTGTGTAACTGTTTTTTTTCCAACTATTATTGTTGAAGCAATTTTGATAGTTGAAATTGTGGGTAGTCTGACTGGCATCCAGATCTAGTTGCAAAAAACGAGAGCTTACCTAGCTTAATAGGCACCGTTGCTTCCACTTGTAATGTACAGATTGATTCCTTGGCTTACTGTAAATATGTGTTTTCCTGTTTTTAGCATCAGTGGATTATCTCCTTGGAATGTGATGTATATTACAATTACTGGATTTGATTTCTGGCTTACCTGATTGCATTGCTACATTCCAGAAAGCACATCTTCCTGAACATGTATTTGTACAAGTTTTTAGAAGATTTTTCTGTAATTAATATCTACAACTTTTCAGAATTAAGTCTTGAAAACTTTTTCTGGAAGAAAAGTAGTAATTTAAATAAAATTAATACATTAATGAAGGCTTTCAGGTGTTTAATGTTTTTGAAGCACTCTGAGAATTATCCAACTGTAAAAATGTAATTATTAGTGTTCATTAGTAAGTACAGAATAGTATAAAAGGACCAAATAGATAATCTGTAATTTTATGGTAAATGTTAAGTATGGTGTTTTACATGACTGTTCCATTTGTATGTAATATGTGTATACATTACATATATGTTATTTTTTCAGAAAGATACTTGGAAAATTCTACTTTTGGTCTCCTGGCTTTGGTGCTGCTTTACCTGCTTCTTACATGGCTATTCTCATCGAAAGGAAAAGCAGGTAGGGTTTGCGTTTATGGATTTTCAGTCTTATAAGGTAATATTTCTTGTTTGGGTCTTTTGATGGTTGACATTTGATAATTCAGTGGTTTTGTTTCAGAATGCTGAAAACATAGTTTGTTTGCAGTAGTGTTTTTTACAACCTCAACTTTCAACCTAGAAAGCTAACCTGGAAAAAAACACTTTACAAACATTTAGTTACCTGTTTGTGGTTTGTTTTTCTTCTTTAATGTGTAATTGGGTTGCTCAGGATTGCCTGGTGAAAGTCAGTTGCTCAGGGTTTCTTAATGAAACTGTTGTTTTTTCTATAATTTGAATAATGTTTGCAATTAGTCACAGAGGAGACTGCTAATGAAAGTTGCTGATGACTTAAGTTAACAGTATGACACTAGTTAATGTAGAGGAATTATAAAATGCTGTGGGGAAAACTGAATGAGCTGAAATAATCCAAATTGGATGAAATTTAATGATACAGAAGGCAAAACCTTTCACTTAAGAAGAGCTGCTGAAGTTCAGCTATCAATGGGAAGTTTGTTATGAAAGCATGAAGCAGGGGAAGAAAGCTCTGAGTGATCCAAGGGCAGCCCAAAGCTGCTGTTTGTAATGTGGCCATGGGAAGATGGCAGGGGAAATGCTGGGTTGTAAGGCTTTATTGCTTGAAATTCAGCTTATGTTGATGGCTTGTCTCAGTAGTGAAAGCTTTAATACTCTCTTAATTTAATATGGAATGAGATGCCTTAGTCATCTAATTAGTAGGTTTTAGTCAAAGAAAAGGTGACAGAAGAGTAATATAAGGGATTACTTCTTAGAAGATGATAAGTGAGGTACTAGAGGTGGTTTGAGTACGATTTTGATTACTATAAATATCTGAAACTTCCTTAAGCAGTCATTTTAAAATGATAGTAAGTACATATCATCATGCTGTTGACTCACTGTCAGGTCCCATTCCTGACCTTCCATCATAGAGTAAGCATATCCTGAGCCAGATTTTAGGTATGTGAAAGTTCTGTCCTTTTAAAAGAGTTCATTAGCCATTGTTTTTGAAGATTGAAGATGTCTAAGTGGTTGTGGAAATGTGGGAGCACTTCTGGATCACTTTCTTTAATGAAACTATAGAGAAAATAATAACAACAAGTCACCAAATAAGTTAATTATCTCTCTAGCTGATTGATTTTCATCTTACTGTAATTACTTCCTAAGAGGTTGGGTACATTTTAGTAGAACTTTGTCTTGTTACTGAGACTCCAGCACTGCCCTTGGTATAAGTGTTTCCTTTTGCAGTGAGGGCAAATGGATTTTTCCCATTGATCAGTGACAACACTGCCCTAACGTTTCCCACAGACCTGTTACAATGTGAGGCTTTTCTGAGCCAGACTTCTAATATTTCTAGATAACATTAAAAAGGAAGAAACCATGCTGGTTGTCCATCTATGAACTTCTTGTAGCTTTCAGAATATTTGTGAGTCAAGAATTGAAACTGCTTAAGCCCAAACCCATAAAATGTTCTTGTGGAACAGTGGAACAACTATGAGAGGCTTGTAAAGTGTAGCAAAAAGAGTAGGCAAACAAATGTTATATCAAATAGGCTTTTCTAAAGGTCTTAGTGGCAATGTATGAAAGCTTTGACATGTTAACAGGCTTCTATTTAGCATCTGAAATTTGAAAGGAATAGAAGTTGAAAAAGAGGTATGTGAAAGTGACAGAAGTAGATTGGTACAGCATGTATGCAATGGATAATGCTGGAATATTTAGTTCCTGGAGGGTTATTTTCCTTTCTGTCAGAATCTGTAATGTGTGACCTAAGGTATTTTGCCTAAAACCACATTATATTGCATCAGTTAAAGGAAAAAAAGGCAATGTTGGTATTGCAGTATAACATATGTGGGGTCATTGTTCTTAATGAAAAAATTGTTAAAGGATGTCAAAAGGTATTTGAAAGTTTAGAGATTTTTTTAAAATACAAAGTTGTTTGGTATGTGCTCAGATGGCAACTATGTATAATGTGCAAAATCCTGCAGTTGACAGTGAAATATGACTTTCTGATTTCACATCTGTTAGCCTGTTAACTCCTGTTACAGGCAAAATCAAATTTTAATAGATCTGTAGTCCCTTAGGAAACGGCCATTTCACATGGAAACACAGGGACATTTTCAGTTATCTTCTAAGTAGCTTAGAACAGATTGTAGTGACAAATCAAGGAGGTGGGAAAAAGTCCTGATTTGAGTTCATAAACATATCTTTAGCCTTTCAAATTGCTACTAGCAGCTGGCAGCAACATTGAACTTAATCACTTAATCTCTTCCCAAGTGGATACCCTATTTTAAGTACCTCACTGGCATTTGCTTACACAGCATCCCTGTCAGTCCTGAACTTGGGAACAGCAGGCTTGTAAATCAGATTTTCTTCCAAGTGTTGCTGTTCATGTGTGCCAACCTTGTATATTTTATAATTCTTATAGAGGAATGGGAAAAAGAAATGACTACCTTGGCTAGATGTATTATAACCCTGAGGAGGAACATGTTTTTTAACATGTTACAGAACTAGTTTTATTATAGTTTGTATGTGTGTAATATGCAATTGCAAATTTGCATGACACTGGCAACGAGGAGGGAAGGTGACATTGCACTGAAATCTCAAACAGACTCAGGAAATGATCTGCATTGTGTTACGCTGCTACAGTTCCATAAAGATATGAATGACACATTACTATGTCCATGTGTATTCTATTTGGTGACTATAAAGTATGGTTATCCTGTCTATGAAAACTAGCTTATTAGAATCTGTGGAAAGGGCCGAGGAATAAAAGCACTTGTTAACTTTTCATGTCTGTATCTATAAATGTTCAGTGAGATTATCAGGAGAGAACTGGTCATGTTATTATCATAAGTAATGTTTTGATATAAATTATATCTTAGATAAGAATTGGGTGTAGATGTATAAACGTGGAGATTATATATTTGCAATGTGTGGATACATGTTCTATGCCTTTCATCCCTTACTCCAGTAGGAGGAACCCAGAATTTTTGCATTTTTCTGGAGCTGTCAAGCAGGGTTTCTTGTTAGCATTAGAAGGAAGTATCTTTACTGGCCAATTCAGGATTTATAAATGTCAGTCTGACATCTGTTACCTGCATAGCTGATATGTGTTTGATGCTCTGAGCAGTGTGAAGAGGGCACAGAGTTAAATTTCAGCTGATTTTGACTGCACATTATTTCATACAGTCCAGATCTTTTTAATCACTTTTAAAATTAGTCCTGCCATGGTAGTTTTCTTCTCTGTATTTATGGCTCTGGCAAAGATATTGAAAAATGAAGCAAAAAATACTGTTAGTAGTTTGTTACGTGTTTTTGTGTGTGAAGAAAATATTCTTGTAAATAAGAGAAGTAGTTTCTTCTCTTGAAGAAATGTATACAATTCATAGAATGTACATTTTTCTAATTTTTTTGATTGTCAATGTTTTAGTTACTACATATGTATATAATGTCATAATCGCTATGGCTATATGGTAAGTAAACTTTAACTGGTGCACTTGCACAAGTATTAAAAGAATAAAATATTCTTTACAGGCTGACTTTTTTACATCTTCTACTAAAGAGAAATGTGCAATTGTTTTGTCACAGAATTCAGTTTTGTAGTGTTAGATATCAAAATGTATGGTAAATGTCTCTTCAAAAATAGGAATATGACTCAGTTGCATTAATTTCGTTAAACTTTCTTAGGAAATCATTACATTCTCTTTATAAAGTATTGAACGGAGTTGCTTAGCCATACAATCTCTGTTAGTTCCTATAGATGTTTTTCCCAACTGTTGACAAGAAGCAATTTTATTTGTAGTTTTGAAAAAGGAAAATTTTGTTTGTCTTTTGGCTTCTGATTGTGATTCAAATTTATAGTCTCCTCTCATTTCTTTCAACATCTATTAAATGTTATCACAAGAACTGAGCATATAGTAAAGAGGAGATATGTGGCTTGAACTGATAGACATGGCACTATCTTGTTGTAGAAGTACCAGGGGTGTTAGAAAGTAAGGAAGTAACTGAATATACTTGTTAGAATTGTTGTGAATGAAGCTGTTGAAATGTGATTTGAGACTTGGCTGAAGCCAGCCTGCTACTGGAAATCTGATTAGGTCAGTTGTACCTTACTGATTTCTATGACAAAGAAGGCTCATATATCAGTGGATAGCCTGTATTTAAGACCTCTGTGATTACTCTCTAGGAAAAGAATTGTTCTCTGAAGTGTTTTGTAAATGAGCTGGTGTTTCAAAACCATTTAAGTTGTGTTTTGCTGATAGCTAAATAGCAAATTTCATATTATTGGACTCTTGCTTAAGAAATCATATATTAACAAGTTTCAAGAACTATTAAGCTTAAAGAGGGGATGCAATTCCAGGTTTAAAGAAATTAATTGTCTTGTTGCCTGGCTAACTTAGTTTCCCCCTCCTGCCTTTTGTAAGTAGTTAAGCCAGAGAAAATTTACCTATAGCCACCTAAAATTTCTGTGGCAGTTCTGAAGGGACCCTTCTGGGATTGCCCCCTGCTTCCCTCTTAGGCTGCATTAATGTTTACATACTGGCTGTTAACATTATAGCGGCGCCTGTCTCGTCGCTACAGTTAAGACTCTGTCACTGATGGTATTATAAAACTTGAAATTTAGGGCTTTTATAATTTGGTTGTAAAATCTTGCCCTGGGCAATTATTTGCAACATGTTTTTAGTTGAAAACTTTGGGCATTTTTCCTAAAAAAAAAAAAGTATACTGGACTCTTACAAAAATATTTAAAGCATGTGCATTTAAAAAGTGGTACAGTTCAACAGTGCATGTTGTAGAGAACATCTATATATACACACACACATGTATATTTAGTGTTCTTGGAATCAAAAGTATTACTATGTATGCTTAGAAAACTGACACAAATACTTGTGTAAGAACAATGTGGAATTTTTAGACTGTATGTTCTGCTGAAAAGTTCTGTGCTTTATGGTTATTTGATTACCATAAATACCATTAGTCTAAATACATTATAAAGGAGCAAGATTGCAGCGCAGTAATGGTAAAAAGTATGCACTGTAGAGAAATACATTATTTTTGTAAGTTTGTCCATTCAAATACAAATTTGTTGGTATACATTTCTCTATAGTAGTATAGTACATTTAGACTTGACAGTTACCTTTCAAAAATATTTTATGGTTATTCAGTTTGATATTGTATTTTAGGGAAAGAGATGAATCACCATTAAGGGAAGGGGGATAAGTGATCAGAACAAATAAACAAACTATTTTACCACAGCAAGTGTTTTTGCAAGCTTTAGTCTTCCTTGCTACAGGTAAGAAATTGAGAAAGCAAGGTACATTGAGGATGTTTTTTTGCATATTTCTTGTGTTGTAGTGGAAAACCCCCTCAAGTTTGGATCACTGACTTGAGTATTTTGTGGTGTAATGTGGTAGAGAGATCTGTCAGGGAGACTAGTTATTTTGGAGTTGTACTCCTCTAGAGTGATTATTACTGTGAAATACGGAGCCAAGGTGTAGAAGTTACTGGGAAAGCTTTTTGTTTCTAAACCAAAATATGTTAAAACTCTATTGTACTTCAGCAGCTGTCTTGGTGAGAGTCAGTGGTCAAGGGATCTGTGTTTTTATAGTAAAAATATATAAACATTTGTGCTGGTTTAAAAGTAAACTGGTGGGAGAAATTAACCCAACTCAAGAGAGATTACAAGTCAGAGTTTCAATTTACTGAAAAGATTACAATGAATACAATGGTAGAGGGGAAAACCTGGTTTTTAACCCCCTGAGAGATGCATAAGACAGCACTCTGGGACAAGAACAAAATGGGGTTCAATAACCTCCATGCTGAGGGCCGTGTGGTCCCCCTGAGTGCAAAGTAAAAGGAAAGGAAGCCTGTTGGTGAGGGCAATGGTTGCAGTTCTGTCAAAGTAATGATTGCAGTCTTGTTGAGAGCAGCAGCCGCAGTCCTGTTGTGGTTGTGATCCTCCTCTGGATCCCATGAGTTGTACCAGAAGTCCTAAGCCCCAAAGATTATATATACTGTTTCAGGTGGGAATGCCCAGTACCTCCCCTAGGGCAAGGAATTTCACCATGGGTGATTTAACTCTGTGAGCCCAGGGATATTTTGTAATCTTTGATGGTCTAGGTCATTGCAGGTGCCTATTAGCAGACATGACCCCTCAGGCTGGGTATGAAGGCGCTGATGCCTCCCCGGAGGGGAGTTATCACAGCTGAGTCACTGGTGTGAAGACAAAAAAATCCACTCCTCTGCCACACAGGGTGCTTTAACACACAGCTTGTAGTCTGAGGTGTCAGGTGTGCCCTGGGCAGCTGCTGCAAACGATCAATTATTAACAGTCCATCAGAAGTGACATGGTATAGAATACACAGCTTTGGTTATACTCACACAGTGATAAACTGGTCCCAGCCTCTGTAACTAGGACCAACATTTGAACATGTTTTGCTGCATGGTCTGAGGGCTGATACTGGGCTGTAGTTATAGAATCATATCATAAGATGGTTTGGGTTGGAAGGTATATTAAAGATCGTCTAGTTCCAATCCCCTACCATGGACAGGGACTCCTACAAAAACAGATTGCCTTAACAAGTATCATTAGAAGGGAAAACTGATAATTCAAGGCTGGCTGGGAGGGCAGGAGTCAAATCTGGAAGATGCTGTGATGGTGGCAAGGTTGTGAATGACAGCTCAGGATTGGGCAGCTCTTGGGAGTGTTTTTCATGGAAAAACCCACAATAGCCTGGTATTTTACATTAGATGCATTGATATTCTCTGTAGAGCAGAGGCATTCAATGCTGCTTTTGCTTCCATCTTTAGTAACACTGATAGACCTTGGATTTGGAGGACCATATGTGTCAGTACAGTGACCTTCCATTTGCAGACACTTAAATTGTAAGGAAGAAGCTGTATCAGCTGGATGTTCGCAAGTCCATGGGCCTGGTGGGATTCACACCAGAATTCTAAAGAAACTGTTGGGTGCTGTGACAGGACCCCTCTCCATGTTATTCCTGTGTACAAGAGGAGACTGAGGGAAGACCCAGAAAGCTACAGACCTGTTGCTCTAAACACAGTTCCTGGAAAAATTCAGAGGATTATACTGGGTACTATTGAAAGATGTTTAAAGGAACAACATAATCATCAGGCACAGTTAACATGGGTTCCTAAAGGGAAAGTCCTGTTTAACTTATTTGATACCCTGTTGTGACAAGGTCACCCACCTAGTGGGTGAAGGGAAGACTGTCATTTAAGTTGTAGCCATATTGTGAAGTTGTCCTGTGTAAAGGAGAAGGATGTCCTCTGTGGGTCATAAGATGCTGTGTTACTGGCAAGGCATAATATCTACTCTATTTGTAAAAGTACCTTTGGAGTTAAATTTCCTACATTTAAATGAACTGTGAAAACCATTTTGTTTATTATATGAGAAAGACTTGTCCCATACAGTGTTCTTATTTATTCCTACAGTCAGTCTCTCCTAGATGCCTGCCCTTTTACTCCTCATGATTTTGTGTATGCACATAAGATGTAGGTATAATCCTTATACTTTTAGATGTGTTTTTAAAAGAAGAAGTTGCAGTTAACACTTGGACTTTCCTAGCTATCTGAAATGTGTGTGTTTCATACCAGTTATCTCTTTCCAATCAGTTGAGTGATTCACCATTCTGTTTCTCACAGTCTAGATAACTGTCTTAAGCTAGATTTCATCCACTTGAGATAGCAAAAGTTTAGCAAGATGAATTCTGTAGTTGTGAACAGAGCAAGAAAGTTTCTTGTCAATTGGTGATTACAGTTCTGTACACTTGTAGTAAATCAGTCCAGCTTATAAACTAGCTAGGATTCTGGAAAACTCTACTGTGTCTGCAGAAGTATTCAGCAACCAAGTTTAAGAAATTTTCAGACTGCAGCATTTGAATGTTGGAAAAAATTTGTTCGGCTTGGTTGTGTGGTCCTGGAAGTCCTGCACAAGATGAAGAGCAGGAGAACAACTATTTGATTTATACTTGACAATCCATTTTCTGGGATAACACAGACAGATAGAGTAAGAATACTGGAAGATCCCACTTGAAATATATACCTGTGATTCTGGAGGTGCTGGAGAATGTGTTGCAGCATCTGATTGGGTCTGTACGGACTGGGTTAATTTTCTCTTTGTATTAGAGTCAGGGCTGAGCTGGATCATGCAGGACTATTTGGTTGCATTTGCTCAGTGCTGTCCAGATCCCTGAGTTTCAGAAGGAATTACCAGCTTAGGCAGAGCACCAGCCGTGTGTTTACTCTATGAATAATAGTATAAAGACATCATGGCAGCACCCATTAAGCTCTGGACCACTCTATCAGTATACATGGGGCCAGACAGGATGGACAAAGGGCAGTGCTAAGGTCAAGCAACAAAGTCTGATGGATCCCAGGTGACTGTGCAGATATCTTCCTCTCTCCCTGTGCTGCTCCATGAGTAATTGAGACATGATTAAAGTTTAATTTTTTATATTATTTTAAGGACCACTTTTGACAAATCTGTTTCTGAAATGCTCACTATGTAGGCTGAAAATGTAAGTGGAAGTGATTTAGTCATCTCTAATTAGTTTAATTTTGTATTCTGTTTTTCATCCTTAACCCATTAAAAACTCACCTAAACCCCCCATAAAACTTGCAGTCCTTTTGAAACTCTGGCAGATAAAATGTTAAAATTCAAACTGTTGAACCTTGGACTATTCTGTGAGTCTGACTTGGAGTCAAGTGGCACAAGCAATGGATTAATTACTCTGTTCTGTCTGGGTTGGCACTACCATCCAGGACACACTCATGTGGACTTCCTTGACTTAAAAAAACACTTAATAAATCTTCTGTGTCTGAATGCTTTCATGTAACCTGTGGCTCCCAGAGGGGGAGTAATAAATACTTTGCTAGTACAGAATAAACTTCAGATGCTGCTTAGGTGAGCTGGCTATAGTGCTGACATTTACCTGGCGAGATAACATCCATGCCTAGCATGCCTCTGCTGCAGTGGCTGGAAGTCTTAGAGGAAACTTCTCGGTGTTGTGTTCTTCTTGTCTGCTTGTAGGATATTGTTTATAGATAGTACAGATGAGAGCAGCTTAAATATTTGTTTCCATGGGAGCCACACCTATAAGCTCTCCATAAATGAAATTACTCTGTTCTGTAGCCCCACTGCTCCCAAGGCACTAGTGTTATTGTTAGCTCTTGCAGCAGGAAAACTGCAAAGGTAGAATATTAGAATGGTAATTATTTCTATATTTAATCATGCAAAGCTTTTCTGTGGTAAAGATTACTGCAGTGTACTTAGGTCAAACATCTTGCTTCCCTTTCCTGCCCTCTCCCCTCTGTGTCCTGGGACAAAAAATGGTAAGGAAGTAAAACACTCTGTGTGCGTAGTATTTCTTGTAATCTGATGACCTGCACTCCAGATTGAAACTTTTTTGATAAAGGGTATGCCATTAAAACCTCCTAAAGCTGGTCTGTCTGAGAAGCAGGAACAACAGTGTCCACAGCATTAAAATCAAGCATAAAACAGGTCTCAGGAATTTGGGCGTGTAGCTGTCATCACAATCTAGACTGCTCCAGCTTTGGTGAAAGACTGAAACAATATGGACTGTCTGGTAGTACAGCATAATTTTGTCTGCGTGAAGGAATTTATATGGGCTCCATCTTGCTGCCTCAGTGATATGTTTTTCCTTTTAATCTCTTCAGTGCCTGTTATTCATTCCTTGTGAGCAATGGACTGAGGAACTAGCAAAAGTGTTCTAATATCAATTGTTGGCAACCTGGATGTTTTAGGTTAAAGTCAGAAAATAATAGGTTCAAATAGTACTTGGCAGTAGCTTATTTCTGTCTTTGGTAGGTGAAATGTCTTGTTAACGTCTCTCTGTAGTATCTAGCACAGTTCATCATCCAAAACGGATGTAATGCCAGAAGATGGCTGCTCAGTCAGTAGGGATGTGTTGAAATGACTCTCAGTCAAACATTTAATATGGCTTACCTGCCTTCCTACAGAAGGTTCACATTGCCTTCTGACAATTGTTGTTCCTTGGGACTCTTTGTGTTTCAGACCATTATGGATGTAGGCATACTCAATAGCATTCATCTGTCTTCTGCATGATTAATTCATAGTTCCTAACTGGATTTAATGCCTGCTTTTAATATAACTTAATAGGCTGTCATTGGGAGTCTAAAGGGGAGGAAGAAAAGCAAATGTTGAGAAGTCTAACTCCATACTCTGCTTGTCGTGGAAGTGCTGGTCAGCTGTTTCTGAATACGAGAGCATTTAGAAGTTAGTCACGCCGTGTGAAAAGCTGCAGTAGTTCTCTGTTTGACTTGGATTGATTTGTCACGTTAGGTTTTCTTTTTGCATATTGCTTCAGGTACTTTCTAAATAGTGTAATCCAATCACACATGTAATCACTACAACATAATGAGTCTAAAGAGAAATTAGCTCTAAACATGCAAACAAAACGATAGCTACTAGTGTGACAGAGTAGAAAAAGAGTATCGGGCTGCTGAAGTCTTTTGAAATAGATGAAAAAGCTGATGATTTGAGTAGCTTATCAACAAACTTGTAGGATGAGCTGTCTCAAACTGGGCACAGAATATGGGGAGGGAAAGGCAGCACTTCCCAGGGGCTTCTTGGGAAGCCTCTGGAGCTACTTCTTGCTGAGCTGCTGTGAGCTGGGTTTGGGTATGCAGGCAGGTTGTGGCTGAATGGCGCAGCCTGAGACAAGCTGGTGGGTAGAGACAGAGGAGAACAGGTCAGAAACTGAGTGAATTTCCACTGGTATTGGGACAGCTGCAAGCTGTCAACTGGAGTAGTAATCTTACATGAGGATGTTTTTCACCTTCCTGTCCTCCTCACTCTCAAAATACACTGAGTGTATGTCCCAGGCAAGGCCAGTGAATATTGCCGGTATCTACCGCTCTGAAATTTTTCCATGCCCTGTTTTGCTCATCTTCCTAATTTTTATTAACAGTTCTTTCCATAATGTCCTTTTTGCTATGAAGTGGTAGCAATTGCCAACAAAATATGTAGAAACACTGCTGCTGAGGATCCCCAAAATAGTTTTGCTCAAAAAGAGAGTATTTGCTTTTGTGCCCGGTGCTCCTGCCATCCAGGCAGAATGGCCAAGCAGCACATGTTGTATCCTGACTGAGAAGGTGCCCAGAAAGAACTGTTTTCTTTGTGATCTGCTGAGATGATAAAAACAATTCTGTGTTACTATCAACAGTCCAGAGAAATATGTACCAAGAATGTGAGTAATTTAAAAAATCCCTGGAAATTCTTCATTTCTTTTCCTGAGGTTTGATTAATTTGTTATTCTTCTGTTATCTCCTAGTCTGTCCTTTCATGAAACTAATAAGCTTTTTTGTAATCCTTCTATCTTTTCATGGAATCTTGTGAGGTTGAATCACATTTTAATTAAGAGGTTTTTTTCCCCTCTGTAGGTCAGCCTTTGTTTTGTCTTTGTAGATACCCTAGAGAAACTGGGAGAGGAGGAAGAGGGAGGGAATGTTGAAAGAAAATCTGTATAAAATAGAGTATAAAGCAGTTTAAAAAAAATTAAACTGTAGATGTTATCTTGGTTTGCACTAGCTGAAAACTCTGTAAGAATTATTGGTACTAATTTAACTGGAATGTATTACTGTAGATATATTTTCTTTTTGGCTTCTCTCCCTTTCCAGTTTTCTCATACCCTTTCTTTGGCATGTGTTCAAATCATGGAACATGTTGAGTTTATTTTATTTCCTTTTAAGAACAACAAATTCGGAGCATTTGCATGAAACCATTTTGCTTGATGTGTAATGTGCTCCAAGCAAGAATGACTGATTTGCCGTTTTGAGCAATTTCAACTTCCCCAACCTGTAAAGTGTCCATTTCCTACTTTAAACAACCCAAAATTTTGAAACACAAAATTCCTTAAAAAAAGTAGTGGCTCATGAGTCCTTAAACTGTATATTTTTGAAATGAAGTTCTGTGCCTGAACCTTATCTTTGTGTGAAAGACTTGTCACTGGTATTTACTAAACTCAAAAAGTTATCATGTTCTTTTTTGAAAACTTACTGCTTAAGTCTGTTTTCATAATTTTCGGCATTATTTTGAAAGCTTATCTGTTCCTGCTGATTTTAAGTGAACTTTTGCACCAGGACTTCGCTGCTGACCTCCAGCTGTCAGTAGGAAATTGGTGGGTGTGAGAGATTAACGATACCCTAAACGTAATCTGTAGTGCTTGTGTTATTACAGGGGTGCAATCACAACTCCAGATCTAGAGTTGCTTTGCTTGTGGTGTCAAGCTGCTGAAAAAAACCTGCCTCTTACCTCTTCATTTTAACCTTTCTTTTTAGGAGAAACCTGTGATTTGTGTGTTTGATTTAATTCTGCAGGCTATAAAATGGTATGTTTTACAGTGGGGAGGGGTTGAAGCTGAGGGGAGGAATTCTTCCTGTTTTTGCAGACCATGAGTCCTGTCTGGGGAGCCATTACAAACTATTATGTTAGCTTCTTAGTTTATGTTCAGAAATTAAAGCCAGAGTTAACTCTTTTAACTCACTCTTTTTTTTTAATATAAAAAAGGACAGATGCTCTCTAGTTTTGCTGTCTACTAAAATAAATATGTATAATTATAATACATATTTTTACCTATAAGATATAGACTAACATATAAAAATAATTACTATTAAAATTGCTATTTTGATGTAACAAGTCAGAACAGCATATTATGTGCTCTTTACCTTTTTTAACATGCCACTCCATATATATACCTTTGAACGGACTGATTCCTATGAAAGTAGTTTTATTTGTGATTTCTTAGATTTGTAAAGAATCCAAAAAAAGATTATCAGTTAAAATATAGAGAAAGCTGTCAGAGTGTGCAGCAGATTCAATGAACAGTGGCATTCATATAAAATTCAAACTTGTTTTTGTAGGAAACTAACATAATGATTTTTGAAAAAAAATCATTTTTATAGAACTCATGCATAGTTCAGATTTTCTTGTATAAATCACAGGGAAAGGTAAGTTTGACTTGTTTCATCCTAGTACCTGTTTATTCTCTGGTCAGTCTTATTTGTTTGAGAACATTAAGAATTTCTGGAAAAGCAAACTGTAGGAACATAGTTTTGGGCTAGGGATAAAGTTAGAAAGCTTTATAGTCAACCTAAAACTGCTTGTGTCTTAGCAGAGTTGGATATTTTTATTTTGTGGGTGTTTGCCCCCCAGCTGTTTATTACATATGTGGAGAAACATAACTTCTTAATATCAGAGAACATGTTCTCCTAATTTCATGCATAAAAGTCTTTAATATACTCCTTTAAGCATCCTCAAGCATCTTCTACCCACCTCTGCTCCTGGCTGCTGCTGAGTGCTGGGTTACAGGAGGAAATGTTGCAGCGAATGGGATCTGGGTGTCCCTGCCTAGTGTGTGCCCTCCCCCTGTGGGATGAGTTCATGGACCCACACCAAGGACTGTTCTTACTGAAGGAGGTGCCTCTTCAGTCAGTTTATGTGAATTTTGTACACAGTGGTATCCATCTTGCTGAGGTTATTTCCTGTTATTTCGGACTTGCTAACTTATTTCCCTTTAGTTTTGAACAAGACAAAAAAAGTGATCATAAAAAAACACAGTACTGGTAAAAAGGCACAATTATAGGAGTTCAGATATGTTTAATTAATTTCAGTGAATGTTTAGATTTCAGAATGTTTGCTCGGAAAGATTTGCTGTTTAATGAAAGAAGGCAATAGAGAAAAACACTTTTTAGACTTTGTATCACCAAAAAAGTTTTTGATGAGAGAATTGTAGGAACTGGAGTGCTGTTATTAGACATATAAGATGGGCAGGGCAAGGCAAAACATATGAAAGAAATAAATACTGAAAAGGAGGAATGAATATTGAGAAAGAAATAGCTTAAAAATGACAGGTCCTATGTCTCTTCTGTGCTGTTAGAGAAAGAGGTGTTTGCTCTCTCGAAGTTTTCTTTGAGGGCTGCTGTGGTTGCACTAATTAATTTATAGTAAGATTGTCATAAACATAAGCATATTCTAAGGATTCATCCCACCTTCAGGCAGGGTTGGTTGGGGTTTTTTTGTGTGTTGTTTGTGCTGTTGCTTTTTAGATTAGCAACAACTCTGTATTTAAGGAAAACCATAAATGCATTGAAGAAAAACATAAATAAGGAGAGAGAGAGAACTGGCAATGAGTTTTGTAGGAAAAAGCAATCTGGGTTGTATTTAATATTTTGTATGATTTGCTATTATATGAAGAAAAAACTTATGCTGCTTGTGAATTTAAAGTTATTCTTTGAATTTTATAGCACGTCAAGCTAGGCAAGAAAACATTCTTCAGCCAAGTGTTCCACAAACAATGTCTTGGCATGCAGATTTGGACGGTTGCTTCTATTGGCATGAATGGGATGTTTTACTCACGTGTAAGGGAAATTGAACTTTGGCCTCAATCAAATAAGTTTTCCAGAGTTTATGGCACTTACATTAAAATATAAATATCTTGCTTGACAGGCAAATGCTTTCAAAGTCTGAAGGTGGCACTTATTGACTTTCTTGACTTTAAAATACTTGTTAAACAAAGAATAGGGGAACTTTAATCTGTCTTTTATTTTCTATATTTTCACTTTAAGTCCTGAAGATGAGTTCTGAAAAACCAAGACAGTTTCAGTAAAGAGCTGTAATTGTGATTAAAATCTTAGGGAATACTGTGTTAAAACTGAAGGAGTTTGTTTTTTGTTTAAGAAATGATGTGTGGGTGACTTGGAGTCTTTAGTGTTACAGGGGAGGTAAAGATACAACCCTTTTGAGAGACCAGACAGATTCTTGTGGAAAGCAGGGTGCAAATTGTCAACATAAGTGTCCTCAGAGTAATATATCAGTTATTGTGGGGACCGGAAATATTTAAAAGACAAATAGTTGGTTTTTGTTTTTTTTTAAAAATTAGTGGCTAATTCATTAAAGAGAAGTTTATATTTTGCAATAGAAAGACAGATTATTTATTACTGTAATCCTTTCTAATTTTATAAGCTGTGGAAAAAAATATATGATATTTTGAAGTTGCTTTCCATGTTTTTTTTCTGTAAAATAGTAGAATTGTTCAGATAAGGCTGGGGAAGTCAGCTGGTGCAGCTTCCTGCTTGGAGCAGGGCTGGCACTGAGTTCAGACCAGCTTGCTTAGGGGTTTGTCTGGTCACCCTTGCCAACTTCTGAGAACAGAGGTCCAACAGCCCCTGAGTCCCTGTTGCAATGCTGGCCTGTCTTGATGGAGAAAATGCTGCTTCCTTGAGGCAGGTCAAAATCTCCCCAGCTGTGCTCCTTGTCCTCCCTGCCAGCTGATTGATGCCTATTTTGTATTGGGGTCCACGACCAGACATAGGACTCTGTGGTGTAGTGAGTGCCAAGTAAATGGGATTAATCATTTCCCTTGACCTCCTACCTACACTTCTGGTAATACGGCCCAGTACACTGCTGGTTTTCCTTGTTATTTTTATCCTGCAGCTTTTTGGGTTTTTTATTGGTTATTTTAGACTCTTTCCTCTGGGCAGTGCAATAATAAAAATATGTGGTTTTCTGTTGAGGTTTATAGGCCATAGTTAAGAGCTATGGCTGTTAGAATTTGGTCTGAACATTACCAAGTTGTCTGAAAAGCAAATTTTATCAAGTGAAACTTTTCTTTGAGCAAGAAAATATCTTCTGAAAGCCTGTGGTCTGTTGGAATTTAAACATTACAAGCGGAGTCAGCAAAATTGGAATTATTCAGCCGTAGATAATGTGACCTGTGCTGAATAACTAACTCTGAGACATTGCCTGCTCGTTTCTCTAACAGGCACGTAAAAAAATTCATGTTAAAGTGTGACTTGGGAAGAAAAAGGAGGAGAAAAAAAGTGAAAAGTATACTAAACACGACAGCTCTTTGATATTTGAATTAAAGGACAATTAAAACATGATTGCTTCTATGCAGTCTTCCATTTCAGGTAAAGGAGACTAGTCTTAATTAAGACTTTTTCAGAAAAGCTTTTCTTTGGTTCTTTAATTTAATGCAGAAAACTGTCAGGATAGACCTTGGTCTGCTGTTCATGAATTTTGGGTTACCAGTAGCTCATGTTTTTCCTTCCTGAGTTAAGGGTCACAGATGTCATTAGAAACAGAGCTGGGTATGGGAGATACTGTCAGGTGAAGAGGTGACTGGGAGACAGTGGGAAGCCATGAGGGAAATCTTTATGAAGGAGGCTTCTGGAGGAAAGTGGCATAAGGCAGAAATCACCGAGAAGGAGCGGGCAGTAAGGATTTATGTGTCTCTGCTTGGGCTTTCCCACAGTGACCTTGCCAGACCATCATTGGCATAGCTGCCTGCTAATGTTCATGTTTCCAAAGTTCACATTCAGCACTGGTTCCTGGACTTTGGGGATGAAATGTAAGCTGTTTATTAGTATCTTTAAACCTCCCCAAAGTATGTGGTTAAACATGGCCGACTAATTATTTTTATTGTTTAATCATTTCCTGGCCTTCTAATGCCATTTCCCAATTATACTCTCCTCTTATTTACCAGCTGCAGTTTTAATACAGTACTTGGGTTGTACTAGTGACCCCTTTGCTTGGCCTACCTCCATCTTTCTATCCTGTTTTTTGTCAGCTGTCATTGCTACAAAATAGTGCAGCATTTTCTGAACTTCCACCTGCTTTTTAACAGTGGAGCTCAGGCTTGGGGTAGGCTGGTTGAATCCTATTTGAACAGGGCCAGGAAGACTGCCCCCTGCCTCCCCTTTGTCCCCCCGCTTTTTTCCCCCCTTTCCTTGGAAACATGGGGCTATTTATTTTTAAAACAGTCAGAGAATTAATTTGGAGGAAAAAACCTCTTTCTGCTTGGAGTCAGGCAGAGCCTCAGAAACGAGCTTGTTGCAGGCACTTTGAGATGATGTCATCTAGCAACTTTGCTGTATTTACAGTTCCGGAAGTTACTTCTTTGCACAAATTTATTGTCTGCACATTTTCCTCCTCCCAGCCACTGACTTCTCACATTGGTTTGGCTGCAGCTGCATTTCAGCTTCTGATTTCTTTCCTTCCTCTTCTCTAGCCCCTTTTCCTTTCTTTGTCTTTGTGGTTGGTATTTTACACTTAGCCCAAAGGGACTACAATAGAAATTAAAACTCATTTAGATCAAATTCTTAGCTTGTTAGTGTTTAAAAATAAGAAAATTAAATACATTTCTGTGGGAGGCTAAAAGCCCCTGCCTACATGACGGAGACTGCAGGAGAGAATCCAGTAAGTAACAGGTGTGCATGTACGGTGATCATCCTCTTTTGTGCACATTATACATAATAAAATTGCGAATAAACAGACTATACTCTGAAAGCTACATCTGTCACTCAATAGTTGGTGGAGGCTTCTTGCAGGTGTGTTACTGCAGGATGTTATTGAAGTTCTGATGTTTTCCAGAATACTCAGTGTATTGAGTTACCAGGTTCTCTCTCATGGGTCAATTTATTTCTGTGTTTCCAAACAGGTGATTGTTTGGATATTTATCATAAATTTTTAATGATATTACAGGGGTAAAAAAAAATCCAAGAAACATGAAATACTCAGTATTTTTCCTGAGAACGAATAAAATTTACAGTACACCCAACTGTATTGACTGCCAGTTTGGTAATCATGAGGGTCAGGACACCAATATTGTTTCATCACTTGAGGTAATCATTGAAAAATGGTGATGGTTTGCAGACCAACATGAGAGTTGAATTTTTTATTACATGAAGTGAATTTTCACCCCTTCCTGATCAGAATTGTCGTACAGTATTTTGTTGCTTAATTGCAAGTTGTAGGAATTGTTTTGCTTAAGTGTTCACAGACCCTATTCCCTGTTGTCATCTTGTTTCTTGTGTGCCTCATCCTCACCAAATCATTAGATTCAGTCTTTTTTGGTTTCTATGCTAGAGTCTTGTTTCTAGTTTCTGGTACAGAGTGGTGGTAGGTGAGGAAGGTGTACAGAGAGCAGATTGATAATTCTGCTTTAAAAATACAAAACAACAAAAACCAAACTGATTTTTGCTGATTAAAATTTTGAACTTAAGCAAAATTTGAACCTTTCCCGTGAGTAGAGAGCAACTTGTGGTAGTCAGGATGCTGCATCATTGCTTCCCACAAATTCAGCATGATGTGGAAGCACTAATGCTTTTAAGTGGGATATATCCCTGTAGCTTAGATATCTGCTGTAAAAACCCTTGATCTCGATGCATAATTTGGCAGTTATGGACACATAAACATGGCAGTTAGAAAATACCGAATAAAGTTCTTTCCAGATGGATCAAGCTTGGCAGCTGTGTGGTAGAAGTTTCTCTGTTTCCTGCTATCTGTGCTTTTGTTTACTTCTTCAACTGAATTGATAGCAAAATATGTTCTGTTAACATATTGCTCTCTTAAGCACTCTGTGAATGCTAAAAAGCTTAAAATATCATGAAAAACTGGAACATACAAGCTCAGATTAGACTCACTGTTATGTGTTACCTTCTGAAGAAATACAGAAAAAAATCCTGACTGGCATTAAGACAAATACGTGTTCATACTATAAACTCAGTTCCTTATTGAGAAACTCCACTGGTTGATTGTGTGGTACCTTCACACAAATCTTCAAGTTTTGTTTGTAAGACCAGTGGGGACAGTTAGAAAAATCCGGAATACTGCATGGCTGATGGTAAACTCAAAAAGGTAAGAACATCACTCTAGTAAGAAATACTGAAACTGTGTGTTTCAGCTTTTGGCCATTGTCTCTAAACAAATCTTTGCAAAAAAGGAAGAATGAGGGCAAAGTAGGCCTGCAGTGGTAATGTTTTCCACTTTCTCAAAGCTGTTGGTGGCTTGCCACTGTTGTACAAAAAACCAAATTTATTTCACTTGGATCCTATAGTGAGATCGAGTGCAGTTTGTTACTGTAGCAGCCCACATCTGTATGATCGAGTTGTTCTGCACTTGTGCTGCAACAGAATTATCAAAAGTGTGAAAGCATGAGCCCATGTTTATACTTTTCGTAAAGAACAGTGTGAGCTTTGGGCTGAGACACAGGGACAGATCCAAAATAGAAGGGGGGGGGGAGGAAATTAGATAAAAGTTAGAAGAAGAAGTGGTTCTAGGGCACTCTTGGCACTGTGACTCTTGACTGGCTTAAGCCAAGGTTTCTGCATCATCAGTTTCATTAGAAAACATTTCATGATACTGTAAGGAGGGCTAAGGTGCCTCAAGTTACATAGCAGTGGTCACAAAACAGAAGCTCACACATAAGCATTTTTCTGTAAATCCACAATTTAATTTCGGCTTACGTCGTTGTTTGTACGCCTACATTACCAGCTCGTGTGTAGGCTTTTATTCTGTGATAAGTACTGTGTAATTCAAGATGCCTTTCCTCTCATGGCATCTTCAGGACTCATGTGCAGTAGCAAGTTGCTATATATAACTTGGCTCCTGTAATTCCTCACTGCTTTGGATAGTGTGCTATCAAGATGCTATTTTTAGTTTTGTACTTATTTTTCTACAGAGTGGTAATGATTTGTCCATCAATAATCTGTTTTTTAAAACTCTCTTCTTTAATATTCTTAATGTTCACAGTGGTTTTTCTTCATTCTACAAAAAATGTTTGATTCTTTCACTAATTTTATTTTTTCTGTTTATAGGAGAGGCCTCCTCACAATTTACATGGCCAACCAAGTAAGTAGCCCTTTATTTCAAGAACAAAAACACCTAAGATCCCTTGAAGATATGAGATTCATTGCCTGTTTCAATCATTACTGGATTTTTCTTTGAGAATTATGCATTATAGGATAACTTAAGAGCAAATTGTCACTGTAGTTCTTTAAGAAGTAGCTGTAAAGCAGAGGTTGAAATTATGGTTCATTGTATTGTGCTCAATATTTCTTCTCTTGTGGCCCCGGGAATATGGGTAATTTTGTATCTCTCCTCTATAGTAGAATGGCATCTGGTCATTATTTTGTAGATGAGAAATTCAGCATCATATGGTTTAGTTTTGTAATTAATTGGTTTTTAAACTGGTATCAGCTGTTGGGCATGAAGACATTTTTACCACATGGTTGTATCAATTTAGATGTTGTGTCATACTTCTAATCTCATTCAAATACATAACATTTCTCTAAATGATGCATTGTGCATTAGCTTACGCTAAATATAAAATAGTTCTGTTACTTGGTCATACTCCTTTAGGAAAGATTTTATTTTGCCAAAGGAATTATGTAAAGTTCTTTTATAGTTTGAGTTGCACGAAGAGTCACAGAAACTAGAAAAAGAAAAAGTTGTGTTCAGAGCACTGGAACAGTTTGCTGGGGCCTCAGTAGAGTCATGCAAGAGTAGAGCTCTGATGGTGATGAAAAGACTGCTAACTGGAAGTGCTAAGACAAAGGCAGTGGATCACGGTATGGGGTGATACAATTGGTACCTTCTCTTCTGTCTGTGTAAAGTCATCGCTGCTGACTTGTAGTTCTGAATATTTTTGGTAGGCAGAAATTTTGGAAGGAGGTGATATCATAAGTGTGTTAGCAGGTAAATATCCTGTAAAGTCCCTTTTATGCATTTGCCAAACCCATCGCATAGTCCTCTCTTGAATTCTGGGGTTATTTCTTGGGTTATTCTGCATTTGTAGACTGTCATTACAGACAGACTCATGAGGGGAACTTGCAGACTTCAGAAGAGAAGAAATTAATTTTAAATTAATTTTTGCTTTTAACTTCATTATTGTCGAACTACCATTTTAACTTTTATAGCAGCTTGGCTTCTTTGACTCATACCCTATCCTTTAAAATTCCTTTTCTTTACAAATTTTGTTAACCTAATTTGAAAATTGACAAATCCTCATCTTGAAACTTAATTAGGTGTTCATCTCCCAGTAACTCATGGAAACAGAGTTTGATTCCTGCAAGGAAATCTTTACTTTGGAAGTTTTCCTTAAGTTCAGAAAATGAAGTGTGTGGAAACTCCTCGTTCAGGAAACATAGGTTACAAAGACAGTGATATTTAGTTGGCCACACTGTCACTCCATTGGAACGGACTTTTCAAGGGAAGGTGTGCTTAAATAGCAGCACCTCTGAGTATCCAGTTCTGAGAAAGCTGTGATTGTGTCCATGGCTCTTAGGCTGCAATGCCTCACAGTTCATGTGGTGTTGGACAGTGCTAGAGGGGAAAAGTTATGCAATGCAGTTATATTTTGTGGATGCCATTCAATGCAGTGGATATTCTCTTCAGCATAATCATTTCTTTTAGACACAGTTCTTTGGTGAACCCAGGGCTGCCAGGGTTTGCTCTGTAAAATGCCTGTGATGATGTCATACTTAGCTTGTTAGCAAGCTGTGTGGTCACAGAAAATGTTTCCCTGTTTGTGTTGCTCTTTTGTTTAGAATTTGCTAAGCCTTTAAGACATTTATTTCTGTCATCTTTAGACTGCAGAATGCCCCATTCTGAAAGGTGGCACACTTTAATCTTTAGTGATGGTGACTAGATTGTGGAATTAGAATGTATTGCATTCTATAAAACTCCTGTCAGGACCTGTTAAGATGTTCATGGAACTATATGTATTCCTTTGCTTTTTTCATGTTTTTCTAAATTATATTTTGCAGCTTTAGCAATAATAATTAAGGCTTTTTGCGTGATTCTTCTTATGTGCCTTTGCCCAATTAGACAGGAAGGAGGTAACTGTAATTAGTGTTGGTTATTATAAGCAATTATTATGAATGTTGTTGCACTGAATTTTTATAGCCAGATTTGGACTTTTAAATCAGAAAATTTTATTTCTATTGTTCTGTTGGCAGTAGGTGACAATTTGTCCTGAGATAAATTTACTTAGTCAAAAGGGGAAAGGTGTGTTAAAGTCTTCGTGCGTGGCTCCTGTTTCTCATTTCAGTGAGTGAAATGCAGTAGAACAGAAAAGGCAGTGGGTCTAAGGACCATTGTTCTGAAGGTGACGTTTTTATTGTTTTTTAATCTGGAACTACTAGAAAGTTGCTAATGGAAAACATGAATAAATGTCCTGACTCATTTTAAATAAGTCAGTGATTATAGATTTATGTGAACCTGAACCCCAGAGTTGCATTTCTTTGCTGCTTACGCAGTAAAATGACAGATCGAAAAGAAGCTCGAGACTATATGGGCTGTATGGAAAAATGGAATAAAAATGCTTTTTCAGACTAGCTTGCTGCTAAATTGAAGCTATACAAGAGTGCACATTAGGGCTTGGATTTTTTCTTTGTTTCTTTTTATTTTTTTTTCTGCTAAAGATAAGAACTAGAAATAAGCATAGGAATGAAGCATCTGTAGTTTTAATTTTGATATGCAGAGTCTAAAATCAACTGCTGAGCTTCTGATTGGAAATCACTGGAAATTTTTAGAAGTAAATTAGTATGCCTGAACCCTAACATTGTTGAATATGTGTGTTTGAGACCTGAAGTTTCTGTAATAGCCCGTAACAGAGTAGTGTTAGTTAGTGCTGTGGACCACACAGAAGCACAGAGCTTTCAAGTTCTATTTTGGATTGCATGTGTTTAAGTCAAGAAATTTCTAGGATCACAAGAGATGCATTGGTAGTGAACATATAAGATGATCCTTCATGGATAATTTGAGATCAAAAGGAACTCCAAGATTCCAACAAAAGGTGGAAAGTGAAATGTAATATCTTTCAGTTATTTTTATCTGGAAAAGTAGATGATATTAATGACTGTCCATGAGGAAGACCTATAGGTCTTATGTTTCAAAACAGTTAAGGCATACTTGGTTATGAACAACTCAGCAGTTGAGTTCTTGCTTTTACATTGAAGAAATTGTGTCTTTGGAAAGGGTTTTTTGTTTGTTTTTGGGTTTTTTTGAAAACAAAACAAAGACTGCCTTCTATACACAAAATAGGAAGAGACTAATCTGAACTAGGACTTATTTGATGTAAAGCTTTTTTGAAAAACAAAAAATTAGGAAAATTGATATGTTGTCACTGAAATACTACACCAGAGAGGCAGTTACCCTAGCATGTGCTGAGCTCCATGCTGTTTGAAATTTAAACTGCATCACTACATCAAAGGCTTTTTATTCATTCTGTACTGTGACTTCTGATGTATGGTGGGCTACTTATAAAATTGTAAAAGTTGATATCAGTAAGATGCTCTTGAGGGTCACAGATTAAACAACATAAAGCTTAAGCAAAAGATGAAGCAGCTGGATGAAAAAGGCAGAGTGATACTGTTGAAGACTCGTTCTCTAGTGTGATGGGAGGAAGAAGTGTAGGGATCTGTCTCTACCAGAGAGAACATTACTGAGTGAAAAGCTATAAATTTGAAAAATAAGAAGATAGGAAGAAAAGGAAGTAGAAAAGCACAATCTGTAGGTGAGAAATGAGAATTTATTGTGGCAAGAGACATGAAGGGACTGGAGCTGTCCTGACATAACAGGAATTGGTTGGTTAAGGGTAAAACAAGTGGAAGAAAGATGAAAAAATGTCTAGTTCTAGTTAAAGCAGAGTGCAGATCATACAGAAAATTATGGGTTTGCCGGGAAGGGATTGGATTAATTTAATTAATTAATTAATGTGAAGAGACATTTATGAAGAGCCCAGAAAGAGAGACAGAGAGGGTATTTTTGGTGTCCTGGATATGTAAGTTGGAGCAATTGTTGTCAGCAATTGCATCTGGACAAAGTTTGTGTACTAATAGGAAGATCCTGTGTCTTATTTATTGCTGTGCTGTTGTTAGGTTATCAGTGCATCTGCCATTTATAGAAAACTGCACACAGATCCTCGTATACAGAGGAAGTGATACTGTGTAAACAAAGTCTGAACAAGTTGATCAGTGGCATTCCAATGGATGATGCTCTGCTTCTGTACGTGATAAGAGAACAAGTAACCCAGTTGAGCAGTTTCTTGCAATTTTAAAGTAATCCAGGCAGTTTCACAGTTAAATTGTTTTTCTGTTGCATTAATGGACTAAATCTGGGTTCATTTTGGCTGTATCATTGTTTATTGCAACTAATCAGTGTAAAGGCTGCATGTAGGTTGTGCTCTTAAAGCTTGAAATGTTAGATCCAGGAGCATGCAAAAATGCTGAAACCGACTTAAAAAGAAATCCTTGAGTATCTAATGGAGGGATGAGTATCCAATGCTCTTCAGTCAGCTTTAACTCCAGATATTTGTATGGTTTTTTACAGGATGGAAGTCATAGTGATTCAAAGTATCACTGAATCTTTGTGCTGTGCAATATTTAAAAAAAGTAAATCAAAGCCGTTAGCCTAATTTCAGATAATCTGGTACACGCAAACAGCAAACTAGATGCCAAGCTTGACAGAAATATGGCACAATATAGAATGTGGTTCAAATATTTGAGGCCAAGGGCCCTCTGATATCACTGTTCATATACACTAAATTTGTTGTTATTGTTTCATGCTTTGTGGGAGTGATATGTGGAGGGATGAAAGAAAGAGGAGTGAGACTTGCTCTGACAAGAGAAAAAGCAACAACAGAAAGAGACTTTTAAGCTGTGCTTTTGCTGATCCTGTAGTTTTAAGATTTTGCTGAAGGCGAACTGGTAATACTGTAAAGGAAGGTACTTGCATGCAAGAAATGCTCTGACGCTGAGCATTCCTGAGTGATTTTTCTCACCAGCTTATCAAATGCTTTCTGTACAAAATTGCTTATGTATCTGAGTTGTTACAGATGTTTCAAGAAATACCTTGTACCAGTTGCAATTAAATGTGGGAGGATACTATGAATAATGTAGGTTGAAGGGTGTTTTTATTTTATTGTGTTTTCTTTTTTTTGAGTAATGTGCTGCTTGACTATGAAATTGTGTTTGTCATCAATGTAGCTTGCAACTCTGAGAACTTATCACCCAGTGCTGTTATGTGCTATAAACCTTTGTGTACTAATTCAGAAATATCCTTTAAAATAATGAAAAATTGCTGTCACTTCATTTATAATTCTGTGAAATAATAGGTATTTAACACATCGCATTTGTTTCAGCAAAGCGTTATATTTGGTTGCACAGTTTATTCTATTGTAGCACAAAAAAGTATTTTCCATTTAAACTTATGAAACTGAAATTTTATAAACAAGACTAGCTGGCTCATGTTCTTCTCCATTTGGAACAGTTCCGTTTTAGTCAAAAGATGGAGGCAATCCAGAATGAAGAAGAACAGGAGGATTTGTGTTTACCTAGTACATTTTTTAAGCTTTTTGAAATGTTTGGTTTCAATGAAATAGATTTGACCCCTCCTCCCTTTTCATTTTAGATATTTAAAATTTTTTTGTGTGCTTTTGTGTAATTCTTAGTATTATTATACAAGGACTGCCAGGATAGGAGAGTTTATTCTTTTAGCATATTAGCCAAGGTAGGAATAGCTGTATTTTTTTTTTTTAGTTTTCTAACACTTCAGAAGCAATCTCCATAACTGAAAGTGCATAAATAAATGCTTGAGACACTTGTCTTCCAGGGTGCTTGCTCTCCTCCTGCCACATCTCTTCCTTGCTTTGCAACTGTTATTTGCGCCCCTCTTCTGGGTTGTCAGTGGCTTTGGTTACAGCAGCAGCTGGCAGGAAACATGTATATTTAATGTCTAATGGTGTCCAGATTTCCTTTTCAGATGCCTTATGTTGTCACCTTTTAAGTTGATAGTGTGCTAGTTAAAGTAAAACTGTTGTTTAGCTTCTTTTTGCAGGCAAAGAAGCCTTAAGAACCAGGCTACTTTTGTTAGAATAGTAAATTGTCTTATTTTCTTGGTAATTTAAATTATTGTTGGAGCAGCAGGAGCACTTTGATACTTGATTTACATGGGATATTAGGACAAATTTCTTCACAGAATGGGTTGTTAAGTACAGAAATGTGGTGGAGTCACAATCCCTGGAGGGATTTAAGATGCATGTGGCACTTGGGGACGTGGTTTAATGGTGGACTTGACAGTGCTGGGTTAGTGGTCAGAGTTTATGATCTTAAGAGTTTTTTGCAGCCTGAGCAATTCTGTGATTCTTTGACATTCCGCTTCTGACCTGGTGGGGTCTGGTATTAATTTAGAGGGAGAGAAATCCTGTTTGAGAGCTCACAGGGAAAGGTTTTCCTCATTGGAAATAGCGTTGAACTGGAACTTGGCATTGTAAAGCATTTCCTGCCTTGTGAGGGACAAATCCCAATTTTGGGACAGTGTTCTAAGCAGTGTCCTGATCTCCTTAGTGAAGCATCTAGCACCCAGTCATTGCTGCTTACGTGAGGGAAGAGCAAAAAGGACAGAATTTAGTCTTGTCTGGAAAGAAATCTCAAGTACTCACTTAAGGCAGAATTCCTGCTTTTGTATGGAAAAACTATCCCAGGTGATGTCTTGTCACTTGCTGTTGTTGATAATTTTTGTAATTCTGCCAGAAGCTAAGCTTTTAATTTTAGTACTGACATGAAACAAGTCTTTCTGGTATCAATTTACACAATTTATCAACTCGCTAGTGTTTTGGGGCTACAATTCTGTGATAACGCATCTCAAGGTTGAAGCTCAATGGAGAATCCCAAATCCCTGCTTGTAACAGTAGCATTTTCGTGACTGTTTTCGCTCACATTGTAACCCAGGATTTTGTTGAGAATTGGTGTCTTCTCTCAGATCATGTGATGTTCCTTGGTAAGTCCTTTTTATTCGGTTTTGTCATCTGGACTTAAGAAGAGAGGCTCTTCTGTAGCTTCTGCTTTATTACTACCAAGATCTTAGTGGAAAAATAAGATGGAAAACGAAGAGCTTGCTTCTTTCTCAGTTCATAGGAGGTGTACTCAGATGGAGTTCATCCAACATTTGTTCTTCAAATGGGGCCTTCATGCTACTTATGGTTCAAAGTCAGGCAGAGTCAGCCCCATGTTCAGGCATCACAGATACACTTTGTGAGAGTAATCTGGTTTACAAAACACAGGAAGAAGATACTTTAGATTTTAAAGGGCAAATCTCAAAGAAGGATGCTAATCACATGTTAGTTTGAACTAGCTTTTATTAATTTTAAGCTCTTACTAATGCTTCTTGTTTGCTCTTTGTATATACCTAGGTATATACAGGCATGTGTTTGCAGAGATAATTAAAAAATTCCAGATAAGAAATAAATAAAACTAACTAAACCCAATTTTGAGTAAGAATCTAGAAAAAAAAATCTCAATTTTCCTTCTCAGAAGACTTGCAACTGTTCTTAAACTTATTATACTTCTGGTTTTGTCTCATTCTCCGTGTCCTTGGGGTACAGAGCAGCTTAAGAGGAGATGCTGTTAATACCATGTTCCACTTGTATACTTGGGTGGTAAAGGGAATGTAAATGTAGTAGGAGCAAAAAGCCAGAATTTCAATTAATGTGTTAATAAAGTTAGTACAGAGGAGCATAGTCTGGATGAATATGGACATTATTAAAAAGTAATGGGAGCTTTTTAATACTTAACAATAATGTTCAGATTTATTTCATAGGCACCTAAACAGAAGAAAAATTTTACCTTTTTGTGGAATCACTGAATTTATTGTGGTAACTGTGCAGGGAAGTGTATTGTAAGATCAACATTTCCAAACTCCTTGCTTAGAAATTAAATGCAGATGTTTTCAAATAATCAAAGACTTGGACATGCTTTATTCTAGTCAACAAATACTCAAGACACTTTCCAAAAATTTTATTTTGGAATTCAGAATTAGATGTCATAAATGGGTAAGCTATATACTTTACACATATCATGTTCTGTGGGATAGGCAGTTTGGCAACTGAAACAGGCACTATTGAAATAAATTGCTACTTTAAAATATAAACATCACATAGAATTCGTATGAGGAGGAAAATAAGCCGATGTCTTACTTTCTTTTGAATAGAGAATAATATAGACTAATTTGATTAACAGAATGCTTTACGTAATTAAATTATGGGTAATCCTGGCACTCTGTGAGGATTTTAATAGGTTGAAACTTAAGGTCATTGTCACTGCCCCCACCCTAAATCTAAAAAAGGCAGGTTTTAAAATTAGGAGTTATGTGAACTTAAACATTGCTGATGTCTTCACTTTTAAGTAATACTGTAATAAAGTTAGATCCTGGCAGCTGGTGTTCTTGTGGATTGACATGGCTAATTGGCTCTGGCATCTTAGCCTCAGGAAACCTCATCCATCACATCAGAGCAGGACTTTTGGCAAGAGTCAGAGAAAATATTTAAAACTTTGTCTCTTGCTTTCTGTGCAAAGCTGCTTTGCATTTTTGAACTTTTCAGTGTATCTTGTTAGAAACTCCATATAATACTTTCCATTATGCTCCTTTAACATGATCTTTTATAATGGCTAACCATCTGAGTTTCCAGAATTAGCAAAAATATTATTTTTTTTTTTATTTTTTAATACTAGAAATCAGTTTGGAGACTGAATTCTCAGCCACAGTTTATAACATATACAGAATTTCATATCAGAAATATACTAAGTGGTAAAGAAAGCTAGTTGACTTTTCTAGTTAAGTCCTTGCTAGTCAGTAGTTGAGATGAAAGTAATCCTTGGCTTCAGGTTCTGAAGAGCTCCCAGACACCCCTCTCCAGTGCATGTAGCATTTCTGATTATGAGAATTGCTGTGAACCGTGATTTGATAGATGAAAAAGACTGGTCAAGAGAAAATTCTAGGCTTCCCAGCAAGGGAAATCCCAGTAGTGTTTTGAGACAGTTCAACATCTTCCTGGTGGAAGAAAGGAGTTTTCAGACGTCTTTTTTTGGAAAGCTTGTGAGAGCAAGAATTTCCTGCTTTACCTATTTCATAGCAATATTAGCAGTCTTCTCCTTTCTCAGATCTTCACATTGTCAGACAGTCCTATTTTCCTCCTCAAGCCTCTAAGAAACACAGGTATTATTCTCTTCCCAGTTTCAGTCCCTGTTAACGCTCAGTTTCTGCTGCACTCTTGTTCTTCTAAGTTTGTGAAATTTGGGAAGAAAGGGAAATGGCCCTGCTCTGGGAGAAGTGGGGGAAAGATGCAATCCAAGGACTGAAAAGGTTGAGGAGGGACCTTAAACAAAACTAATGCTTTCTTATTCTGATAATGTAGATGCAGAAACTTCTTTGGAAGAATGTAGATGTAGAAACTTATTTGGAAGGGAGGCATTTTTCCATTTCCAGCAATATTTGCCATTTGCATCTCCATCTGCTTCAGAACAACATTCGGGGTCCATGGCAGGAGGTGCTGCTGGCAGGAGGGAAATGCTCTGAGCGCTCAGTGAAGTGGGTGAAATGCTGCTGCAGGCTTGTCCTGCCTTGCCTCAAACCCTGAAGTTCTCTGCTGAAGCTTGAAAGTCAAATGAATGTCCTGCTGTCCACTGGAGCAGGGTATGGCAAGACCATTTGAGGCAGAGGATTATTGATGTCTCTGCTTTATCAAATGGTGAGCTGAGGCATAAAGAAGGAAGGAAGGAAAAGTTCTTGGACTGGGTTCTCTTCAAACTCTTGATGCCTTGGGAAAGTTATAATGACCTATTTGTCAGGTATCAGATTTACCGGGAATGCACAAAAATTTAATTGGCTTCCTCTTGTTGAAGCACAAGGAGATGGGCCAAGGGATTTGTGGGTAGTCAAAGATACAGAGCTTGGTGGCTCAGCAGAACTGCTAACTCAGTGCATTGGCTAACTGTAAATGTCCACTTTAACTATGACTCTCTACCACCTTTTAACAAAAAATTGTAATGTATACAATTTTGGAATCTTTATTTTTTGAGATTTTGGCAGTCTTACTTAAAATCATCCAGTTACTGTGTTGATGATAGTTCTTGACAAGCTGTTTCTTTATGGCTTCTGGGATTGATCAGGTATTATGAAAACTAGTCCTGGAGTACTGATTTCATTTTGTAGAAGAAGAAAGCTTCAATTCTGTGTTCAAAATATGCAGAATGAAAGTGTTTCTAAAAAGAATACAGTTTGAAAAGTTTAAGTTTATCCTGCTGGTTTATGTTGTGATTGTTGTTGTTTTGGGTTGTGGTGTGTGTGTTTTTTATTTTTTTTTATTTATTTTACACAGTGTTAGCCTTTCTATAGAACTGGCCAGTGGAACGAGCAGGCCTCCTTTCTGATTAATTAATATATTACATTTAATTACATTTAGTTATTATTTTCTCCAGATGTTTCAGTTGAAATGAAATCCTTCATGTTTTAATTGCCTATATCCCCTCCTAGTATATTAATGCTAGTTCTAGTCTGATATTGTTCCTGACATCATTTATAGGATAATGATAATTAAACAGAGCAGCAATTTCAGACCAGAAATAATTTGTTCCTTTTGAAACCCTAAGGTGTTCAAAAAAAAAAAAAAAACAGTCAGGCATGCATTTGCAGTGCTCAAATAGAGTTCCATGGAAAGTTTTGGAGCAAAACCAGTTTGGTTTAAAAATAATAAACAGTTTTTTCTGTACAAAAATGGGTTGTTTTGGAAAATACCACAGTTAGCTTCTCAATTTTCACTGTTTCTGTGATACCAACCAAAAACTCTACCTTTGCACATACAATCTGAAATAATGTCCTTATTTTCACTCCTGTATTTTAAAGTAGTACTTTCTGTGTTAGCAAATGTTTCTTATGGTGATGTATAAAATTATTTTAAAAGTCTTATTGTAAAAGAGTAAAGATTTTGCTTATGTTTATAACCAGATATAATGGATGTGCTGCTGTTACAGGATATGTAGATTTTCAAACAGTGCTGAGACTAAGTTTTTTAATTGTTTAAACAGTCACTGGTTTGGCATTCAGGGGGAGGTGGTTCATTTGAAATCTTGTCTCTGTGATATGCTCCTTATGCCTCTAATAGAGTTAGAAAAGCGGAGGAGGACAACTTCTAGCACAGCTTGTAAATGTCAGTGTGGATGGAAGACAGGTCAGCTTGAAAACAGTGTTGGTGTTGGAAAATGAAAGGAAAAGAATCCTTTCTTAAAGCTGAGCTCTAATGAGGAAACGTTTAAGAAAATGTAGAATTTCTTGGTAAAACAGAAGGAAGTAATTCTAAAGTATCTACATCTGGTAAACGTGGGTAAAGTTGAAGACAGTAAAAGACTTCTTTTATCAATATCTAAATCTGACTGGTTTTCCTAAGGCAGGTTTTTATGTTGGTTTGAGCCCTGTTCAGATGTGTAACTTTCCAGTTAGTGTCTAGTCTTTAAGACTTGTTCTGTCTTTAGAAGTCAAACTGACTTTAATAGCATTTTTAAATGAAAATCCAGCTGTAAGTGTGACAATAGAATCTTTTCTGAATCTCCTCCTCTGTCTTTACCCTTTCCACACAATATGGCATTGATTGGTAAACAGATCATTAGTCACTAAGGAAATACCAGTAGTGCACCAGTTGCCATATCTGACTACAATATTCTGTTAAATTAGGGTTATTTCCGAGAAGTTGCATTGTTTAGATTGCTCTCATCTGGTCACTTCGGTGTGAACTATTAATGTTTTTGTAACCTGAGTGGTGTGATTCCTTGAGGAGTTTCTTTCTGGTTCAGTAACCTTTCTTTGCTCAGAAGCAATAGTGTGCTTCAGTAGCTGCCGCTCTCCACAAGACTGGAGTCTTGCAGGAGATTTTTGCAGATTTGGTAGAAATAAGTCTGGAAGTGGAAATTCCCTGTTCAGTATTTCTAGAGAGAAGAATGATCTGAAGTGGGAATCAGGAAGAGTGTCTGAATGCCATCTATTTAAATATAGAATACCTGGTTTGTGTTGACAGAACTTGCAATTAACTGGCACGCATGCCAGTCGTTCACACATTCCTGAATTTTGTAAAGTACACCTTAGTTTGGGTTGCAAAAAATATAGGCATTGATTCCAGTAAGATATGTTAGATTGACTTTCCAGGTATTTTAAATAACTTCATTAAAAGTGTCCTGAATTTGCTTAACACTTCTCCAAAGTAAAACTTAATAAATTACCACCTTTGAATATTTTAAAGTGTTAACGATTAGACTATTTTTCAATTGCACATCTCTTAATCTTGAAAAATTGTGTTTTGGTTTATATAAAATCATTTGTGTCAGTAACCTTGGGTAAAGTAACTGTTGGCTTCACTCTTGTTCAAATTTGCTGGTGCATTTTCTGATACAAAATTCTATTTGGAGCATTTAATTTACATAATGTGTTGTGTTGCAGATCAGTATGTTGGTTAAAAGGTCTTTAGATATCAGTCACATTGCAAAAATTTTCAACAAGTGCTTTTACAGTTGGATTGGAAATACTCCATGTATGTGTAAGCTCTTGCCTTCCTAACTGCTTACAAATATTTTATAAACAATTGTATTTGTGTTGAATATTTGAAAATTTTAAGTTCTTTAGATGCTTATGTAGAAATTTTTTTGTCTAAGAAGTACAAAACCCTTTCCCTGCTTCCTGACACACATGCGCACACATGCATGTGCATGCTGTCTCTGTCTCTATTTTTCTCTCTGTTTCTGCCTTTCGTGATGTTTTTATTATCCAGCAGGAGCTTTACAAATAATGGTCATTCTCCCATGTAAAAATATGCAGTAGTTTTTGGTGACAACAGTTCTTTTAACATAGTGCAATTCTCTGTTGTCCGAGAAATGACTTCTTGAATAACCCTTTTGCTTTGCATTTAAACCCTGATGTACACCATGTCTCTTATTGCTGGCCTAATTAGGACTGCTGGGAGCTGAACCAGGTTCCTGAGCACGTTAAGCTCTGCAAACTGGCCCCTTGAGTCCTGAGCCAGGACTCTAGCGTACAATATCAACCATTTTGTGTTGAAATTGATACACTGAACTTGAATATGGGCATTGTTTGCTAATGCTTGCAAATCATACTAAGTTAGTGGCCTTAGGCAAAGCAAGAGGTAATAGGAATTCAGTGATGTAAATAACCTTGCTGGAGAACTTCGTCATGGTCATAAATAACAAAGTTCTTGGACACCTCCCCCCTCTCTCCAAAAGAAATTCTATATAGGGTTAGCTTGACTGCCTGCTTATACAGTATTTATGAATCTGAATATATCAGAGCTTGAAGATATTTCTGTTTCGATACATTTTAGAGTAAGGCTTCTCACTGATTTGTTAAGGAAGTTTTACTAATGGGCACAAATATGTAATTTTTCTCTCACAATTCCAGCCTGTGTGCTATGAAGGCTGGATGCTGTGCTTGTAGAGACTGAAAGAATGTGTATCAAGCTGGTAGGATTATTTTTGGAACTTTACTGAATGGAGTTACTGCAATGCATAGTTTGAGCAGCAACTTGAACCAAAGGCAAATTGATTTGTGTTAAACTGTATTCATTCCTGCGAAAGGGGGGTTGGAAGGAAGCCTCAGACACAGGTCAGGGGTACGGAAAACCTTAAACCTATGCAGTGAAAGTTTTCCGAAATAGCTGTGAGTTGAAAATACAAAGGTGTTAAGAGCAGTATTACAAAACTCCAGCTACAGGAATTTTGCCACTGACTTAAGGAGAAGGGCCAGCCTAACAGTCTGTTCATGAGCATTGTGACCTTTAGCAAAAGTAGATGATTAATTACTTGAGATTTACTGAATTGTAAGGTCAAATGAACTGTTAGGCACTAAAATGAAGAAAATGAGTCAGTCAGTGTTTTGCAATAATACCCTTGGAAGCAAAACCTGTAGTTTGTCATGTTTGTATTTTGAACATATTTTTTCCGTTTTTGGATCATCTTGTGTGCAAAATCATCAACAGATTGTACATATGAGTCCCACACTATAAGTATATCTAAAGACATATGACCACGTATGTGTTTTTTTTTTTTTGGCTGTAGTACGGACGTAGTTCTTTTCACTTTTTTAAACCTACCAAGTATTCTTCACTGACTTCAGTGCACTGTATTGAAGTATTTGCAAATGTAATACTTCTACTTTGGTCTGTGGTAACTGTTGTTTTGTACTCAGTTGTATACTGTTTATCTTGCAGTAGTGTTCAAAACATTGCTTTAAATTAATGAATCTGTTACTTCACTGATACTTAACTGTTGATGAAATAAGGAAAATAAAAGAAACAGGAAGTCTTCCTGATGAGAGGTATTTTTTTGTTAATGAAAGGAAGTTTGCAGTGTGTATTTGCATTACCCATGAAACCCATATGGGTTAGCATCATGATGACTGCTTTTAAAGAGATGGGGTGTGAAGAAATAAATGTTGAGTTTGCAGGTGATTCAGAATAAAATACTTTGCAGACTTGATAGTAGTGTTAATACTGAATTTTGAGGACAAAAAAAAACTCTGATAAGGAGCACCTGGAATATTTTTAAATAATCAATTAGGATGTATTAGGTGGGTAAAACAATAATGAGAAGAAATTCATCTCACTAAAACACAATAGCTGACAGCTTCTATGCCATTTTCTTTTCTTGTTAAATATTTTTAGCTTGGCTATTGAGATTAGAATGATAAATTATCACATATGATGATCCTCAAGATCAGTGTTCAAGTCTTAAATAGCAACTTTATTGTGTACAAGCACTCATGACTCCCAGAAATACCACTGATGCAAACGTATTCTGAGATTGTCGTCACTGCTGGAAGCAGTGAGATTACAAGGAGTAAAGGTGAGCCACTGTTCTGTACAAATTGTCACTGAGCAAAGACGGTAGTTGCCTCACTTTTGTTACTGGATTTAAGAATTAATAAAACATTCCTGTTCTGCAGGAAAAAAAAACAAATACAGAGAAATTGTATGTAGATCTTTGTGCTGAACTTCGAGGCACAGACTCTGGTATTTTTTTGCTTTCTTCATATTGCTAATTTTCATGCAATCATGTTCATTAACTCCATTCTTCTTTAAATTCAGCCACAGAATTTCAGGTTGGCACTGCAAAACTGAAGATCATGCAATTATGGCAAAACAGTAAGTGTCAGGGGAGAGTACTGATTGTCTGAGTCATAAACACTCTGGGAAAGAGGAAACTGAGAAGACAGATTTTTTTCTATTTATAGTTTGTCCAAGATTTTAAAATTGAGAGCTGGTTCTGGAGTTAGCAGAAGCCTTATGATACTGTTCTATTGATGAAGTGGCAGTAATGCAATGCATATGGGGAGAAAACTTAATTTTTATATATACAGTGTCACAATAAGTTGAAAAGATGAGGAAAATGTCAGTTCAATATTTTGTAGTGATTACACACCTCCCACTTCCCTTACCCTCTTGAATTTAATAATAAGGATAATTGGGAAAGGAGTAGAGGATAAAACTGAAAAATCATTATCATGCCACTGTATAAATCATGGGTGTGCTGACAGGTTTACTGCTGTCTGCAGTTCTGGTCGTCTTTAAAGTGTAATAGTAGTAGAGAAAGTACCTTGTGGAAAAATGAAGATGCAAAGGTGTTGAAGAACATGTGTAAGCGGAGGAGCTAAATTCAGTAAACTTAGCCTGGGGGAGAATGACTAAGAAGGAGCAGAAGACAAGTAATGTAAAATCATGTTTGTATGGAGAGGGGAATAGTGATAAATTATTTACTTGTAATATGGGAATCAAGGAATGCCAAAGAAAATTGTTAGCAGTTCAAAACAAACTCATGCAGAAATACAGAGCTATGCTGGGCATTGGGAATGCTGAAAGCTTTCTCGTGAGCAGCAAGAGAAATCCTGGGAGAAATAATTCATTAGGGCCATCAAATGTGGAGATTTCATCTTGTTCTTGCAGCTCTGCCCAGGAGTTTGCTGCACGGTGTAGCAGAGGATATATTTTTCAGGCATTTGTTACTGCTGGTTTTTGAAACAAAGCATTGAACTAGGTGGGCTGTGGTTCTCTTCTGGTATGGCCATTTTTGTGCTCTGTGGTTTAATGCAGATATTTCTCCTTCTGCTTGTGGAGCATGAGTTCAAAGACTTTATACATCTACATCTGGAGAGGTGGGTCTTGTCCTTGGGCCAGTTCAGCTCCAACAGCAGGAAGGTATTTTGCGGTGTGTGTAAGTTGAGGACCGATTCTTGCAGTTAGCTGGGTGACCTACTGGACCCTCAGGAGAGAGCTTGCTGAAGCACATCACTCCACTTCCTACTGCCTCTTGGTACGTAGGCTGTTGCCTGTGTATTTGTTTTTTGTTATCCTAGCTGCCCATGGAATAATTAATCGAGTGTACATAAGCAGGATTTTCTCTGTGCTTAATTCTTCTTACCTTATGTAAAACAAGCAGACTAAACAGGCAGTAAGAGAAAACTAAGGGGAGCCATTTGGTACTTTGGAGTGTATTTGGGGGAATTGCTGGACATCCAGTTAGTGTTTGTTGTTAGCACCCAGTTATGCAAAGATGGTGCATTCCCCAGGGGAATGTAGCTTACTGTACCAAATCCTTTGTAAGTGTATAGTCATTGGGGAAAATGCTCTGTTCATTTGAGGTTATGTGTCTCTGGCAAGTGTGGGAGTTTCTATTCCAGTGCATGGAGATAGGGGAGTTTTTAAGTGTGATTAGTAAGACTTCTATAACACTGATCCTGTAGTTTTGCTCTACCTTGTCAGATAAAGCAAATCTCTTCCCTTTCTCTCCTCACTAGTTTAAAAGCATTTGGCCTCTTTAATTGTTATAGAAAATATTGGCTAGAATAATATTTTTAAAGTGAAAAATAAAGAAATACTGGATGGTTGTAGAGAACTGTAAATACAATTATCTGTTCTGCCTCTAACTCTGTTTATTCTCCGTTACCTAGTAAGAAACAAACCTCCTGGAGAGGTATTTCTTTTTCAGGCTGGAGGGGTAGAAAGAATGATTGCTTTGTGACTGAAGAAAGAAGGAGAGAGTTTCTTTTGAGTCTTGGCAATTTCCTCAGGGTACTTGTCACTGGGAAGATAATACGCTATATATATGGAATCTTGAATGTAAATATCTGAAAGTGTAAAATGTCATGTAGTCATAATAGTGTGTATTTCCTAAATAATTATAACAGGAAGTGGAATCATTTTGGCAATTAAGGCTGCTACATCTTTCAAAGGGTTAAATGCTAATTTTTGCTAGAGACTTTTAAGTAAAATAGATTAATGTTTCCCTGAAGTAATAGATATGTCTTCCCATGACGTACCTGATTGTTTGGTAACTGTATTAAAATTTTTCTAATTTTAGTTGAGAATGGTCAAAAGGTAAGGCTTTATAAACCTCGCTGTGGAAGAAGTTAGAAATAAGGAAGTTCTTTTGATTTTTATAGGTTTGAGCATCTTTTCCATATGGATTCAATTCACATTTTTATCAGAATGTGGAAGTCATTACTCTGACATCTGAAACTGAGGTAGCAATAAAAAAAATTATCACAAACAAGACAGCAGACACAAATTATTTTGTGTTTATTACTGGGTGGCCTTTTTGAAACTTTCCCAAAGTTAATTGGTTCCAGATATTTGAGAATTGAAATTGTATTATGACAAATTTATTTCTGGTCATATTTAACTCAAATCTTCTCAGTAAGGCGGCTTAAACAGAAAAGTTGTCAACCCACTCATGTCTGTCTCCAGTTTTTGTTGTAGTAACTTTAATCCCAGTGATTTGGTTTAATAAAGACCACTGAGAAAACAAACACTGGTGGTGACTGCAAGGCTCTTGTAAATTATTTATCGTATCTCTAAGGTTTTACTGTGGCATAAGTGCTGCTGTGTTAGCTTAAATTGTTCACAAATATGTCATGTTGGATTAAATGCCTATGTAGAGTTTATGTGTGCCTGGGAGTAATGCTTCCTGCTGTCTGGGATAGGATTGGTGTGTGTGAGGCTGTGGGCAGGCAGAGCTGTCCCTGGTCTTGTGGTGAGTGAGTGATCAGGGCAGGCTAAAACACAAAACCTGGAGTTTCACGCTCTGCTTCCAATACAGCGGAGAGCTGCCTTACACAGGGCAGTCTGTCTGAGTTGTTTTGTGGTTGCAGACATTCCATGAGGTCTTGGCTACAGTCAGTGAGGGGGTAGTTTTGCTGCTCACCCCAAGTTAAGTGTGCTGGGAACCCTGGGGCTTTGCCTGAGGGAGACAGGAGCCCAGGGCAGGGTGCGCAGTACCTCAGGTTGTTCTGCTTATGAATTGGTTTGGTGTGCTTTCTGTGGAAAGTATCACACAGTTTGAAATACTTGCAAATAGGAGCGAAGTATGGCTAAGTGACATACTAAGTGCATATTACTCATGTTGTCATGTGCATCATATATATCTTCCTGTGCTGTTGTGTAGTCTACTGCTATTGCTCTATTTATTGAATATTCATATAAGCTGGTATTGTATAGCAATAGCTTTATTTTTCCTTTTTGGAACTGAACTTGGGCATGAAAAGGATTACAACACCAAAATTACCTTAGTATTTACTGTACCTGTCTATCAATATGTATCTCAAACCTTTTTTGTTCATATAAGAAACAAACCTTTTTTGTAAATTTCTCAAACTTCTATTACAGGTCTCAAATTTTACTCTTTAAACATCGAGAGTTAGAAATAGCTAAAGCTGTTTCTAACAAGTAATGAAAATCTTCCAGTGGTAAAGTCAAAAGTGGAAACTGCCATGAATTAATTAAGTTTCCCTTAATGAAAGGATCTAATTTGTAGCTCGGTATGCCAAGTTCTTGGAAGGCAGTTTTTTTCCTCTCAAAGACTGTGGCTGTGACACATTGGTAATAAGATACACATGCAAACCCCCACATTTATACATATATTTAAACTTTAAAACCACACCTGGTGAAAGGGAAGAGAAAGCCTTTTTCCTTCTGTATGTTTTCCAGAATTAGCAGTAAGTAAAATTGTTAAAAGGAAATGTTAGATTTGTGTAGGTATGGCTTTAATTAATACAAGTCTATGTTCTGTAAGTGTTGTGTTTGTAAAATTTATGAAAGAGCACTAAACTGCATTAGGGTAATTTATGGATCAAATAAATGTCAGTTGCTAAGGTAAACTAGTATAGGAAACATTGTAACTAGGATAAAAAAGTGAAGAACTAGAGTAAATTGCAAACATTGTAAGAACAGTGATACAATTCTTTCTTTATATTCACCCAAGGAAGTATAAGTTCATTTACAATATATTTATTAACAGTCTCAGGCTAATAAAACAACACTTACACAGCAATTTTGGACACTTTCCAGCTCTCTGTATTGTGCAGCAAAAAGTTGGGCCAATCTTTTTTTTTTTTCTTTAATAAGAAAAAAAAAGAGAATCTGTATTCCTGACTCCTTTATAAGGTTGTTAAATGTGCTGTTTGGCATTTCAGAGCAGTGCTTTGCATTGTGCTCAATTAGTGCAGACGAAGCAATCACAGTACCAGCTTCAGAAATGTGCCTAATTACTCTAAACCACTGAGGGATCCATTCATTCTGCGTTTCTGACTCTGTGGGTGCCAGCCACAGAGACTCCAGCAACTTCTGAAGCCTAATCCCTAGTCACTTCTCCATGTTTCTGTGGCACTTGCATTTTGGAAGCTGTAATGGGGTCTGGCTGTTTATGACCATGCGTTGCTCTGCCTCCCATCTGTAGTATATTCTGGACATGAAACCTTGATGCATAGGAAGAAATTGAGAAAGACCCTCCAACCCTTCCTACATACACATGCACTCCCCTCCCTAAAAAGGAGGTGACATTTTATTCTTTAAATTATTCTGACTCCTGTCACAGAGAGTCTTTCTTAGTTATAAGAGTCATGGATCAATTTTTAGAGTAGGATTTACTTGCAGCCTCTGCTGGCCATTATGAATTACTGGCTAGTTTGATGACAACCCTCTCCCAGCTTGATGGCAAACTTTTACCATTAGCCTTTTTTGGACTCTTCTGGGGGGTAACTTATTTTTAAACAGCTATTGGGCCTTTAAATCCAGACTTAACACAGATGAGTGTTGGCTGCTTCCTTTGGTGAGACAGGTGTTTGAAACAACAAATCCACACCTCACTGCTTTAGCTGAAGCTGTTTTATTTGTAGGCTGTTGTAAAATGGTAATTAATTCTTCTCTCTTTCTACTGAGGGAAGGAGTTGGCTGCTACCAGACAATGTTCCCGTATAGATACTTGTGTTAGCATAAAACCTGTAACTCAGCTGTCTTAGTGGAGCATCTTGCTGTTGACGATTCATGCAGCACCTTTAAATACCAGTGAAGTCCATCTGTTTTAGCAGTTCCAGCACCAGGTTTTTTTCCTGTACATTCTGTCAATGAAGAGGTGAGACTAAGCATCTGATAGATGAGAGGAAAAAGCTTATAGTGAAGACCTGGCCTGATATGTGATAGTCTAACCTGTTAGCTACTCATAATGTTTGTAAAACAGAGGCATCCTTTCTTCAGCCATGTTTTGAAAGCTTTCTAAAGCATGAGCCCAGATGAAACAATCTTATTTATGTACTCATTTGATATTACTGCACTTATGAGGATTAATTTGCTCATTTGATGGGGAACACAGCATGTTGTAGGTGCAGTTAATTGTCTGCCACAGTTTCTATATTGTTTTTAGTATTGCTACATTCCTTAGACAATTTCTTCTGTAATTCTGTACTTGTAATTTATGTATTTTTCTCCCATGAAGTATGAGCTATTATTTGGCTGTGCTAACGTACAGGATGTTCAAAGGAACATGCCTATCCATGCAATCCAGTGCAGTTTATATTACAAAGCCACTGCATGTATTTGGTACCTTCAGACTTTGCCAGGAATAACTGTACATTTTGTTCCTGATCAAAGATCCTCTTTCTTGTTATTTTGTTCTTGGTTAAAGCTTTGCTGTAAATCTTCAAATCTGTATAGCTTTTTATGTACCTTAAAGAGAATAGGTAAATGTAGGGTGAATAAACTGGTCTGCTAAAGGGGTTCTGTGGTTTATCTGCCCCAGAGGTGGGTAGAAAGACTTTGAGCTTATATTTGAAGTTAAAGCCATCTCCCCATTCCCTTCCCTGCTTTCCCAGTGTTGAGATACAGCTCTGCATCAGTTAGAGTAGCTTAGAACCATGCTGCAGTTTCTGGATTTGGTAAATCTAGTGGCAGATCTACTGGGTGTGCCTCCTGTGTAATCTGAAACAGTGGTCTATAACTGTGCAATCACTGTCTTTTGCTTGGGAACATTGCTCCTTCCCAATAAATGATTGAAGATATCTTTCAGATTAGCAGCTGCTCAGCTTCATAACTGTAACCATTGCATTCAAAACTCTCTGAAATACAGGTTATCAGTTCCTCCATTAGCTTTTCACTGATGCTCCTCAGCTGCAGTCTGTAAATACTTCACAGGCTCTTAAATTTATCCTCATCAGTGAACTGTAAGTGGCAATTGGAATTTTAATTGGTCCGTTTGTTCTCAAGGCAGTGGATAGAAATAACTATGTCTTAGTTATTTCTTCATTACTTTGGTAGGTAAGTGAAAAGTATATATTCTCTTTTGGAGGAGGAATTGCCATGGTAGTACCATCAGGAATAGATTTTTAGCATCTCTGAATTGAGGATCTCCCACTCTTGGGAAAGAAGATCACACTGTACCTATATACAGAAAAATCTTCTGTGTTTCAGTTTTCTTGCTTGAAGTTGGGTAAGAAGAATAAAAGCTAAAATCCATCCCTTCTTTGTGAACTATACTTGTTTTACCAATAATCTAATTGTGGTTCTTCTTGATTTGCCGTCCAGATTTTAGATAAACTGAAGCAGGTTTTTACAGACCTGGCATTGATTGCCACATGGCTTTATTTCCTTCGTTTACCATTGCAACCATCTGAATTCTAATGGAAGTCTTCTATTGCCTGAGACCATCAATATGTGAAAGTAGATATCAAGTCCCATAGTTCTTATGTTAGAGGAGGCTACACTTTTTTCCCGTGTGTAAAACCATGCCCAGTTATTGTTAGGATGATAAAGCTAGTTGACAGTAATTACCAGATCGTTGTACACCAGGCAAGAATTTTTTCATCGTTGAAGTCAATTCATGACAGTCGTTTTGGTGACTGCAATGTTGTTGAGCAGTTTGGACTGAAAATATTTTTGGATCTAATATGTTTCAGGATATGAAGATTGTAGTCAAACTTATCTCGGGTGGCTGGAGTCTGTCTGGCTGATTCCCTGATTTTTAAGGGCATTTTACTGGTTTGGCTTGCTAGAGGTACTTTCTTTTGCTTTGATGTTTGGTGTGGCTGGGCTGGCTGTAGTAATTCATCTGTTGCAGGGTCAGGCCAGCTACCTTCCCTTTGTGGAAAATGTTCAAGAGCAAGACAGAGGAGTATCCAGCTCCTGGCATGACAAAGACAGAAGTGAAGTGTTTTAGACTTACGCTACACATCAGTTAAATCCTGCATTTTTTGACATTTAGTATTTTTTAGCTACAAAATTAGATGGTGTGAGTTCTCATACCTTTTGTTCCAGCATATTTTACTACTTTTTGCTGTTGTGTGTGTGCATATAGCTTTACTGATTGTGGGTGGGTGTTAACCCAAACCCTTGATTTATTAAAAAGCAGAGCCTGTGCAGTACAATTGCACCATGGCTTCTGTCAACAGCCGTAGTGTTGAGAACAGACGTGGCCCTTCTGATAGTATATGTGAAGGAGAAGTGTGGCTTCCTCCTCAGATTGGTCTTGTGATAGGTTTCCTGCCTTTCTTGGAAAGAGAAAACAGCATGTATGTGTGCTTTGCTATGGGTCTGGCACTGCTTGGCAGAGAAGGTGATACTCAGACCCTGGGGGTACTTTTCTGTCAATTTTGAAGAAAGATACTTAGGAAGAAGTAATCTTGTTCATTCAGTTTCTCTGAAATAGCTTCACTTGCAAACTCTGTGTTATGTAGTCTGCAATTGAGGGTTTCTATTAGTTACTCATGGCCAAAATAAGAACAGCTTTCTTGAGAACAGGAAGAGGTTGGCCAGTGCTTCTGCCAGTTCTCAAAATATTGTTCTAAGCTCTGAAACTTTTAGCTCTCCCTAAAAGAAAAAAAAGTTGATTAAAAATTCAGAGTACTGGGTTATGCTGGTAGTTAATTACCATTCTTCGTATAATATATGGCTTTCTGAATTTTCTTGCTGATTATTTTGTATTAAGTGGTTTTAATCACAATCAAAATCTGATTTATTTAACTTTTTTATGGGTAACAGTATGAGATAAATAAAATCACAATTCATTTTTTGTTAGGTCATCACCAGAATAGACATATTCTTCATCAAAAACAATTTAGCTGTTGTCTAACATCAGTGAAACTTTTCTAGGCAGAGTATGGAAGCATTTTTATAAGCTGCACCAAAAATTAAGTAGCATTAACCTGCATGTTTTGTGTCTAATTAAGTCACAAAGATTGTGTGACATACACATGTTTAAACAATGAGAGTGGGAAGTGAGTGTCTCATTCAAAGTTGATGTAATCTATAATACTGTTTACACCATGGTAATGATAAATCACTAGTTTGAAAACATTTTCAAGATTCGGTTTGTATTAGTTTAACTCATAACACTATGAATAAATTACAATACATGGAAACAAACCAGTTGAGACAAAGAAATTTTTGTTCCGTTTGCAAAATACTGAGAGCTACCACTTAAAATTGCTACCAGTGGGAAATGTAAAAGGTGATGTAATTCCCTAAAGAAAAAAGACTGTGGTTGTGAAACACATTAAACGTAAGTCTTGTAAAGCTTGTGGGGAATGTACTGAATTGAACCCACTCAAAGTTCATGCTAACAAGAAAGTGGTCAATGAAGGCAGATAAAGGAATTGTAAATGACTATATAAATTAGTCTAGAATTCCAGAACATGTGCTTGGATAATATGAAATAAAGCTGTCTAAATATGCAGCTCTCATTAATTTACCAGTCAGAGTGAATGTCTATGTTACAAGACCCAAGGCTGCTGAAATAACTTGCTGGTGTTTAAATCTGCCATTTTTCAGGGGTTAGAGTGGAGAATAGAGATCAGGGTTCTTTTGATTTTGCTCTCTGTTGTCCCAATAACTTGCTGAGAAGCCACAGCTGGACCATGAAAGCTTACCTCAGCCTGCGTTTACTTGTGTTGCAGAAGAGTTTGGCTTCACTTGTTTATGTAAGCTTGGGAATGAATTCTGAAGGAACATCCTGGTGCTTATTGCCCTTCACACACCTTGTCTTACTGTCTTTTGACTCTCTTTCACCAGTGCTCTTCAGACCACCAGGGCCAGGTGCTACAAAATCACAGCAGAGTCAGAATGAATGCACAGGCAAAGTTGTAGCAGTTAAGTGTTGGATGATCAACGAGGCCAAGTGCAAGGTTCTGCACCTGAGTCAGGGCAATCCCAAGCACAAATAGAGGCTGGGCGGAGAATGAATTGAGAGCAGCCCTAAGGAGAAGGACTTGGGGGTGTTGGTGGGCGAAAAGCTCAATATGACCCAGCAATGTGTGCTGGCAGCACAGAAAGGCAACTGGTCTGCACATCAAAGGCAGTGTGGCCAGCAGATTGGGGGAGGTGATTCTTCCCTTCTGCTTCACTCTGGTGAGGCCCCACCTGGACCCTTGCATCCAGCTCTGGGGCTGCGAACGTAAAAGAAGGACACAGACCTGTTGAAGCAACTCCACAAAGATGAGGAGAAGGTTGGAGCACCTCTCCGATGAAGACAGACTGGTAGAGCAGGGGTTTTTCAGCCTGAGGAAGAGAAGGCTTCAGGGAGACCTCACTGCAGCCTTTCAGTACTTGAAGTGGACATATGAGAAAGATGGGAACAAATATTTAACAAGTGTTTGTGGTGACAGGACAGTGGTCAATGCTTTTAAACTGATAGAGGGCAGGTTTAGATTAGATAAAAGGAAGAAATTCTGTACTATGAGGCTGGTGAGGCACTGGAACAGGCTATCCACAGAAGATGTGTGTGCCCCACCCTGTAGAAGTCTTTAAGGATACATTGGATGGGGCTTTGAGCAACCTGGTTTAATAGGAGGTATCCCTGCCTGTGTCAGGGAGGTTGGACTTCTTTAAAGGTCCTGTCCAACCCGAACTATTCAATGATTCCATATAGTGTTGGAGTTCATTACAGCTCCGGGCTCAGGGCAGTGTTGCCCTTCTATCCTGAAACTTGATGCTTCATCAAGCCTGGTTAGACCTGTTGTTTCTGCACATAGTTTTTCCAGCAGCCTCTGGCCAGGCAGTAGCAGAGTTCTCCATGGATTAGTTTCAAATGGGATAGGGGGAGGTGTTAACATGGTGGGTGCATGTGCTCCTTCTCACCATTTTGGAGCTGAAAATCTGAAGATTTCTCTGCCCCTAAATGCTGGAGGGCGCTGACTACATGCAAATGTGCATGTATATTCCTGCTCTGGCCTGAGTGGTCTTTTGGCCACTATCTTTTATTCTATCTGGCAGCATTACTAATCAAAACCATGTTTGGCAATTGCCATGTGCTTTCTGCAAGCTGATTTGCAGCTGTTTGCTGTCATTTTGCCATGTGATTGGAAAGAAAGAAGGTTTTAGTTGGCTTCAGTGGATTGTTTCTTAGATGCAGAAACCTCTGCTCTGTGATGGTGGTGGAGCAGGCTTGCTTGGGCCTCCTCTCTCTGGCATTTCTGTCGAGGCAGAGGAGATTAAATGGCCTATTTCTCCAGTTTCCCATGCTGGCTGCTGGCCTGGTTTGTGGGTAATTCCAATATTATACCACTGGATTTATTTTTTTTTCTGGCTTTCTGATACTTAGTTAATTGCACTGTTGAACTGTTCAATCCTTTGTGCAGAGAAAAGTAGAGAAAGGTGAAAATCAGTTACAGGCTGGGACCAGGAATCCCAGTGTAAATGCCAAGCATTTTTTTGGAGGCAGTGGGAGGAAGGAAAGGGAGAAGAACAGGTAGAGAAGAAGTCGGGGAAGAAAAAAAAAAAATCGTAATCTTAGAAAATGTTTCATATACCACAACAGCAGACTACAGGGTTCTGATTAAGTTGAATAAATACAAATGCTTTCATTTCACCCTCTTAGCAACACACATTGCATGATTATTTTTGTGCTTGGCTCATTTGTTGAGTGAGCATTCTGGTTCTGCCACTTTAAATTATAAAGCTCTTTTAAGGAGAGGCTGATGTTCCTGAGCAGAACTGCAGCAGGGAGGAAGATCAGGGTAGTTCAGTTATGTAGAGGTTAGAGGTAAATTAGTTCACAAGGGAGTTTATTAACCCTGAAAGTGCAGGATGAGCAGAAATGGAATTTGTAAGTATAGTAGAAGTTACCCTGAACTGTGTGTAAATTTAAGCCTATGTTTACCTGAAAAATCTGCAAATGTTCTCAGGACGGAGCAAGACTTAACTTAAAACAAGTTACTATGCTATTAGTCTTGTTAATTTTAATACTGATTTATTTATGCCATATTATTGATAGTTTTTCAAATCCCTAAACATCTAGTTAGGGAATCAACACACATTTATTATTTGAGAAAGAAGAGCTGTTTTCATACAGTACTACTGCTGTATTAGGTACGTGGTCAAGTGTGTGCTGCTTTTGCACAAATGTGGAAGTAACCAGAAGAAAGGGAGATCAAGTATTATGCAATGCAAAGGTGGGAGTTTGGTGCAATGTTTTCTCTGGGTGTTCTGAAAGCTGAATTTGGGAAAAAATTAGAGAAGTTTCAGAAAACAAATGCTTAAGACTTTCATGAACTCTGTAAAATATGCTTTATTGTGGGGTTTAAATTGTTCAGTTTTTAGGGAGTTCACGGTTAAGTTGCTTTCATAGAAGGTAAAGGTAAGAAATTATTTGATCTGTTAATGGGTGTCTGGAAAGAATTTGTGTCTCACAGATGTCAAATATGTGCTGATCTACTTATTGTACAAGTAAGATTCTAATAGCTCAGTAATGAAGACACATTCAGACTCCAGTAAAAAAATTAAAAGGTGGAGGTGCATGGAATTCACATCTGTAAAATGGAATTGATTTTTTTAATGGTTTTTCAGAAAGTAAGAGTTTAAATAACTTTCTCATTAAAAGCTTCAGTTCAGCTTTGGTATGGTATTTTAACATATCATAAAAATATTTTAAATTATAAAATACATAGGATGGCAGCACATTCTGTATTGATATTGTAGTAATATCAAAAGTTGTAACAATAATTAAACTTCTCACGTTAAATGTGTCATCTGGAGTAAGGTTTAGATGCAGATGGTTCCCTTACACTTGACCTTTTCTGTACAGAATTCAGGGGGAAAAAAGAAATCTTGTGCATTTTTCTATTTGTTTTTGCTTCTGAATCTCCACAAATCCTTTTTTCCAGCACTCATTCTTGTTTTCAAAATTTCTGTGATGGTTAGCTAATAAGGGCTATAACAGTCGTTCGTTTGTAAACAAGTTGAAAGATGATATTGATTTCAGATTGACTGTCAAACCCTTTTTAATGTAATTTGCTTTTCATGAAGAAGCACAAATTTTACAGACCAGAGCTGTCAGCTAGCTATTGTATCCTAGATTAGCAAGTCTAATAGTGAAAAAAATGTCTTTTGTGGTATTCCATCCATTTTTGTTTCTATAAATAATTCACACCATTTTAATTTTAATTATGTAGCTTTATTTTCTGTTTTGAATGTAGAAGTAGATGTCAAAAGTTGTCAGGTGATTAAAATGCATGCATTTCTAAATTAATGAATTTACATGAGCAATCCCCTCCACTGCTTGCATTTGCAGTTTTAACTTTGGTAAAACAGTAACTATTTTGATAAAGTATTATAAGACCATTTTATTTTTGTGAATACCTAGAAAATCCAAAACATCTGGAACCTAAAGTACTGGCTTTTTTTCCTGTTTTTCCTATAATTTCTGTTAATAATACACAATTATTTTCCACTTTAGTTCTGGTTCATACAAGTGGTTTCTCTTTTTTTAAAATTTTTTTTTAAGCCCATTTGTAAGGAATTTGCTCAGAAGCAACTGCTTTCTTGGAGTGGGAACAGTTGGTCGTCTTTGTCTGGAGATGACATTAGCGCTTGCATGGCATTGCAGAGGGAAGATACATTAGGCTGCCATTTCTCCTCACACATAATATAACACACTATACATTCTTTATAACGGAGAACAGTTTGAGGGTTCAGTAACAATCAGCCTGGCAACACATTTATTTCACACATATCACTAAAACCATGTGCGGATAATTCGCTTTCGGACTCCAGTCGCAGAGTAGAAGTATCTGAAGTCATTGCCTAAGCCTGTAATGGTTCTTATTTCAGGCTTATTCACAGTGAACTGAATGCAAAGAAATCGCAAATTTTTACAACTTTGTAAATAATCTGATTATAATGGAATGTTTAGTGCAGAAGCAGTTAAGTGTCAGCTAAATTCCTAGTCAGCAGTGTCTTTGAGAATAGTAGTATTATTACTTAAATGGACAGTTTTGCCTGGCTTCATTTTTGACAAAGCAGTACTCTGCATATTTTTATCAGATTTAATACAATGAATTAAACTTCCCATTTCAATATACTTAATACCTTTAACACATTACTTAAAATTCTTAAGAACTTGTGTTTATGGGATTTAAAATTAATCAATATTGAAATAAGTTGTATGCAAATATTATGCAGCCTGAATGTTGACTATTATTATACTAATAACTTCAGTAGATTTGAAACTAGATACCAAGAATATATCAGGTAAGATGTGTTTGTTAGACTGGATTTTTAGTCCAAGTAGATTTGATGTCCTGTAGGGATCTTCTTACTCTCAGCAAGATATTGTGACAGAATTTCAGAAAGTATATGAGGTGTGGAAGCATATTGTTATTTTTTTTGTTGTTGTATGAGGTTCTTCAATCAAGCAACTCTTTTTCCCTCTGTTCTTGATGAAGCATTAAGGATGATGGAGTTTGTCTTTAACATTTAAAAGAAGAATTGGCACATTTATATTTTAGATTTCTCCATGCCCGTACTTCCATATCCAACATACACAGCTTGAATGTCAGCATGATGCTCTTTGGTTTTGGATTTCCTTAGGCCTTGGATTCTCAAAGCTAGAAACTGCAGGATGGCCTACCAGTTGGCTGGTTCAAAGCATTTCTACCTCTGGTAGAGAATTTGAGAAATTGGGCTGTGCTTCTTTGAGAAGCACAGGGATTTTACAGCTCATTGGTTTAACTGTATTTATTTTGTGGACTTGTCACTGAAAACATTGTTGTGAAATACTGTAACAGGTTGATCAGAGAGGTTGTGGGACCTCCAACATCGGAGATGCTGAAAATGGACATAGGCAATGTGATGCAAGGGGACCTGAGCATGACCCAGTAGAACCATAGCATTGTTTAGGTTGGAAAAGGCTTTTAAAGTCATTGAGTCCAACCTTTAACCCAGGGCTGGCAAGTCCACCACTAAACCATGTCCCCAAGTGCCACATCAACATGTCTTTTAAATATCCCCAGGTATGGTGACCCGAACATTTCCCAGGACAGTTTGTTCCAGTGCTTGACAATGCTTTCTGTGAAGAAATTTCTCCTAATATGCAGTCTAACCTCCCCTGGTGCAACTTGAGGCCATTTCCTCTTGTCCTATCACTAATTATTTGGGCGAAGAGACTGATCTCTGCCTTGCTACAACCTCCTTTCAGGTAGTTGTAGAGAGTGATAAGGTCCTCCCTTTTCCTTCGGGCTAAACAACCTCAGCTTCCACAGCTGCTCCTTGTAAGACTTGTGCTCCAGATGCTTCTGCAGCTCCATTGCCCATCTTTGCACATGCGCCAGTATGATGTTTGTGTCTGAAGAAAGGAAAAAGATAGAAATTGAAGACTGTGCAGCTTTGAAAAAATGGAAGTGTTACAGGTATATTTGGATTTTAAAACCGGCAAAATTTTGCTAGCTGAATACTTTTATCATTAGTTTGTGTGATGTTATAGTCCTGTGAAGGCATTAAAAAGCCTTCTGAACAGTTTTATCATGTTCTTCTTTTCTGTAAGACATTGCCTTACTCAAATCTCAGCACATCGTTCACACCTGGTTTGCTTTGTTGAAAGGATGCAGACTTGAAATATTTTCTGCTGGTGTTCACCTCCTTCACCTTAAAGATTATGCCAGTAGTAAGCTTGAGCCCATTACATGTTTGAAAGATAAAACTTCTTTAAGCATCCTCTTGGATTTTACAAATCCCAATAGCTCTTTCTCCAGCCTTGTCATTGTCGGTCTGTGAATGGCTATAGGAGGCCTCATCCCCCTGTGCAGTTTGAGTGGGAAGCTGTGATTGTAGTGCTAATCTTCTTAGTGATGTTTGGCACATGAAGGGTGGCCCACAGGAGGACATCTGCATCTGCTGTGCTGCATTTGCTGCTGCTGTGATTTTTCCTTGTTTCTAAATAGTTTTTACATCTGGCATTAAGGATGTGAGTACAAGTGTATTAAGGGAGCACTTTTACAAGTAGATGTGGAAAGAAAGTCACCCACACCAGTGGTTTTCAAAGGAAACTAAAGCAGCTTAGCTGTATTGACAGAATGCTCAATTCAGTTGAAACATCCATAAAAATGTTGGTGAAAGAAGCCAATTTTGGGAAATACAAAAGGTTATATGAGGTTGGCTTCATCTCTCAGAGAAGAAAAGTTTGAGAAGCAGAATCACAGTGGGGCATTGCCCTGCAACCTCATGGGTGTAAATGAATAGGTTTTGCAGCTTGGTCTTCTGGAGTGCACACATTCATTTACAGGTGTGTGTGTGGAACATAAGGTAATTAAAAGGTATTTTATTAAGTTATTTTCTGCAGAAAATTATTTAGAAAAAGGTATAAAACCCACAAAATCTGTGTCTGAAAAGTCTGAGGAATTAATTTCAAGAGATGTTTTCAATATTACTTTTGTTGAGATACAGCTGTCTTAAGCTAGTGTAGTGGGAACCCAACAAATCATGCAGTTATGGAAGCATTGAGCTGCTTATTTTTTAAATCATTATTTAGAAAGATGATCAGGTACTTCAAACTGCTTTTATTTATAAACTTTCAAAGTGTGGTGTTTTTTGTTTTTTTTTCAAACAGCCTAGTAACTACTCCTTAACATAGATCCTTAATGTTAGAGTGTTTTTTTAATTAGAACCAGATATTAAAACCATATTCTGTTACAATTGATATTGAAACCAGCTTCACTATTTGCTGTGGAAACAAGTCTTTAAAACAAATCTGTTCATGTGTACACTGATGTACCAATCCATGAATTTATGTAACCTGTGAATTTTTTTCATGCCTTTTTGCAACCGCCTTGTAGAAAGAAAGTTTACATTATAGTTTACATTAAACCAGTAACTTATATAGATCTGAAGTATATGTTAGTTGTCCCAGTGGATAAAAGGAAGGATGGACCAACTAACACAAAAAGGTATGCAGCCTAATTAAAGATTTCCCCAAAGTTGTGTTCCCTGTCATTTGCACATGATCGGATTGTGTTTTGTAATGCCATCATTACTCAGGGTTAAGAGGGGCTCAGGTGCTTTTAGGAAAAGAGCTGACTCATACTATGTTTTCATACTCATTTGTCAACTTAAGTGTATTATTAAACAGCAGGTTTACAAATTATCTTCATGAATTCTGAAATACTGCATAGCTAATTTTCCCTCAGTATGCCACTTTTACATGATAACCTCTGCAAGACCATTATATGGCTGAGCATCTCTGACATGCAGAAAGAGTCTTGTGGAACTGCCGTGGTGTTGTGGGAGGGACCATGCGCTGTTCAGGTGATTACTTATGCTGAGACCAAAATCTTTGATACACATCTCACCTTGCAATAAACATTCGCCTAAACTGTGCGGGTTGTTCTAAGTGACTTACTTGAGGGATTCAATCATGAAATAGGTGCTAGAAGGTACCAGAAAATGTAAATTTTTATAAGAGTTGAAACAGATCTTCGTGAGCTGCACTGTCTGTTTTTAAGTAATGAATTTGCGTGTGTGTTTCTTCATGCAGGCCACAGAAACATTGTTCCGAATGGCAGTAGCAAGAGGAGCTATTACACCTTTAAGACATGGAGAAGTAAGGCTGAATATATGTTGGTTTTTTTTAATTTATATGTGATATAATGCTTTATTACTATAATGCTTTGTAAATTGCTGGGAGATATACTGTCTTCATGCAAGTGAAGAGAGCTGGACTATATATAACTTGCATACCTACATTACAGTGTTTTTTGAAAGGAGAATGGGAACTTAAATCTTGCCCAGTCAGAAATGAAGTATTTTTCAAAAAACTGTTTTTCTCTTTGCTTCAATCATAACTTAGCCTTATAATAGAAGTGACTCACAAGAATGCCATTTCATCTGCATAGTTTTTCACTGGATTTTCTCTATTAAAGTCTGTCAAATCTAGAGAAATTCACATGATGTCAGTATTTGTTACTCGTTAGCTGTGGAGAGGTTGCTTCATCCTTTGTCCTTTTCAAGAAATAGTAACTTCTTGTAGTATAAAAAGTATTAATACATTAATTATTCTAAAGAGAATAAATATATCTGAATATTAGCTTGGTCATACATGTTACTGTTTGTTCCTTCTTTGTGTGGTTTTATATCAGGTAAACATTGTTGACTAAATATCTCCAATACGAGCTGGTGCAATTTATACTTAGGTTGAATTTCATTTAAAAAATAAGACACTGTAGTCAGTCACGACACTGGGAATGAGGACTGATCTGGGCATTGCCACGGCTGGATGCTACAGTGTGTAGGATTTTAAGTGTAGAAAACTCAGTGTTTTTTCATGATAATCGTATCTTGATTAAATTCTTAGGTAACTTTGTGAAAAGTTCGTATTGGAGACACAGCATTCAATCTGGAATCTAGACCTAGACTGGTCCTGGAATCTCGGCTGTGCTGTAAAATGTTCGTTATACTGATGGAGCTCCCTGAATTTTTCTTGCAACAAAGGAATAGATCTTTGCATCAGTGCCGAAAATGTACCTGAGAGTTCTTGTCCTGCCATTGTCCACAGTTTTAGCTTTTTCTGAGTATATAGATCCTCTCTATATTTGTTGTACTGCTCTTCAGTCTTTTCTACAGAATAATGTAATGAATTTCCAGAAGTGTTAGTTGCTTAATATGTGCAGCCTTTCCAAGTTTTCTGCTTAGTTGTGTTCGTGACTGGGTCAGTCAAAGAGTTTGTAGAGTCTCCATCCTTGTAATTACTGACTCAATGAAAAATTAAATGATGTTTTATTTTAAAGTGTAACTAATTGTACTATTTGCAGAGCAAAATACTGGGACAACTGCAGATGTAATGATCTCTGTTATGAATGACATCAGTAATTTATCTGCTACATCTTGTGTTGAGCCAGTTCAGCTCATTGATGTGGTAGAAAAAGTTTTCCTTTTTCCTTCAGATATTCCCTCTGATCTTTTATCAGTTAAACCACTTCAAGGGCTAGAGAGAACCAGATGAGAAGCAGCAAGATAAGTGGTGAGACGATGTAACCATGGTTAGCAAGAAAGGAACTGAGAGAAAGTGCATCTGTTTGGTGATGGTGAACTTTGTTGGTATATGGTGTCCTGTGATACTATTGCTGAGGTATTCCTTTGGCTTCAGTGGAAACGCAGCTAATGCTAAACAAGATAACTCATAGACGAAACCCTTTCCAGAACTGACTTTGTGTAAGAAGGCAAGGGGAAAAATAGGAAAATACCTTTTTACTCCCTTAGGTTTTTATCAGGCTTTATGCAAGGGGAAAATGTTTTTGCTCAGGGGAGATATTTTCATTAAATTCCATTGCGAAATTATAATTTACTTAGTCTGAAAATAAGAAATTACATTATTCAAATGAAACTAATTTTTTCAGAAGAAACATATAATTGTCAAGAGTCATACTAAAATATTTTTTTAGCTCTTCCAAGAAATTGCTGAATGTTTGCACAGTGCTTAAGTAGAAAGGGAGCCAGAAGAAAAGTTGAATATGAACTAAAGTTCACTGTATTCTATTTGCGAAGTGTGAATTTGGCAGTGAAAATCAAAGCAGAGCAACTTGTTTATTGGAAATTTCAAAATATAGAGGCAACAGTCCAATATGCAAAAGTACTGTTAAATTTCCACATCATAACTAAAAAATGTAGCACCATTTAAAATTTGAGAAGGGGTAAAACTGTTCAGTATTAGAAGGCAAAAATCATATCCATTTGTTTTAAATTCATAAATAAAAAAAAGATGGTGTTCTGTCTGCACCACTGAACAGATTAATGTGCAAACATTTCCAGAGGCAAAACAGGATGTATTAAACTGTCCATTATGATCCAGTTCTCATCGCTGGGTAGATTTATAAGTTATAATATTGAATATCCATGGGAAATCCCTTTTTTCCTCCTTTCAACATTTCCTCATTCATTGTGCTTTATCAAGCTTTTATGTATATAGAATTTTTTATTATCCTTGCAGAAATCGAAAAATGAGGTTGTACAGGTTTGGGATTTTTACTTTTGCATGTGGTTTGTAAAATTACTGTTAAGAGTTTAGAAAACTGTGCTGCCAAAAGTAGTTACTAAAATTGGGAACATAGTGACAAAAGTTATTTAACCGTGGTATATAGATCATAAGGGTTCCTGAAGAATCTTCTCAGCAGTTCCTTTGCTCCTGGTTGAAGTGTAGCATCCATGGGAGGGTATCAACCCCAGAAGCATAATTGATTCTCAGGATTTAATATGTTGTTGTTCATCTTAATTAGCTACTTCTGTCAGTTGTTTTGTTTTGGGGGTGGAGCATGAGGCAGAGCCTTAGTCATTTTTGTTAGCACTTCTAGCCAATTCCCAGATGATCCAAGAACTGCGTGAGCAGATGTGATCAAATCCCACGGCTGTGCATCTGTACAGAAGTCTTAGGGTGCATTTCATTAATGACAGAAGCTTTAGAGCCACTGATCGGCAATTCAGAACTGTGCATTCGGGGAGCCTGGACCTGATACCACCTAGAGAGCTTCTCCAGCTGTTTCTGCTGCTTCTGGTGTTCATGCAGGAGGCTCAAATCTGCCGCCAGCAGCTCCTCACAGTGTCCAGCCTCTTCCAGACAGACCTGCTGTCTCTGTGGGTACTGACTGATGTGGGGGCAGTGATGGGCTTGAAGAAAGAAGAGCAGCGACAGCCTGCCTGCTGAAAAGAGTAAAAAGTGGAATAACAGGTGGCAACTGCTTCAGATTTGTTTGTGCGTCCCAGTTCTGCGTCCCCCAGAGCTTCTACTGATGCATGCTGAACTGCAAGGGAGAGCTGTAAGGAGGAATAAGGGTTGGCAGCAGTGGGCTGTGAAAAATCTCTGGGTGCATGGTGGCAGGATGGAATATGCTGGGCAAAGCTAAGATAAAGTGTGATAAATGTGCACAGAGAGAAAACTTCCCTAATTTTGACTTGAAGTGACCAATTTTATTTACATTGAGTGAATCATATGCCAAAATCAGTGTGTCACATAAGATTTGAACATCATGTGGAGATAGTGAACAAGGAGAGGTCTGATTAGGACACTGAGCTTACAGGGTTGATGTTCTCAGTTGCTGTAGATGAGGGAAACAAATCCACACAGAGAAGAAGGAGGGGAATAAATGGAGAGGTGCAACCCTTAATGGAAAAATTACGATGAAATATGTAGGGTGAGGTGGACAACAGATATAATGGTAGAGGCATGATTCCCAAAGAGCCAGAACTGATACCAGCCATGCATGATCTCTGTGGCTGTTAACTAATTTCTTGTAAGATCTTTGTGAATTTGTAAACTGTCTAGTCACTTTTCATTTGAAAAATGTTTGGGGCATGTTTTTTAAGGACATGTATCTATAGAATTCCTTACCACTGTTGATTCCTGGTTGCTTTGAGAATTGCCAGTTTTCTTGTCCATATAGAAGAATGAGAGAAATTCAACAAATGTGCGCCCATATACGTGTGTCTTGTCCTGGGGATACAGCAGCAGTGCAGCTTAAAGGGAGCTGTCACAGCAGTGCCCTCATGGATAATGAGGCTGAAGCACTTGCAGCTGTAAAAATATCATTGTCAAGCAAATTTGAAGCATAAATTTATATAAAAATATAAGCAATTATTGTACTTTCTACCCTAAAATGGCTTATGGCCTTATGGTGTAACACATGTGATGATATATGTTGCTATGGCTGTATATATCCATGCTTGAAATTGGACTTTGTTGAAAGAAGATGCATCTTTGCTTTTGTTTAAAGCTATGTTTAGCAGATTTCAGAATTAAATGTCCGTTCTGTGTGTTTTCTGTAAAGTAGGTAATATGAAGTGGAAAGTTTTATGAATTCAGCCCAGGTATCTGTAAAAAGTAATTTCTGTGGATTTTATATTCATAGTGATGCAAATGATGTACTTGTGATTACATTTTTAGCTAAAAATGAAACAAAGGGACTAGTAAGGATCTTTGAAATGTGGTTTCTTTTATATTTTTACGTGTGAGTATATAGCAGTAGGAACAGTTACATAAAATCCTCTTTCCTGCAGTATTTCTGTCCATTCCACCGATGTACAGAAAGAATTTGAATGTAGGAAAGGAGGGTACACTGTTGAAGTGACATTACTGGTAGCTCAGGTTTTCCTTGCCCTCTGTCTTCCCAGTCCACCATGTCATATCATAGTTCAGTATAGAGTCCTGGAAATTCAGCTGTGGAATTAGTCATGTGGACATGAACCTTCTTTATTATTAGCAGTAGCTGTGATACTATTCATGAGAAGGGTCTTTCTAATTTTACTTGCCATTGAAGCAATTCAAAAGAGATATTCTGACACCTGTCATGATATTTAGTTGTGTGCTGTAAAGATGAGATGGGACTGAGTGTTCATTAAATGATGATCTCTTCCATATAAATGTGTTCTACATTTGATTTTGAAATTTTGGGTTTTGTCACAGTTATGTTTCTGCTTTTGTTTTTGGCCAGCTTCATTTGTAATATGTGAAACCCAGGAAGATGTCATAAATAATCATATTGTAGGTACCGAAGAAATGGCAAGCATCATTTGAGATTAATTTTCATTTAAATAAAATTACTGTGGGTGCGCAGTTTCCTGTGGTTTCAGCTCGGGGGCATATCAGGAATAATCACTTACAGGCACATTAGAAACCAAATGGCAGTGGGACAGCAAACATCTGATCCCCTCACCCTTGTGCCTTCCTATCACAAAGATGTCTTTATTATCTGGGATTCAGAAGTTCTCAGATTCCCCCAGCGTCTCTGGTTTCCGTGCTTTTTTCTTGTATACTTCGGTACTGTCATGTTAATATGTGAGGAAAGATGTTTTCTCAGATTTACATAAATCTTGTGGCAGCAGAAGCACAGTAGTTACAGTCCCAAAGGCTCTCTACTCCTTAAGCTTTCTGTGCACGTTTAAAAGGCAGCACTGTTGGTCAGGGTGCACCTCTTCTGTTCTCACTGCAGGGACCATGCTTTCTAGACAATCAGTACTGGGTACAAGAAAACTTAAATTTTTTTAAGGCCGTGTCACAACATTTGTTGGCTGTTTCTGCCTTCGAAGTAGGATTGACAGTCTCTTGGATCTTATCCTCTGTATTTTCCCCCTCCTGGTTAAGTGTTTCTAGCACACAACAAAAAAATGCATATTTTTAGAATTTAATTTGTTACAAAACAGCATCATTTAATTTAAGCAAATATTTTCTGAATATGTGGTGTAAGATCCAAAGTCCCAATAGGTTTCGGTATTAATTTCTCTTATAATTACCCACTTCTTTTTAGGAAAGTATTTGCAAAACTAAAAGGAAGGAGTTGTTTATAGGCAGGTCTGAGTCCCTTTTCCTCTAAAGGGTGGTCTCTTTTCTCCCTGTTCCCAAAAGAGTAATCTGTACTTTGCTTTTTAGCTTTTGCAAAAGAAATGTGTTAAAAAAAGAAAAAGGCATCCTATAACAGTGTTCCGGAATATCAATTAAAAGCTCATTTAAAGTATTGACATACATAGCTGCAGGTTTTTCGTTAGTAAAGTATATTTTGGAGTTATTATTGTAGTTTTCTTCTATAACTTCTTGTAAAGAAGCAGCAAATGGATAAAATGTAGCCATAAGAATAGAACAATTTTATAGTCTACTGACTTAAAGTTTTGGTTTGGGGCATATGTGTCAGAAGTATTTAAAAGTAGTACTGGGATCTGGAAAATCCTTCTGGCAGGTCACAATGGGTAACAGTTCAAAGGTAATTTAATTGCCAAAGATTGGCATACCTTATCTGTGTTATCTGGAGGTAAGTCAAAAGTAAATAATTCTTCTGATTAAATGTAGTGAAAACTAAAGCTTGATTAGAGAGAGAGAGAGAGATTGAGAATGCCATTGAACCCTGGGGAGGAAAACCACCAGCCTGCCTTTGAGGTGTTCCAGTGATGTTTTTGCCATGTATTCAGTTGTTTGCCCTGGGTTATCCTTTTTAAGCAGTTTATGGGGTTTTAATTAATTTTATTCAGGAAGGGGAAAGTAAATTTGTCTCAAAACTGTGGTTGAATATAAAGTTTTAATACGCCATTTGCCTGAGGATATTTTATTTCTTACTAAAAATCACCTCAAGCCTTGAAAAAATATTGACCTGCTCCAAGTAAGTTTGAAGGGAAGCGATGGAATTAATTGTTAGGGAATGTGAAAAATTAATGCATGTTATGAATAGTGTCTGGTGTAAATTTAAGGGAGACATATCTGAAAGTGGCTGCATGTTCCGGGATATGGAGAGGTACAGCTGAAGAAAGTTAACACACAAATTTGGAAACTTGAAGAACTTTCTAAACAGAAGTGAAATAATATTGAGGTGAATCATGCTTTGTATTTTTCTTTAAAGTGTATGAAAAATATAGTCTGCCTTTTTTTCATGGAGTGGAACAATGGGATTTAGTACTTCAAGCATTTGACATATGAAACTAGGCATTATTGTTATTATAATGTTATTTTCCTTAATGATGATATGTATTTATCTTAAAGTAGTCATAACTTCCCTTTGTGATGTGAAACACAGGCTAAAAAGTAAATTGAAAGTAACCAAGAAGTATTCACTAGGTGTTTTTCACCAAGAAGTTTTTGGCAAGGAGTAAAATAAGGAGGGAATTACATATTTTAAAGATTTCTCTTTTAAAGACTCCTTCCTCCCCCCCAATACTTTGCGTTTATATTTTAGATTTCTTATTCTTTTCCTTCAGCAAAGCAGTGAGTGCCTGCATGGCAAAAGTAGACAATAAAAAATTATGGCAACAAAACTAAATACGAGGAAATGTATTTAGTTCCCAATCTAGTTTTTGATTTAACATGACTGTGTGTGGTCAAGAAATATGGTACTGGGAATATATGAGATTGTTTTCTTAAGAGATTGCTGCTCTTAATTTCTTTATCATTAAAGAATGTAGTTAGTGATTGTCCTTTCAAATATAGACATTTATTTTCTGTAACCCAGCAGCATTTTTTAAAAAACTATTCAAATTGTGGTCTTCTATGTCATGGCCTTGGAATGAAGCTGTCATCTTGCTTTATACTTAAAACCTGCCCCCAAAGTTGCCCCCTGCAACTCCATTGTTCTGCTAGAGCAAAGATCATCTGTAAGGAGACTTTTTCTCCTGAACATGAGGAAGGGCAGAGGAGGTGCTACCGGAGTTTGATACTTGAACAATGCTTCTTTGTCACTTTGTGGTGTCGATACTGATGTGTGTTAATAAAGTCATAGAGTTGAAGAAATAGGCAACTGTGAGAAGCTATTTAAACTGATAGAACTAAGAATTTGTTCACATTCCTGTGTGCTGAATACATGCTAAAGATGTTACTAAAACATATACTCAAGTGATCTTCAGTTTCCATGAAAGTTGTTTGATTCAAGTTCTTAGAATAACAATCTTGAGAAGGTATGAATGCACGCCATCTTCTCTAACACTTTGCAGTATAAATGGATGTGTATCAACTAAGTCATTACTGTATGTAGAGTCATAGAATCACAGAGTGGTTTGGGTCGAAGGGACCTTAAAGACCATCTAGTTCCACCTCCCCCTGCTATGAGCAGGGACACCTTCCACTAGACCAGGTTGTTCAAAGCCCCATCCAATCTGCCCTTGAACACTGCCAGGCATGGAACATCTACAGCTCTGGACAACCTGTCCAGTGCCTTGCCATCCTCACAGTGAAAAATTTCTTCCTAACATGTAATCTAAACCTACTCTCACTTTGAAGCCATTCCCCCTTGTCCCATCACTACAGTTCGTAATGAAGAGTCCCTCTCCGGTCTCCAGCTGCCTTGTAGGCCCCCTTCAGATCCTGGATGATTGCTGTGAGGTCTCCATGCAACCTTTCCTTCTCCAAGCTGAACAGTCACTTTGAAAGAGGGATATCTTAGCTCTAGTGTAAACATTACTTATACTGAATGATTTCCAGCATGTACATCCAGAATGTAATATCCGTTTCGGAAAATATTGTTCTCATTCAATTTAAGTTACTTTATGCTCCTTATCTTATATAGATTAAACTGATTAAAGTATTGTCAAACATAAACAAAACAAAAAAAGGAGTCATCTTTGGTAACCATTGCATAAATCAAAATGCAATTTGAAATGTGTCCTTTTGTTTTTTTGAAAAAAAGGATGAATATGCCTACAGTCAGTGAGAAAGCTCTTTCTGTTTTCTGTTTGATGTTCAAAGTTTGTTGAAAATCATACAAACAATTGTATAAATTTTCCTATTAAAGAGTAATTTTACATTTTGCATCTGGCAAACTGATAAAAATTAAGTAGTAAGTGAGAAAGGGAGAGATGTGAAAAGAAGGAACAAAATAAGTAATAATAACTAATATTTTTCTTTTGACACTGTCTTCCAAAAATCCTTGTAAACAAGGAACTGAAGTGTGGGCTGAAAGTGCAGACAGAAAGCAGGGTTTGAAAAGTGGCTGAACAGCCAGACCCAGCATGTGGTGATCAGTGGCACAAAGTTTAGTTGGAAGCCAGTGACTAGCAGTGTACCCCAGGGATCCCTACTGGGTCCAGTCGCTTTCAGCATCACCATTAGTGGTTTGGGTGACAGGGCAGAGCTATGCCCTCCGTGAGTTTGATGATGACCAAACTGCGAGGAGCAGCTGATACAACAGATGGTTATGCTGCTGTCCAGAGGGACCTTGAGAAGCTCGACAAATGGGCTGACAGAACCTCAGGAAGTGCAACAAGACATGCAAAGTCTTGCACCTGGGGAAGAACAATCTGAGTCACTGGAAAGCAGCTTGGCATAGAAGAATGTGGGTGTCGTGGTGGGCAACGGGTTGGACATGAGCCAACAATGGGTGCTGCAAAGCTGTTGGTATCCTGGCCTGCATTAGACAAGCCATTCATCCAGGCTGAGAGAGGTCGTCCTCCTCTCTTCGGTACTAGCGAAGTCACACCTGGAGTACTGAGTCCAATTCTGGACTCTTTTGTATAACAGATACATGGACATCCTGGATAGGGTCTAACAAAAGGCCATGAAGGTAGTAAAGCTGAGAGAGCTGGGACTGTTCAGCCTTGAGAAGAGGAGACTCAGAGGGGGTCTTATCCACCTGCAGAGGGGGTGCAAAGAAGATGGCACCAAGCTCTTCTTGGGGCCTGAGGCCATAATAAAGGAAGTAACTGAAATATGAGAGGTGCTGTCTGGATGTAAGGAAACATTTTTTTCCTGTGAGGATGACTGAGGACTAATGCAAGCTGCCCAGGAACGTTTTGCATTCTTCGTCCTTAGAGATACTCAAAACTCTGTAGACACAGTCCTGGGTACCTGGCTGTAGGTGGCCCTGCTTGAGTAGGGGAGGTTGGACCAGATGACCTCCAGAGGACCTTTCCAACCTCAGCCATTCTGTTGTGACTCTGTGTGTTCTTTCTGTTTAAAAGATCTTAAATTTCAAACATTTGTTGGTAAGAGGGAAGCGACTCAGCATTTGTATCATGTGATAGGTGATCCTTATTGGGTGAGCATGGCTGGCTTTTATGGACGCTGTAGGTCTGGTACCACACTCTAGTAATCTGAAATAATGTCATGCTTAAAATCTTTTATCTTCTTCCTTCTTTTAATGAACTTCTCTGTGTTTGCTCTGTGAGGCCAGTCCTATACCTGGATAACGTGTTTAGGAGAACAGCTTAGCCTCAGACATTTAGATACCTCTACAAAGGTAAAGCAAGTCTTTGTTAAGGGCAGGGGATCACGTACCATTGCTCACTACTCTGGTGTGAGCTTTGTGAGTAGTTGAGAATCAGGAATAGTGAATGTCAATGGAACTTAATATTGCTAAAGCTGTGTAGTGACTGCCTGCATTGTAGTATGGTTTGTTGTAATAATTTATTGTAATGTTTTTACAATATTAAATTGCTGTCTTCTTAGAAAGGATTATATTGTTTTTCTTGACTGGTATCTCACTGTGAGATGATTACAATAGGTGAAGATCTGGTCTGCCAGCAGCAGGAATGTTAGGGTGCATGAATTGCTGGAACAATTCTCCCACTCTGAACCATGAAACCAATCTGTTCCTGTCAGATCCAATTTTATGGAAACTAATTCTTTGTTGATGGAATCAGGTGAAAAATATGTGGTTCTGATTAGCAAACAGTATGTGGAGTTTCTTAAGGTCATGGAGAACATTCCTCTGGCCATGTGCATGTGTTCAGATACATGTGTGTGACTCTGCATATATATGTTACCTATGCATCTTCCTGCATTAAAAATGATGGACACTTTAGTTTTTTTAAATGCACTTTTAAAAATATTTGTACTGTGATAAAATATAATTTTAAATATATATTATAGTAGAATAAATATTCAGTTTCATTGTGTCTTAAGTTTCAGAAACTCATGTTTTTAAAGCCAACAATCTTCAAAATCATATATAGTAGAATTATGTAACAAAAACTCAAATAATGAGCCTTTTTGAAGTAGCACTGTTTTCTGTAGGAAATATGTATTATCCAACTGACTGCCTGGATAAAATAATGACCTTTCACTTAAAAGTATCCTGCAGAGCTGCAAAAAGTAAACTGGTATCTGCAGTCTGCCTAATGGACTGCTCACCACATCACCGCATGTAATTAGGCATAAGTGATTTTTCTGCTCAAGACAGGCTCAAGACCGATTTAGCAATGAAACTTAATTACTTCTAGCCCTTAGAGAAAATGGCCCAACAAGGTTGAGGTTGTTGGCAGGGCAGTGTGGGAAAGCTATTGCTGAAACGGCCTTCCCCACTTCTGATTTTCTGTTAGCAGTACTTAGAGTACAGTTAACCTTCAGTTAAGCAAATATTCCCACAAAAATGGTGCATTTTTATTTCTCTTTATTGCAAGGCTAAAGAGAAAGATAATGGAACATTGCAGCTTTTTAAAAACAAGTCTTCTAATCATACCCAACTGCTTCAGAATATTGGTGAAGTTATTCTGTGCTAATGGAAATGATAAAAACTTAAAAATTAGTTCTCAAATGCCTGTCTAAGTTTAAGGCAGCCATTCTAGTCAGAGAAATCTCAAGCTAAAAGCTAAAGTTCAGTGCATTTGTGCTTCTTGACAATTTAATATATCATAGGTAAATTGTTTCTTTATTTTGTGCTCAAATTATAGCAAAAAATGCTGAGGGAAATGAACATTACCAAAAAAATGAATCTTACTAACCAACTACTTTATACTAAAAATTGCTTCAAGTTTTTAGAAATATGTTATTTTTAAAGGAAACAGGAACTTCAATTCTGTGACTCCAAGGAGTACAAGGAATACATCTGGAATAACAATTCAGACAGACATATGGCATCAATTGGCTTATATTTTCCTATACAGGGGGTTCTGATTGCAGTAAGAGGGAAAACTGTTCATTAATTATGCAGGATTAAAAATGAAAATACTGTGTTTTTTTGGATTTATATACCCTGTTGAAGAACTGTGAATATGGAAAAGATGTGGAAGTTGAGCAAAGAAAATTGACTTTTCTGTTTGTCAGCTGTGGCAATAACTTGCTTTACTTTTGTAGTATAATTTTCCCCTTAATGGGTTTGACTCTCTTATCTTTTTGTACAGATAAATCTCTCATTCACCTCTGGCACTGTAATTTACAAAGAGAAGCAATATTGTAGTTGTGATTTGTTCGATATGATTGCCTCCTCAGTAGTGCCCAAGGTCTTGTTCCTGTTAACAGCTATGGGCATGTTTATCAATTGAAATATTCATGGTAACTAAACAAAATATGTGCCTAAATATTTGTGGGAGTGTGCAGCATGAGACACTTAATTCTCAAGGGCATGTTTAGCACATGCTCTAGTGCTTTACTCAGTAGGGAGTGAATTTAAGAGTGTGTATAGGTCCCCTTGATTTGAACAAGAGACTTAAGCTTTTTGCTAGGCAGGAAATAATAATTTAAGCATGTACTTGAAGTTAATTTTTTTTTTTAGATCAGAACGTTGAAAGACTCACTGGAATGAGCACTGTTTTAGCCTTATACTTAGAAACTCTGAAACAGTTACCAACTCTGGCTTGTATTTACCATCCTTGGGATATTTCTCATTGTAATGAAAAAGAATAGTTGTTTGGTTTTTTTTTCTAGTAAATAGCCATTTAAAAATAATGCTGAGATTTCTCCTTAAATGCATAATTATAGCTTTCAATAATGTATTTTGTAGTTGGGCTTTTAGCACCATCAGGCAGGTCTATCCCTTTCTATGCCTATTTTCAGTTGCATATACTTTTACTTTGAACTCCTCAGCCTGACACTTTCAGAGGCAAATGAAGATGGTGCCCCCGATCTTTGCTTTGCAATATTGATTCACCTCTTTTCATGAAGGAGGCGTGAGGTCTTTTGTGAAACCAGTGTGACAAAGCGATGAAAGACACCTGCATCAAAGACCTGACTTACAGTTGCACCAGCAACGTGTGTCAGGAGCCTCATGAAGTTAAAAAGGGATGATGCCTGCTTCAAACAGTTGACTATCTAAATAAACTTGGGAAAAGATTGGAAAAAGTGTGATAATAATGTCTCCTCATGAGGCTTGGATAGCTAAGTGACTGACTTGGAGTGGTCTCCTGCAGTTTTGGGTTCTGGTGGAGTTTGGTCCCAGTGGCTTGGCAAACTCTTCTTTGCAACCATCCAGTGATACAAGGTGATGCTCAAGCCATCCTTAAACTTCATGCTACAAATTTAGGAGTAATAGTATGAATCATAGTCTTTGCCCACCTCTTGAATTTCACAAAAGTTTGGAAGCTAAGCTTTGCTAAGCTTCAGTCCTAATTAGAAGGGTTGATGTTTTATTGTGTTAAGAGTAACAACTTTGCTGCCTCCTTTTGTACATCACTAAAGTGTTTGTAACATGGAGTCATGTAACATGAATTGTGTTCTTTACAAAGTTGCTCTCTGGCAGGTGCTTTCACTCCTGTGCATGTGTTGGATCTTAAATCTCTTAAATCTCGTTTGTAAGAGGTGTTCAACATTCGCTTTTAATTTACTTCTCTGAGTTTGCTCTGAGCTGTGTCATTTTGCGGTTTGTGCAGGATGGAACTGAACAGAGGCAGATGTGGAAATATTTCTTCTCAGTAAGTGTATTTGGTACACAATGTACTCCTCTCCTGTGGCATTCATTACAGCTCATTGGACTTTGTGTAAATTCAGGACAAAAACGTAGACAAATAAATTTCCCTGTGTCATCTGCATGCCCTTGAACTCAGTTTCACTTTGAAAGGACTGTGTGAAGAAACCATGAGTGGTACAATTTCCCAGTCATAAAGAAAGCGCTTGCAATTCCAGATATTTGGAAGTGTGCACATATGTTTAATAAAACTTATATTGGTGGTGGTTTATTTTTTATGTGGGTTTTTTGTGTTTTTTTGTTTGGTTTGGTTTTGCTTGTTTTGGGGGTTCTTTTTGTGTTTTTTGGCCTTTTTTGTTGTTTTTTTGTTGTTGTTTTTTGGGTTTGTTTGTTTTTTTTAAATTCTCTTAAGTTGCTGAAACTCAGAACTTTTATGTAATCAGATCTGACCCTGGAGCTGTTTATCAGAATTACAGAAAATGTCCTTCACTGGCCTTTTATTTGAATGGTAGTGATGATGATGTGTAAAGGAAAGATTGACTGGCATATCTTTCTGTGTTCTTGGTAGTCACCAAAGATCTTAAAGTTAATTTCTCTTGTTTCATGTTGAATAGAAAAGAGCCATTTCAAAGCATCATCTGGTGAGCAGTGTGGGCTGGTAGAGGCACTTCTTTATCAAGAAATAATTTCTGTCTGAGATGCTAAATGTCTGTTTTCCAAAGTTTCATAAAGCTATGAACTGTACTTGTGAAACTGTCTTAAATTAGGGTTTTTTTTATACCTTAATCTCCCAATATAAATTAGTTCCAGTATATGAAATTCCTTGCAAATAGCATTTGGCATTGAGATTCACAACATGTATTGATTATTTAATGTGACAGTAATCTGGGAAATACTGTTCTAAGTAATGGAACTTCGTACTCAAAAGACAGAGAAACACTGTGATGATAAATTGTATCAGTCATCTTGGTGGAACTGTATTCAATGCATTCTCAATTGAGATTAACTACATGACACTGTACTTTGACTCAGTACTTTGAAGACATTACATAGATGGTTTATATGGCAATTGTTCAATTATTGTAAGAAAAAAAAGGTAATTTATAAAATTGCACTAAGAAGATACTTAATTTTTTTGACTGTAATGAATGTTTCGGTATATATTAAAATACCAGTACAGGATTTTAAAGTGCTGTTAAAGTGCTGCTCAGCAATGGACAGGGTGGCAAATAACTGGCTAAGAAAATGTTACTCCCTCTGTCACTTACCTCAAGGCATTTCTGTGCAACCAAAATCACAGTTTGAGGTTACATTACTGATACTGGAATGAAAAGTGATGCCTGTTTAGCATTTCAAATGCTGTGTTTGTCTGAAGCAGAGAGAACAGTTTATCCGTTTGAAAGTTACCTCTTTGCATCTTCTTCCCGCTGCATTTTTGTTTTCTCCAGTATTCAACCGTTGTTTTCTTTTAAGGTGTTATCAAGATGAAGTCTTTTCTTATAATGAGTAGAAACAGCCCACTAGATTTCTGCTGCTACGGCTTTATTCCCAAAGTGAGAGCTCTGGCAGAGAGATGTGGTTAGAGAGTGCAAGCCATGCTGGGGGAGTAGTGGGAGAACTGGGCCAGCGTGTTGAAGGTGGACTATGGAGTACTCTCACCATCTGATCAGAAGGCTGTGGGAAGGGTTGTCTGTGAGTTACAACGTAATTTCTATGCTGCCTGTTATTAAGATGTCTTCAGTCCCACAGCACTGAAAGGTTCCCTAAGTAGGGATTTTAGGAGAGCTAAACTTAGACAAAGCTGCCTTTATTGCTGGAATACCTAATGCAGTCATTTTCCCAGTGTAGATGAGAGTTCGGATTTGTCTCTGTTAATTCCCTCAGGGTATCTTAAGGAATTTTATGCAAGACCTCCAAAAAGAAAAGAATTGTGTTTCTATTTCTGGTGTTCTTGTCTGACATAATATTAAACATTTGAAAACACACACATTAAACATTTAAAGATATAGTAATGAACCAGGGTTGCTTGAATTTTTCTTTGACCTATTCCTGTATTGTAGGCAGATTATAGTTTCAAAATAGTATAGTAAATCACTTAATTAAATTCTTTGTTGATATCTCAAGGGTTTGAAATTCCTTTGGGCTTTCCCACCACCACCTTTGAAGATAAGACCTGATGTGTCATGTGTTACATGACTCTAAAGTAGTTTCTGCTCAGGTGACCTAACAAGCAGATAAAAATGGTGCTATATTTGGGGAAGAGAAAATTTGTTAAAAGTTTTATTTTATGTAACCATGTTTCCTTTAATTTCTACAGATTTAGCAAAGTTATAGCCTTTCAGGATATCCAGGAATGTTTATCCAGTTGTGTAAAGTTGTCTTTTTATGGATCAAAGCTTTTCAGGTATAAATATTTTTTTTAATTGGAAGCAAAACTGTTTGCTAGAAATTCAGTACTTATTATAGGTAAGATCTAAGAAGGCTCCTAATTTTAATATCAAAGCTTTCCAATTAAAGGCATATTTTCAAGAAAAACAGAAGATAACAGAATTTAATTCTCAGGTATTTCTTTTCCATTTTTCAGTTGCTTAATCTTGGCTATTTTCTGTCTTGGATTTGTTTCTGCTTAAAAGCATATGGACTGTGGGGCAGATTCATATAGTTCTGGAAGCAGTCTGAGAATTGGTTTGATGTGACGATGATATTCGTACACGGATATGAAGCTAAGGACCCTGTACAAGGCACAGTTTAGTTTCTTGTTTTTACAGTTGAAACTAAAGCTCTTGAACACAAAGGAAGCAACAAAAAGCCCCTGACACATGGTTTTTGGTTTTGGGTTTTTTTTTTGACAAAAGCAAGGAAGCTTGTAATTAGGGTAGGAAAGGACTCCTTAATGGTGTACTAATTTATACCTCTTCCTTGTCCTGACAGGTTTAATTATTCCTAAATATCAGTGAATTGACTGATGACTAGACTAGCCCAGAACTGACCAGCTCCATTGCCATTTTTTTATTTTTTTTCCCCCTTTTTATGGGTTGTACTAGTGAATTATTCTTTCTCAGGTAACCTGTGATTTACTTAATTGTAAATAAGCCATTCAGACATTTTCTTTGATTCTAATGTTATTTTTTCAATTCCTCTGTCATCACCCTGGCTTCAATTTAAGGGGCTTAAATCAATTTTACTGGCTGCAATATTTCCTCTGAAAATTATATTTCTTTCCAACACATTTTAAAAAATTAAAATAAAATTGCCGCCCTCTTGTAATATTTTTTCTTTCCTGGATTCCTGACATTTTTTCTAAACCTAAAAATAACTTAACATGTTGAACTTTTCCATATTGTCTCCATCAATGTCTTCATCGTTATTTCCTTTTTCCCTTTTGCTTCAGGAAACACATCTTTCATGTCACTCTCAGGCCAGGGAGTAGCCCATCTCTACAAAAATGATCCTCTTTTATAATTTCCAGAAAAACTGAGCTCCTTTTCTGCCTCCCTGTCAACATTTTGCTGTTGCCTCCTTTAGTGCTTTATATAAGGGTTATGCTGTTATTATCCCACTTCTGAGTGATCCATCTCATGTGATAAATAGCTTCTGGCTGTGTACTGCTCTGCTTGGTTAAATCTTAAGGAGTGTGGGAAGACACAGATTATCAGTTTCACTTTTTCCAGGGTTTGAATAGCATAATTCTGCAAAAGCATTTGATTTATGGCAAGTGATAAGGAGGTAGGGCATAGAAAGGTGAGGTGGGAATATTTCTGTCTGAAGAAAAAAGTTCTGTGTCAGTAGATAGATGTAGGAAAAAAACTTACATAACGGGAGAACAAAATGGATTACTCTGTGAATCAGAATATTTATGTATTTTACTGAGTCTTCATGAACTGATCTCACCATGAAAATATTTTTGTCCAAGCTGTGTTTTCCTTGTAACAGAAGCAACTGAATTAGACAAGACCAGAGCAGCATCAGTAAGCTGTGCAAAGGAAGGGCCTCAGGTGTGTTCTGAACTTTCCTGGTGCTCCAGACTCTGTGAAACAGGCTGTCTGCCACTTGAAAGCTTTGTCATTACTACAGTTGAAATGGAAAATTACAGAGTTTGGTCTGAAGATAGCAGTTTGCTCAAAGAAGTGGTGTTCTGATGTTCAGAAAAAAACCCAGAAACCGAACAGAGCATGTGGCTGCATGTCAAGTGTGACAGGAAAAAACACCTCAAAGACACAAGCTTGTGAACTGAAATAAGAACATGTTGTCCCCATGTTTGGCATCTAAAATATCTTTGTATCTGTAAAGACTAGGCATTATTCAGGCTCCAGTCACTGCAGAAATTGGATGCACTCATTAGTAAAGTGGAGTACTATCACAAAATCACTGAGGTTGGAGAAGACCTCAGAAATCATCAGCTCTAACCATTAACCTAGCACTGCCAGGTCCACTACTGAACCATGTCCCCAGATGCCACATCCACACACCTTCTTAACACTTCCAGGGATGGTGATTCCACCACTTCCCTCGGCAGCCTGTTCCAATGCATGGCAACCCTTTCAGTGAAGAATTTTTTTCCTAATATCCAAACCTCTCTTAGCTACAGTTTGATACTGTTTCCTCTTGACTTGCTTGTTCCCTGGGAGAAGAGTCTTGCTGGGACTCTTGCTTTTTTTTAACCTCCTCCAGAAAGTTTTTAAACCAGCCCTGGAAAGGTTGGTGTTTTTACTTAATTTGATGCCTTTTCTTTGCCTGAATCCCTTTGTGTATCTCCTGACAGTATCTTTTCACAAAAGAGAGTATGTCCAGGTCTTATGTGCTTCTCTTAACAATATGTTTAGTTGCTTTCAAGATTTATTTTGTTCTCAGTGGGGGCTGGTATTGATACCACATAAGTAATTTAAAGTGTCTAAAACAATACCCACTGTTGTTATGTGATAGCATCATTTTGATTGCATCAGAAAATTATCTTGAAGTATTATTTGAATGATGTCTATTAAAAAAATACTCATGTGAGCACAACAGTTTGTTTTTGTTCATTGTAACTATTACAAATGTTTTCAAACTTTCAACCAAATATGTATAACGTGACTAATCCAGATTAAAATTTTGTCTGTAGTGGTACTGTATTTTTACAAGGTTTTTCGTCCCTGTAATTTGATATCTGAAACCATCAGTCTGTGTTTTACACTGGTGGATACTTTCTTGAATATGTGTAACCTGATCTGCCTATCTGAATTTTGACTGTTCTGGTGTGTGTGCAGCCTGCTTGGTTCCACTCTGCCTTTGTCTCCCTGGTCTTCACTTTTGTAATGATTCCCTGCAGTTCATGAACATTAAGGTCCCTGTGAGGTCAACCATACCTTGCAGATAGTGACAATAATGCAAATAATGACAAATATGGGCAGAGGGGGTCACACCATGTTTCCTATTTCCTGTATTTAATTTAGGGGCCAGCAATTTGTCAGCAGCCTGCAAGGATACTGCACAGAGTTTAGTTTGTCTTTAGCTTCCAATTTGAATCCATTCATACAACCTTCTTTTGTTTTCCACTGTTTAAATAATTCCTTGAAAAGGAGTGTGTTGGGGATCTTCTCCCTCTGATTTTGTACTTTTTCATGTTTTGTACATATTTTATTTCTTTGCTTTTAATAGGTGCATGTTGACAAAGCTGTTTCTGTTTATCCACCACTTGAACTTGGGTAGCGTGAAAAGGAAATTAGTCCAGCTAAGGAATAATTTTAGTCCCTAATGACAGTGAGAACCTGTGGAGGCAATACTAAATATTTTCAAATGGGTTCCAAAAAGAAGAGATGGCTTTAGGCTGGAAATACCTTTTGCAAAGTAGGAAGTGATGTATAGATGTGGGTGATTTGAAGGCTCAAAGGATTTCTCTCTCCACCAGCTGATGCTAAGAAGTAATTTAATATTACTTGTAACAGTGCTAGAAGGTAGCAAGGCAGGCAAATTACTCTGAAAAGAAAAGCAGCAGCACCAAAACTCCCTCTTCAACTTTTTTAAAAAAACTATTCTAAATTGTAAGATTATAGACTTCTGCTTATCCTCTGATGAACAGCTGTTTTTGGCGGGTGGGGTATACTGAGCTCTTGGCCTCCTTGTGAGAGCTCTTTGTCCATGCCAAGGTGAGTGCAGGGGTTTGTGGTCCTGGGTGGTGTTGGGCTGCTGTGGCTGCTACTAAGGAAATAAAGATTAAATCCTTTTATTACTTCCTTGAATTCAGAGAAGTTACAAAAATCTCTGAAATCGCTGGAAATTGATATAACAGTTTGCTCAAAGAGTTCATGAGTATTTGTGAAAGCATTTCCTTAAATATGGAATAATGAAATTTGATTAGATAACCTAAAAAGTCTTCTTTACCTCAGTTGTTTTTGTAATTTCGTTAGTAGAAAGAAGTTTTTGTTCCAGGATACTTTCACTAAGACATGCTGAGGTACTCTTTTGGTTGATTGATTTATTCTTACGTGCCCTATTGGGAAAGGAAAAAATCACATCTGTATGTGATGGATTCCCCGATATTATGCACTCTGTCATTTTACAGAGTAGGATGTGCACTTAAGCTGTTTTACAGGAAAGTCTTTTGAGACTGTTGAGGAAACAGGCCAGAAATATAATTATGCCAAAACTGCTGACTTTTAAAAATGAATTTCTAATGATAACAGGATTTAAACTAAATGCAGTTTAAGTTCAATCCCAGTGCTGCAATTTTCTGGAAAGAAATTTTACCTTGAGTTTACTTTTTTGTGTATTTGAATTTGTTAACCCATTAGTATAATAGCGTAGTGAACTATGGCACCCTGTTTAGCTCTTGTTTTCAGCATTAATGATATAAAAGTGATAAATTTGGGATGGGGAAGAGAAGATTCTAGTGTTGTAGCATTGCAGTTAGATGTTCTCATAGCTCATTTATCCTGTTGAGTACAATTAAAATAAAGATAAAATGTCTTTTGGTTGAGTAGTGAACGGGTCCCATAATTTGTTCCTAGCTGTGTTTTTGCAGAGCTTGTCTCGGAATAGCTGCGAGCTGAAAAGGTGTTTTCAGCTGGTCATCTCTATACTAAAGGACATGTGGGTTTTTTGATTTATGTTATAACCATCCATCCTCTTCAAAGTTTAAATAGTGTTTTCTCCGTATAATCCCATTTTGAATGTAATTTCACTTCATTAGCTGGCAGTTCACTTGCTCACACACCTTGCTTTGGGAAATTCTGAAGCCCTCAGTGGCAATTTGGAAAACCTGAGTCAGTTTAGTGGACCAAGTATTTCATGATCATCTATGGGTGCATACTGCTGCACAGCTTTCAGAATGTCTGTCCTGTAGTCAAACAGGCGTTTAACTGCAGGATCTTAACAAAATAATTTGGTCTTCTGCATCATTTGTGGGCTGTAAACGCAGAAGATACAGAATTAAATCACATTTCCTGAAAGAGCAGTGTGTGCAGCCCTCTAATCCTTGCTAGCTAGAGCTTGGTGTCTGTGAGCTTCAGAGCAGTGCTTAATGAGACAGTTCAAACAGGTAGCAGGTGTGTCTGGAAAGCAGAAAGAAGGCAGTTGAGCGCTCTGGTGTTGTATTTGAAGATGTTCACGTTAAGTCATTTTACACACTTCAATGTATTGAGTGATTTCGTGGTGTGCTTCCTTTCACTTTTTCTCCTTGTCACAAGAAGTCTGTAGAGTTACTGCACTTGAAGTTGTTCATCCTTTGCTGTCAACCAAACCAAACAGGTCTTTCAAATGTACTTATTTTGTGGCTCACCAAGTAAGCCACGATGAGGTGGACTCTGGTGACATTTAGGACTAATTCAGTGCTGAGAATTGTTTGAATGCAATATTTGGTAGGAAAAAGCATCTCATAGCACTTTGAAAATATGATTTTTATGAAAATTCAAATCTATAGCATTAATTTTACAAGGCAGAATGTAAGTGATCATGTCTTTTGGAGGAGTAATCAACTGTATTAAATGCAGATGTTTCATTAATGAAAATGTTTAAATAATCTCTATTTTTTCTCCTGTAGGTAAAAAATCATGCATATGATAAGACTTTAAATTTTAAAAAATAATTTAACTTACCTTATTTTTCCATAAACTAACAAAAGCTAATTTTAAAAATATTTTTAAAGTTATTAGTGGAGTAAGACATTTTCCAGATATAAGTTGTTCTCATGGGATAATTGTTGTTTACAGTATTGAAATTTAGAACTTGCTTATTAGAAAAGAGTTGAACTCACTCAAGCCATGTTGTACTTTGTGCTCTTCATAGACCTGCTACTTTTTCAATTTTAGCTGTAGTCCTACAGCAAAATCAAGTGTGAAATTCAGGTCAGAAATTCATAATTAACAACAGTTCAGAACTTTGTTAAAATGTCTTGTTTGTTGTGTAGCCTCAACACTACTAGATCTAGATATCCGTTTAACGTACTACAACCATTTGAGAAAGCAGTGATACACTGCTTGATTGCTCTATGGTTTAGACTGGGAAAGATGTGGATGAGAGAGGTGCTGCTGCAAGAAGAGCAGACCTCACTTGATTTTAGCTGCTGGAAGGCCTTCTTGTTTGGACGAGTTATTTTATCACCTCGGGGGTGCTTACTGAGTCTCTCCTTACTGAGTAGGGAGTCCAAATGAAAGAGATCTTAAAGTAGATCCTTAACTCATTGGCTAGCATAAGGTGGATTCCCTGCCAGGTATTTTACATTACATTTGTAGTATTTTACATTATTTGCATAAAATAATTAAAAACTTGAAATTTTTTAGTAGCTTCCTCAAATGTGTCCAGAAACTTGAAACGACAGTGTGAAGACACTGCATTAATGTCAAAAGCTCATTAAATTTACTCTGTGATTGTTTGTGTGGCCAGTTATAACTGCAGCTTGTCTCTCCATAATAACCTTTTCATGTTCGCAGTAGATCATATTTGGGGTGCAACACCATACTCTTGGATGTGGGTGCTGTCTACCGTTGACTCAGCGGATTACACAGCTGTTTTCTAAAATCAGATTTTCATTAATTTGCACAATAATAATTAGTTTTCATAAATGGAAATAATCTTTGTAATTGAATTGGTTTAGATTTTGATAGCCAGCTGTTAGCTAGTTATATCTTGTAAAAAGTTTTTTAACTCTGTTTATCAAGGTGACAGTTCTTCCTTTGAGTTGTTTTGTATACAATGTTATATATATAATATATATCCATTATATTATATATGTTATATATATAGTATGTGTACATTATATATGCATTCATTATATTATATATACATATTAAAATATATACATATATTTTAATCTCTTTTTTGGTCTTATGGTAGGAGAAATTAATCTGCCTTCTTCGTATATTCTCTCTTGCTAGTGCCAAGACTTTTTCCTGAACCTGTAACAGTTGTGTGAAGAAGTAGGTGGCAGATCTTATAACATTTAAATGTTTGTTGGTAAAACAAACAAGATAATTTTAAAACTTTTGGAAGCAAGAGGAGTGTAATCTAATATAAACAGTTATCCTAACCAAGTTGTAATAAAGTTCTGTAATGGAGAGAAAATGCATGTTTGCTGGTGTGCAAGCCTTGGCTGTGCAATCTTTTAAAACAAAGTATTTCAGTAAAACACTGTTATTTTTCCACCAATTTCTATATTGGTTTAGAGCCTCTGTTTATTAGGTCTAATTATCTGACAGCTTAAAAAAAACTTAGGAAAACGCACTGTGAATGTAGATAGAATGGTTTATAATAGTGCTTCTCGTAGCTTCTACTTAGCATCTCTTTCCACTCAGATTCCACATAGGAGGTGGTTAAAAGGACCAAATGAGGGGCTCTTCAGAGCAAAATGAGTTGCTCTCTGATGCATGGCTGTCGGCAGCAGCAGCATGAGCCCCTTCCCTGGCCTAGTGCAGTGACATGGATGCTGAGCGAGAAGCAACCTCCAGCAGTGGCATGGCGTGGGGTGGGACATCTGTGGTGAGAACTTGAAGTCCTTCCTTTTGCGTCCCACAGGAATATCTACACCTTCTCCGGAAGGTTCACTGAAAAGTAATTCCATTGAACTTCTTTGTTCAACAGATAACACAATCTCTGCTTTCACCCCCTTCTGAACAGTTCTGACTCTGTGTCTTTTCCTAGCATGCTCACATAAAATGTTAATTGTTAAGAGCCCTCGTTACCCTGAGGAGTTGGCAGTATGTTACGATGACAGCTGATGTCAGCTGTACATTGTGGAGACTCCAATCATGGGAAATGTGAGAGGCACTTTAGCTTACCCCGCTGTTCCCCCTCCTCACGTTCTCAAGGGGCCTCTTACTTGCAAAGCAATGCATGTAGTGCACAATGTTACTGAAAACCCTGCCAAAGTTGTGGAGAGATACAGGATTACTGATGTTAAATGACATGATATGCAAGGTGCTAAGATTTATGCATAAACATAAATAATCGTAATAGATTTAACGTATTTTATCCCCAGTTTGTAAACCAGAATACCACTGTATAGGTGTGTATATACACATATATAAAGCATTTGGAGTAGGTGTCTGCTACTTGTGCAGCATTTTTAAGAAAAGAAATCCACAGTTCCTGAGCACATTCTTTAACGTATATTTCTTCTGGTTACCACATTTGCTTCCTCAGCCTCTTCCTTGCCCTGCCCACAGTCTCACCAGCAGAACAGAGAGGGCAGCTGTAGGTTCAGGGGTGTGGGACAGGAAGCTGTTGCATTTGAAAAATAACTATTTGTCTGTTGTAACTAATTTACAGTAAATCTAAGCATGCCCAAATTTTTAGTAATTTTAAAATATGCCTATCCAACTTACTCTAATTATCAAATACACCTCTTAAGAAATAGTTAAGTGATTGCAATAGTGGGAAAACCCTCCTATTTATTTCTGAATTATCATAATAGAGTATTTATTTCTACTTCTTTAAACCCATTCCTTTACTAAGTTTTAGTGCTTCACAGAAATTCTTCACATTCTGCTACTGGTTAAAAACTTCACCAGTATGAATGATGACTGGATACAGTGGCTTTCATGATGTTGCCTTGCAAAGTATTACACTTGGAATATTATTTTAATACGTGTACCTCACAGCAACGAAAGTATTTCAGCACCTGTAAACTTTCAAAGGCAAATAACTCTTGCAATTCCTTTTTCGGTACTAAGGTAATGTCAAACCTTGTAATTCTTCAGTGATTATAAACTCTAGAAGAAAAAGAGACAGACAAGCAGAAAGACTCATGGTGGAGATGAAATGCTGGATGATACTTGTAACATGAGCTAAGGAGTTATGTTCAGAAGCCTAATATCAGACATCTGCACAGACTACTAATAAAATTTATTGGTTCATTTTAGTATTTACACATTTGTTTCACATTTGTAATGCTCTTGTAGGATAAGTAACCAGATTTAAATTTTTCTCTTGCGCATGGATTTAATATTTAGAAATGTGTTTTTGTAATTTTCGTTTGTGATGTATCTCAAGTATATTTTTAATACTGCCTTTTCAGTGTATTCCTAATTAGAACAATTCACAACTAATTCATGTTTATTTGTCAAAGTTGTAAAGATGGGAGGTTCAGATCAGGCTGGTTGAATTGACTGTGTTGTTAATATCAGGCTAGGATTTGATCCTGGTGTGGCTTAAGCTGATTTAGGTAGGCAAGAACCCCAGCTGCCTGCCTGTGACCCCATTCAGTCCTTGGGAGCAGAAAACAGTTACTTTCAGGTGCATCACATCTGTGATATATTTTTCTGTGCATCTCTGTGCCAACAGAGGACACATGGCAATAATCAGCAAAAAATAAGGTGCTGGAGGAGAAGCAATGACTATGTAAGTTGACATTGTCTGGAAGTAATTCATGAAGCTTCAGCCTGAACGGAGCACATGGCCCAGCAATGGGCAAACCTGCACAGTGAGATACGTAGCCATTATGAGGAATGTGTCAGCTTGTGGTAATATCATAGTGACCCAATCTTAGACTTTAAATGTGGATTTGAAGTGTGCATTTTTAAATTTGATTCAGTCCAGTCCAGTGGTATAATACAAAATTGTTGCATATTTTGCTGATGAAGATACTGGAACCTGTAGCATGTATTATCTATAAATATAATTATATATATTTGTGTAGAAATACCTGAAATTTTGAAATGATGGTAACATTGGACATCATTGGTAGTTCTGAAGTAAATAGATATTTAAAACAGCAAGAATAAAGCCCTGTATAGCATTTTAGCATTTTGAATAACCAAATTGAATTAAATGGGCCTATTTCAGAAGTATTTTACTGTGATATAATGTGGTAAATTTAAAAAAATGTGGTAAAGTTTTACTTCTTATAGAGCATATATTTTAAAGCTATTTCTGGCAAAGTTTAGGATAAAGTTGGAGTTATATGTAGAGCAAATGCTAAAGTGTAATTTTTCTTATAATTTAAAGTTTCTTGAGTGTCTAGGTTTGTGGTGTATTCTAAAGCATTGCATAGTATTTAGGGTGTTACTTGAAATACAGTAACTTTATTTTGTCTGTTATTTCCTCAGGACTAAGCTGGATGTATAACATGTTAACTGTAATTATTTTCATAAATTTTATTGAAGAATAGCAGTCCAAAGGGAGGAGATGGCTTCCATGTGCAGTCAGAAAGTTCTTCTGGTGGTGACCACTAGTTGTGGCCTCTTTCCACCATCCTGCTGCCAGTTTCAGTGGAACTTGCAGGAACTTAATACTATTTGAGATGTGCAGCTTTGCTGAATGTGATTGAAACAGGTGGTAAGTTCTGGAGGGTGTAGGGGATTGACAAAGAACTCTCATTTATTTAGGAAATTAAACTAAAAAAATAGAAGTATCCTATACTGTGTGAGTTTCTTAATTGCCCAGAGTTGACTGCTTGGAAAGAGGAAACTAATGGTAAGGGTGCTTTGGATTCTGGAACTAAGAAATGAGGATCATTTCAGCTAATGGGAGAAAGCTGGCAAGAAAGGATTTTCTATGAAACAAAATTTCAGCTTCAAGTGTTCAAGAGAATATTTTTTTTCCTCATTAAAATCTACACTCATTGAAGTTAAATTAGGGTCACTTAGGGGTTAGGAGCAGTTGTGGGTCCCTTACTGCAAGAAACACGTTCTGGCGCTGGTGCATGTTCAGAGAAGGGCAGTAGAGCCAGGGAAGAGTCTGGAGCACAAGTCCTATGAGGAGTGGCTGAGGGAGCTGGAGGTGTTCAGCTTGAGAAAAGGAGGCTCTGGGGTGACCTTCTCACCCTCTAAAACTACCTGAATGGAGGTTGAAACCAAGTGGGAAGGAGTCTTTTCTCCCAGGTAACAAGCAATAGGACTAAAGGAAATGGCTTCAGGTTGCACCAGGGGAGGTTTAAATGGGAAATTAGGAGAAACTTTTACTCCAAAAGGGTTGTCAAGCACTGGAACAAGCTGCCCAGAGAAGTGATGGAATAACTGTTTCTGGAAGTATTCGAAAAGTGTGTAGATGCGGTTCTAGGACCATAGTTTAGTGGTGAATTTGGCAATGTGAGTTAATGGTTGGACATGATGAGAGGTCTTTTCCGACCTTAATGATTCTATGATATATGAATTTTCTCTCTCATGAAACCTGTCCTCAAGGATATTGCCTATTAAAACATTAAGTATATTAATTTTCTTTCTACATAACTATCATGGGTTTTGCTTCACTATGTAGTTTCAGAACCTCCCTTTGTTAGGAAGAGATTTGTTTTCGTTTGGTTTTTTGTTTGTTTTGGCTTGGGTTTTTGTTTGGGTTTTTCTGTTTGTTTTGGTTTGCTTATGTGGTTTTTTGTTTGTTTGGTTGGTTGGTTGTTTTTTTTTGGTTTGGTTTGGTTTGGTTTCGTTAGGGGATCTCTGAAGAATCTGATCAAATGCTGTAGTTTTCTGCACCAGTCCCTACCACAGTTAGACCTGTACAAGACTGTGTCTGAAAGGCAGAGAAACTTGAACTATTTGAATTTCCGAGTGCCTGAGCACCATGAAGAATTGTGTGTGACCGTGTGACACCTCTTCATGTCTAATGACTCTCACAGTGGGAAGCTTGTTCTTGTGTCCTGTCTTCCTTCATACCTGGCTTACTTCTGGTTCTGACAGAGACAACCCGGATATTTAAACGGAGATGGACATACACTTTTACTGACTGATAGATGTTTTGCATTTATTTAATAGTGTGTTTTCTAGATTCCCTGTTTTGAAAAGCTGTGTCTATGAAGGCTTTTTTAAGATGGGAGATTTCTCCTTGGTCTACTTGTTGGTTTTTTTATATGAAAAGTTTTCATTAGTCAGATTCTTCACTTTCAAAAACTTGTAGAGACATTTTTTTGGTGACAACTTTCTTTGTTACTGTTGGAAAAATGCGATCACTGTAACTGCAGATATTCCCTGGTAATTAGAAACTAATCATGCAATCTGCCAAATGTCTGTTTGTTATTCTTTTAAAACATGATAATGAATTTCAAGGTTTCAAGAGTCATCAAAGCTCTTGTCCCCCCAGACAGGCCTAATGGAGCAAGACTTGCCCTGCTGAGGCCATGCCGATTTTCTTAAAAGGCTTCCAAAAACAGTGGGGATCTAGAAGTCAAAAAAAAAAAAAGGTCCCAAACTTCCAACTGATTAAAGTCTTGGTTGGGGGGCTTAAAGCTTAGTTGTCAGGAAATGGGAAATGAACAATGAACTGAAAATACAGCACTGTCAATCTTCAGTTCAACTCTTGCGTTGTGCAAACTGAGAATTTACCCTGTCTCGTGGTAAAAATCTTCTCCTGTGGGGACTAATGGATGAAGCTGTTAATTTTTCCTTTATTGGTCAGAATCCACATTTAACCTTTCAACAGCAATCCATCTGACAGTGGGTTTGTTAATGTGTGAATGCACTGATGCCACGTACCAAGGTACAGTTCTGGGAGGAGGAAGCTTGGCTGTGTGCTGGAGGGTGTGTGAGTGCCTGTGCTGCTAAAGGCAGGAGGGAGACTGGCATGCACACCCTGCAGCAACACTGAATAAAAGGCGAAGTCTCTAGCTTTTATGCTTCCCTCCCCCCCATTCTGGTAAATATAAAATGAGGGGGCAAAAAGCTGCTACAAAAGGCTTTTCTTGACAAAGATTTAAGAGTTATCCTCAGAGTACAAATACAATTCTTAGACTGTACTCTCCTCTCTCTCTGTTTTCATGCAGTGTCTCGGTGGTCACTGGACAGATGATTGTTGTCTTCAGTTAACTTGACATTTCATTTCAGTCCTAATGCTGAGGGATAACTAATTAAAGATGAACTGTCTTTAGGGATGGGTCATGTCTTTCAATTGTTTGTCTCCTTTAAAATGTAGGTTACTCACAAGATACCCTATGTGTTCTGTACTGAGCACTTGAGTCCACAGTATTGTCCCACCAGATGACTGGTGAAAAAATAAATATGCTTAATTTAAATGCATCTTACAGTATGGAAAAATAAACCACTTTATTTTTTAAAAGTCATTATCTTTAACATAGTTATTGTGATTTATTCCAAGTATTTTGCTTCAGGAAGATAATTTCTCATTCTAGTGATAAGTTGCTTTGAATTTTCTCCTGCTCTCTTCTTCCTCTTGTAATTATTAAGCTGGATGAGGGTTTTTTGTTGGGTTTTTTTGGCTCAAGAAAGAACAATACTCCCAAATAATTTGATGTCTTTGTAGCCCTAAGGTACTGTACTTACTATCTATATTTATTTTTGTGTGTTCATGCATGCTAATTTTCCCTAATTAGATATGTTTGAAATGAGAAGGCAGCTCTGTGGCAGCATAACAGAATGGTGTTTTTACAGCTGATAACTGAGGGTTGTTTTATAGCCTGGGATGTGCTTGGAGATGTGGGAGTACCAGAAGATACAGAATAGGGTTGAAGGTGTGTCTCACTGCTGAGTGGCAGAGCTGCCTGTGAGTTGTGTGTCCAGGGCTTGATTAGTTTCAGGAACAAGTCTGGACCAGCTCTTCCATGATACACTTAAATAGCTCTTCTTTGCTTTTTTTGGAAGGTGCAGTAGTGGAGTACTGCTGTTCTATTTGGCAAGTACTGTTTTGTGCTTCATTCTCTCAAGCGTTGTGCATCCTTGAAAACAGTGGTTTCTCCTCAGGAGCTTTTAGAAAGACTGTTCCGTGGCTCCTCCACAGTGTGTTTGCTGTGGATAAAAGAATATGAAAAACAGAGGAATAGACTTAAAAGGCTTGACAAGTGTTTTTTGAGAAAAGAAATGAAGGATGCTGAAATGCTTAACTATATGTATGTATGTGTGTGTGTGTATATATATATATATATGGAATTTGTGAACTAGAAAGTAAAGGGTTTAATTTTCTCTTTTATTCTTTCATGCTCTTCTGACACTGGTGGGTGTTCCCCGTCTCGGCTCAGTTACTATCTGCATTTGCCAACTGTAATCTTTTAATCATGATCAAACAACAGTGCTTTAACAAGACTCTATATAATCTCTTGTTTAATAACACATACTAGTGTTTCTTTTGATCTTATCAGCCTAGAGATTGCTTGAGGCTTGCTGGCAGAGAAAAAAAATCAGGAGCCTCTAATAACTGAAATGTTGTAGGTGTAGCTGAGCTGGCCCTGTGCCCAATAAGGATCTGACAAATTGTTCTTTGCGTTGTCATAAAGCCTGTCAATTTTAAAGCAGAAGCAGTGCTGCATTGCTTCAAAAATTATTTAATTTCAACTAGAAAAATAATCATGTTGGGGATGACCAAGGTTATGATGAGTTTTCGCCAATATTTTTAATAGCTCATGAAGTTTTCTCCAAATATGCTAGATTTCAATTAGAGAAGGAAATAAAGTATTATAAAGGTTTTGATTTGGCAGGATTGACTGTAGAAAAAGGCAAAACATTGTATCCCTTGAAATGTCCAGGGAGAGGTAGTTCCATTTCAGGATTTCTAACTGGCATGTATCTTTTGGGATCACTAGAAATTTGAGCATGGTGAAGGACAACCACCATTTTTCACAAGTTCTTATGCTTTCATACAGAAACAAATTAACTGTTTTCAACATACAATATATGTTTTAAAAACTTTATTAATGACATTTCTGCACATGAATTAATTGTGTGAGGTCTTTAAAAACAGTGGAAATACTGAAAATTAAATAGCATGGTTTTGCTGCTAACTGTAATTCTTAGGAATTGAGGGGTTTTCCTAGGAGAAAAATAAGGGATATTATAAAGAGGTATAAATATATCATGGCTGATGGGGATGCTCTCCCTCTCCCCTGTCCCTCTGCACATGGCCAGGCCACAGGGTCCTCCCCAGGTCTCAGTAAGGAGGACACATACACGCCGGGAACAGGAAGCAGAAAGAGGGATTTATTCACCTGGCCAGGTCATTTATAGGCCTTACAGCCAGGGTCAAAGGGGAGGGATACAAAGGAATCCATTAGCACACAACCTGATGGGGGCTTGCATACTAATTAGGAAGGTAAGAGGTGGCTTTCCAGGGGCCTGGGAAAAGGGGTAGGTGGCTTTCCAGGGGCCTGGGAAAACAGGTAACACAGCAATAAACCTCATGTTATAATACAGTTTTACAAAATGCTTTCATTGGTTTCTTTATCTTTAGTGGCCCATCTCCTGCAGGATCTGTTCCACTCTTTATATTGTAGGTCTACTCCCACATAAATAGAAATTAAAAAATAGGTAAATCACAATTTTTAAATTGTGTATAAAAGAGAAGAGTATGACCTCAGAGTAACCAGACAGCACCAAACTTTGTCTGTAGGTAGCTGTACCCACCACGTACGGACAACAATATTTGATGGTTGCATGTGTCCTGTTAGAGCACTGTTGGATATTGGACTTGGAGTCTCATTTGTTCCAGACCTGTACTTGCTTGAGGAAACCGAGCGTGTTTAGTGTTCCTCCTTGGCTATTCTGTCTCCATAGGGGATTGAAATTCAAGGACCTTGTAGCTTAATACAGAGATGGTCATTGAAAACACCCCAGCCCTGGACTATTTGGTGCTCTGAGATGCCATCTGTGGCACAGCATGGGCCTCGGAGAGAGGAGCAAGGGACTTGCAGACCCAAAAAGAGGGAGTGTTGCAGTAGAGCTGGAGCTGCTTCAGGATTTGGGAGTACTTTTTTCCTTCATTCTTTACTATATTTTCACTACAGCCTTAGTAGGTTGCTTGACAGACCTGAAGGATGTATTTTGTTCACTATTGAAATTTGAATAAAAGTAATGGATTCAGGAGCTTTCACTAAGGTGTGTACAAATACATGTTTTAACATATGTAGTGCATCTGTTTTAAAGACACAAATCAGTAATACTGTATTTATTAATGGTGATGCCTCAGGAGAGTATACAATCATCCAGTCGGATTCTAATCAGCACTGGCCAGTGAATCTCACCACATTGTACATTGAGTGTACACAAACCAATCTAATCACATTTCATTAATTAATTTCGCTAACCTGAGAAAAAGTCTTACTCGTCTGAATTTGACAGACTTCAGGTTCTAGCCATCGTTTCCAGTTGTTTCTATGAAATTAAAGAATTGTCTTTACTCGTACAGGCTCTTGCAGTAGTACTCCAGCCACCTCCCTGTCTTCTGAATAATCCCAAAGCATTAAGATACTGGCAGCTTTAGTTTTGTTGCAAATTGTGCAACCTGGGCATTGAATTGCTTTCTCAATCTGTCTCTTTTGAGGTTTTTTAGTTCTCTAACTGGTAAGAGTAGAATTGTGCTCAGGAGAATCCACTGTGCTTGCCAAAAAGACCAGCAGTCTAAGAGGGGGGAAGAATGATGAGGCATGCAATAAAAACCTCCCCAGGTGATTCTTACTTACCTGGGGCAGTAAATAGGGAAGTGATGTGGAGAGCAGGAGTAATAGTTCAGTACTCAGGAAAACCACTGGCCAAAGCCATTGCTGATGTAATCTAATAGTTAATGGCTGTATCAGCCCTCCTCTGCACTCTGTCAGTGTAAGTGCTGTTCGTGGCAGTGATCTCTGGAGACAGAGCTGATGCTCTTGGCATCCCGTGGGTTTAGGGCTGAAGTTCTGCCCTTAAGTCCCATATAGGTGATGATGTCTCTGTTGTGTAAGAACTTCAGTCTCAGCTAATGGTGACTAATGCAGTCAGGTAGTTGTTTACTGTGATAATTTCTTTCCTGAGGTGTTAATAGTAGAAAATAACTATTTGTATTAGTAAGACTGATTATCAGATCAGGTTTTAAGAGGCTGAATATAATGTAACATGGCACCTATTTTCACACAAGGTTTTTTTAGACAGCTTTTGGTATGTTTGGTGTTTTTTACATGACTGTCTAGTTACTCAGAAAGACTGATTTGCATCCCCTTTAACTACTAGGAAATTACTAAAAAATTTATGCTTTTTAAACTAGATATTTTGTTATTGGAAAAGAATAGCATATATATCTTATAAAGACAGTTCATTGATTAGGATGTTATGCAGTGTGCAGGTGGAAAAACATATGTTCCATGCCTATATATTTCCTGGATCATGGAGTGCAAGACCATTACATTAATCTCCATAGCTAGTTTGATTATTTTAATTTCTTTTTTTTGTTTGGTTGTTTTTTTGTTTTTTTTTTTCTTGTTAGAAGGGAGTTTGCCTAAGAGATAATCTTAGTGATAAGAGCTGTAGAAAGCATTTTGATAAGGCAGTAGTGCATCTTGAAATAAAATTTAGGAACCACAAGCAATTGCTCTGTGGATTTACCATTAGTTAGTGATGGTTTTGATTTTTTTAAATTAGACTAAATACGTATGGAAAAAAACCAGAATGGCTGTTGGGCACAACAGATCCTTCTTTGTGTCTGAATTAGGGGTAAATCTGAAGAACGGCTTGTGTAGTCAAAAGTCTGATAGAGCATCTCCTGTCATCCCTGGTAATATTAGCTGATGTAATAAAATACAGTACAACTACCATGCTACGATTCAACTAGGTGTATGAAAGTGAAAGGGGTTTTATAACTTTGAGCAGCAGAGACAGCCGTTAACTCTTCTGTGGAGGAATTGTTTTAAGGAGTAAAAAAAATATTTGCAAAACAGTTGGGGTTTTCCACATGATATATTTTAAGAGTAAAAATTTGTGACCACTGTATAAAGCTCCTAGTTATATATATTCTAGTTATATTTCTTATTTGCAGCTTTGGAAAAAAATAGCTAAAGTAATAATTACTGGGAGCTGCTTTTAACTGGATATTTAATTTTCCATGATTTTTACCACAGTTCCCTCAGACAGACCTTTCTGACAGTTTGCTTTTCTGAAGCATGCAGCCTCCAGGAACTAGGAGTAGGAACTTCGTTTTTATCAAGTGTAGCTGTAGCTCTCACATACACTGCAAAGTGGTTGATCGAGAATGTGATGGTTTTCAGCCTTCATGAATACGCTGAAAGTCATGTGGATGTACCAGTGGTTGAATCTGCCTCAGGTCTTCTGTGAGCTGGGTGTAGCACTATTTAGTGTTGTACGGTAGCTCCAGCACTCTGGATGCTTCTACCAGCTGATGTCACTGATCTGTCCTTTTACCTCCTGTCTTCATTTATGTAGATTATGTGTATTGTCAGTGCTTTTAATTACAAGGTCTGTGTTATTTTATCACAGCCTTAGGTCCTACTCTTTGTTTTGGCTGTGTGGGAGAACTGGTAGCCTCCAGTCAGAGACCTTTTGTGCTGCAGGAAATCTGACTATAACAGAAATTCTTAAAGAAAATGCACATAACCTTAGGATTGGTTAATATGTGGGAAAAGTCTGAATACACAAGACTGGAGTAGTTTCGATAGTTTCAGCAGTGTTATTTTTCCTTTCTCTCGTCCAAGATTTTTATCTGGTTGTGAGGGCAAGTCACTTTTGAGTTACTGGATCTGCTGGTGTTACTGGGGCAGCTGGAAACCACTTTCACCCAGAGCTTTTTGTTTTGTGCTCAGCACTGGGTACTGCCAGATGTCACTTCCTGATGCTGATTATATGAGGGCTGAACTTCCTTGGAAAAAAATAAATACTGGCTGTGTCAACCGATAGAGATCGGGGGGGAAAAATACCTCCTCAGTTTTGTCAGCAACTTTCCTCTTTTTTTTTTTGTATTAAGGTTTAGCATAGTACAATGAAGTGTAATGTAAACAATTAAATCATAGTGCTCACCTTACACACCAAATACGCTAACCTGTCCTGGAGCATGGGGATTTTTCCTTGTAACGTATGTACATCCTTCACAGATGTTAAAATATTTAGGGTATATCATTCTCATTAACAACGTGCAGGTTTTGTGCTCATATGTGTTTCTTCAGCTGGAAAGTTTCAAGGTCTGTGTGTTGCCAAGGACAATTTGTTGATCTTCTATCATAAATCAAAAAGTGACAGACTCTGCAAGAAAAATCCCAAATGAGATTTCCTGCTCACTGGATTATGAGGCTAAAATTCACTTAATATTTAGAATTATATCTTTCTAGGCCTTAATATTTTCTGTCTCTTTTAATATAGTTCTAGAGTATGAAATAGGTATTGCATATTGTACTGAGGATATTACAAACATTTTAGAATGGGGAAAAGTTGAAAAAAAGGCTTATTTTGAAAGTAGCTTAGGTTTGGAGTATTTGCCTTTTGTTTCTGCCATCTTGTTTCTTTGATAAGACAATCCCTGGGCTTTCCATGTTGGGCTGTGCATTTCGTGTTGGAGAGTCTGGTTTAGCTGCACATCTTGCTGTCCTTCAGTTGTGTAAATACTGGAGATACCTTGTCAAACATGCCCAGGGCATTCCTTGGAGAAATAGTGTTTGCCTCTACTGATCTTTAACGTTTCTGATAAAGGAGATTCCCTAGTCTCACAGGCAACTTGTTCTGGTGTATCACTACCCTGCAGAGAGAGCTCTTTCTGTTATCTAACCAACATTGTCTTTGCCGTAGGTTTAACTCTGCCTTCCTACTTCTGTACTTGATGAGACAGATTTATCAGTATATGATAATTATATGAAAATACTTGTCATACTCATCGCTAACCACCTCCTTTATAGTTTCATTAGTTTCCCAGCAGTTGCACCCTACACATCTGTTATTTCCATTGTGATCTTCTGGGCTGCCTTGTTTTGTCTATGTTAACAGTAGTGCCCCCAACACTGTATTTTGGGGTGTTGCTATCATCAGGTCATTAGGGTGATGTTTTATCTCTGCTTCTGCAAGAGTCTGTAATATTTTACAGTGCTTTCTACAGAATTGCATTGCTTGTGCCTACTTATTAGTGATCTCTGGAATTTGTTATACTCACGTACGCATGCTTGTTGTACTCTTGCCTACACAGTTTGTTGTTCTGGTTTTTAGATACGTGATTTTCCCTTTCAACTACTTCATATTTGTTTTTATTGCATTTCATCTTGGTGACTTTGTGCAATTCAATTACTTTCCATCATTTAAATCATTACTGAAGAGGGAGACAGAACCTCTTTGGTGACCTTAGTTTGATGATGAGCTATGGGAGTTTTCTCCTGCAGTGTTTTTGAGCAGCCTTGCACCCACTTACTTAATTAGCGTAAGCAACTGCCACAAAGGTGCATTAAAGGTCAGATAAATTACACCTGTTCCTTTCCTTAAAGCATCTGTCAAAGAAGAAAATTGCAGTAGTTTTAATTTACTTCTTTATTGTGTTGGTTGTTTCATACCTTGTTATCTAGATAGTTATAAGCTGCCTGTTTCAGATAATTTATTCTAGTATCATTCTGGATATTAGAAGTGGTCTGGTTGGCAGTGTAATAGTCCCTGAATTTCTCACTTACAAAAATTTGTATCAGTTACCTCTTTTTCACCTGCCCAATGTCTTCCACGTTTTATTTTTTTTCAAATAATAATTTTAAGTTCTGGACAACATCTGGAAATTATAGAGGCTGATTAGGCAAGGCCTTCAGGTATTTTTAGGTTCCAGATTTTGCTAGTACGATATAGATTATAGACAAAATGATGGTGGGTGGATTGAAAACTGGTTTAACTAAACTGTCAGGCTTGGAGGGTTGTGGTCAGCAGTACAAAGTCCAGCAGGAGGCCGGTCACTTGTGGTGGAGCCGAGCAGGCCGTGCTGGCATCAGCAGTATCTTTATTAATGACCTGGATGAATGGACAAGGGGCTTTACCCTCAGCAGCTTTGCAGGAGATAACAAAACTGGGAGGAGCTGTTGCTGCACTCATGGTTGTGCTGCCATCCAAAGGGACCTCCACAGGCTGGAGGAATGGGCCAATAGGAACTTCATGAGGTTCAACAAAGAGATGTCCCAAGTCCTGCCCGTAGGGAGGGATAGCCCCAGGCATCACTATATGCTAGGGGCATCTGGAAAGCGGCTTTGCAGAAAAGTATTGGGTGTCCTAGTGGACACCAAGCTGAACATGAGCCAACAAAGGGGACCACTTGAGTAAGGTGATCAGGCCTTTCTACTCAACACTGGTGAGACACATCTGTAGTGTTGTGTCCAGGGCTGGGTTTCCCGGTACAAAGCAGACATGGACATATTGGAGAGAAGGGCTATGAAGATGATTGTGGAAATGGAACATCTGTCATATAAGAAAATGCTGAGAACACTGAGTGCTGGAGGAGGACTTCAGAGGGCATCTTAATGATGTGTATAAATACTTGTTAGGTTGTATTCAAGCATGTTGGGAAAAAGGTTAAAAAGGAATAAAAGAAAAAAGGTGAAGAAAACATTTAATGAAGTGAACATTTTTAGTATATAAAGGCATAGTTGATTTTTTCTTGGTTTTGTTTCATTTTGTTTTCCTACCCAGAAGACTGATTCTTTGCCATTTCTGACTTATTTCCCAATACCGTAGCTCAGGCTGTCAAGACTTCTTGTCCCTTCTGTCTCTCAGAAGCAGCATTCAGAAAATTGGTGTTGTTGTTTGGCTACTTAAATATGGTTTGAACTTTGGAGGATTAGGGCAGATCTTTTCAAGTAGAACTTGTGTGTAAATGTAAGGCTGCTTTTGTTGCTAATTTGAACTGAAGTACACCATTGCCCTCACTTTGCCCTAGTGATTTCATGTAAAGTTACTTCAGATGTTCACGTTTTTGTTGCAGAATAATAAAACATAGTAGTACTGGAGAAGGAAAAGTTAAAAATGGCTGCTGTACACAGCAGACGTTATAGTGTCTTGTGTGACCTAATTTTAAGTCAAATGTCAGAGGACTTAAGGGAAATGGTGTCACTGTAACATTTTTTTTCCTTTAATTCTCTGAAAGTCATTGTAAACGTTTCCTATTTGTATTTTTACCACACTTATGATCTGTATTGGCATGCAGCAGCCTACTGTTCTATATGTTTATAACGTTAAAATATGCACCTCTGCTAGCATTTCCATTTCTTCCCACATAAGATATCTGTATCCTCTCATGATCACAACTTCATTAACTCTTGAAAATAAGTGCAAATATTTTTGGAAAGACTTGCAATATCTCTAAGTTTTTTGCCTCCTGAATGATGGTACAAATATGGACCAGTATATCTAGAGCTAAACAGCATTTTCTCACCAGTGGGTTGTATCTGGCAAAGATGGAGTGGATTAACGCAAATTCCTAACTTAGAGCCTGGTGTAATTGCCTGAAACAGCTGTATGTACAAGCAGTTCTACAGTCAAGGTACAGCAGCTTGTTAGTATCTGAAGGAAGAAGATGGGTTTATCCTTTCTGCCTCCCTCAGCTCCTCACTCAGAGGTCCCCCTCCTTTCTTTTCTTCTGTTACTGCTCCACTGCATTTACACCCTTCTAGTGATCTCCTTATTTCACCAAATTGACAGAAAACTTTGCAAGTGTTGGCTTAATTTTGGTTTTCTTCAGTGTTTGTGAGTCCCTGTGCATGTGGTAAGGAGGAGCTTAGAGGGCTAAGCCCCAGCACAGAGAATGGGAGGAAGTGTACTGGAGAGCTGCCAGGTTTGCTCAGTGACTTGTAGGATCACACTGATAGTATAGAGCAAGATAGGCTTGTTCAGGTGAGTTTAAAACTAAGGTAGACATCTAGAAAGGATACTCCTAGATGAGAAGAGAATTATCTACTCTCAAACTTGCTGGAAAGCAGTTCAGCAGAAGCAGCTGTCTGTAAAGACATTTTAAGTGCGGTGCCTTTTAATTTGAAACTAGCAATATGATATTTGAATAAATCACAACAGCAAAGACTGGCAAAACATAATGTTTAATTTTCAGTTCTAGTACTTTATTGTTTAAATTCTGTTGTTTTATAATTATTTTATTCCAGACTGTTTTAAGTGATGTCGTTTGCTGTGTCTGTAGTCTCACTACCATGGTTTGGATTTCATATTTTTTTAGCTTCTACAGGAATGACTTAAAGTCCACTAGAAATAAGGCAGTCCTTTTTGGTGGATTCAGACAAGTTTTCATTCTGGCCTATCAAGGGTATAAATAAAGTGTAACTTTTGTAGTAACAGTTGTAAAATCTTCATGATCCAGAACATGCAGTAGTAGTGTGATGTTTTATGTAATAACACTCTTTCTCCTTTTTGTAGGTCCTTTTGTTCTGCATCACAGCTGCTCTATTCATGTTCTTCTTCAGGTATGTTGCTAGTATATCTATTTATGTTGTAAAAATTAGTTTAAACACTGTTTCTTAGAGCTTACTTGATTTTTGGTATTCATCTCAAAACTTATATATTTTCAACTCAAACTTTCTGAACTGAGTGGTGTGCTCTATGGCATCAAAAACCCAGTGCTGTGAACATAATTGGACTACAAAGGGAAATGTTCCATTAAATGTGTTAAATCTTCTGGAGATTATACTGATTACTTAAGGAGTCTCATATCTTAATTATGATGCTGGAGATCTACCATTGCATAATATGAAAACATCTGCAATCCTGGTTTTTGTGTATGTTCTCAAATAGCTCATGTGAGGGAAGACCACGTTTTTTCTTACGCTGAGAATAGAGGAGAACAGGAAAATCAAATAGTCTTAAATAATATCAAATATTTGACATGCATGCTGGTGTAACAACCTTCTTTCAGTTTTAGAGTAAACTAGTTTCACACGTGTTTTCAGAAGTTATGAGTTGTATTCTGTTTTTAAAACATTCGGTACTGGGGTGGATGAGACATTCATTTTAATGACTTTTTTCTTTCTCGGTTTGCAGGATACATCATTTACCTTGTCATTGTTTTCCTTTAAATGCTAGACCTCTCAAATTTTCTTTATTATATATCAAACTGGAAAAGTTCCTTTGTGAAATAACCTTTGACTACAACCCTTTGACTTAGAATTTTCTGTGGCATGTAGCCATCTATGGTTCTTCAAGCTGTATGATCCCCTGGTAATTGCAAAACTCTGGAAGCTGCAGCCTGTTTTTTTCGTAATTCCATTACTTACGGATATTGGCCAAGAACAGCCTGTGAATAGAGGAGGGCTGTTAGTTTAGGGGATTCGAAGAAACATTCCTCCTTTCATCTATAACCCATTAAGAACCTTGCATTGGCAGTCTTCTTGCTTTATTTTCTCCTGTGTCCCAGAGTTAAGCCGTAACAACCTCAGAGAATTTGACTTGTAAGGTTGAGGTTAGACACCTGTCTGCATGAATGCTGATCAAACAAACTCAAAGCACTAAAATTCTTCTTCTTCTACAACTATAAATGTTGTATGATTTTGGAGGAAGCTAATTGTCTCCTATCTATGTCTTTGGTCACGAATCAGTGTTTTAGAGACAGCCTGTAAGTTAAATCACAGAATCCTAGAAGAGTTAGCACTGAAAGGGAGCTTCATGATCATCTGGTTCCAACTCCCCTGCCATGGACAGGGACACCTCCCACTAGACCAGTGCTCAAAGCCCCATCCAAGCTGGCCTTGAACCCTTCCAGGGATGGGGCATCCACAGCTTCTCTGGGAGACCTGTTGCAGTGACTCACCACCACATGGTATCTCACAGTACAGAATTTCTTCTTAATATCAAATCTAAGCCAACCCTCTTTCAGTTTGAAGCCAGTACACCTTGTCCTATCACTGCATGCCCTTGCCCTTGTCCCTCTCTGGCTTTCCTGTAGCCCCTTTAGAGGTGAGAACTGATGCTGAACCCAGAGGTATTTGGTGAATTTTTCTCTGACCTAGCATAACAATACTGGCAATTGAATGGGCTCCAAACCATTTTCTCTTCTGAAGTTAGTCACTGCATGCCAAAGTTGATGAATATCCTGTTGAGCAATCATCAACAATTCATGTGTAACAGAGGAATTAAAATAGATGATCAGGTTTAGTTTAATTCTTGGGAAAAAGAAAACTATTTACAACCACTGACAGAAGTGCTAAGACAAGGTAAATTGGTAAAAAATAATTAGCACAGACCAGTTTTTGAGGTTTTGTTTTGTTTTGTTTTTTTCTTAGTGTAATCAGTGTTGTGAGTAGGACTTCTTCACAGTGGTTTATGTGCTACTTTCCTAAAGGAACCAGACATAGATGGGTCTGGGTAAAATCACCTCTGGGTATGCACACAGCGTAGTCAACTGCTGTGGGAGAAGAGACAGCAGAGAGGTCGCTTGGGCAGTCCTCGGACCATATGTCAATTAATGATTGATACTCTTCAGTAAGATTTTGGACAGCCCTTGGAAGAATCCTGTGCGGATCCATCCAGAGTACCAGGAGAGGCAATAGTCCTCTCTGTTGTCATCTAAAGCAGAAAATAATTGGGAGAGTCACTAAACTGCATTTCCTGTTTAATGGCTCAAAATCACTTCAGCCTTTTTCCTAGTCATAAAAGGATCAAACTGACGAAATCATGTTCAAGCTTTCAGAATAAACACATTATTCAAACTCAGATCTCCTTGGCTTATAGAATATATTCCCATTCACTATAAAACACTGTTTATTTTTAACAAGCATTTACTGACCTGAAAACCAGAAAATTCTCTTTTGCTTTGTATTGAATCTGTTTCCAGGGAAGTTTTTTTCCTCCCCACCCCACCAAAATGTCAAAAAACGTGCTGAGAGCAGGAGAAGTCATGGTTACCAAGGTCATGTATAAGTCCTTTCATCATTAAAGATAAAATCCCAATATCTAAATGGCGTAATTAAAACCTTTCTAAAAAGAGACCTAATGGAAGTCTACCTCTATGGTATAGTGCTTGGTACTCAAATGTTGCAGGGAATGAAGGCAAAGTAGTCTTTTGTTTTCCGAGTTCATATAAACTGCCTTATCCAAGGTTATCAGGTTCTCTGAGCTTAAAAGTGGTGACTGTCCCCAACTGGTAGCTCCAGTTGGCACTGCATTCCTGACAACTCCAGGTTTAATTAAACCCAGCTACTGTTTCTGCTCTGGGTAGTTTTGACCTCAGTCATTTTCCCTGCGCAGCTTGTACCATGATGCACCGAATGGGATAAGCATGGAAAGCAGAGGTGCTCTTTGTCATTCAGATGGACATTGCTCATTTTTAAGTGACTGCAAACCAGTATGGCTTAAAGTGATATTTGCTGAACCTAGGAGATGAAAAGTTACTTGAGTTGGAACGTTTGAAACTGTTTCCTTTGTGGAGGATATGAGATACATTCTGTATATCACACAGCTTTCAGGGTGTTTTTCAGGTTGCCACGTTAACAGAAGCCCGTTGAATTTGCTGTGTTACTGCTGCAATGCAAGTGCTCTGGTTGATAGTTATCCATTAAAAGACATGAAAATCAATACGGTACATAATTGCAACAAGACCATACCTCTCCCTTGAGGTGGGTATCTTCCTAGCCACATTGTTAGGAAGTGCTGCTGTAAGAGATGTATGAATCTTGGACTGTGGAAGTATAGGCATTGTTCTTCTTGAATTGTTTTCCTTTTGTAGTATGATTTTTTCCGTATTATTATAATATCTGTTTTACTTTGTTTTCTAAACATTCTGTAATAATGGTCTGTTGGCTAGGCAGAAGTTTCACACTAGTTGAAAACTTCATCAGGGAACCCTGATATTTATCACTGAAGTTTCTCCCAAATTTTGTTGAACTGTTCAAACATGATTGCAGCTGTTGCAGGGCAACAAGAAAAAGAAGGTGCTAAATCTCAGGAGTTAAGAAAAGAGGCTACAGAACTGAAATGGTAGAAGTTATTAAAAAGGAGTTATTACTTCAAATTAGATAAAGTGAGAAGAGAGTCAGAATGAAAGGTAAATTCTGAAGAACAGTATAGAAAAGAAGACAGTAGGAAGAGGAAAAGAGAAAGTGACTGAAGAGGGAAAACACGGGATCATGTCGGCTGACAGGGCAAAAAGTAGAAGAATAAGCTAGAAAAAAACCAGCTGACATGCAGATGATAGGTTTGCAAGCAACAGAGTTATATTTACAGACAGAGGAAGCATAGTTTAGTTTACTATTTTTTTCTTTCTTCTCTTCTGTCCTCCTCTTCTCATACTTTTCTCCTAACTTACATATCTGTTTTTTCTCAAAATCCTTCTGCTCCACTCCACTCTAAGTGATGAAATTAAAATGCATTACTCATTTGTGGATAGCTGTAGTATACATAGTGGAATCTGCCATATGTATATTTAATTCACATATATAGATAACCAGAGTTGACAGAGGGTTCTTTCCCCTTTCACCCAATTTTTCCTAAGCAAACTTAGATCCAGAAGTGTGTGGTGGGAGAGGTACATTCCCATATCTGTAGGAATTAATTTTTAGGTAACATTGAACTCCACTGGGGCTTAGTATTCACTGCTTACTCAAAAAAAAAATTGTAGTTTGTGATGTCATCTGATGTCGTGTATGATTTGTTTTTAAATGCACCATTCTTCAAATGTCCTGTAATAAAAGCATAATTTTCTTTCATGCTTCTATTAAAAAAAAAAATTCAATTTGCATGGATTTAAGGTAGAATTATGGGAATTATGGGTAGAAAGGTTTTGATTATATTATGGTTTCATGCCATCTTATTTCAGGCTGAATAATTCATGGTATTGACTGTCTAGAACACTCTTCTAGAATAATTGAATGGAATGAAATGAAGAAGCAGGAGGGATCCTACAGTGTGTAAAATAAGCATTTGTAAAATAGAATTGAATTTTTATTTTAATAGCAGTTTTATTTTGGATATTACACAGGGGATTTTTTTGAAGGATGATGCAATGGCTGCGCTTTTATGTGCTTGAGAAATCCACATAATATAAAACTTGCAATCTTTGTACAAAAAATGAACACCTACATATAAATCCTAGCCATATAAACTTAGAAAATCCAGCAATTTGTGTGAATATGTGTTGGCAAACTACAGTACTGGTTGCTATAGTAGCTAATCCTTAGACCATATACACCAGTTTATAATATGCCATGTTAATTCATCTGCTCTGAACCCTGGAAAGGAAAGCTCCATATACCAACTGAAACCAGCTGCTCAGGGAAGCTGGATGTTTCTGATGATTGATTGATCATAAGTTGAGGATGAAGGCTGCTTCCTCTAGAGATAAATGTTAAAGTGGTTGTTTGTGAAACAATAATTTCAGACAGAAATGCTGTGATTTCACAAAGCAGAACATCATGTTTTTCATAACTCACAACAGAAAGCTCTTGATCTCTTAGTGTCATTTATATATTTATGTGCTGATTAAAAATGCATAGTGAACATCTAAAAATGCAGATGCAGTGTCACTAAGTATTGAAACTTGGGTAAGGTCACTGAAAACCTTTAAGAAAGGTTCTTTTGTTTGCAGAGCCCTTTATGCTGTCCCATTAAGGAAATTCTAGCCTCCCAAATTACAGCTATTTGCTCTTCTTTCCCTGTGAAACACATATCCTGTAATTTATTCAGTATTTTCTACATGATATTTCAAAGTGCCTTTATTTTCTTTTAAAAATCTGTGGTACCAGTGCCATGTTATTCTCTTGTTTAATCACCCTAAACTGCCTTTTGTGTCGAAACAACTACTTGAAAAATATTTTTGCCTTGAATAATTCTACTTTCTTTTTCACCATAGAATGAGCAAGCTAACAGTTGGACTTGCTGTTGCATGGATTTAGTATCAAATAATCTTCCCCTTCTAAAGATTATTTTGAAGTCTTTTACATTTGCTGTAGAATTACAGGAGTGCATTAAAAGTTCTCTGCTATTGAATTATTAGGTAATAAATCAGAAGAAAAAAAATATGAGGATTTTTTCTATGTTTATGTATGTTTTTTACTGTCCTTATGTAAACATCTCAAAGTTAGTGATTCAAAGTGTTGTTTTGGTAACTGTCATGAAACTTGATTTCTGAGGTATTTTGCATGACCTGGTGACTAGATGAAAACATGCAGCCTCCTAAGAAATGCTATAAATATCAGTTTGTTTTATTTGGTGGGAGCAAAACTAAAACACGAATTGTGCGTGGGGGTTGGGAATGAGACGATAACCTTCTAGGCTAGCTCGGGTACTTCTGCCAGAGACCTGCTGCTGGACTTGCTTAGGCTGGGTTCAATGCATATATGGGTAGAAAGGTGAGATAATCCATCATCTGTTTGTCTACCAATACATGAAAATTTGAAAAAGGATTTTTAATTCTTTTTTTTTTTTATGAAACATTTCTTATTTTCTCACAGTCTTTTACTACACTTTGCCTGCATTTCAGTTTTTCTATTTTTTGTCCCTTAAAACTTGCAATGCCCTATAGTATTTCTGGGTTTGGTTTGAGGGGAAGTTTTGTGGACTGCTAGGTTTTGGAGAGCTCTGGTTCCAGCTCTCTGCTACATTCACAGGTGAAAGGAGGCTGATCTCTTCAAACTCATGCTGGGTATCCACCTCTGTCTCAGAAACGGCAGAGTTAAAGGCACATCTTAAGCATGTTTTTTAAGTGCAAGAATTCTATATTATTAGATTTTCATACAGGTAAGAAGAATGTCTGGACCTACAGGTTTTACAAAGAAAATATATATTAAGGTGGAAAATTGTAGTGTCTAGTGGGTTAAGGGAGGCATCTTTAGTTAGTTTGTGAGCCTCCTGACACATTTACACTTTCATCAGTTGTTTGTAATCGCTGCTACACAATGTCCATGAGCAAATCCCACTTTTGCTATTTCTGTGTTTTTATATTTGCAAGTGCAAATCATTATTTCTCACCTGTTCATTTGGGTAATGCTGGAGAAATAGGACAATAATGGTATTCATGAAATTAGAAGAAATCACTTTTGATTTCCAGTCTAGCATTAAAGAGAACCTTACATCTTAGATCTTTGGGGCCTCTTATCAAGGCTCGTCTTCAGTTTTAGGCACCTATCTGAGATATTTAAGTTAGGAAATAGGAGGGAAAAATGGGCAAGTCAAGAGGGCAGTTCCCATTGGTGTAGGTTTGATTTATTTTACAGAGCAGCCTCTCTCTAACTGATGATATAGGTGATTGTGCACCAAACTTGCACAGTTCCAGGTGGAATAAATCCAGGTTAATGCCTTTAAAGTTATCTAGAAACCATATTAGAATTATTCTGAGAGATGGTAAGTGTTTAGAATTAATGAAATGCTGAGATATAATGATTCTATTATTTTTTCTAATTTACTCTGCATACATAGCCTGTATTATCCTTCTATTTCATGGACCCATTTTTGGCTTTAACATGAAAAATTACCTTGCGTTCTGCTAATAAGAGCAAAAATGGAAGGGATATATATATATTAAAGTATGTATTTAAGTATTGATTTTTATGGACTATTGTCAAAGTTTTTGAATAGAAATTACAGGAAAAAGACATCATAGAACAAACTGTTTTCTTCCATGGAAAAAGTATGTGAAATATTTGAAACTCTTCTGAGTTCTAAATCAAATAATTATGATTTCTACAGTAATATAAAGTGCAAAACTACAGTAAACTCTGTAATCTCTTTAGATCCTTGCCAAGAGTAAAAAGGAAAAGTATCTATTGTGTCCTGCAGATGCATCTTAGGAACTGAAAAGCAGTTTAAATTTGCTGTTGTTTATTTCTGTCTTTTGAAGGCATGTCAATTTGGTAATACCATTTAAATTACAGATCTGTCATATCATGTTAATTTTACTAAGTTTTCCTCCTAGTACCTTTTCCTGAGAAAGTGTGTATTAACAATATAGTAAGTGTAGTGATTAAAGCATGGCATTTAATATTCATGTGTACCTTCTGAATAAACATGTTTGTTATATTGAAATGTTACTAGAGCAGATTTATTTAAATCTGAAGATAGCAGGAGTTATGTGACTAATTTTCTGAAAATATCCCGAGGGAAAACTTTCGACATTTTGGTGATGATTGTTAATTGTTGATGCCTGTTGTAATTACAGTTTCTCCTGAGGAAATGCCTGCCGCATCAGTCTTTAATCCTTGCACGCATTATTTTGCAGTCAGCTATGGCATGGCTGTCATGCCAAGCCAAGCAATGTCACGATGTCCATGCCTTATCCCCAGGTAGGGGCTGCAGAGTGCTTGTCTGTATACATCACAGGAAACAAAACCCAACCTGAGAGCCTCTCCTGCAAGATTAGGTGTTCAAAGGGATAAACATAAATATCTTTACAATATTTCAAACACTCCTTTTGATAGTAAGATCAGAGCAACAGTTACCTGGTGTCGAGGTGTGCCAGTGCCATCTCTGCCTCCCCCCATCCCAGCCGGCAGCTCCACAGTCTCTACTGAAAAGCAGGTGAGAGGATAGGAAAGGTGAGACAGAGTCTACAACAGCAGCAGTGTTGCTATCAGCGAGAGAGATGATTAGCATCGCTTTCCCAGAGTTGTGATTGATGGCAGTGGTGGTGGGAGCCGAGGGGAAGGAAGGGCCTGGAAGGAGACTCTGTCTGAGGCTTTGTGTGGTGGGAAAAGGGATGCTCCTCTTGAGTGCCTTTCAAAATGTTTTTTTCTTTGGACCCCTCTCACTCCTTTGACATTGTATACACTTGAGGATGACTGATGGGCTACACTGAGTTCTGAAACTTGCTGCTTCCCCTTTACCTGCTCCTGTTACCAGATGCACTGCTTGACCAGAGAAGAAAAGAGAAACGTGAGGAGAGGTTGGACAGTGTCTGCAGTGAAGGAGTAAGAGGCCAAGCAGGCCAGGGTTTCAACCAGCCCTGAACCTTAACTAAAGAAGTAGAATAACATAGGTGGTTGCATTAGTAGGGCCGTAGTGCCACTTTGTGACTTTGGTTTTACTAAAGCTCTTAGTATTTGTTATAGGATCATAGAATGTTTAGGGAGTTGGAATAGACTTTAAAGATGTGGTAGTCCCAGCACCCCCCTGCTATGTGCAAGGACACCTCCTTCTAGACCAGGTTGGTCAAGGCCCCATGCAACCTGACTTTGAACACTGCCAGGATTGGGGCATCCACAACCCTCCTGAGAAACCTGGACTTATTTTAAAGCATATTGGATCATCCAAGTAACTAATTTACAAGTCACCAGGTAATTTTTTTTCCCTTTTTTTGTTTCTGCCTCTAGGTCTAACAGAGAAGCATTATATGCTCTTGCAGCACTCTGTCTTCAACTCTGTTTTTATACACCTAAACAGTACCAAAACCTTTATTATGTTCAAATGATGGCCCAGAATAAAGGTGATCATTGTCCTTTTGGCTTTTTAAAAAACACGGATACTGCCTCAAATCCCTTGAACCACCTTTCTTGTTATGGGAAGTTTGCCAGTCCCAGTACATACCATTTTTCACTTTGTCTTTCAAGCTGAAAAGGCAATAGTGGATTTAAATGAGTAGGCGGGTATTTTATTGTTGTATTATAGCCTTGTCTTCCAACTAGCTCTGTTCTTTCAGATGGTGAAGGTATAAGCTGTGGTTAGATTAGGTCACAATGAGGAGTATTACCTCTGTGGGCTGAATTTGGGCTAGTTTTTATTTTCCCTGTATTAAATCACAGTTCTCCTGATGCTGCAGTCTGCAAAAAGGCTGCAGAATAGGCTTTCTCAGCTGCCAATGAGGGAAGAAAATTACATTCTTTCTAATTCCCATCTCCAAACTTTTTTTGGGATTGTAATTTTTTGTATTTAGATATCCTCATACATCTCTTCCATGGTAATACACATGTCAAAAGTCAAGAAGATACTTTAAAGCAAGTGACTACTCTTTGGTTGGGCTTCACCGCTTTTAAACAAACAAAACCACATTTACACTAAACTCAGCTGTCTTGCTTCATTGTGTCCTGTGGATTAAGTAGTACAAATGATTTTATGGTTATATGGGAAGAAAGGAATGCATTTTGATAAAAGTATCATGGTTTCCTTTTCCACTTTGCGTGGTACACCTGTCAATTTGCATGCTAGAAAATAAATTGGGATTTTAGTACTGTGTGTACACTATTAAAAATGTAGCTAAATAGCTTATAGAAATAATTAGTTTCTTTAGGTGTTAAAATGGAACACCAGTTATCTCAAATAGTTCATTGCTTTGGCTAAATCATTAACTTTAGTCTTGTGCAGAAAATAGTAACTTTTGAATGTAATGTAAGAGATTAAATTGAATTTAGCATGTTTGGTCACTTTTAGACATATGGTACATAGACTCCTGGAATTTAGTTAAACTTTTTCTTTCCAACAGTAAATCTTGTCCTCATTTTAACAGATTGTTTTACATGTAGCTGGATTCAGTTGCACAGCCTCCTCAAGAGAGGAAACGCATTGCCTACGGACAAGCGGTACAAGAATTACGACCATACAATAGGGAGTATTTTTCCACCATTATCACTTTTCAGTGGAGATTCTTTTTCAGATACGTAACAGTGATTCAATGAACCAGGAAAGTGTTTACCTGCAAGGTGATCTGCTGGTAACGGGAGAAGCTTTTGAGGGCTAAAATTTCAGGCGTCTCTGTCCAGAGCCATCCCCAAAGGAAGAAAAAGAGGGTCTCCTCCCCTTCTTTAGGTTTCATCAGTCAATCACAAAGGGCTTTTGTCCTGCTAGCATATTGATGTGTCTGGGCTTTGGCTGTTTATCATCTTCCTGTCATCCTTAAATGCAAAATAAAAGAAAGGAAATAGCTTCTGGTTCTCAGGGTTTGAGAATAAACTGCTTGTTGCTGCTGAGGACCTCAGTGTCCCAGCTGCCCTGAAATGCCTTCTGTGGGGATGCGATTGCTGGCACTGCCATGCACATCACCCATGTAGCTCCCAGGCACTGGCCAGAACAAGGCTGATATTACAAGTCAGATGATGAAAAAGCAGTTGAGGTTCACAGATTTGATTTCTGTCTTTGATCCTGGCATTAAAGTGCCCAAGCTCTGTGAGTGGAAGCATAGTGCAGACAAGATTTCCGGTTGCTTTAATCCTACTGCTAAAAAGATCCATTCACAGGGTATAGGGATTGGCTTGTATTTGCAACTTTTCAAAACTATTAGATGTATTTTGTCTGTGTTTATCAGCAAACACTACAGCAAGTTAGTTTTTTTCTTCTGTAATTAAAATTATTTTTCTCTAAGATTTTCCATGTGTGTATACTGTGTAGTAAAATTTTAGCAGCTCATCGGTTTACCCTTTCATATACATTTGAGGCCCCTTACATTTTACATACAGAATACTAAGGGGGAAGATTTAAGTAGCCTGCAGGTCAGAGACAAAATTTGTGTGCCTTTGAGCCATAGAGTTCCACACCAGTTCTTAAATCACAAGGCTGTCTATCCTGCATTCCTGTTACAGGACATAATTTAACTTTAACAAATGGGGCATGGTACAGAATTGCTGCCAAAGAATTAAGGTAGAAAGTAGTATATAAACAGCTATATAAAACCATAGAATGAGGCAAGAGACAAAGATACTATGCAGGACAGTGTCAAATGCTTTGCACAAGTCCAGGTAGATGACACCACCTCACTCTTACCTTATCCACCACCACTGTAACCCCATTGTAGAAGGCCACCAAATTTGTCAGGCACAATTTGCCCATAGTGAAACCATTTTTGCTGTAACCAATCACTTCCTTGTTTTCCAAGTACTTTAGCACAGATTCCTGGAGGATCTACTTCATGATCTTGCCAGGCACAGAGGTGAGACTGGCTTGCTTGTGCTCCCTGGGTCTTCCTTTTTTCCCTTTTTAAAAGTGGTGATTTTGTTTCCCCTTTTCCAGTCAGTGGGAACTTCATCAGCCTGCCACAACTTCTCAAATATGATGGATAGTGGCTTAGCCACTTTGTCTGCCAGTTTCCTCTGGATGTGCAGATGTGTCTCCTCTGTGGTTTTGTGGACTTGTGCACCCTCAGGTTCCTAAGATGGTCTCAGCCCTGATAGTTTCCTGCAGCAGGCAGCTCTTCCATCTCCCTGTCCCTGACTTTGCCGTCTGCAACTCAGGCAGTGCGGCTGGACCACTTGGCGATGAAGACTGAGGCAAAAAGGTCACTGAGTACCCCAGCCCTTTCCATATCCCACATAACCACATCTCTTTATTTCCTTCCAGAGGGGGCCCACATTTTCCCTAGTATCCCAGTTTTATCACCAGCGTGCCTACAGAAGCTTTTCTTGTTGCTGTAGATGTCTCTGGCCAGATTTAATTCTCTCAGGGCTTTAGCTTTCCTAACCTGATCCCTGGCTGCTCAGGCAATCTCTTTGTATTCTTTCCAGGTTACCTGTCTTTCTGCTATCTTCTGAAGGCTTCTTTGTTTTTTTGAGTTTGTCCAGGAGCTCCTTGTTCAGTCATGCAGGCCTCCTGGTGTTTTTACCCACTTCCTCTTTGGGATGCATCGCTCCTGAACTAAAAAGAGGTGATTCTTGAGTATCAACCAGCTTTCTTGAACCCCTCTTCCTTCCAGGGCTTGATCCCATGGTATTATACCAAACAGATTCCTGAAAAAGCCAATGCCTCCTCCCCTGAAGGGTATTGAGCTTGCTCTGCACCCTCCTTGCTCCTGTAAGGGTCTTGAGCTGCACCACTTCATGGTCATAGCAGCCCGGTCTGCCCTTGAGCTTCACAGTCCACACCAACCCCGCCTTGGTGAGAACAGGGTGGCATAACTCCTCTCCTTATTAGCTCCTCTGTCATATGGAGAAGGAAGTTATCAACACATTTTGTAGTCTTTATCTCTTGTTTTCTTTACTGTCACAGCTCCATGGTGTAGTTTCTTTTTCCTGTGTCCTGTCAGTTCTTCCTGGTTTTGCTACTCCTCTCTTAAAAATAGTTACCCAGTTTTGCTGAACTGAGGGTCTGTGTAGTTGCTTAATTTAGAAAAAAAAATTCTCCTGCCATTAAAGAAAGATCTCCATTTGAGCAGCAGTTAGGAAAAATCTAAGAACAATCTATGTATTTACAAAATGTACCTAGGAAAAGATAGTCACACCAAGAAATAAAATGTAATTCTTAAAAGATGTATTAGATTTCAGAAATCCCTTCTTGTCATTTGAATGTTACCTGTGTCTATTTGATTGCTACAATCCTTTGTGATGAAACTGAGCTGTTGCAGAGACCATCATGGTCATGAAATACAAGTCCTAAACTGGTAACTCACACTCATCACATGTTTCTGATTTGATAGTAGACAGGGCAGAAAATCTCCATTTCATGAAAAGCAGAAGGCAATTACATTACATTAATCTACATGTTTTGGTATGTATTTTTAAAATAAGTAGTCTTTATGTAAGGGTTGCACACGATCAAATATTTTGCATGTAACTACAGTGCAATTTGAATACATATTTGTAGTCTAAAGACTGCAGTCCCAAATATGGCTTTTAACATATGACATTTATATTTCATTTTAGAAATAGACATATTTTTAACTACAGGCATTGGAAATACTTGGAATTCTGTTCCTGTGAGCCAATTGTTGACTAGAATAGGAAAATAAGAGCTACTTTGTGGTTAGATGCTTGTGGTCTTTCTTTTGGCTTTTGGCCCTAAGATAAAATGTCAGGGAAAGCACAGTAATGGATAATGGTATCTATCAGTGTATCCTAGACATAATTTGAAGCCTGTCCAATGTCTGCTACTTTATAAACCTGGAATTACATCGTTCTTCATTCTACCGTCTGCTTATATGTTGTTTGGTTAGAAGAGTATAAACTACGTCATAGATGATTTTCACAGACATGCTTCAGTTCATAGAGTCTCAATTTCACAGAAGAAGAAACTGCTGTGAAAAAAACCAGTTTCTTCTGTGAAACTGAAACTTCATGAGCCCTTTCAAATATTCTAAAGAATGAGACATTCTTTATTCTCTTTCGTATGTTTGATATATTATCTAGAAACTGTGTTGAGGAAAGGTTTCTAGTCTTACATCTTTAGCCTAAATAAACCTTGCCCTAATCTGATTAATGTAATAGCAGACTATAATTCAGAATCTTACTCTACTCTTGAATTAATATCAAACCATGAATCTAATCCTGAGGTGAAACTGTGGTTTAGAAATTCCATGGCAAATTTCTCATTGTTTTTTAAAAAGTGTGAATTTCACGTAGGGTATGAATAATGCTGTAAGTAAATAGTGAGGACAAACATGAAAAAATATTAGGTTAAAGCAGTCATATTTGAGATTTTGTTCAAGAGTGGGATTACAGAATCACAGAATATACTGAGTTGGAAGGGACCCACAAGGATCATCAAGTCCAGCTCCTGGCCATGCACTGGACCATCCCCGAGAGTCACACCATGTGCCTGAGAGTATCATCTGAATGCTTCTTGAACTCTTCCAGCCTTGGTGCTGTGACCACTTCCCTGGGGAGCCTGTTCCAGTGCCCAACCACTGTCTGAGTGAAAAACCATTTTCTAATATCCAACCCAAACCTCCCCTGACACAACTTCAGGCTGTTCCCTCGGGTCCTGTCACTGTCACCACAGAGAAGAGATCAGTGCCTGCCCCTTCTCTTCCCCTCACAAGGAAGTTGTAACTGCAGTGAGGTCTCCTCTCAGTCTCCTCTTCTCCAGGCTGAACAGACCAAGTGACCTCAGCTGCTCCTCATGCAGCTTTCCCTTAAGGCCCTTCGCCATCTTCAATGACCTCCTTTGGATGCTCTCTTAAGAGCTTAATATCTTTCTTATATTGTGGTGACCAAAACTGCATTAGTTCATTTTAGGTTAAAAGCCATGTTTTTTAATAACATAGGTGTTTTAAATAGTAATTTTCTGATGTGTCAGAGGTTTTTTTTTCTGTATAAATTTGAATGAAAGCATATTTAATTTTTTCAATGAAATGTTAAAGTAGTGTTTAGCCCAGGATCATGCAAATGTCAAAAATTCTGGGATGATTCCCCAAATACACTCTTTGAAGACATTTAGAAGAAACAATGAAGTGAATAACAGTTTGCAAAATGAAATGGTGAAAAATGAATTGTGTCAAGTTAGCTGGCTTCCTTCTGTGAAGATCAGAGGCTTCGTTGATTCAGAAGTAATAAAGGATATCATATATCTTCAGTAAATCTTCAGACAGACTCTCATGTGACATTTTCATAGGAGAGGCCTCAAAGTATGCTGTAGAAAAAACCCTTCTGCTTAAAACTGACTAAAAATCATGAGTACTGAATTCAGCATCAGAGTAGAAGTATCATTCAGGAATAATTGGTTCCATCCACAGATTTAATATCAAGCTCTAAGTAATCATCCTGGTCGTTATTAAAGTTGCTGAACAATGAGAGCAAACCAGTTTTCCAAGACATCTGGTTTTGTCCACAGACTTAATAACTATGTAATTCAAAATGATTTGGCCAATTGGAAAATATTCCCAAGATATACAATGCAAACTGATGGAAGGTTCTCCACTTTGGAAGAAAGAATCAACTCTACAGATGGAGGAAATGGAACCTCTTCCTAGGTCATGCCTCTCATAGCAGGGCATAGGAGTTAGATGGCAACCTGAACATGAGTCTCAAAGTATTGGGAAATGGAAAAAAGCAATTGTAGTTGAATATATATGGTCAATGGATGGATGGACACAGCCTGAGAATTGTGGTCAATGACTGTGTCCAGGTGAAGACTGATGATGAATACTGTCCTCAGGGCACTATCTTGGGACCAGTGCTCTTCAGTATCTTCATGAATTACATAGAAAGTGAGATCAAGTGCACTTCCATCCCTAGAAGTGTTCAAGGCCAGGTTGGATGGGGCTTTGAGCAACCTGGTCTAGTGGAAGGTGTCCCTGTCCATGGCAGGGGGTTTGGAATTAGACTTGAAAGTCCCTTCCAGTCCAAACCATTCTGTAATTCTATTATGATATAAATAGGAGTACAATGTGCAAAGCACGTGAAATTAGCTTTGACCTCTCTTTAGTGTTGATAATGTCAGCTGGAGTAACAAAATTTATCTATACATGGCCACATTTTGCAGAGCCCAGAGCAGAATGAGAGTGATCAGACATTTGTAGACCCTATTGTTTGAGGAACTTAAAATTACTTGAAATGTTCTGTTTAGTCTAAACAAAGTCTAGGCTGATAACAGTCTCTCATGTGTGCAGTACTTCTGTAATGGGAACAAGAATAATGAACCCTTTCTTGGATAAAAAGTAAAATAAATAGTAGATTAAAATTGCAGGGAGGTAGATGTGGGTTAGAAATAATTATATTGAAGAAACTTTTTAATATTAATACTCACTAAACAGTGGGATAGTTTGTTCACAGCGAGAGTCCATTATCCATCTTGGAGGACCAGGTTTGACATGAATGGTAGAGCTGTAATCCTTGTTTTTGATAGAGAATGGACCATAAGAAATTCCTTCTGTAATTTTATGTGATTATTCTATATAACTTGTGGTCTAAATTCTAGTGTGATTATGATTCTGTCTCTGGGACTTCATGTTGATGCAGACACTTGTACATGCATGCAGGCATTCATACATGGAGACTAAATGAGTGGTGTCAAACTAACATGGAAATTTTGGCATTTATATTAGATTTTTTAAAAATACTATTTTTTTTTCCCTGTGGTAACTGTTCCTGCAGAAGAAACCATCACTCCTTAAAGAGAACTCTATTTGAACTACTGTTTTAGTGTGTGTCACCTAGATGCCAAAGAACAGTAGATTTTAGTGGTAGAGTTTCTGAGAAAGGACTACTGGCAAAATAGATGATATGTCACCGAAGGAATTAAGATCAGTTGTAAAGAGGGAGATGACATGCTAAGGAGTAACTAGAACACCTTTGTGATTTAATGCAATATAAGCATGCAAGGTAGTGTTCATAGACTGGATCTCTAGTACCTGCTTGTATGCATTTATCCCAGGAGCACAAGGTCTTCTGTAGAAAGGAACAAAGAACACAGGATTGTAGCCCAGATCTTTGTTTAATAGCTACTCTAGTAGACTGACTGAAATCTTGTCAGTCTTGAAATTTCATGAGTTGTACCGTGGAATTACCAAGGAGCTTAAGGTTTTTTCAGTTATTCATTTCCTGTTTCAATATTTCTTTTTTCTCTCTGTTGCTGCATTAACTAAAGAGATAACTGCCTATAGTACTTGAGGAAAAACTGAAGTCATAAAGTGCTTGAAACCAGAATGAAAAAATAAATGGAAAAGCTTCTTTCTGAAATTCTGTTTCAAGTTCATTCCTTTTGCTTTTTAAAGATCAGTTGATAAAATAAGGCAAGAAAGTGGTTTGATTTGTCTCCCTGTCCTTTTGAAAAGTTAAATTTTTGACCCAACTAAAAGGTGGAACTATTAGATTTTTGGTATTTGTGACCTTCGAAAGCTGACTTAATGAAATTGGAATTTAACTCATCCTCTGTTGTCACTCTGTAATACAAACTGACAGGTTACTGATAATTTCTTGCTGATACACCTCTTCTCACAGGGACAAACAAAGGGTAAGCCTTATGTTGAAAGCTAAGCTTTCAAATCTTTGAAGAGGTTTGGAGCTTTATTTGTGGTTTCTGATAAGAGTGTGAACATTTTCACTGTACTATGTGTGCTGTGAGTAGGTGACGGGGCAGTGTCAGTGTGGTGATTCTTTGTTGCACTTTCACTCTCACGACATCCTTATTTCAATCACATTTGTTTCACAGAGAACTACTGTTAATTTTGAAATATAAAAGACTAATTCCATGCGTTTCCCTCTTTAAAGTGCCCTTGCAATCAAATAGCATAGCAGCAATTAACAGAAGTGTGTTGAACATGCCACCTGGTACTCAGAATTCTAGATAATGCCGTGACTGATATGCACATTTGCGCTCACTTGTATCTGTTGACAAGTATTTATCTAGGTTTTGAGGAGAGGCATTAAAGAAAAATGCAGCATTTCTCAGGAAGGAAAAGATTAATATAAAGCAAATTTTCTTTTGAATATTCTTAAATGCAGTCTCATTAAATTGTGTATTTCTGTAACCAGATAATTGTCTCTCTTTTTCACTAATTGCCAGGGTTGCTCGATGTGGTACAGTAGATGTAAAATGGAGCTGTAAGGATAAAAATTGAGCGTAGTATTTCATTTGAGGAAAACCAAACAAAAGGCAGGGATGCAAACTCAGGCTTTTCAGCTCCACTGAGGTTGCAGGTGGGAAGCAGAGCTACTCTGGTCCTCAGCCTTGTGGCACCCACCTGTGAAGAGGAGGTCAGAGCCCCCCAGATGAGCCTGGAGCTGCTGGTGCTCTGAAGACTTTGCAAGTTATAGTTTCAGAAACCTGTTTGTAATGCTCATTAAGGAAATATGCCATGAGTCCTGAGATTAGAAACTGATGATGGTTTCCACCATATGTGAAGTCCAGGCAATGAGGGTTTTCTCTTGTGCAGAATAACAGGAAATTTCTTTAGCTCATTATAATTTTTTTTCACTTGTTTTAAAAAGTGATGTCAGTGGGCCCCTGGCTCTGCAATGGTAGAGAGTTATTCGAGCTCTCTGAGCATTGTCAGTTATGGTTACTTTCATTTGTGTATGACTTTCTGTTTGTGTCTGACCTACATGAACTTGATTGAGGCAGCATTCAGGAAAAGTGCTCAAGAACTGGCTCTCTCTCTTGCTACGTTTATTTTATTCAGTAATTAAATCAAGGTTTTCTGGGATCAAGGATTTTATAAGAGTAACATTGTCTGATACAGTTAATTTATGAATTATCTCGTAAAAAAGTTTAAATTCAGATCTAAATTCAGATCTAAGAGGCGATTGTAATTTTTCTAAAATTAATTTTTTCAACATTCAGATATAGGCAACAACTGTGTAAGTGCACAATTTGAACAAAATTCAGCGTTTAAAGTTGAGCACTGAGCAAGCTAATTGCATGTTCAAATTTTACAGAGATTCTTCCAAGGTTATGAACATACGCAGAAATTATTGTACTGGAACAGATCAATGATTCATCTAGTCCTGCTGAGAAGCGCTGGTGAAGCATGCCAAAACATAAATCAAGGACTTGATCAGGATTTCAGGTCTGTCATGCAATGCTTAACCCAGCTGGAGGCCTGGCAGCAGAGTACAAATCATGGGTGACTAACCTCCCCCCACCTCCGTCTTCCTGCACCACAAGAAGTCTTGTTCCTTCACTGGTTTAAAAAGTCTCAGTGCTAGAAGGTACTTTCAGAAAAATCCATAATGGAGCAGTGGCCTTTGCTCTGTGCTTGCAAGAAGGGATTGTGTGGCCAGGGGTGCCTGGGCTGTGCCACAGGTTTTTGATACCTGACCTGCCTTCCTCAGGAGCCAAGGAGGTAGCTTCTCATTCTCATATCTGTGCAAAGTCCTGGGAGAGCAGGAATCTGATATAAGATGGAAAAATGATAGATTGTATAGTTGGGGGCAGGGGGGCAACATGTATCAAACTACTATTCTGTTAAATAAGGTCCTTATATATTTCAGTTCTGCTAATAAACAAGCGTTTCCCCAATCCTTGGAGGAAAATGCTCAAGTAGTGACTTCTGAGTAGCAGAGTATGGTACTTAGAGGCTGTAGTGTGTCTTGTGAAGGTATGAACCAACCCCCAAGGATCTGCTGTAGCTACACGAAATGGGAACAGTGTTCAGGTCTGCAGCCAGGTCTGCCTGCAGTGAGGCCCTGACATGTGTAAACCAGTCTACAAGTCATTGGATGCATGGCTGGTCATGAGTTTAGAAGGAGATGCCTGAGGGACCCTTTCCTGTTGAAAAATTGTAAAGGATTTTCAGTTTGATGTCTCACCTATTCAGATGTGACAGGAAAGAGATTGCTGAGTCCATGGTGTGTGGGTTATGAATCCTCTTTTGGGGGATGGAAGAGAAGGAATTTCCCTTTCTCTCTTGGGAGCAATTAGGAGAAAACTTATTTGAAGCATGGCTGTGATAGGTTGAGGGAATACAGAGGAAGCCATGTAGAAGACTTCCTGCAGGGCTACCCTATCCCTTTCAGGGTTGGGAATTTCTTCAGTATTGAAGAAATGAGTGTTGTCAGTGGTGATGATCTGAGTTTAAGTCATGACATCCAGAGAATCATCTGTTAGGCTCGAGTGGAGTCCCACTTTGACAGCATATGTCCTGCTGTGGTCTCTGGCAATGGCATGTTTTGGTGCAGATCCAGCAGTACTATTGTTGGATGTATGTTGTTAGAGACGTCATAGCAAGTGATGTTCTGGTTCATTTAAGTTGAAGTTTGGGTTTCAAAGCTGCTTGAAAACCTTTGGGTGAAATAACTTGTTAATAAATATTTGCTGGTGGAAAGATTTAGCACAAGTAATATATGTGTTGTTGACAGACAACAGGAAAATACCAGATTTGAGATTAATTCTCTCCCCGTTCTTCCACCAGTTACTAATTTTTTTTTCAAACCACAAGTCTGTGACCATGTTTCTTTAAATACAGTGTTTGACTGGTGTTTGTTGGGTGGCATGGTGTTTTAATGGTTTAATGTGGGTACTTGCTACATAATTAAAGGTGACATAATGCAGGGCTTGGTCTCAGAAAATTCAATACCGTATTTAGCACATTTACTGTTGAAATATCAGTAATACAGAAAAATAAAGTATTCTTTTAATACTTACTAGTACTTAACAATTATTTCTGTGTAAAAATCATATAATTGGGAACTATAAAATGATATAATTATATATTATATATATATAATTGTGAACTATAAAGATTCAAATCAGTATATTTATGAGATACATTATCAGAAGTGTAGTCTGACTTAACAAGATTGGATTGGATGGAATGTTAATTTTATATTACAGTTAAGAATTCATGAAGTGTTGACTAAGTTTGAGGGGCTGTGAAGATGTTTGAAGCTCTATACAGATGTTCATATTATTGAAAATGTGATTTTATGACATCTTACAAAGGTTGTAGCTTGATACATTGATTTCTTCAGCAGTTTATGGCAGGACTCAGTTTAACAGCTCTTTTCTGCCTTGTCAGATTTCTCATGGCTTCAGCAGAGTTCTGGCTACACCTCATACATGGCTAATTTTACAGAGGGAGAACTGCCTTTTTCTTTTGTTTTCTTAGGCCATAATTAAGACTTTTGATCTGTTTATGAAACTATATAAAACCAGCATCTTCCAACTTTTTACTTGCTGATCCAGTTGTAATAGTTTTACTGAAGTGATCCCACTGTTTTGAATTGAAGAGGCAGGTGAACGTTGGTGATAAACACCTAGCAGTAGATGTAGAGGAACAGAAGTGTCTGACTCTGCCCTGTGATTTCATTGCAAAAGTGGATCTAATTTATTGTTTGAGGAAAAGAAATCAGGAAAATATTATTTTGAAGGTGAGCCAGTTCATATATTCCTGTACATTACACAGGCCACCCAGATCTGAAGCCATGTTTTGTGTCTCAAATCTAAATAGTTTCAACTGAGTGTTGAGCTGCCAGCCTGAGGCCAACATAATCCTTCAAAAGGAAAAATTCACCTTTTCTTTTCCCTTTCTTTTTGTATCTTTCTTAATGAAAGGCTTCACAGCAGGTAAATCTGAGGAGTTTCTGGAATAAGGAATAAGAAGATTTGCTAATCAGAAGTGCTAGTGTTCCTTGCTGAGAATTAAATTTACTTACTCTTGGGCTAATTACACTTAATCAAAGAAGAAGGAAAATGGGCATCATCCTGCAGTAGTCTCCTTCCAGCCTTTTCTCTGTATTGTCACGGTATGGGCATTTCATCTGACAAGTTGTATCCCTGAGGACAGATACTTCTACTAGGGGATATATGCATATATGTGTATGTCTGTATAGATATGTATATACACATGTATATATGTATTTATCATTGGTGATTATGATTCATAAAGGAATTTGACTAAATTCAGTAAAACTCCACACCTTTCTGACATGCTGTGTCATATGGTAGGGTGATTAACCTGATGTTCTCTAGTTTAAAAAGCTCCATTTTAAAACCCGTCAACAGGAAAAAAAAAAAAGTTAAGTTTCTATGATATTGGGAACCTCATTTAAAGTTGAGAAAAATATGGATGTCCCAAATTGTAATGCTTTATTGTTTCATTGTGCTCTTATCTGCAAATGAAAAATGTTGTTCATAATGTTTGCTTTCATGCTCTAACTCTGTGGTTTGAGCTGCAGTTACTCGCAGGCTCTTTCTCAGCTGATCTAACCTTGAGAAAAAATGCCTTTTTCTGAACAATACTGAAGGAACAGCATCAAACAGCAAGTTTTCCATTCTGTTCTACTTTCTGAAATTTCATTGGGACCCATCTCAGAGAAATAAGTCAGTGCCAGTAAAGTGAATGATTCTTTTGACATATAGATAAATACGTAAGTATTTATACCTATAGGTATTGATGTGCAAGCTGGTCTGATATTTTAATTTCTTGACTGCCACTGGGAACTGAGGATCAATTTATAATGCAGATCTGTAATATAGATTATGTTTAGTTTATGTGCATATCCACAGTTTGCGTTTGACATAAATGTGTTATGGAGTGTGGGTTTCTTCGTAAAGCACTTAGAGCTCAAATGATCACACTCATTAGAGCGTTGGTTAAGGAAATCTGTGGCAAAGAAACTATGGCAGTTTCCTGTTGCTTTATATAATTTTGTGGCATTTTCTTGAATGTTTTGCAAAAGAGGAGGCACCTTGTTGTAACAGATCCTTATAGCTGTGGTGTATCTGTTTAGAAAAATGGCTCATCTAAGTTTTAAAACTGCTCACTTAATGAGTTTTAAAGCAAGAAATGGTGTGATTTTCAAATTAACTGTGGATTTAAAATTGACCTCCTTTATGCAGACAGAGTGAGGCAGTCTGAGGGGGAAAAAGGGTAATAAAATGATTTATGGGAGTCTTCATTTCAAAATATAAAGGATTGACGTTAATATGCAACTTTTGAAATTGTTATTGTGAACATATGTTAATAGAAACTTCCCACAAAAACAGATGATGAGATGTGAAAAAGATAAGAATCAGGGAAAGTTTGTTTTTCTTAAGTGTGTCTTTTACACTTTAGCCTTTTGACAGGCATAATTTCTGTTGGGGAAGATAACTACAAAACCTCACGTGTGTTTGTCAAGTGAATCCTGACCTCGCAGCCATGTTTGCACAGCATTTCCTTGTGTTTCTGCCAGTCTCCTTTGAATCCCCTAGAGACAGTTTTAGTCATATTTGCTAAAGCATAAAGGTCCTAAAGATACAGAAATTTCTGCTTAGTTTGGTAACAATAAGCAGTTGTGTAGACAAAGCAGCCGTGCTGGTTATCACAGGCTCCTGGATGAACCCAGTCCTCTGTAGACCTCAGAGAGTGCACAAGGGTATTGCACTTGAGGAATATCCTTGTTGTGCAAATTTCTCAGAAATTTGCTGTCCTGTTATTTATCCATAACTGGGAAAGTTGAATGTGGATGATCAAAATGCTTTAAAACATTTATGGTCAATAATGAGGGGCATTTAAAAGTCTTAGTATTTCTCTTGTCTTTAAAAGGCCATAACTATTTATGTGCACCCTTCTCAGTATAGATTACTTTTTTTAAAAAAATACTAATAGGAAAAAAAAGAAAAACTACCTTATAAAAAACATACAAACCAACCAACCTGTAAAGGAAAGAAGTTCAACAAGATACACTTTGATGTCCTGGCAAGTTAGGTAAATAGCAATAAAAATGCTCTCTGTGTGCAGAAGCTCAAAGTCTGAGTTGTATAAGACATGACTTGGAAGTATCAGAACAAAAAGTTGATAAATATTGCTTGACAATAAGCACAGTGTGAGCTGGCAATGTGCCCTTTGCAGCCCAGAAAGCCAGCTATGTTCTAGGCTTCATCAAGAGAAGTGTGCCCAGCAGGTTGAGGGAAGTGATTCTGCCCCTCTGCGCTTCTCTGGTGAGGCCCCACCTGGAGTGCTGCATCCAACTCTGGGGCTCCCAGCATAAGAAGAATGTGGACCTGCTGTAAGTTCAGAGTAGAGTCACCAGAATGATCAGAGGGCTAAAGAATGTCTCCTGTGAAGACAGGCTGAGAGCTGGGGTTGTTCAGCCTGGGGAAGAGCCCTTAGAGCAACTTCCAGGGACTCTTTACAAGGGCACATATGGATAGGACAAGGGAGAATGGCTTTACACTGAAAGCCAGTGGGTTTAGGTTAGATATTAGAAAGAAATTCTTTACTATGAGAGTGGTGAGGTAGTGGCACAGGTTTCTCAGAGAAGTTGTGGATGCCCCATCCCTGGAAGTGTTTAAGGCCAGATTGGATGGGACTTTGAGCAACCTGGTCTGGTGGAAGGTGTCCTTGCCCATGGCAGGGGGATTGGAACTAGATGATCTTTAAGGTCGCTTCCAGTCCAAACCATTCTGTGATTGTTGAGTCTAAATTCAAATTAATTTGGAACATAATTTCAATATAACTTTTAAAGTTGAGTTACTGTTTGCAACCACGCAAATTCCACAGTGATGAGACAACAAAAAAAATGTGCAAACCTCAAAAATAAACTGGGCAACATTTAAGAGAATCTGAGTTCTCCAAGAGTGCAACATAAATCTGAGAAGATAAGAGCTGTCTTTTCTCCATCATCTCTCTCTCCAGCTTCATTATACAAAGCACCAGCAGCTTTGATGTGTGTACACACAGTTTCTTAATGCTTGGAAACCTCTCCTGGCAAGACAGTTGGTTTAAAGCAGAGATGCAGCTTTACTCTTTCTTGTTATTTGATACCACCACCACAGAGCCTCTTGCATCTTGATGAGCCTTTCATGTGAGAAAAGGCATTCTACAGCCAGTGGTACCCATTTCCAAGGCATAAGGAGGTCTGGGACATATTATAGATAAAATAAAATGATACAGTTGAATCAAGAGAGAGCTAAAATGTATGTGACCAGATCAAAATGCAGGGGAGGGCTCTGTGAAGCCTTTGTGACTTGGCCACACAAATAGTCTGAATCTTCAAGGCATGTGCTGCATCGTTGTAGCTACAGGGTTCATGAGTCCCCTGGACATCAGTGTGGCTCTGTCAAGAAGCCTCTTAATTCCAGAATATTTGCTCTGAGAATAGGAATACACAACATTTTGGGGGATTGCCTTCCAGAGAAGACCTTCTAAATAGTGTAATTCTGTTCACATTATAAACACACACCAAAGAAACCCCTATGGGAACTTTTTCTGACACAGCTCTGAAAGTTATTCCTGGTGCAGATTGCTTGTAATCAACTTTTCTCTGCTTCTTAAATGCTAAACTTTCTTGTGCATGTTTTCTTCTGGCCCATAGGGATGGATCATAAATCTGGAAATGAGAAAATAATTAATTAAATGCTCTTATTAGTATTTGGCATGAGTAAGGCAGACATTGGTTATTTTCTCTTTTCAAACTGCCACTTTTAAATACCTCTTGCCTGTGCTGCAAGACATGGCTCTTGAAGAGGACAACGGCTCTAGAGTGTTTAGTAGTTGGATTAGAAATCCAGCTAAAATGTTCTCCCTAATGAAGCCTAAACTGATATTCCAGACCAGAGTGTGACTTTTCCCCCTAAAATTCACTTGGCTGCATTTCACAGGTCAGTTTTTCCCAAGCTCATCATGAAACACATTCACCACTGAATACCATATAATGTTGTTTTGCAAGATAAAACTGTGTATATTTTTATCTATTTTGAAATGTATTTATGAAAGAAAGTTATACTTAAAATACAGAACAAATTAATATAAAAAAACCCAAATCATCCCAAATCCTCAGACTCCACCCTTTGCTCCATCAGAGATAAATCAACAATGTAAAATTGTTGTTTTTCTCTAGAACAAAAGTTTCACAGCTGTATTTAAAATGTTGATGAAAAGTGATTCATAAGGTGAAGTAATCATTTTTATACAGTGCAGTTGGCAGACTCCAGCCAAATTACACCATAAAAGAAATATTATGTTTGACAGCAGACTGTTAGCACTGTTAAATTTGAGAATGAAAACTGGCCATCCAAAGACTTATTTATGACTATGCTGCTCTCTGATGGTACCCTGTGTTTTATACCCAGTTGTGGTCAGTCTGTGTTTTTTCCGTGTTTGTTGTAAATTTAGGCTAATGTCCTTCTGTTGTAAATTAATTCACATTTGTTTGGTTTAGACACAATTGGAGGCTATTATATCTAATTTGTCTACTACAAATCATTTACTACACAGAATTGTTACGAGCTAAATATAAAAGTAATTAAACTTACAAAGTTTTGAGCTACCTTAAAGGTTTTTAAATTACATCCATTTTGTTCATTGAATTTTCATTTGAAAAGACTGTGTGTGATTCACCAAAATATTGTGTATGTACTGGCTAGATGACTTAAAACTGTAGCAAATAATTACAAGGGTTTAACAGAATGGGATAAACCTCTTTATCCCCCTTGGCATGAGTGACTTGGGAGCAAAAGGTTGTGACCTAGAGGGTCAAGAATACTGTGTGGAGTGTTTGAGGGTAGTAGATTTATCAGGCAATCCTATTCATGCTCTGCTTTTCCATTGAAGCTGTCCTGATGCTCTGCAATTAGTAGACACTAGTTACCAGGGATGTTAATGTCCCTTCTGGGTTTTGTTTGTTTTGTTGTTTGTATAGAGTACTGATTAGGGCTTTTCAATATGGAATTCACTTGCAAGTGATTTATTTTGTATCTCCAGGAAGGGTTCCAGCTGTTCTGGGACTTTTTTTTTCCAGGGAAATCTTGGTTTCAGATAGCAGTCGGAGTAGCAAACTTTGATAAGTTACAACCAGCTCTTCTTGTTAAATATTTCTTTCTAGAATGAGATAATTTAATTTTCTACCTATCAATAACTTTATTTTTATTATCCTCCTAAAAAATAGTTTCCAATATGTTACTCTTTTAAGCATTGAATGAAATGTTCATTACAGATCTATAAGAACCTATTGAATAAAGTTAGAAGTGAGGATGTCACTACATCTGTGTATTCTAGGAAACCCGTGGGATGTTTTACAAAAGAATGTGCCCTTGCTTAAGCTCCTCATTCAGAAATTAAACCCCTATTGATACATGGAAACAGACTCCTATTCATATGTTCCATATGATTTGTAGCATCCTAATCCTTGCCATGAATCCTTTCCTTATTCTCAGCTGCGTAGACTGAAACACATCAATTCAAAACATGGCTTCTTCACATTTTTTTTGGAAAGCGTCAGCTCCTGGTTGAATACAGTTCTAATCTCTTTTCACAAGTGCTGGGTGTTTCCTAAACCCTGTCGAAGAGTAGTTTACTTTCAGTTATTTAAAAACTTGCCTTCTTTAAGTTTGCTCATTTTTACTAATATTTCATTTTTTACCTTCAGCCATCAGTGTATTTTGGGTGAAACATGTAAAACAGTAGTGTTTAAACAATGTTGTTTGCTAGTGGCCAGTGGAAAATAATGAATAAAATTAGACTTTAGTAAATAATTGGTAGACTGAAAGACCATGCAGCTGCTATATACTGCCTGGTTCACATACTTAATAATGACCTACCTGACTTAAATGTAATTTTGTTGATTTGTGATTGCCATACTAACATAAAGCTTTTGCTGTAGTTCCTTCCTGGATTACAAGTAAAATTCTGAAACCATAATAATCTTTTCTGCAGTTGGCTTCTGCAGGAGTTACAGTTTATAACTTAATTATAAACACTTAAAATGCTGTAGATCCAGGAATTACCATCTACTATATGAAATTTGGAATACTGTATACATAACATTGATGAGTATATTAAAGTGGTAAAAGACCACCAACAACATGCCACTAGAACTTGGATTCATCCCCATCTAATGACTGGAAATTAAAAACTTAAGTGGCCTTGTGCAATCTGCTTTCATGGCTTTGCATGAGTCAGCATCAGGTGCACTTAGAAAAAAGACACATTCTGGCTTGGGGAGAGATAGATGGAGGAATGGAATCCCTTGAAGAAAAGATTCCAAATATCCTGGATATTACTCTAAGTTGAACTTCTTCACTGGCAAGCTGTAAGAGCAGGAGGAAAAATTCATGGTGCAAATGCTTTGTCCACTGATTTTCTTCCTTTCCTGTTAAAATGTGTAGTATTAGCAGGTCAAGTGAGCCAAAGGTTTCCTTTGCATATTACACTATTTGTTTGCCATATTTAGTTTGGTGCCTCTTGGAATTAATAGGACATGTCACTGGCAATTCCTGTTTATTTATTCTTACTGAAGCTTTATAAGGGAACTCCTCTCAGAAGAAAGACAGAGACAGCACTTAGTACAACAAAATTTGCTGGAAAAGGAGAGAAAGCATGGCCAGGTTAACCAGATGGATACATGCACGGCCCATGACTTCATACTGAGTCCTTGGTCTATCAGTCACAGTTAACACCATTTCTTATGAAATGTTAACCTTGAAAAAAAGTGCCTGACACAGATCAGTAAAATAGTTAATTCCTGTTTGCTGCACATTTCTATCAAACACAGAAGTAGTGGCAGATGTGCTTTCTGGCCCTTTCCACGGCTGTCTGGCGATTGTGTTCCACAGCTAAGCCAGTTGTGTTGCTTCTCCAGTTGCGTATTGTGTCCATGTGGATTTATTTACCTGACTGTGCTCTTCTGTTGGCCCATAACTGAGAGGCACTGGACAACACCTTTGCTTTTTCTTCATGAAATTAAGCTCCGAAACTGACCTTTACTTTTGGACAACAAACACAATCTAACACCTTCTATTCCCAGGCCTGCTGGTTTTGTTTGCCACACCATTTTTATATGACTTAATATTTTCAGTAGTTTAGGTTACTGGCTAAATTTAAAATGAGGGCAAGATGAATTTTATTCTCGGAAGACAAATGGTTATGTTTGTGACTTGAACATTACAGGTGAAAGAAAATCATGCTAAGAAACAAATGAATTTAAAGTTAAAATCAAAATCCTATTTTTTTCTTATTTACTGTTTTTTTGAGGCTTTTCTCAGCTGAAGGAACCAAGGACTGACCAAGAGCTGATTGCATCTGGATCCTTGTTCACTGCAGTGATAATTTTCTGTTATTAGGAAAAAAAAACACCTCTTCAGAACAGCTCTGGAGGATCCCCACTTTCCTTCCCTCCTTAATAAAGTTCTGTAGTTGGTTTAAGTTTTGCATATGTTAGGACATTTCAGTTAAATTTGGCTAAATTTTTCAACATTTTAATCTAGATTAAAATTACTTGAAGTCATGAGAGATTGTCTAATTTTCCCTCTATTCATGTTAAGTATCTGAATAACTTTTTTTTTAAATCTCCGGTAATGCAGAGTCCATAACATCCTTAAACAATCTAATCTTATTCTTAGACATTTTTAGGAGTGGATTTTCACAGTGTTTGACTGAATATATTGTGATACAATTTGGGTCTATTGCTTCTTTTCCCATCCACAAACGGAAAACAGATTATTCCCTTTATTTTGTAGCAAAATTTAGTAGTGAAAACTTATCACATCCTTCCAGATGTTTTCCCTCTTATTTCCCTCTACCCTGTTACCTTCTGTGATGCATGTGACAGCTTATTTCAGCTGATAAAATGATAAAACTTGATAAAAGTGTGATCAAGCAAAACAATTCAGTGTTTTGAAGGTTGTATCCTTTCTTCTGCATCCCAAAGCAGCTTTTGCTTTTTGATGCTTCCCAATTCTTATCCTGTATTTCTGTAATTGATTGTTTCTACATACATATAATGCACATGCGACTGATGAATAGCATCCTGGTTTTTGTCTGAGCCAGTCTCTTCCATTTCATAGTATCAGAGAATCACAGAATGGTTTGGGCTGGGGAGAAAGTTAGACATCATCTTGCTTCAAACCCCTGCCGTGGGCAGGAACATCTTCCTCTAGATCAGGCTGCTCATCCAACCTGGCCTTCCAGGGATGGGCCATTCATGGCTTCCCTGGGCAACATGTAACTGTCTCACTGCCCTCACAGTAAAGAGTTTCTTCCTAATATCTAATCTACTCTCTTTCAGTTTAAAGTCATTGCCCCTTGTCCTATCAAATGTTGTCCTAAAAGGTCCCTCTCTGGCTCTCTTGTAACCTCTTTAGGTATTAGAAGGTAATTTATAGGGTCTCCCTGGAGTCTTCTCCAGGACAACCCCAAGTCTTTCAGCCTGTCTTCATAGCCCTTGTAGCCCTTTTCTGCTCAATATTATCTGCAGATGTAGTAGGCATACGCTTTTTTCTCCGTCACTACTCTCACTACTGAAATTATTGAGTAGCAGACATCCAGGATTGGTTCCTGTGGAGTACCACTTAGTATATCCTTCCAGTGTTTCAGGAAGCTGTTGACAACTGCTCTCAGTACTCTTGTCTCACCACTTTTGTATTCATTATAGGTTTCTTCCTTTAGATTATATTTCCCTGATTGTTTTTAAAAGAAAATGTCTCACACTATAGGTCCAAAAGTCTGAATTAAGTCTATAATATATGACATATACTGGTTTGCATCTCTAGTCACAAAAAGCTACCCAGTGTTAAAACGATTTTTTTCAAAAATGTGTGGTTGTTAGTCATGTCCTCATGATTGTCTTCCAGGTGCTTACAGTGTCTGTTTACATACAATGGTTTCTCACAGTCGGCCCCTTCCTTCTTAGGAAGCCAGTTGAATTGTGGTTTTGTCTAATTCCTCCTTTCCCAGACACTACGATAGTTATTGTTTAACTCTGTCTTTTCTAAAAATAACTAAACATCCCAAAGTTATGTTAGATTTCTGAAGTCACAATGGTGGCTCACAATCAGTCTGTAACTGGCCTTCTCTAGGAGTGAGATGACTTGCTGTCAGGAAAATGAAGATTATTATACTTCATAGCTGATAAAAGCAGATGTGAGTACATCACAAGTATGCTATTAGTTATGCTGGGTTCCCATGCTTATCCTGAGTTTAAGGCTGAATAAAATCTTTATCCAAAATAGCAGAATAGAATCTTTTGTTTTCCCAAAATAGCAGCTGCTAGGCCTTATCTATTATAGAAGATCAACTTTCTGTGATTTTCCAATAGTAGGTTAATTTTATATGAACAGGTATTTGATGGAGACATGGCCATTCATTGTCACTGATTTGTTCAGTTGTCCAGAAGCTTTTTATCTGTTTTGAGATACCAAGATGCACACATTGGGCTTTCCTGATTTTCTTGTTTCAATTCATGTGTTCTTGCTTGGTGCCTTGGAGATGCTAGAAATTGTCCTGTGAAAATTAGATAAAGAAAGTTGGTAATTTCATGAAACCTAGTCAACCAAAGAAATGGGTCACTGCAACAATGTCTGGACATGGTGTCACTCTCACTGTAGTGATAGGAATTGGCAAGGCTTTGATATTGTCTTGTAGCTATAAACGCCCCTGGTGTATTTAAAGAGTGAAATAATTGGAGGGAGAGGTGTGTGTGTTATTGATCTCTTAAGTGATATGAGCATTATTTAACTTCCCAGCAATATTTGTTGGAATGTTATTTGCATAAATACCATGTTCTTGGTTAAACTAGTTAATTACAGAAAGTATTCCATGTGACATAATTAACATTATTTTTCTTCATGTTTTTGAGGAGATTTTTTCTTTTATCTGGGAGATTGTACACATTCTTGATATGGAGTTAATTTTTTCTTAAAAGTTGTTTGTTGTAAAAAATCAAAATTGGAAGCAATACAGATGTTCAGAAGCTGCATTTATGTGATTACTGGAAGAAGAAAGGACCAGAAGTCCATTACAAAAGTGACACTTCCACCCTCTAACTGTGACATATGGGCTAGGGCTTTGTGTCAGATCACTCCAGGTTTCATGACGTTTTTCAAGTTGGTCTTTTGGGTGTTGTTTTTTTTTCGGTGATGCAACTTTCTATTTCAAATACTGAACCTGAATGTTCAGCACTAAAAATATGATCTAATTGACCAGTACCATAGTAATTTAAAATAAAACCGTTAGAGTAAATGGAGTCCCTTGCAACAGTCTAAGCCAGCAAGGGAGTTACTCAGGAGTGAATTTCTGTGGTAGCACTGAAACTTGGTTTTCAAAACAATGTTTTCTTGTGGCTGTGCACGAATACTTTATTCACTTTGTTGTTCTTCCAGTACAGTTTCAAGGTTTTGCTGTCTTTTCAAGACTTCCTGTGGTACTGATGAACATCAGAGGCACACACTATAGCATCATGCTGGAGATCTGTGTGTAAATTCTAGGTCTGCTGGTAAATCTGCATGGGACAGTCGTCATCACAAAGAAATAAAAGTTGAATTTCAACAAACTCTGCAAGGTGGTCATTTAGTTTGTGTGTAGCAACCAGCTGATGTTGTCCTTATGCTTATGAATCAATATTTGTAACAGTTTTGATGATTTTGGCAGCATTCTTCATTATACGCAAGAATATTTCTGAATAACAGAGTGCAAATCTCGCTTCAGGTCAATGCATTACAAATAGCTCACTGATCTTCACTCTCTATGCTAGCTCAGCAATGGCCAGGGTACATTCAGAATGATTGCTAATTTCTTTAAAATATTTTTATAGTTTTTCATTTTGTTACAAATTTCTTCTGATCATATATTTTATTAAATGTCAGAGATGGGGTTAATAAAATATAAAAATATAAATGGATTGTCTCCTCTTAATCACATTTTTGCCAAATTGAAGCAAAGCAAACAGCCAAACATTTCCCTCAAATCCAATTATGGGATCATTTGGAAAATCAAATGTTGTATCCATTTCTCTTGAAGGCTTGAATTAATCTATGAGAGAGATTTAACTCATTGAAATTTTGAATCATCAGCAAATAGCATAAAGTATGTTCACAGCAAACAGTTCCAACAAGCTTAGACTCTTAATTTTTTTCTTTTTTTTTCTTACTTTTTGATTTGTAGAGAGCCAGTAAGAAAAGCCAGAGGAGAGTTTGGCACTAAATAAATTTAGCACAGTTCCCTGTGTAGGACAGAATCACTGCAGGTGCAGCCATTATTTAATAATGAGCCAAATTCGATGTGTATTTAAAATTATTTGTTTTTTAATCTCATAACAGCATGTCCTTTTAGTGAGTGACTCATTGTTCTAACAACAATGAAACGGCATCAGTGCAGCCCTGGCTGCAGAAGTGGACGTGGTTTTGTACATGTGTCAAGGTACATTTCTCTGTGTCCTTGTGCCCCTGGAGACCATTTGACTTCCCATCTTCATGTCTCCAGGGATTTTTTTGGATTTCCTACTTTTGTTCTGTGCCCGATTTGGAGAGAGTGTTTGGGTTTTGCTGTAGCTACCGTTTTTTGATAAAATGCTTGTAAGAAAAAGGTTAAAATTTGATAGTGGTAAAATGTCATCACTTTGTAAAATTCAGCAAACCAATTGAACTAAGCAGATAAATCCTTAACTTCATTGTTTAGTCGGCTCTTTTGATTGCTTGGAGAACCATGTCCAACTCTGGAGTCCTCAGCACAGGAAAGATGTGGACCTTTGGGAGTGGGTCCAGAGGAGGCTACGAAGATAATCACAGGGCTGGAGCACCTGTCTTGTGGCAACAGGCTGAGAGAATTGGGGTTGTTTGGCCTGGAGAAGAGAACTCTCTGGGGAGACCTTATACCACCTTCCAGTATCTAAGGAGGGCTTATAAGAAAGATGAGGACAGACTTTTTAATAGTACCCGTAGTGACAGGACAAGGGTTAATGGTTTTAAACTAAAAGGGTAAATTCAGAATGGATATAAGAAATAATTTGTTTGTGATGAGGATGGTTAGATGCTGCACTAGTTGCCCAGAGAGGTGGTAGATGTCCCATCCCTGGAAGCATTCAAGGCCAGGCTGGGCAGGGCTCTGAGCAACCTGCTACAGTGGAAGATGGGAGGGAGATGACCTTTAAAGGTCCCTTCCACCCCAAACTGTTCTGTAATTCTATGTTGGCTTCTTCTGTTAGGTGTGTGAAACAGAGGCTTTGATGATGAATTTTGAGATAGCAACATGGTCACCTCAGTGATTCAGTTGCTGCTCCTGAGCCCACAATATTGCATTGTTGGTATACAAAAGACACCAAAGGGCTGCATCCAGCTAAAATAACAAAAAAAAATTTTTTTTGTTGTTTTTTAAGATGTTTAAAAAGAAATTTCACTTACTCAAATTGCAGTGACTTGCGCATTTCAGGAAGTACTAATCTCTGAAGAAATGAGAAAGTTTTAAGTAGTAGAATAATATCACTATAAATCTGATTTCATTTTTTACAGTAACACAGGAAACTTGATTAACATTCAGATGTGAAGTGTTGATTGATAGCAGCCTTGGTTTACAGCCCTGAATCCAATATTGTAATTTAACTTCAATATAAACAGCTTTCTTTTCAATTGTGGTGTCACATTCTTGACAGAATTGCAGAATTTTTCTTCTAAAATGTAATTCCCTGGATTTACATGAAAGCCTAATGGGGCTGTCATTCACTGTTGATTACACTGTTTGTCATCTCCATGCACCGTTTCTTTCCAAGTGTTGTAAATGATACATTCAACACAAGCTGAGGAAAAAAAAATGTACATCCTCTACAGTGCTTCTCTCACCCTTCCCCTTGAATGTTGTCCCTACTTGCTCTTTCTCTCTTCATTTACTTTTTTATAAAATATGGTTTTATATTTGCCACATAAAATGGTTGCAAAGCCACAGCCTTTTCAAAAAGTCGTTTTGTACTTCAAGCACAACTAAAAGAAATGACTAGGATGCATTCTTTTATGTGTTATTTAAACACACAACAGTTAAGAGTATCTGATTTGGAAACACAAGCTATGAGACTTTTCATTGAATTTTGATCCCAACTTCATTTTTTGGGATCAATTTTAAAAGGTGAAAGTATAATTTTTATAAAGTACAACTCTTCTGACTTCAATTATTTTTAATGTGATTTCTGGCATATTTTCCAAAAGCTGTGTGTTGCCTGTGGGGTACAAGGTAAGATTTTTTTTTTTTGTTATAATAACTCCTTATAATTTCTTTTCATAGTCCTGTCTTGAATAGGCAAGAACTGTGTGTAAAGACAGAAAGAAAATAAGTGTTTCATCCAGAAAAGATGGAATTCAAAGGAGAGAGGGTATAAGTAATTTTTTCCCTTAAATTTGCCTCTGGATTTCCTCTGCGCAGGTCACAAGTTGTGCCTCGTGATCCTATTGAGTCTTGGAGGAGGCAGCTCTTGGTGTGGTGGTGATGTTCGCTCCCTGTAGCTGGTTCTCCTGATGTTACATGGTCCAACATAGTGGGGCCTCCTTCCTGATCCTTAGAGGAAGGCAGGAGGGAAAAGCTTTTCCATCACTTTTTCCATCCCAGTCCTGTCAAAGTAGAGGAAGAAATGAAAGAGGGTGGTTATTCCTCCTCCTGCATCATCTGGGAAAAGTTGGGGTATGGGCATATACCATGAAGGAAGGCATTAGGTTTTATATTGGGGAAAATGTTAAAGGTAACAGCAACTGGTGCATGGAACAGACTATTTTTGCTCAGCATTTCCAGGTGTCTTGATGATTGTTCAGTGTTTCTAAGAGATATTTCTGTCTGGATGGACAAGCTGTAATATAGTTTCAAATACAGATACTCTTTTTGGGTTCTCTTTTTGAGATATACAAGTTTTAATGTCTTTAATATGGCACAAATAAAGATGATTAGTTGAAATGGACATTATTACAAATGAAAAAGCAAGATAAACTGGTTGAATTTTCTATGTTAGAGCAACCTGGCCATCAAGTGTCCCTGCCCATGGCAGCGAGATTGGAACTAGATGATTTCAAAGGTCCCTTTCAATCCAAACCATTCTATGATTCTGTGATTTGTTTTGGCTGGGGTAGAGTTAATTTTCTTCCTAGTAGCTAGTATAGTGCTTTGTTTTGGATTTAGGATTAAAGCAGTGTTGATAATTCAGGGATGTTTTCATTATCACTGAGCAGTGGTTACACAGCGCCAAGGCCTTTTCTGTTTCTCACCCCACCCCACCAGCGGGGAGGCTGGGTGTGCACGAGGAGTCGGGAGGGGACACATCTGGGACAGCTGCCAAAGGGATATTCCATACCATAAGGCATCCGGCTCAGTAGAAAAACTGAAGGGAAAAACTGAGCAGGAGCTGCTGCCCAGGGACTGGTTGGGCATTTGTCAGTTGGTGGTGGACAATTGCATTGTTCAGCACTTGTTTGGGGTATATTCTAACCTATTATTATTGATGTTATTTTCTTTCTTTCCTGTCGTATTAAACTCTCTTTATCTTGACACATGAGTTGTACTTTCTCTTCCAATTCTCTCCCCCATCCCACTGTGGGGGAGTGAGTGAGCAGCTGTGTGGTGTGAAGCTGCCTGCCGGGTTAAACCACAACACCATCTATGAAGGAAGCTTTCTGTGTTTTGATCTCATGTGCCTCATGTAGATCTAGAAAGTAATCTTTGTGTTTAGATGCTACTCAACTACAAATAGTGAGTTTGATCCAAAGAAGTTGCATCTAAATGCCTCTCTGTTTCCAAGTGGGGTGCTGCAGTTTTAGAATTGATGCACTTTATTTCTGATAGGAAATAAAGAATAATCTTTCTTTTTAAGATGATGTGAAAGACTTGAGTAGTTCCTGCAGTCAGAAGACTCTTGTGTAACCATATCTACTGAGATTTTTAGGATCCAGTTTCCCACAGATTTATCTAAATTAGAGCCAAAATGTCTTTCTGTAGCCTGATCATAAATCACTGACAGCTCAATGGATTTGGGCACTGGGATTAGCACAATCATCAGGTTGTTCTTTGGTCACTGAGAAGAATCTATATACTCTTCAGATAGCTGGAAAGTTCACCACAACTAAATAATGACATGTAAGAATAGATTTTTTTAGCTTGTCCAATCACAGTTTTTAGAAAACAGATTTTCAACTTAAAAATGAAAATGTGTGTTCTTCCATAGGGATAAATCTTAGTGATACACATTTCTGAACCTTTGGTTTCGGTTTCCTTTGTCCTACCAGATTTGACTGGATTAGCTCTTATTTTATATTCAGAGATATAAAATACTTCATTTTAAAGTAATATTTTTCTACATAGTTGCAACATTGAGGAAAGTCTGGCTGGTTTGGAATTGTTCTTGGATCTCGGAGCCCTTTGGAAAACTAGTACTTCCAAAATGTGATTTTATGTTGCAGTCATCACATAAACAAATTAGTCTCAAAAGAGCTTAGAACTGAGCTTGAACTAATTCTTTCATTTCTCTGATGCAGAATGATTAAGTGTGTGTCTCTGAGTCTTGAATTTCTTTATAATCCTGTTTTTCAGTGGTGTTTCCTCTGCACTTTCAATCTTGTAGCCACAACCCAGTTGATTAGAGTGGTGGGCAGTGTCAGACCATGAGGAGGCATGGAGAAAGCATTGATGAATTATTTTTTAAGAAAAAGAAATGAGCTTTTGAGAATAATATTTTAAAGGACAGATGGGGGGAAATATGAAAAAGGAGCTCAACTTGCAGGAAGAAAGGGCAAAAGAGAAGATGGGAAAAAAAGAAGAGAAATGGATACAGAAGACATCTCAGAAAAATGGTATCTGTTTCTGTTGGCTGTTAACACTGAGGAGAGGATGAGGAATAAATCATTTAAGATCATGGGCTCCAACCAAAAACCAGAAGGAGGAAGGTATAGTAACCTCTCTAAGCAATGGACTATCCTACAGAGATCACGGATCACGAAGTAGTGTAGATAGCCTTTAATTCCTAAAAGCAGGGGTTTAATAGCAAGGGGTGTAGCTGGCATGCCCAGACAAAGTCACATTTCATCACTGTGGTCCTTCCTTCTCCATAAAACAAGGCTCTTCAACTCGGAGACTGTCCCCCTGACCGGTCTGTACAGGCAGATGTGCTGTGGCAATATGCCAACACGTGTCCTGTGCTTGCAGTGCTTCCTTCCCACATGGCTGTAATGAGAGCTCTGCATATAGGAGTTTCTAATTTACTCTTACCCTGAAGGATAACATAAGCAATATGGGGATGTTGTTAAACATGGCATGTTGTTACTGCTGTGAGCTACTTTCTCCCTACAGGTTCCGTGGTTGAAAAGTGACTTTTTCCCTCAATGTGTATCAATAGGTCACAGAGAAAATCAAATCTTCAGATGAGCTATGACAAGACATACTAATTAAAAAACCCAAACCATAATCGTTGGCATCCAGCCTTCCCCAGTGTGGGAAATTCTCCTTCCCACAGGATGGAGGGAGAGTAGGGTGAACTCATATACAGCACCTCTTTACATACACAAACATAAATAATTAGAGTTGGTTCGTGTCTTGTTGGAAGTATAGTTTGTATCAAGCCTTGGCTCTATTCCACGTATGCTGTTCTCTTTATGAAAAAATAGATGTGTGTGGTCGTAAGTTAAATTTATCTTATAAATATGCATGATTAAGATCGACCCTATTTGCTCATGTGCCAGAATTGTCCCGGCAGGGGAATTTTGAGAACCCAAATTTATTGCTTTGGCTCCTTGATTCTTTTGCTCCTTCGGCTCCAACCAGGGCTCTGGCCAAACACAAGCTGGAACAGAGCAGAACATTTCTGCTGTGTGATCAGGTACACAGTGCCCAGCAGGGACAGCTGGCAAAGTCACTGGTGCTGTTGGCTTTGTACCAGGGACAAATTCCCCTCTGATGGGAAAATGTAACCAAATTACACACCATTTAAAATTATTGCTTGCTGGGCAAAAAACACAGTTGCCCTCCTGCAGCTTGGGGTTCGATCCCTGAAACATGCAGGGTGGTGGGAAACAGAATAGTAGAATGGTTTGGTTTCAAAGGAACCTTAAAGATAATCCTATTCTAACTGTCCTGCCATGGGCAGGGACACCTTCCTCTAGACCAGGTTGCTCAAAGTCCCATCCAACCTGGCCTTAAACAGTTCCAGGGATGGGGCATCCACAACTTCTCTGGACAACCTGTGCCAATGCCTCACCACCCTCACAATGAAGAATTTCTTCCTAAAAGCTAATGTAAACCTGCCCTCTTTCAGTTTAAAACCATTTCCCCTTATCCCATCACCCCATGCCTTTGTAGAAGAGTAGCAGAGGTGAGCTACACTGAGTTTCTCTGATGGCATGCAACTCACCCATTATGCCAGACCTTCCAAGTTGAATAATACCCTTAAAACAAACTTATAATTCAGTATTTAGATTTTTCCTGTCCCAGGGGTGTCTGTAGTGCTGGGCACATGTAATGCATTGTACTGGGCTCATTTGCAGCTTGAATGGGGGTCAGCAACAGAGTGCAGGCTTTTTTACCCCTTGAGCAATGAAGCATTGAGTAAAAGTTATTATAACCAATTAGTGGTGGCATTATTATTACCAATTAGTGGCTGTATGAAACAAATCATTAGTCTTAGTTCAGTTATTAGCAGCCAGGTGTTCATGAGACATGCCATGTGCAGCCAGCATCATACCTCAGCAGTCACCGTCAAGGCCAGTCACTGAATTTGTGATGTCTCTCTGTGTGGGGGTTTGTCACCACTTCCCCCCAGCCCCCAAAAAAAATCCCTGTATTGTGGGGGGGGTTTTTTTGTTGCTGCCAGTGTTGTATACCTAGTGAGTGAATAAATAAGGCCATCTCAATCTCTAGACTAGTATTCTGAAACCTTAAATACACTGAAGTCATAACGTAAAGCAAAAAATTAGATTTCCAGCTTTGTTGTTAGTTTCTACTTCAGTTGTAAGAGCAAAATGGCCATGCCAGAGCAGGAGAGTTAAATTAGGAATTTATTCTTGATTGAAAGTATTGTTTGTCTAGGACTCCTGTTCATAAAACCATTAATAAGCAAGATTTCCACACACCCGTTAGTTTTGAACGATGACTTTCTAGAAGACAGCAGGGAGCATTGTTTAGACAGCAAGGAGTGTTAATTGAATTCTATTAGAGCTTAAATTGCACTTCTATACTGTGTTAAAATTAAAAAAAAAAAGCTAATGGGGAAAAAATTATAATTGTATATTTAGCATTACTTCTATATTGAACTACATGTTTAATTTTGGTGCATTTTGCAGGGAGTTTCATAGCTGTATTGAAAAATATATCGAACAACTAATAAAATAAGTAAAGTAAGCATAACTAGTAAAATTCCAATACACTAAATATTTATTGCAGGGTTGACTGTAATTAGAACAGGCATGAGAAATATCTTTTGGTTTTTGAAGAAAAAAAGTAGAGGGTTAGAGTGCTGTTTTCTCTTTTGGTGATTCAGATGCTGTCTGATTTTCAATTTCAGTGAAGAAAGGGTTTGACAGCTTCTTTGAGATATGTTTAAAGGAAATGAATTGTAGGATAGCATCAGGCAGGGCGCTTCAAGCACAGCTGGGCAGGGACATCTGGTGGTGCAGTAAAGGAATCATTGAACACTTGAAACTGGAAGTGCAGTTGCATTGGAATGATTAAGGAAAAAACATCATTATGGTCATACTGTGATTACTTTTCTGTTTCATTATTATTATAGAAACACATGCGTGTTTAGATTTCAGTTTGTATATGGTTTTAATTTACTGGAAAAGTAAAGCCCTATTCTTGAGCTGGCAGCTTGCAGGCATAATTTGTTGAACACCCTTAACTCAAAGGACATTTAACCTACAGTCGATTGTAGGTTTAGAATAAAACTCATGAAATCAGACCACGGTTCTGTGGATAGAGTGGGGTAGATTCTAATCCTGTGCATTTGGACTCTGTAGTTCTGCCAGAGATTTCCTGTACACTCTGGGCAAAGCTGATTTCATTTGTTTCACTCCATCACTCATTGTTTCAATCCATCTTTGTGTCTATTTTTCTGTAAAAGTGCTACGATGGTGTTTTGGCTTCTGAATTGTATATATGGGTAAAGAAACATAAAAAGTAAAATTATTGCATATCTTTGGTTTCAAAGTTCTTTGTTAATTAAAGACACAGTATGTGTTTACCTTGGACCCCTATAGATCATAAAAACATGCCCAGTATTTGAACTGCAGTCATTTTAAAAGAGAAACTTTTTGGGATGAATTTTCTGGTCCTGTTTAACTGTGTTGGATACTTAGCACGGTGCTGACAAAACCAGGTTCGTGGAAAAATGCCTGTTGAAGGTCATGCCCTTGGGAAGAGTTTCCCAGAAGTGTTTAGTGCTGTGATGTCTTACCAGTTCCACACTGGCAGGACAGAGCAAGACTTTTAAGTCATCTGTGAATGTCTTTTTTTCATTTTTTTCCTGCTGTTTGGGGATAGCAGCCATTGGTAGTACACGTTGACCAGACATGCTGCCTTCTGGGAGATGGTGTCACCTGCTCTTGGTGCGTGGGCACAGTAATTCCAGTGACAGCATGGTCTCTGCAGGGTTTATCTGCTTCTGTTTACAAAGCTTTTGTGATTGCTGTCCTGTCTTAGAGTAGGTGTGGTCTTGAAATGATGGTGTTAAGGAGTTAATAGTTTGTTATGTGTGTTGTATCAAGAATGCATTTTTATTGTCATGTATTCTCCATGCAATTCTATACAAAGAAAAGGGAAAAAAGTACAAGTATCTGCCCTTTCCTTTGCTACTAACATGGTTTTTCAGGAGGAATCAGTAACAGCTGCAAGCTTCATCGTATCCTGGGCAGAAAAAAAGTCAATAACCTAAAACCTTCATAGCCAATTATTGGCTCTTTACTGTGGTCATTATTCACACAAGGAACCCTGTAGCTGGTAAGAAAGGATGTATATTTGTGTACATATAATCAAGATCAGAATCAGGACTGCAGAGATCAGCACTTTGCAAAGTAGAACAATTTATCCCAAAGTCAGAATAGCTATACCCTGCAGCTTTTCACAAGAGAGTGGGTATTTCACTGAGATCTAACCCTCCTTTCTTTCCTTGCAGTAAAATTTATATTTTGTAAAACTCCTCATGATTTCTTTTTCATAAAGAAATTTCATTTTTCAGTTCTTTGTCATCTTCCATCGTCGCCCTAGTGGTTCTGTCACCATCTTTTAAAAAATTTCTCCACTCTTGTTTTGGATGAAAGAGGGAAGCACTGGTATTTGATGCTGTATCCTTTGTTTCAGAGACGTCCCAAGGCTGTGGTGACAACTGTGAACTGAGGATAGCCACAGAGTTGTTGCAGATGTGCTGTTTTCTGTTAATGGAAAGCTGGTGTTCATCCACAGCCCTTCTCTGGAATATTTAATCTGTAAGACTTTTTATTGCAAGCAGCCCATTACAGAGAAAACTGTTCGTTTTATGTTTCAGGTGCAAAGATGGCTTGAAAGGATTTACATACTCTGCACTAAAGTAAGTAAAGTTTCTGTGAGTCTGTAGCTTTAAGTCAGGATTTTGAGGAATGCACACTGGCCAGCTACATTGTAAGGAAAGTATTCCTAAGAAAAATCATGATGGTGTAAAACTTTTCCAGCTTTGGGAGTATACAACATATTCTGATGAAGACATGTTTATAGAACTATTAAGGTTGGAAAAGACCTCTGAGACATCAAGTTCAACCATTAACCCAACACTGCCAGGTCCACCACTGAAGCATGTCCCCAGGCGGCACATCTACATGTCTTTTAAATAACTCCAGGAATGATGAGTCCACCAGTTCCTGGGCAGCCTGTTCCAATGCTTGACAATCCTTTCAGTGAAGAAGTTCTTCCTAATATCCAATCTAAACCTCCCCTAGCACAGCTTGGGGCCATTTGCTCTTGTGTGCTGACAGGAGAGGAATCCTTTTAAAGGAAACTGAGTCATGATTGTATGTTTCTGAAGGAGCATTAATCTTCTATCTTTCTAAAACTGGAATTCACGATAACCTATATTTTCCTGAAAGCAAGTGGCTGCTGTATTTTGACCTGAAAGTTATTTGCTGCGTTAGAAAACAATTAATAAATGCAACAATAGTTCTGTATACTCAGCATGAAAATAAAGCATGGATTTATATCATATTTTTTTAAGATATCCTCAACATGCCACAAAGCCTTGTGTCTGTCATTGTGGTCCAGCCTTTTCCTAGAATTTACTTTGCAATGGGACCCTCTGGTGTTACTCCCTTGTATGTTATACAAAGTTCTCCCACCCTCATGCCTTGCCTTTTGTCATCCAGACAGCTCAGTGCATGGAGAGTAGCAACTCACCTGTGAAGAAAAGAGCTGAAGTCAAGCAAGAGAGATTTGCATTGTTTGTTTAGGAAATATTTTACAGAGTTTACTGCCATGAAATATGACAGAAGGTCGCAATAGTTAAATTGTTCAATTTGTAGTCACAAATACAGACATGAAACACTTCTATGGCAACATGCAGAGACAGTGCTTTCTGAAATCACCAGTTCACAGTGACATGTCAAACGACAAAGTTTTTTATACCTTCATCACCCTTAATAAGACTACCATGGTACAGTGTAACTTGGATTATAGTGCAGAGTGTTAAGAAACATCTTGCTGTTGTGTCCTCCCTTGCCCTTGGCACACAGTAATTCTACACCTAAGATGAACCAATATATTGACAATATCAACTTCTGGGTGAAGAAAGAAGGCTGAAGATGAAGCCAAGTAAAACAAAGTTGATGCTCTTGGTGGGAGTGAAAACATGTTGAGATTTTGTAAAACAGATATTTTATAAAAATATTGTAGTAATTATCAACCATTATGTAACCCTGTTTTGCTGGAGGTAATTGAGATATTTCATGGGCTTTTTTATGTTCGTATTTACTTTTCTTCCTTTGTCTGAGAGGTGGACTTCCCTGCTAATGTTTTTGTTCCTAGTTTTAAAAAATGTCTGGCAGCAATTTCTATTAGCTGACGTTTAAATATATGTTGGTGAGTTGATCTTTTCGAAGAGGTGTGGCAGCTGTATAGGATGAGTTTTCACAGAGCTGGGGGTAACTTCAAGCTTGTCTTAAAGATTTACAGACTTATACAGGATGATATATTTCTTTGAGTTATTTAGTTAATTCTTCTGTTCTGTTTTGCCGGTTTTTTTTCTTTCAGGTTCATTGTAGGAAAAGAAGAAATCCCTACTCACTCTTTTTCACCTGAAGCAGCATTTGCAAAAACAGATAGAAAAATCAAGCATTGTGATAAAGTATCACAGCCAATGAACATACTGGCTCTAACAAAAAAGCTCATGGACAAAGTGTGAGTCAAAGAACACAAAAGAAAAACCAAAATGAATCATTGTTACATATTGCATTTTAATGTCATATTACATTGCATCTCATAATGTTTTATAATATTTTGCTTTGCATTTAAGTGTTTTTCAGTTTCAGGTTTTACTGGGTAATTAGCAGTGGCAAATGATGAACTCTAGTGAAAGCAAAACTCAAGACCTGCGTGTCATAGCTATGGCAACATTCAATTCTAAGGGAGAGAGTAAGTTCAGTCAATGTGCAAGCTGGTGGTTGCTTTTTCTGCAGCTTTCAGCAACATCAGTTCATGGCATTGTTCTGCTGGAGCTAGTAGTGATATTAAGGAGAAAAACTACACAGCAGCAGACCTTACTGATGTCACCGTAAGTGACTGTAACATTGTCTTTTGGGTGACCTATATCCCTGTGTTGCACAAAGGAGAACTACCTAAAAATAGGATTAGTGGTCCATGGGCTGCCTCCACTGTCAGGAGATAGGAAATTGTGAAGCAAACAATGAGTTTTAAACTGTTTTGCAGAAGGTCAGACCTAGACATCTAAAGTTAGGCAATGTAAGTTCCCTCCCTGACTACAGGATCCAATGTATGGTCCTTTTGTATAAGCTTAAAGAAGTGACAGCAGATAGCTTTTCATAACATGTTCAGACAATATACCACTTCTATGCCTGATTTGTTTGCCTCAGTCATGTTGGGTACCACAAGAAATCATTCATTTACAGGGAAGATAGAGTAAAAAATGGACTAGGAGTGTGTTCACACCACACCTATGAATATTCACTTCCACTGACCTTTTCCGCGACAGTTTTATGACCAGATCTCTGCCTACTGACATGCAGGAAAGAGTCTTCCAAGTACACTGTGTTCTCAAAGTACTGGCTTATCTTACTTGCTCAGCTGATGAACAAAAATGAAATGACCCCCATCACATGGTGACTGCCTATGATTTGCTGTAGGTTTTACTTGAAAAATATTAAGGAAATCAGTAGTGGCTTTTCAGGCATGACTGTATTAGATGACAAAAGACCTATGAGGAAAAGACAGCTCCAGCCATGTGCAGATTCTTTTAGCTGAGTTGCTTATGCCTATTTTGTTTTAAATACCTCTTTTTCACTTTGCTAAAGATAGTTTGTAGCTGTTCCACTGTTTGTTAAATGCAAAGATTGAGGTGAAGAAGAGCATATTTTCTTCAGGGCTTTAAACTCCCAACTTAGACATTCAGAAAACTTTTAATTTTCTGTTATAATGCTCTCACAGGTTTCTCGTCCATATGGTTCTTTTCAGTATAATTGAGTCTAAATGCCTGTAACCTGAGCACGTTCTCATTACAATTTTTGCTACATAAACTGACCTCAGAGATGATTTATGGCCATTAGACTTTATAGTACAAAATTCAGAACTTCCAAGATATTTGACACAGTATATAAATGGTGTAATTTATTTTACATTAAAGCTAAAATACTTGGATATAGCGAAATATAATGTTCAGATCTGATATGACATTCCTTCTTTTAATTCTGCATAATGCAGGCCTAGAAACTGTACAATCCACACATCACACCATCTCAAGCCAGTCTTTTAAATGTGCAAGGCCAAATTCTCAGTCCAAAGAAAGACCTACATAAAAATCTGCACTGTAGAAGAAATAACCCAAAAGTGAAAGGCTTGTAATTAAGAGAAGTCTCACAGGGTGTCTCTGTGTGTTTCAATGTTCTGCATTGCCCTTCAGTGAACCTTACAATGGTACGAAAGATGTAAGGACACAGGTAACAGATGCTTGGTCAAATCCTTCCAGAACCGTGGAGCAGAGTCAAACTGGGAAAGGTCACATCACTTCTCTTGCCAACCACAGCAGAGAATTTGTCCTTTAATTTAGCATATAATATGTAGTATGGCAAGAGGTTGGATCCAAATAAGTGTGCAGACACTTTTTTCTTGGTATACAACTAAAGTATTGTTAGTTTTTATGGTCCTTTTATGGCATCATAAAAGTTCGCAGTGCCCTTTAGTGGGTAATGGGGAGAATGAACACTGGGCAAATAGCATTGTATATTTTTTTAGGCAAGAAAAATTTATAAAGTCTCCTGACGCTGACACTGAAAATAGCTATGAGTTAATACGTGTTTCATTATGCTTTTTGCAGGTGCAAATATGGCCCAAGGCATAGATGCTGTAAACACTATGGAGATAATTGCATCTCATACTGTATTAAAGTAAGTGCAGAAAAAGTTCAATTGACAAACTCTGGCAAGGACAGGGTAAAAATCTGTAGTCAGGAAAAGCATATGCTTAGGAAGTGAGAAAGGAGCCTGTTACTCATTCTTCTTCTATTGAAAATGTGTCAAGCCTGAAAACAGATTTTCTCAATTTAGGACGGGGTGGTGTGGGGGTTAAAGTTCTCTGGTCTTTCAGATTAGCTGCAGTGAATGAGTAACATAAAATGTGTGGGAAAAAGTGGACTAGTAAGCAAGGCACTTGTTTAACTATGTGATGCACTTCACGGCTGAGCCCACTTGTGACTCCCCCCTAAATAAAGCACCTGGAATGTGCTGCTGTGGCAGGCAGCACAGCCCCTGTTCACGTGCAGCTGCGCGGCTCTGGCACGTCGCTGCCAGGCACTGGGCTCGCTCCCCCAGTCATTTATTTTAAGGGCTTGGGGTAATGAGAGATTGGACACAGTTGCTGCGCCCAGGAAGAGCTGTTTATCTCCGGTGGTATAATTCATCCGCCATTATTAATGTGATCAGCGCATTTTTTTTCAGAGGAGTACTGTGCAGAAATTTGCCTTGGCTGGCATTGGGTTGGCACAGGTGGTACCACCTGCTGTGCCTGTTTTGGGAGTTGGTAAGACTCCAAAAAATCTCAATCACTTAATAGTTGACCCCTTTTTGTATAGGGAGCAGCAAAAATGGATTTGAGTATCTTCAGATGCTTTTGACATATATTACTCATAAAAATAACTTTTCAAAATTAAAATTTCATCTACGGATTATGTTATCTCAGAAAAGCCATGCTTAAATTTAGCATCAGAATAGATCTAACACAACACTGGAATTGTGTCCCTGTCAGTGGAATTGAATAAGGTGCCTGCCTTGTCAATGGTGAGTGCACAGATAGTTTTCACATAAGGCATCTTCCAGCCCAAAACTACGTAGATTTTATTCAAAATTATTCAAAAAGTTCAGCTATAGGGTAAGAATAATGATAGGAAGTGTTGGAGGAAGTTACAAGAGAAACTACGGAGAATAATTTGGAAAGAAAAAGTCAGTATGGTTTTGTGATGTGGTAGGAAAAAGCAGATCTGTATCCAAAGTGGACAAGTAAGTAAATTCATTGGAACCCATGTTATCCTTTCTCAGTAGCTCTGCACATAAAGTCCCTTCCAGTTTTGCTCTTTCCCTTGCTGCAGGCAAGGAAAGTCCATGAGCATGTGCCAAGCCACCAGAGTGAATTTCTAATTCTCACACTTTCTGAAATTTTATTTTGGTAGGCTTTTTCCTCCTTAGTGTTTTCTCCAGACATTGGAGTGTATAAAACGCTCTTTTTTTCCATCACATTGCTTTCCTCTATAAACCCATTTGTGGTTAAAAGCTGGTCAGTAACCTGGAAATGAAGTCATCAGGATTATTTCAAAGGACAGAATTTTGGAGTAGAAGAGAGTCTCTCTCTTGAGACCTTTCAGAAATTCATAGAAACAAAAGAAGAGTCAATTGTCTTGTGATTTTTTTTGCTTTTATTATTTTACAGGGGAACAAGGTAAAAAAAAGGTCTTGAGTTTGAAGATGGGGATGCATTTGTGCATTTTACATACTGTCTGTGGAGTGGGCTTTAAACTGCTTGAGGTCAAAAACAAGTCCTTCTGCTTTTTCTTTCTCTGAATCTGTGGTTGCTCACCACAAAATCTTGCTTTCTTTTCTCTAGGGCTTCATTAGGATGTTTAGCATTGGTTACCTGATCCAGTGTTGCCTTCGGATTCCTTCCACCTTCCGGCATCTGTTTACACAACCATCACGCCTGTTTTCCCTCTTCTACAACAAGGAAAATTTCCAGCTTGGAGCTTTTTTGGGATCTTTCGTCAGTATATACAAAGTAGGCTTATAGCATACAGAAATGACAAATGCCATGTTTTTTATTTCACTTTTCACAATATCACAAAGAGCTAAAAAGTCCAGCTGCTTAGTAGTACTGGTGCTGTTTGCTACAGCATGTCACTGACAAATCCTATACTATTGCAATAATCAAATTGTAAACAGAAAACTAGTCTTCCGTTCCCTGTTCTTTTTCTATAATTTCCAAATTAACCAGATGGATTTTGCAGCGTTGTTTCAAGATCAGGAGATAGGGAGTACTTAGAGAAAGTGAATTCAGATTTCAATGGGAATCACTGGTACACAAAAGTGTTTTAGTGCAGACATAAGTAGTGACTGCAGTAGCAGCAGTGTTGCCAGGGAGAAACCATTTTTAGATTTTGTTGGCTCCCATATCTGGAATTCTTATTTGACACTAAATAGCAGGAAATTGCAGAACATACAATGTGTAGTGAGGCGACATTGCACTTACAGCTTGGAAATCTGCCCTTCTACGGCATTATAAGATGACAGAATGTGAACTGATATGTATTTGTATAGCATTGTTGGAATTAATCTAGTTATGTTTATTTATGCCCAAAGAGAAGGTGGCAAAGCACATGCCCTAAGGCAGAATATATTGCAGTACTGAAGTGGGTTTTGCACTTTTATATACTTAATCACACGTGATTTTTCACCTGTCACTTTATTCACTCTGCAGAGTTAAAATGATTATTATTCAGGGTAAATACAAGAATTTGTAAGGTTCCAGATTTTAAAATTTTTGATGGCAAAGTGCAGATGGGCTGTCCAGCTCAAACTTGAAGGAAAGAACCTCTAGAGAAAAAAGTATTTAAATCGAAAAAGCTGAAAATATTTTGCTGTCCTTAAAAGAGGGTGACATACTCTGACCTTTATTTATTATTTACTTGGCACTGGTGAGGCCAGACCTCAAGTTCTGTGTTCAATTTTGGTCCCATCACTACAAGAAAGACACTGAGGTGCTGGAGCATGTCCAGAGAAGGGCAGTGGAGCTGGGGAAGGGTCTGGAACACAAGTCTTATGAGGAGCAGCTTAAGGATCTGGGGGTGTTTAGTCTGGAGAAAAGGAGGCTCAGGGAGGACCTTCTCACTCTCCACAACTACCTGAAAGGAGGTCTGTCCCTTCTCCTGAATAACAGGTGATGGGATAAGAGGAAATGGCCTCAATTTGCTCAGGAGAGGTTTAAATGGTACAGGAGGAAATCTTTCTTCATCACAAGGGTTGTCAAGCACTGGAACAAGCTGTCCAGGGAAGTGGTGGAATCACCATCCTTGAAAGTGTTCAAAAGGTGTGTGAATGTGGCACTTGGGAACGTGGTTTAGTGATGGACTTGGAGGGTGCTGGGTCTACAGTTGGACTTGATGATCTTATTACCTATCCAGGCTAAATGGTCCTATGATTTTATGATTCTATTGTATGTTATCGTTTACATTTCATGACTTACACAAATTTAGGTTACGTTATATTTTTTTTCCAGTTTGAGATAAGCATGTCGGGCAGCAGAGATTCTGGTTACTCAAAAAAAATTGGACCACAGACAAGAAAAACAGGAAAAGTGTGGTGTATCTTGAATCCAAAGGAATATGCAGTTCTAATTTTTTTTTATATTAATATGTTTTCGTGGTTCCAGAGTTTATTGGATGTATGGAAAAATCTCAAGGGGTTTGGTGTGTAATTGAAAACAGCCTTTATCATGGGAAAGTCTAGACAGCTACAGCAAATGAAGACAATGTGAATTCAAGAGCTTTCATATTAGATTGGTGTTCAAATTAGATTGATCTGCTCTCTGATTTTGAATGGACTGATAGCAGTAAACTGTAAATTAAAACCCTGAAATATTTTGGGTACTGTGTCCAACCCTCTGGATTTTAGGATCACCAGTGCTTTTGAAGCTTGCTCTTTGGTTGTGTTGATATCTTGTGTTTTTGTTGATGTAATTCAATGTTTCTTGATGTGGTAAAAAAGATTACTGAATCAGACAGAACATGTCCCAATAATGAAAATTTCTACAGCTATTAAGAGGTTACAATGTGATTTTACACAAAGCTCTTACAATGGGAAAGTTTGACTCCTCCTATATCAATTAAATTGCCTTTTTTTATAGCAGTCTTACCAAGTGGAAGAATGCATTATCCATGGAATTGTTCAAGGCCAGACTGGATGGGGCTCTGAGCAACCTGGTCTACTGGGGGGTGTCCCTGCCAGGGAGGAGGATTAGAACAATATGGTGTTTAAGGTCCCTTCCAACCCAAACCATTTTATGACTTTATGATTATGGGTATTACCACATTACACTCTTAATTCATACTGTGTGCTGTATTACTAGCTTATAGAGGAATATCTCCAGCATGTGTGTTATGAATGTTACGGGGTTAATCCTGCTTTCCGTTCACCTGCAGGGTACGAGTTGCTTCCTGCGCTGGGTCCGAAACCTTGATGATGAGCTTCATGCACTTGTAGCTGGTGAGTCCATGAAAAGAAGTTTATTTTGCCTATCTTAGGACTCTGCAAATATTCATCTTGTCTGTCCTCCCATTCCCTTTTCAGACTTCTGTGCTGAAAATAGGACTGTGTACGTCAAGGTTGTGTCAGAGTGACAGTGATGTTTCAAGTAGCTTCAAAGAAAGCGTTGCAATTAAAATTGTAAGGTGAATTCAGTCAAATGGTGTGGGGTTTACAGTCAGCTTCAAGGGCAGTATGTTACTGTGTGCACAAATATAAACTTGTCCTTTAGTTTTCAAGTGTAGAGATGTGAAGTGCAAATACTGACCCTTCCGTGTGTGACAGAATACACGTTGGAAATTATGGGCTCCACTGGGCCCAAAGGAGAACGCTTTTGCCATTAAATGTGTGTGGTGGTCCTGGCCCTTCCCTGCTGTTTGTGCATCTGTCACATATTGGAACCTCAGAGGTCCCTTCTCCCACAAAGAAGAGAGAAGTTTGATTCTGTGCTTCTGAGCACTGAAGTACAGATTAGTTTCAGAGTTTCAAAACTCTCTCTTTTCCGTGACACAAACCATATTTGGATGGGCAGCACAGCAACATCACTAAGCTGTGTTGTAGCAAGAGAAACAAGTAGTCCTGTGCAGTATTTGTTGGGCTGACATACCACAGCAGCAACACAAGTAACCATGTTTTTGTTTTCCCATTGTTGCAGGGTGTCTAGCTGGAATTTCTATGATGTTTTACAAAAGTACAACTATCTCTATGTATCTGGTGTCCAAATTAGTAGAGGTAAGTTGTAACCTTTGTAACAGAGGTCTTCATCTATTTTTTCAGGGCAGAAAAAAAATGAACTTCACAGGCTTTGTCAGGCACTTCCAGTAAAATACAGAATTGTGTGGCAACCAGTGTGTTTCAGTATGTGACGTGTGCCAAGAGGCATTTGCTGCCGTGTAGTCTCATTTCTTTCTTATTTTCTGTTCTGTGAATCATTTTAAAAGTCCTTTATCCACTGGCCTCCATGTATATTGTCCACAAATTGTCTTATTCTCCTGATAGCCCTTTATCTTTTGCAGATTTTTTTAAATCTCAAAGTTCCAAGAATGTCTATTCCACCAGAAACATAAATCAGACCTAGTCCTTAATTGCAGATATATTGCCAAAAGCTACAGCTTAACTTCCTGCCTTTGTTCCCTAATTTTGGCATTCAGCAGTCTAAGATAACTCAAAATAGCTTAGGTTTTAGTCTATAGCTGAAGTTGTTTGTCAGTGTGTTTCAACTGATTGAATTCCCAGCTTTGGAACAAACTTTGGTCTAATTACTATTCTTCAGGCTTGAATTATTTCTATGAACTTGTTAAAATTAGGAGCCCAGGAGAAAAGAAGTTACAGAGTTTGGTTATGTTGATTATATTTTGATAACAAACATTTTATTTCTTACTGTGATTTTTTCCATAAAATCAAGACTTAGTCATGTTTATTTCCCCAACAGCACCAGTGGAATAAGTTGAGAATGTTCTCTTACTATGCTTCATCCTGAATCACATATTTGTGCAGACCTTGAGGGCCTCGTTCCCTAGTGATATTTATCCACCTCCATTACCAGAGCAGAATTCACTTAAAAGAACATAAATAGAAGGAACTTTTGTTTTATTATGCATGAAATTAAACATATAAAGAGAAGATATTCTCTGTTTATTCTTGCTCCTTGTTATCCTAGGCCAAGCTCTGAAGGTAGTTCAGATATTAGTTATATAAAAGCAATTGTGAGTTATTCATACTGACTTTTAGAACACCAGTTCCGAAAAAATAATATTATCGTGTATTGCTGATGGTTTTCTCTGGACTTTGAGGCATCATGGCCACAGTGAAATAAGAAAAATGCTGTGTGTTGTTTCTTTCTTTTTCTTTTTTTTTTTACTACTTTTATCATCTTACGCAAGCCAAGGGTAACTGACCATAGAGGCGTGTGCTGCTTTGCAAGGTCAAGCTGTGCTCAGGAAAATAAACTTTACATGTTTTCTCAGAAAGTAAAGTATGTGATTTCAAGCTGTTTAAGAACAGTGAATATTCACTTTGTTGGAATAGTTATTGCATTGTTCTTTTGCTTTTTTAAAATGAAGAATTTAACAAGCAAACTTTGCTTATTTTATCTTAGGATCTGTAACACCAAAGCTGTTGCTAATCCTGTTCTGTGCATTAATAGCCTCTTATTAGATTGATCTTGCATAACTTATAGAGGCTGTCTCAATCACTATCATATTTGTGGACATACAAAAGAATATGTTAATAATGTCAACATGTTTTTTTGAAAATGTAAAAAAGCAAAAAGCTACTTTTATTCAGCATTTTTTGTTTATCTTTATAGACTATATACTTCAAAGGCATTGAAGCAGGGAAAGTTCCCTATTTTCCTCATGCAGACAGCATCATCTATGCCATTTCTACATCAATATGCTTTCAGGCAGTAAGTATGTTGTTCTTTAACAAAACATGAAATTCCTTAACTCAAAGATTGAATGATATGAGGAGTACAGGGACACAGTAACATAGAAAAAGGTAGTGTGATGTAATGATTGCAGCAAGATGCTGGGAACTGGGGGCTCCTGCATCCTGTTTTTGAGTGTCACTGTGGGGAGGTCGTTTTGAGGGCTGAATTTCTCATATGCTTATAGCTGAATATATTATACAAAGAATTCTTTGAAAAAGATCTTAAAATGCATTGACCGCGAAGATGAAACTAAATGTATATACTTCCATAAGCGTGTGAAAGGACCGTTTCTCAAGGAGGCAAAGAATATAATAAAGGATTTTGTGTGGTTTTAGATTAACTGAAAGTTCCCACATTCAGCTGACTTGAATTAATATTGCCAAGTTGAAAAAAAATCTGAAAAAAAAAATAGAAAAAAGCCCTGAAGTTTTATATTTGAAACAAGCAGTAGTTACCTTCTTTTGCACTTCTCAATTCAGTTCCATGCCTTTTCCCTCTGTCCTTTTATCATCTGCTTCAGCTGGAAAAGCAGCTTTTACTCTACTACTCTACTACATCTAACCATTTCTAAACCTTCTGCTGAAACATCCCACTGCATGTTTTCTGGACCTCCATAACTATATTTAATGTATTCTCTCTCAATAAAGAGAGAATACAAAATGACCCTAAAGCAATATTCTGCTGCCTTCTGCTTAACAGGACAGTTAGCAAACACTTCTCCTCTTTCTAACTGTTTGCATATATTTGTGAATATCTCTAAGTCTAGTAGCAAAGTGAACTGATATTTTAGTGCTTGGTATATGCCTGAAATTTTGCAGCATTGAGGTCGCCAACATACTACTCTCAGGGACCATTGTATGAGATTAAAAGACAATAAAGTTCATATGAGAAAACAGTGCAGGGTTTTTTTTCATTACTTAATAACTAATTGAAAAATATATCCAAGACTCGAAATGAATTGCTAGGTTTAGGAGGAAGAAGGAGGGGGAAATCAGGCATCTATGCTGAGTTGTTTGTTATTCACTATATTCATAAGTGACCTGGAAAAGTAATTGAATGGAAAGAGGAGACAACAATTTTGGTTCTAAGACATTTTTTAAGATAATGTAACATGAAATATAAATATGATTACAAAAAATGGTAGATCACAAAAGGCAGAGTAGATGGGGGATAAAGCAGCAGGTAAATTTGGCATCCATAAGTGCAAAATCATGTATGTAGCAGTAATGACTGTTGTTACCTTCTCTGCAGTGAGATGTAATTAAATTGCCACCATTTGTGTAAGATAGTCTTCTGAGAATACCAGTCTGTGCTGGTGGTGATCACAGAGAGCACTGAATTCAGTGGAATGCAGTAAAAGTTATTTCCATAGCAATCCTTTCGGTAGTTTTGGCAACATAATGTAGCACATGAAGCTTTTGCCTGGCACCATCATCTGGCTCTGACAGAATCCTCTCCTTGCAGGCTGTCATGGAAGTTCAGAACCTGAGACCTTCATACTGGAAATTTCTTTTACGACTAACAAAGGGCAGGTATGTAATCAGGGGTGTGTTATGGCTTGTCCAAACATGTCATTGATCACATGCAACTTTCTGTGTCATTCACTGTCAACAGCAGAGCCGTAGAAGTACAAAAAAGCTAATTTCCTGAGGATTTACTTTGCTTTTCAAACGGTTCCCAGTACACTTGAAGCTCTTTGCTGCTGAAGTGACATTGCTGGGTTTAGTCTAATGACAGGAGCAAAGACTTAAATCTCATGAAGACTGCTTAGTATACGAGTATTTTACTTGAAGCCTTTTTTGTCTTTAATTCACTTGGAGGGTGGAATGCTTTCAGATTTCAGTGGAATATGAAGAATCCAGTAAACAACCATATGTGTTGAAAAAATCACTCACTATGTATAGTGACCAACAACATGGAATTACTGTGTGTTTAAAAGCATTACTAGAAATGTTGGAATGCCTCCTAAGAATGCTTTAAAATTTCACTTGTTTTTTTATGGGACATCTGTTTTAATGGGAAATGATTTTTCTTTTTCTTGGAAAAATGAGAAATTGAAAAATGAAAAATTTACACTGAATTATCTTAACTGGATATTTTTTCTGTTAATTGCTGCAAGGATCTAAAAAAAATTCCTTTTTAAAATAGATTTTGCTGTAATTGATTTATGAAAATACAATTTAATGAAGTGTACACTGTTATCCTAGTGCAGTATGTGGCAGAAACAAGGCATCCAGATCTTGATATAGATCAGTTTATGAATGGGATTAGAAAAGGTAACATTTGTTGTGACAACAAACTCTTCAGACTATACAACTGGAAGTGAAATCAGAGGCCAATCCCTGGGCCATGTTGAACCTACACTCCCCATGGCACAGTGCACACATGAGGTGGCTGAATATGTTCCTAGATGTAGTGGGAAGTTTTCTTGGAATCCTGGAGGCAGTCTGCAGACAACCTCTGAGGCCACACAACCATGATACAGGGGATGATGTCAGTGCAGATATCCAATTTTGGCTACATTTTTCCATATTGTCCTAATCCTAAACTTGCCTTAGTTGAAAGAGAGGAAGGAAAAGAAATTCTGTTCTGCCCGTTTATTTTATCTAAAGCAAATATCTGTAATAATAGTTTTGACACTCTCTCCATAGAGGCAATTTCTTTTGACATTTCATAAGCTTTTCAGTCTATAGTTTTGAAGAGTAAAGAAATGGAAATATGTTGTAACACCCATAACATTGTCATCCAGATGTGGACAGGCAGGGTCAGAGTTTGCTCTGCTGGAATGAGAGTGAACAGTAGTATATTTTGGTTTGACCTTTTATTTTTTGTGGAATTAAAAGTAGAAGGGGATCCTCCCCCTTTTTGCAAGTTGTGTTATATGAAGTATACCTACACAAAGCACTATTAGTCACATTGGTCAAATATATATTTTTTTAAAAATATTTATTTCCTGAGATGAATAACTTGCAATCTCTGAACAGTGCAGGCTTCAGCCTGCATTTCAGAGATTTTGGTAGTCTTTCATGAAATTAAATAATTTTAACAATAATTCCATTTTTTCATAAGTAAATTAATCTTGCATTCATGCTCTCTTGTCTTTTCTTTTTCAGGTTTGCTCTCATGAATAGAAAAGTTTTAGATGTATTTGGTACTGAAGCATCTAAGAACTTCAAGGATTTCACACCTAAGCTTGACCCAAGATACACAGTTGTGCCACCAGAGCTACCACTAGAGCTGTCTTGAACACAACAGTGTGGCTTGTCTTTGAATGTGATTAGCATTTTGTCCTGAAAAGTTAATTAACTTGACAGTCGTATATATGGAGGAGGGCTAGGGCTCCACTTCAGTATTATTTCAATGAGAAATGCTTTTTACCAATCAAAAATACTGAAGCTTTGCAGGGAGGTGTGGCTTAGTGATTAAGCCCCTTCCATAAGCAGAAAATATTTCTGGATTACTGTAGTTCGTTGACAGTATGTAGAATCCTGAATGAATTAAATGAGTAATATATTTAGTGAAGAGAAGTAAAATATGCATCATAATTTCAAAAATTCTGTAGCTCATACCAGTAGAATATTTCTTGGTGAAACTAAAAGTAATTCTTAATTTACAAAGAAAGACAACTGTCATAGTTTAGGTCCAAATTTTTACCTGGTCTTAAAACTGTTGCAGGTGGGTGAAAATTCCTCCTTGGTTTTCTAAATTGTGTCACTGATTTGTTTCAGAAGAGCCACCACCCACTCATTAGTTAAAATTAGAATATTTTTACACAGCTGTGGTTGCAAAATAAGGCATTCCTTAGGAAAAGAAAATGCATACTGATTCAGAAATCACATTCCAGAGCTGTAAATTCCACTGATGATATAGATAACAGACAAGGAAAACAAGAAGTTGGTCCCGGTGGCTGCTGCGCCCCGAGGAGCAGCGGGTGTGGTGGTCAGCATCTGCCAAGTGGAAAAGGACAAAACTGGCAGAGGAAGGAATGAAGCGTTCCAGCCTCTGAGATGGTGCTGGAAACAGCAGACAGTTACAAAAATAAAAAAGCCAAGAACAAAACAAAACACACACACCCCCAAAATATACTGTAGTGAGATGTTTGTTTTTAAAAGGGCTTGACCTTGTCACCTTTGATGGCATCAGGTTGTTTGTCAGGCTGCAACACCAGCCAGTGTTTCAAGCATTTCTTTAGAGGAGAGCTGACCCTGAGGTTAGACTGTTACAATAGAACAGTTTTGACAATCATATCAGTAGTGGTTTTTTCTTGTACTCAGTGAAGAATGGTTTTCCATCAGGCCATCAGACAGCCACGACTGGCGCAGTTACATTAAATTTGATGTGGTACTCAATGCAAATAACTACCTACACAAAGTCCATCTCATTTTTACCCTGCCTGTTTCTTCAGATTTGTGTTCTAAAGCAAGACCTTGACATGCTAATTGCTTTTTTTTTTTTTTTTGCTGTTTGGGTTTTTTTTAATTAGAATCAATTCAGACAATGCTGAATGATGTTCATTACCCTAGAACTTAATGAAAAGATGGACTATATTGACATTCAACTGAAAAGAGGTGATGAGATAAGCCAGGGAATTGAAATTGCAGTAGGTTGCATGTATTTTAAAAAGAAAAGAAGAAATCAGTGTTTTATTGGAAGTCTTTGTCAACTTATATTGATTGGACTAATAGACTCTGTCTTGTAACACTGTAATCCTACCCCAGACATAAGCATATTTTAATTGAATACCAAATATGCAGTAATTTTAATCAGATTTACAGATTGTCATGAAAATTGTACCAATTTGTGCACAAAATCTGCTTCTTCATCAGCTACACTAACAGTGATGCCTTATCACTGTTAGGAAAGGTGCTTCATCCTATAAAACAGTGGTTGTCCAAGTTAGTGTGAATAAAATTCTGCAAGCTAGTTTGTATGCAATATTTTATTGCTTGAAAAATACTATATTAAAATGCCTCAAAAGGAAATAAAAGTTAATTCAACAAGAACTTTAAAATGATAGTGTTTTTCCACTGGAATATGGTCTAAAATATTTGACCATGTAAAGTCTGAGAAATTATATATTTTAGGTGGTATATTAGAACTCACACTCTATATTATGAATACTTTCTGGTGTAACTATATACCATTCTCAAGCTTAAAGATATTTTATAGATGGATTAAGTTTCTTCACTGGAATGACAATTGTGATTGTTTCTCTATTTGAGGGGGTTTTTGAAAAAAAAATAAAAATCCAAGAACTACATCTCAGCAGCTAAACAACAGTTTTGTCTATGTTTCTTGCTTCCAAAATTCACAGTCCTTGTTTCGAGTTATTGTCATGTAATATAAAAAGAAATTAAAATTTTTTAAATTATTTTTATTCAAATCAAATATATGTAAGAGAAAAAAAAATAAAGGCCTAATGTTCTTCCCAATAATAAAGAGTTGCTGCTTGAAAAGGTGACTTTGTCCAGGTTGTTGTTAATAAGCTCCTTGGAGTTGTAAGTGAAATGGAGTCATAGGATCAAAGAATAGTTTGGATTGGAAGAGACCTTTTAAAGGCCATCTGGTCCAATTCCCCTGCAGTAAGCAGGGTTGCCTTTCACTAGACCAGGTTGCTGAAAGTCCCACCCAACCTGGCCTTGAATGTTTCCAGGGAATGGGCATTCACCACCTCTCTGGGCAACCTGTGCCCGTGTCTCACCATCCTCATTGTAAAAAGCTTCTTTCTTATATCTAATCTAAGTCGATCCTTCTTCAGTTTAAAACTATTAGCCCCTGAAGTATTCCTTGGTGGTGGAGGAACACCAGGCATGTGACTGAGCATCTAAATTGTAGGTATTGCACAATAAAGTCCTAGTGCAGAGTAAGGGATGAGGTAATGCCAAAGCAGTTCAGCTGACAATTTCAGCTCTCTGCTTCCACAGGTAATCATGTAATATGAGTTGATACTGTTAATGTTTCTTTTTCAAATAGGAACCCACACTATCAGATCTGCTGGCAGGGAAGAGCCACACGCCCTCAGCTCCATCTGCCCTGTGGCCAGACGGTTGGGACGCATGTGACTGAAATGGCAGCGTTTTCTGCCACCTGATGTGGCACAGCCGGTTACTTGTTGATCATATGATGGGAGTCTCTTTGATCACATCAAACTTCTTGCAGAGGGGAATACAGGGGGAAGTTTGCTCAGGAGATCGTGGGAAGTGGTGGGTCAAACTGAAATGTCACAGTTCTGTGGTAGAGGTTTGTGTGTCCTTAGAGAGTCTGCTCAGGACAACAGTGCTTGGCTCCCTGCAGGCATCTTGGGAGGCTGCTGCCTCATCTGTGGCTCCCAGAAGCAAGCATGCCTGTGCCATGCAATTTTTTCACCTCTCCCTGAGGTTTTTTGCATGAAAGGCTTCTCTGGAGCTCATCTCTTTCCCCACTGTTGCCCCTCACTGTGCATCTCCCTTTCTCTGTAGCTGTAGTCCCAGCTACACACAGACCCCCATGCTCCCTGTCAGCAGCCTTTTGCCCCAGTTCCTCTTGGTTCTTTATCCCTCCCTCACCTCTGCCCATCCTGCTGTTAGCTGTCCCCTGTCCTCTCTTACAAGCTGCAGTGACAGCCCTTGGGTGTCTCCTTTTGTTTCTCCTCTGGAGTGGCTCCTTCACGGGGCATCCATGGCAGTGCTTGCTCCTGCTGGAGGGAGCAGGCAGACAGGGATGCTCCCTCATGTACCCATTTTTTTCTGCCACCCTGGACTTTTGGTTGGCAGAGCTGCTTTAGAAGCAGTGGAATTCAGCAGTCCAGATCTAGAGTTTGCCCCTCCCAATCCATGACATTCTGGCCATGACTAAGGTACTTGTGCAAAATCCCGCAGTGAAGATTGCAGCCATTCTTCGATGATGGATAATCATTAATATGTTTTGCCTGCCCTCTTTGAGCTGCTTTTCAGGCTGTTTGAGATTGCTTCCATTGCAGACCTTCACCTCCCAGTCCTTGTTGGAGGTGGTGATGAAGGTGTTGGCATCTGCTACTGAGACCCACTAAATGAGAGGATTTTTATTTTTGTTCCAGACTCAAGTCAAGCATGAGGCTGAGATTGCTGCAGATTTTTTTCGATTTCTGTGTGGTAGGTACTTCCAGCAGGGAGTGCATGAAGGTATGTAGAAATTTTCATCTTTTAGAAAGCTATTAACTAAAACAGAGAGTGCCTACAATGAAACATTTGCCACCTCAGTTCATGAGGGTGATGAGTAAAACATCAGATCTGCTTCAGTGTAGATGGAGCAGTTTCACTACTGAATGTAAAAGTGTGAGTGTCCTTGTGTTGCCTCACACCTGGGTCTCCAGGACAATCTGAGTTCTGCCTTTTGTTGGTGACATCTCTCCAGGCAAGGTTGCTCTGAGAAAATACAGGTTTCTATGGAGTGGTCAGCTAGGTCCATGTTCCTCATCACTTCTTGATCACAAGGAGTACCAAGATGCCTCCAATAATATGGATGAGCTGTTCTAGTATCTTCCACACCTCTCACAGCAAACCTGGGAACCTTTTACCCCACACTGCTTAGAGGGGACACTTCTGAGAACTGTCAGTAAAGACTCAAAAGTAATTTTCAGGAAACTTGTCGGGTCATTTCCCCCTGAGAGTTTCCCTTCACTTCCCTTCTCAGACCTCCATTCTTTCTCTGTTTCACTGGGGTTTTTTTTGAGGACATGGGAAGGGTTTTTTTCCCATGTGTGGTGACATCCCAGGCAGCGGAGTCTGCTGTGGTGTGAGCCCAGCCCTATGCTCAGAGTTAAAAATTTGGGATAGCTTGCATGAAACTTCAGGTTTCAAATTGGCCAGAAGAAAATATTTCTAGACAAGTGGTCTCTGGGTGCATGTGCACTGACAAGGCACAAAAGACAGCAAGAGCATCAGTGATGCCTATAAGGAGCTTTTAAAAATTACTTTTTTTTTTTTTTCACAACCCCATTTAATATGGATTGGAGGCAGGACCCAGGCTCTCTATGGCTGGACTCAAATGATTTTAGAGGTCTTTATCAACCTATGTGATTCAGTGACTCTGCATCAGGGTAATGAATCCTTGCTGTGATGTAGAAGACACACAGGACTACAAGGAGGACAGGATGTAGCAAAATGCAGTTGGGGTCAGAAGAGTCATTTTGGTGGCTGTAGCTCTGTGTCTAAACACTGGTCTGGAGATTTCCATTTCCAGACTGGTTTTTTTAAGGAGTGAGCACTTCCCAAGAAAACTGCCATTTCCCTCACTCACGTCCCTGTGCTGCAATGGATGGATCCAGCACTGGTGGGTACTTGAAGGTTACTCGATTTGTGGGGGGTGGGTGTCTCACAAGTAACCTCTTTTTACAAAGCAAATGAATTTTCTCCCACACCTTTGAGAATGCAACAGAAGAATTTGATATTTCCCTTGACCTATACAAGGTTTTATGGGTTTTCTTGTTATTTAGTAGAAGATCCTGAATGTTTTATTTTTCCTGTAGATACATTAACAGTAAGATTTGAAGCTATAATTTTTCCCCCATAAGAAGCCTAAAATGGCCATTGTGGATGTACTGGCAAAATCACTGAGTACTGTCCCTTGCCTTTAACCACACTGAAATGGGATCACAGCACTCACCTTTTGCAGCTGGTGGATTATGTCTTTCCATTTCCATCAAAGAGGATACTTGTCTTACTAACACGTTGCTTTGAATGTGGCAAGCAGAAATGTGAATTAGAGCCTACTTTGATCTTCAGGATTTTTTTTTCCCTGGCAAAGGCCAGGCAGTTTTCCACTTGCTAATTAAAACAAAGAGCAGTCAGAAGAATTTTAAATATTAATGCCAAGATTTTACCCAGGGTGGAAGAATCTGGTTGGAAATTCAGGGGAATGATTAATCTTATCTTGCCAGTGGAATGCAATCGATGTTTTTCCCTTCAGCTGCCACAACAGAGATGTGAAAAACATTGCTGTGGCTGTTGGAGCAGGAGCTGACAGGACTGTTCCCAGGACTGCTTGGAGGTTACTGAAAACCTAATCACACAGGGTCAGGAACAAATGTGAGGCTTTTGGTCTGTATTTTATTAGTATTTTAGAGAGAAAGCCTGCTTTCCCATTGCAGGCAGCAAAAGGTTGCAAGAAGGGGCAACTCCTGGGAAGGAGTGAACACACCTGGTGTGAGAGTCCTACGTCAAAATGTTGCTGCTTGGACCAAATTGATACAAACGTTAAAAAAAAAAGTTCTAAAAACCCCAGAAATGTTNATGTTGTTTTGCTCATTGTCTATTGGCTGTGAAAAAACCCTCAAAATCAGTCATTTACAGCCCAGGTCACTTGCGATTATATTCACAAACAGACTGAACATCTCAAACCATCTTGCACCAAAAGTTTCTTGCTTCTCCTTGGAAACAAAACATACTATCCTTTACACAATTTGAAACCAAGTCAGAACGTGACCCCTTGGATCACCCGTCACCTCTTCTGGATGGTGCCCATGGCCCTGTGAGAGTAGTGGGGACAGCTCTTGGCTGACCATGCTGGCTGTACGGGGGCGAGGTACTAAAGGTGACCGAAAGATCAGCTCTAACTACACTCAAAGGCTTGCAAAACGCATTGACTCATGAGGTGCAATTCTTACCCAATTGCCATAGCTGCTCTGTGGGTTTGAGGCTGTATTATCAGTGCATATCAGTTCACCCAGAAGAGCTTTGGGTACTGTGTAACAAGGAACAATCACTTGGACAGAAGTCACCTCCCAGCTTGCCAGGCACCAGAGGCACCAACCCTTGTCCCTGGTAGGATATGATCTGTCTGTTAGCACTCATATTTACCATTTCTCACTGGCTTGGTGAGAGATTCACCAGGTGGGTGTATTTCCACATTCCTAGAATGTACCCTGGCTGATGCCTACAGTGCTCTGGGCTTATGGAGCCATGGCAGAAACCAGGTGTATTTCCACCAGCCCCATATTCAGTAGTGCCTCCCTAAAAGGGGTCCTGTCCCTGTGCCTTTACCTAATCCCTCTATGTTTCTGTTACGCAGTGCTCTGTGTGAGCCCCATCAGAGAATCAGAATCATAAAATGGTTTGGGTTGGGAGGGACCTTAAAGATCATCTACTCTCAACCCCTCTGCCATGGGCAGGACAGCTTCCACTAGACCAGGTTGCTTAGAGGCCCATCCAGCCTGGACTTGAACACTTCCAGGGATGGGGCATCCACAGATTCTCTGGGCAACCTGTTCTAGTGCCTCACCACCTCTCAGTAAAGGATTTCTTGCTAACATCTAATCTAAAGCTCTGCACTTCTAGTTTAAAACTGTTCCCCCTTTCTTATCTCTATCTACCCATATAAAAATTTCCCATCATTCTGGGAATAGGAAGGCAACTAGGGAACTTGAGGCATCCTTGCTGGGGCTCTCCTGTGGAAGTCCTCTGCATGGAGCTGCTCTAGGCCTCATGGGCCACAGCTCAAATTTTTTTATTAATGTGCTTTTCACCATTATCAGTCAAGGTGGGTCTGTCATCAGGGTGACTTGGAATAGGACTGCTTGGTCACATTTGGAAGGACAGCTCTGGCACAACTGAGTCAGTCAAACCTATTGTTCTGCGATGAGTTGTCAGAGTTTGCTTTGGTTGCATCTTTAAAAGCATATGGCCTTGATTTCCCAGCTCCTGTACAGGGAAGATGAAGAAATCTTGGTTTGCTACAACAGTTCAGCTAAATCCTCTGCAGGGTCACACTGACAGCGAAGAGGTGTCCTGGAAATCCTGTTTAGTCAGATGCTCTGCGTCACAAACTCCAGTGAAGCATAAATTCCATCCCTATCTTTGGTCCTCAAAGCAAAGCAGTCTTGCTCATGCAAGGGATGGTCAGGGCAGTGAAAAAGCTGGTATGTGCCTCCATAGCTCTACTTCATGCTTGAAGGCTTACTAAGATCAAAAGACACCTCCCTTCATATGTGTTTTTCCGGATGGGACCAGCAGCAGAACAGCTTCATATGCACAGGAACACTCTGCTGGAATCTGGGCAGGAAACCACTGGCCACAAGAACAAATTTGGGATCATTGAATCCAAGGCCACTCACCACCACAGGTTTCCTCTGATGGTTTGGGGTCTGTTTCTCAAGGAGCTACTGGAGTCGGCCAGGGACTGAGCTGATTAGACTGGTCCCAGCAAACAGGACTGAGCCAGACTTGCCACTGCCATCAGAGCTGTGCCCGGCAGCACCACACGATGTGGAACACACAGAACAAATCTGCTCTGATGGAAAACCTCCCCCTTTGATAGTGCCCTTCACAGGCTAGACTGCCTGGGAACTCAGCTCCGTGGAGTCTTTGATGGTCAGCTGTTTATAAGCATGACCTCAGGCTTCATGTGTCTCTGGGAAAGAGAGGGAGCCTGAAAAGCAGCCTTTACAGTGCTTCTATGGGAAGCTGAATGCTGAAGTCTTTCTCACCTCAGCTGGAGTTTCTGCTCACCTGTCTGTCCCTCCTCATCCTCATGGTCTTTGTTCAATCCCACAGCAACTTGAACCTGCTGAAGATTATCTGCATCCCAGCTCCAGAGCATGTACAATCCAAAGATGATCCAACAGGGCGAGCTCAGCCTTTTTGCTCAGCTGGGAACAGCAGCAGTGGGGCTGCCCTTCTCAGCTGAGGATGTGCTTGACTGTAATGCTGTCTTTGATCTGAACGCAGACAGGGATGCTGGGCAGGAATTACTGCTTGCTCCAGCAATCAAAATACCACTCAGCATGGGATTAATTTTTGATTCCATGAGCTAGTTTTAAATTATTTTGCTTTAATAAGTTGGGGTGGGAGGAGAATATTCTCACAGAGATGAGAGTGAGTCCAAATAAAACAGCATGTGTAGCAATGCAGAGTGATTTTCCTCAGAGCCTGGGGGAGCTGAGGCCGCATTTTCAGATCTTAGCTCAGATCCTTAGAACAAATCTTTCTTTGAGTTCTTGATTCTTAAAAGTTTTCTATGCGAAAAGAATGACTGACCTTTTTCTTACTCTGGTGGGAAATGTTGCCCAAGACTTGACAATTAAAGTGCTTTATGCCATCATGTGGAAACAAGATCTGCCTCTGCTCCTGTCAGCTCTCTCCTGCAGTAGATAAGAGCACAGATTAGACTCCTAAATGACTTAGGAGTCTCATTCTCCATTTTTTGGAGCTTCCATTCAAATCATGATGCTCAAAATCCACCCCAGCTGCCATTTAACTTGCTATTTGTGTGCTCTTTTCAGACGTGAAGATCTTTGAGGACCTTCTGTGCTGCCACTTTTCTTGCATGGATTTCCTCATTTGTATGTATCACATCTCAACTGTGACAGTAATGAGTCCTGCCTCCCACATGTCAACAGGAATGCAAGGGTCCCTTTGCCAAGGCCAGACCTCTGAGCCAACAAGAAAACAGTCCAAAGGGAATGAGTTCTGACCCATGCAAACTCATGTCCCAGGACCTGCTGTGTAGTGGTTGGTCCTGGACAACAAATGTCAAGGAGTTTGCAAACAAATTAGGCTGAAGATCCCACCTGTTTCTGGCCCAGCAACATCCCCTCTCACCCTTCACTTTAGGGATACGTAAAGCTGCCCATCAGAAAGGAATCTGGGAGTGCTGGTTGACAGCAGCTGAACATGAGCCAGCAGAGTACCCAGGTGGCCAAGAAGGCCAGTGGCAACCTGGCCTGTATCAGCAATAGTGTGGCCAGCAGGACCAGGGCAATGATGGTGCCCTTGTACTTGGCACTGGTGAGGCTGCACCTCAAATCCCATGTTCAGTTTTGAGCCCCACTACAAGAAAGACATTGAGGTGCTGGAGTGTGTATAGAGAAGGGCAACAGAACTGGTGGAGGGTCTGGAGCACAACCCTATTGAGGAGGAGCTGAGGGAGCTGGGGTTGTTTAGCCTGGAGAAGAGGAGGCTCGGGGAAGACCTCATCGCTCTCTACAACCACTTGAAAGGAAGTTGTAGCCAGGTGGGAGTTGATCTCTTCTCTCAAGTAACAAGCAATTGTCCAAGATGAAAAGACCTCCAGTTGCACCAGAAGAAGTTTAGACCAGATATTAGGGAAAATTACTTCATGGAAAGAGTGGTCATGCACTGGAACAGGCTCCAGGAAAATGGTTCCTGGAAGTGTTCAAAGAATATGTAGATGTGCTGCTTAGGGACATGGCTTAGTGACAGACCTGGCAGTGCTGGGTTAACAGTTGGACTCAACGATCCCAGAAGTATTTTCCAGCCTTAATCATTGCATGATTCTGTGGGGAGGGACAGGGTTTCCTGCACCTCCAGCACTGCTGAGGGGTGGCTGCGCCGCTCGCTGCAGAATAGAGGGCTGTGAGAAGGGCTCAGTGGAGCTGCACGGCAACCCTAGCTGGCAGATTGGCAAATATTTCATTGTCATTTAGACTTGTCAAGGCAAGGCTTGTCCCTTTGTTTTCACAGGAAGTTTCTGATTCCTAGTTGTCGCTTTCTGCCGTTAAAAGGGAGGAAAGTGACTCATGGAGTTTCCTATTGGCCTGAGGAGATATGCAGCGAAATTGCTTGCTGGGGACTCTGCCCAGACAGCCGAGCGCCTGGCAGTGAGGGAGAAAGCAGGCAGAGCTCTCAGATTCATTAGCACGGCTGCAAATTAATTGCCTGAACCAGTAATGCACATAAACACATTTCTCTTGTGGGCTATCATTCTAGGAGGGCGCAGTGCTGCTTTGCCAAGGGCTGCAATCAGACAGGGTGATATGTATTTTATAGCTTTAACCTCCATAATTTACTGCACAGACAAAGCAGGGGAGGAAACCGGATGTGTGTGAAACAAAGATGGATGTGCCCATTTCCTCTCACTCAGCCCTTGGTCCACTCTCTGGAAATCACTGCAAATTCACTGGGAAGTTCACAGACTATTGTGCTAACAGGCCCATGCTGACTGTGGTCCCCACTGCACCCAGGCTTCAGGGCATGGCATTTTCCTGAGGGAAACCTTGCTGAGAGGACATACTCTGCTCTCATGAACCTCCTTTTACTGCTTCTTTAAACAAAACCACCTTTTTTGCCTTTCAACTGAAGTAAAGGAGGGAAACAAGTCACTACCATGTGAGGGAAAGCAGCTCCTCATGACATATTTGAGATTTCCAAAAAAATTACAATGGGCTGTGTGGACCTGTGTTAAACTCCACAGGGAAGACAGTATGTTTTGTGACAACAAAACCAGGAAGCAGTATAAATTGTACAGCCTTATTAGAAACAGGGAAGGGAGAGGGAGGGGAGAGGAGAGGAGAGGAGAGGCTGGAGTTCCTCCTTGTACAGGGACATGTGAAGCAGATTACATGCTACCCCTCATGTTTAATTTTAGTTTGCCTAAATGCTCTGACCTTATGCACGAAAAAGTGGATCAGCATTGAGTGGTAGGAAATGAGCATGGACTCAAGCAGCTCTACTCCTGTGAGAGGTGGGCACATCAGTACATGAATGTGGCATCTTTTGAGCAGGTCCAGGGGAACCTCTCTTCCTACTCTCCTGCTGTTCCTGTGTCTGAGAAAATGTCCCTTTTTAGGGAAATCACTTGTCCCTCATCCAGAGACCCTGGGAGAAGCTCACTCTTACAAACTGCAACATGCCAGGAACATGCCATAGTGATTGTCCTCTGCTCCCTTCTCCTTTTAGAGGTTTGTTCCAGTTGAAAGAACTGAGGAAAATGCAGTTTCTTATTACAGCCTCAGTTGCTTGTGCTCTCCAGCCACTCAGCCTTTGCCTACGTGACTGTCAGGAACACTCAGATCCAGCCCTGCTTATTGCTTGGTCTTCCCCCATGGAAAGCAAAGACTCTTAATTTTCCACAGATGCCAAGGCAAGAAATACCTCCCTATCAATAAACATATTTCCAAAACTCTGCACCCAGGAATCTCTCACATCACTAATTTCCCTGATGCCATGGAATGGCTTAGGCACATACACACATGCAGATGACCATAGGGTGGGGAACAAAAGGTTTGGGACTTTGCTGACTTTGCTTAGTTTTGCTTCATGCTATTTAATTTGATGGTACAGTGGGAAGGCACATTTGATTTTCTTTTTTAATCAAAGGAGAATACAAAGAAAGTACATTTTTAATAGAGATGAAGTATGCATGTATTACTCTCCCATCAATGCTTTATAAAATCTGTACTGCTGAGAGCTGATAGTAATCTTTTTCTGGTAAAGATACTTTTATTACAAATGAACCATAGGAACGGAAATGACAGAACTAAATTACCTCTGACAAATAAATGGTGATCAAACTAATTTCTTCCATTAATGCATGCTTCCTTGCATCTCCTCTACTGACTACCTATGAGAAAGATTTTTTATACGAAGTCCTGCCCTATTGAAGTCTTTGAATACCCTGGGATCAAAATTTTACCTTCTGATTTTTGGGTTGTCTCTATATGAACAAAGAAGTATGAAATATGTTTTGCTCTGGATGCAGCTTTGCCTGATGCAGCTGCAAAAGACTTCACTCCGGCAAGAACTGGATTGTATTGAGTGCATGAGCTGGACCCGGAGCCCACCCATCTCTTTAGAAACCTTCACTCTCACTCTGTGATGACCATAAAAGCTTAATGATTTGCGACTGTTTATAACACACCAAAAAGCAGAGATCTAATTTGGTACATATGTTCGTTTTCAGATGACTTGCCTAGATGTAGTTGGTCAGTGAGCCCTGTCAGGGGGCAGGACAGGGGCGCTCACCAGATGATTTCCCCACACGGTAGGTACCGGGGTGCTGGTGGGTGTCAGTGTGTTTGATCCTGGGCATTTTTCAGTGCAGTGAGTGTCACATTTTGCCTCCTTGAACCCCCCCGATGGAGGTGAGCTGCCACCACCACCACCTGGGCTGACAAACCATAGTTTGCCCATGGCAGGGCTGCACTGAACCTAAGCAATAGTGCCATCACAGGAGGACCAAGAGGAGTTCTGTTGTTTCTTCAGGACGAACCCTTCACCTGGAGTCACATGAGAACAAAAGTACCCAGTAAGTATTTCTAGGTCTGGGTCTGCTATGCTGACCTTCATTTGTGAGATTTTGGTAGAACAAGGCCTTCCCTTGCTTCATCTTGGCAGAGTGCTAAGCCAGATCCATGTTCTGCCATGAGGGATGCTCCAGCAAAGTGTGTAAGCGGGGGCTCAGCCCCACCATCATGGACTGGCTGATGCTCATTTGTCGAGCTTCAGCTTCCCACTGCTGTCTTCTCCTGCATTTGGAATAAGCTGGGTCCTCTGCAGGACATGGCTGGGGTCTGGTCCATCCCTCCAAGCAGTTGGCCCAAGTTACCCAATTTTCTGAGCAGCTCCTGGATGCACAGAGACTAATGGGCACACATCTGAGGACTGTGATAAAGACCCAGAGGGTGGGGGATCTTTAACAACTTTTTCCAGGCACATCAACATCTATACCTGTCCTGCAGAACTGGCTGCACCCTCCTAGTGCATGCCTGGAGCTGAGGTGGGAGAAGTCATTGGAAAGAGTCTTTGACAATCTCACCATTGCTGAGTACAGAGGGACAATCACTGCCCTGGCCCTGTTGCCACACTATTGCTGATACAGGCCAGGATGCCACTGACCTTCTTGGCCACCTGGATGCACTGCTGGCACATGTTCAGCAGGCTGTAGTAAAGGAGGAAGGAAAATAAGAAAGCAGTAGAAATAGAAGTAATTGGAAAGAAATGGAATAGAAATAGCACACTCCCTTGCTCTCTGTGTTTGGAGAGCAAGACTAGACAGGCCAGAAGTGAGCAAGCCTGCTGCTGACAGACAGGGGAGAAACAGGAGATGTAAATTGTATTTATATAGGTGCCAGTCAAAGCAGACAAATGCTCAGCAGGCCTGACACTGTGACAAACCAAACCAGGCAGGATAACTTTTTTTTTTTTTTTAAATCACTGAAAAAAAAAGCCAATATGGTCTGGAAAGAATTGGAAAGATATTATTTCCTGGTTCTCCTGGGAACGTGAGCTGGAATACTCTGTGCCTGTTGCTGTCACCAACATCTATTGTAAGAAGACCCTGAGTGCCAGGTTACAGAAACCCAGGCTGGGAGCACGTGGACTGGAAGAGCAGCTGAGCTGTCCATTTTAGTTTGTTGTAGCACCCTTGCCCTCCTCCTTAGGATGCAGGTAAACAAGGAGAAAGCCAAGTTACACCCTGCAGCATCTGTGAAATACCATGCCCTACCAGAAAGCTGAACACCTTCCACTTGCAGAATTGATATATTTTCCTGTATGAGCATTGCTGTTTGTTACATTGGTTTTGTTTCAAACTGTTTGACACATTTCTCTTGGTAAGGTTTATGGGATAAATGTTCTTTCTCTGCAGCATGTGAAAGGGCCGTGGATGACAGCTGAGGAGAGCATCCCCTTAGCTCATGGGGACAGCAGTTCTGTGAGTCACAGGGCCATGGGAGGCTGTATGACACTCCTTGACTTGTCCTGTGTCCTGTTCCTCTTTGGAAGGGCACCAACTGTGCTGAAACATTTTTTTAAAAAGCCATAATTTTGCACCTTTTTTTTTTCTTAGCTCCAAAGACACATAAGGTTTTCATTAGCAAAATAGAAATTGAAAAGTTTTTTGTTAAAGAGGTTTTTTTTTAAAAAATCAGGTTAAATGAGGTATTTGCTATAGGTACCCGGGCAAGCAGCAGCACCAAACATCTTCACATCACAAAAGAGAAGTCAGCCAAGGTGACTGCTCTCTGTGTGATGTCTTTGCTTTCATTCTCCCTGTCCTCCTTGGCTTCTGCTACATTTTGGAGCTTGAACAATTGGCATGGTAGTGGGACCAGGAGAGAGGCCATTGAGGAGAGGAGAAGGGATGGAAGCCAATGCTTTGATGAGGCTCTGAAATCAGCTCAGACGAGCCAAGGGAGCAAGAAAAATGGGCCAGCCGGCACGCTGTTGCCCTGCTGGTGGGCTTCTCTTGGGCAATGCTCCTCCCTAGCTTTGTCCACCCTGGTCTGCTGCTTATCCTGCAGGCATCCCAAAGGCAAAGACTGGTCATGACATGCTGTGTTTGGGGTTTGCATGGCAAGGTTTCAGTAGTGGGGGCAGGGGCTACAGGTTTGGCTTCTCTGAGAAGCTGCTGGAAACTTCCCCCATGTCCAACAGAGCCAATGCCAGCCAGCTCTGAGATGGACCCAGTGATGGCCAAGGCTGAGCCCACCAGAAACAGCAGTAGCACCTCTGGGAAAACAGATTTAAGAAGGGGAAAAAAGTGCTGTGCAACAGCAGCCAGAGAGAGGAGTGAGACTGTGTGAAACTCTTGCCAGGACCTGTGGCCCTGTGGAGAGAGGAGCTGAAGCTCCCACCATGGGGGACCCACTCTGGAGCATTCTGTTCCTAATGAACAGCACTCTGTGGAAGGGATCCATGCTGGAGCAGTTTGTGAGGAACTGCAGCCCATGGGAAGCACTCAAGTTGGAGAAGCTCACGGAAGACTGCCTCCTGTGGGAGGCACTCTATGCTGGAGCAGGGGAAGAGTGTGAGGAGTCTTTCCTTTGAGGAGGGAGGATAAGCAGAGGCAATATGTGATGAACTGACTGCAGACTCCATTCCCCATCCCCCTGCCCTTCTGGGTGAGAGGAAGTAAAGAAAATGAGGAGTAAAGTAAAGTTGAGCCATGGAAGAAGGGTAAATTTTATGAATTTTAAAGTTTGGGTTTATTTCTCCCCTTATGGTCTGGTGAGCCGTCAGGTGGGTTTTCCCCACAGCCGGGCCTGTCTGTGAGTTTCTGCAACACGTCTCAAGGTCTTAACCCACCATTAGGCATGATGGTACAACCCTTGTCTTAGGGGAGATGGGGATTTTGAGGGCATTTTGGACATATGTCTGGAAGGCAGTGTTAGGGAAACCTTCCCTCCTCAGCAATCATGTTCCTTGATCGTCCTTGATTTAGTGATTCAGAAGTCCCACTTCCTTCTTTATTTGGGCTTGTGCATGGTGTTTTATTTCCATTTCTGCTTTCAGTCTATTCTATGACATTGGGCAAAGCTGTTCAATGTCTTTCTTTTGTTTCCTCCTTCATTCAGTGTCCATCACGTCGTGTCTGGCACTGTTTTGAATGAAAAAAATGACACTTCATTTTTATTGTGAACGTGTGGGTTTTGAATCAGACAATGAGAGCTGATTTTGAATAAAGATGATTTTTCCTTATGCAGTTGTACAACAAAATGAGGTTCTGCTGTCAGGGAATCACAGAGTAGTGCAGTTTGGAAGTGACTGTGGGAGGTTGTCTGGCCCAGCTCCCTGCCCAGATCATGGTCAGATGACCATGAGATTTTGCCAGTGGTAATAAATGTTCTGCTTTGTTTCTGGTTAGACTTTTTCATGCTTTAGTCTTCTTTACGTTATGCAGGTAGAAATAGATATTTTTGAGAGTGGGAGAAGAGCGGTAGTGCAAGTAATTGTATAGTCAAAGTCAAACACAGTTAATAAGGGTTTTTAATATGGTCTATGCAGAATTCATCCTCTTTTCACTGCTTGGTCTGCTATACAGAGTTCATCCTTGGTCTCTGAGAGTTGAATTCTCTTGCTTTCTGTTCATTGCCAGCCCAATTGGTGATTGGTACATTGAAACTACATCATCCATAATGGCAGAAGACAAAGACATGCCCAAAATGGATATTTTTTCTTCTTCTGATAAAGGATTACCAAAAGAGCTCAAGGTTAGTACTGCATAATTACACCCACATGAGAAATGGCTTTATCAGGCAGGAAGAAGCCCCAAAGGTCATCATATTGCCCAATTCCCTCCCAATTCATCACCATTCCAATGCCATAACAGCTGAATTTGCAGACTTTCAGTACTTTCAAGGAACCTGTAAGAAAGATGGGGACTAACTTTTTAGCAGGGCCTGTTGGGATAAGACAAAGGGTAATAGCTTTAAACTGAAGGAGAGATGATTTAGATTAGTTATAAGAAAAAATTCATTTACAATGAGGGTGAAGAAACACTGGAACAGGTTGCCCAGAGAAGTTGTGGCTGCCTCACCCCTGAAAGCGTTCAAGATCAGGTTGGGTGGGGCAACCTAATCTTTTTGAAGATGTCCCTGCTCACAGCAGAGGGTGTTGAACTACATGACCTTTAAAAGGTCCCTTCTGATCCAAACTGTTCTATGAATTTACAGCTAAGACAACCAGCAATGAATCAGCCTAATGGATCTGTGATCCCTTTTGTCATCACAGGACAATAGTGCCTCTGGACCCAACTCTCGTCTGGAATTTTTGAGCTGAACACTGTGTCTGAGCACAGGAGACAACTTGGTGCTTGTTATCTTCACATGAAGGCTTAGAAAACTGTGGCCTGATTTACCTTCAGTTTTCAGTAAATTAGAGCTACTGAATCCAGTCAGGTTCTCATCTCATTTCAATGCAATTCACACCCCTAATACTGACTTTAGCTAGCACTGCATTTCACTAGGGTGGTTCCTGGTGCAAAAGCACGATTCAGCTTAGTGAAGCTACACAGCTGTACTACAAAGGCTGGGGGAAAAAGCAGTCCATTTTTTAAAGACTAAACCCCCCATCTATAGAAATCAGTAAATCCTTAGGAAAAAAACCCAAAACTGATTTGAGACCAAGTTTCTCTAAGACACTAGTTTGTCCTTGGCACTAATGTTTTGCGCATGTTATTTTAAAATCAGAAACAGACTAAGACCATAAAAGTTTATGTAGGTATATAGTGAACAGTGTAACACTGAAGACAGATCATTTTCCAAGTAAATAAGGAAGTATTTATAAGATTGTGCTCACAAATACACATACATTTTGAAAACATAATTCTTCTTGTATTTGGAATATTACTTCATCATGAGGAAAGTGGAAAACTTTGCTCAGTTTCACAGACCTGTAATATTTTTACATAAACAACCCATTCAGTTCAGACAGCTACTTAAACTTCTGCTTATATCCTCTTTGCTTCAAGCTTTGAGTTCCATTAGTGCTCTTTCAGGATAAGCACAGGCTTAACAGCTTTACTAGATCAATGCCCAGGGCAGCAGGTGAGAATTCCAGCTATTAATGAGACTCCAGTGACAAGACAGTCTTTGGTCTTCTTTCATCCCTAAAGCTGTTTCACTCAGCTACAGGTGTGCACTTCTTTAACAGACTGTTTGGTGAGTTGTTTGTAGCCTTGGGGGTCTTCAGTGCCAATGCAGTGTCCCTTTCCTATCACTCCCTGCCTGTTTGCACTTCATCCCATGTCCCCTTTCTCAAGGCCCCTGCTATCACTTCACATTGCTCTCCACGTGCAATGTATCATTATCCTGGGGTCATAAATATTTCATTTAGTGTAGAATAAGTATTGTCTATATGAAAAACTGAGGTTTTACCACATTATCATAACAAAGAAAAAAAAACAGGCAATACTGACCATGGTTCTAGAAAAACTGCTGTTAGAGCTGAGCAAGCTAAAGCAAAACTTTGGGCAAGCCAAGACACGTTTGAACAAAGCCTGTCAAGTCCTGAGGCCTTACAGAGAAAAAGAATGAAGCCTGTGGTCTTTTATAGCAATTACAATCCCGAATTTAGTGGGGTACAAGGCAACAGTGAAATAGAAGCATTAAATGGGCTTGGTGCCCAAACTGAATATTGGGAAATGGCACTAACAAGCTATTGTGAGCCTGGTGATTCCTCTTTCAGGAGACTCTGTTCTAGAACATGAAACATTCTATCCAATATTTGCTTAAAAACAGACAAAGTAATTGCTCTGCGTTATACTTATGTAAGAAGTCCATTACCTACTGACATAAGTCCAATTCCCTGAATACTATGTACCTTAGATAAGACGCAATTTTAGCTCTTGACCTTAATTATCCTTTCCTTCCAAGTCGGTTCCAAGATCTTAAGTACAGAGGCCTAAACAATGAGCTGGTTGCCAGCAAGACCTTTTGTCCCTTCTTTCAAAATATAATACTTTTTTGGTCCAATATTCTTTCCTATACAGAAAATAAGATTCAGCTTACATAACTTTGGAGGTCTGCAGTGTGGAAGTTTGATGAAGGCTCTGTGGCTCCCTTTACAGAATCACAGAATGGCTGGGGTTGGAAGGCACTTCTGGGCATCATCTTATCCAACTCCCTGCTCATGCAGGGTTACCTGGGACCAGTTGCCCAGATCCCTGTCTGGACTACTTTTGAATGTCTCTGAGGATGGAGACCACAACCACTTTAGGCAACCTGTGCCAGTGCTCAGTCACTCTTACATGAACAAAGTGTTTCCTGATGTTCAGACAGTTTGTGACCCATACTACAGCTCTGCTGTACAGGCACTTTAGAGAGGTTCACAGAACCTTAAGTTTCTGGAGAGGGTTTGGAGGATTTCTCCATAATTGTGCCTTGCAGGCACTTTCTTGCTTACATGCTGGAGGTGATCCCGATTAAGCCTCATTTTGTTGATTTTGTGATCCCTTCCATCACATCATCCTATATGTGCTTTGCTCAATTATTCTGTCCATAACTCCTTGACAGGACTGCTCGTTACTCTTTCCTTTTCCATTATCCTATATTTAAAGCACTCCTTTTGAGGTCAGCCATTACATTGGTGAAAATAACTTCTCCGTGCTTACTAAGCGTCTTCCAAGCAGATGCTACTCTGCAGACAGTGTCTCATGATTATCAAACCCCAAATCCTGTCACCAGCACCAGACCCACACCAATTACTGCCTTGTCCTATTACCACCCTTCTTGTCACACCCTTTGCCCTCACCAGCAGGATTGAAGAGGGCACCATGTGAGTCCCCAGGCCCTTGACTACTGCCCCCAGAACTCTGTAGTCATTTTTGATATTGTTCAGGTTTCCCTTGCCAGTATTGTTTGTGCCCACATGGAATAGCAGTAGGGGATAGTAGTCAGAACTGGATGAGCTCTGGCAGTCCCTGCACACCATCTGGAACTTGGCCCATGGGAAGCAGCAAGGATCTATAAATGATTGGTCAGGTGGGCAGAGAAGTGCCTCTGTCCCCCACAGCAGGGACTACTCCTATGTATAACTGTTTCTTTCTGATAGTCCTGCATGATTTAAGGCTAAGTGGACCAGGTCTTTCGCTTGTATTCACAGGTGTCTCCCCTTCAGCTTTGATGGTGGTGAATCCATTTTGCAGCTGCAAGCCCTTAGGTGGGCAGGAGCCTTTACCCTGGATCCAGAAGTCGCAAGCTTTCACTTTTTCCCTTCTCCAGACATCCTGCTTACCTTGATAATGGGGGATAGACACTGTGTGTTTCTCTGCTGAAGGATAGTGGAGATAGTTGGCAGAGAAAAAGAGATACTTTGGGGCTGTAATTCATCTGTCCCATCTTATATATTGGTTTTAGGGGAATATGACATAGGTGTGTGACCTCAGGAAACAGTTTATGAAATAGTTGCACATTGGAATAATAAGAATTAAATGCCTTTTATTCATTCACAGTCACATTCTTACATGCACTATAAGAAAAAACATAGAGAAAATGGAGATAATGACTCAACTCTGAGCATATAGTCTTACTGCTGGTTTTCAGTAGTTGAAAAGCATTTTGGTAACAATGTGCCAGCAGACACTGATTCTTCAAAAAATATTGGGTGATCTTTGGATAAAAATATGACACTAGGTGGCATTGTATAAATACATATAAAGTCTTGTGCTTTTTCTGTTTCAAAAGAATTATCCAGTATGAAACTCTCATTGAAATGTGTGGGATTTGTTTGCTGATTTTTGTTCTCTGTTCACTGTAGTCTGGGATTTAGCATTACTGAAATGCATGGAGTAGTTCAGTGATAAGCTACATTTTATGGTTTTATCTGCTACTGAAAATCTACAGCTCACAATCTGTCTTTTATTTACATCTGGTATTTACTCTTGAACAGCAGTATTTTCTAGAATATAAATGAGAACAGATTCAAGCCTCATGGCTACTTATCTTTTGTGAGTGGCTTAGAATGTGACTGGTTCACTCCCAAGGTGGTCAGTGAGTTTCTGTGAATCTCCATACAACATTCCTCTTCTAAAATAAACTTCACCTCCTTGTTTTTATGAGCACCGGTAGGTTGTACCTCTGAAGGATCACATCAGGACTGTGTGATGGCCCCATTTATTGTAAATAGAATTGAAAAACTGATCATACCAAGCAAGAGGATGTTGATAAGTCACACACATCACAGGGAGAAATGAACCTGCTTTGTCAATGGTGGGAGATTCTGGGGTGTCTCAAACGTGACATTACTCAGTAGGATCTTGTCCATATCAGCAAAACAGGACCGTGCAGAAAGATGTGATGCTTTAAAGGTGTCAGGTGAAACTTTTTCTTGAAGGTGGCAGTTCCGCAGCTCTGTTCTGAACTTGGAGGTGAACAAGTGCTTCATAAAGTGTACAGTGCAGGAGAACAAATCCTCTTCATTGCTCAGCCCTCCTGGGCAGATGCAGGTTGCTGGGAACATGTCATCACATTGACTGCTACAGTGAATGGGCTCTGGTGAACCTGTGCAGAACTGGCTGGTGTCAACGCACTGCAGTCTTCAACAACCTGGTCAAAACTCTAAGGTAAGAAAGTTCTCATGCCTTTTCTGGGAAATCAGTATGACTGGACACCCCTCTGAAGTGCTGAAACTATGACATGTGCAGCACAGTTAGCAGAAGGAATTAGAGGTCTGTGCAGTAGCAGGGCTACAGCCTCTTCAGTGAGCTCACCATGATGACATGCTGAGAGTTTTCACACAACTGGAGTGCTCTAAAGGTTGACTACAGGCTCTTTAGGAAGGAGGCAAGGAGATGGAATTGCTCTTTATGCGAGAGCATTGGGAACACATGGAGCTCTGCCTTGGCATGATCTCAGCCATAAACTGAGAGTTTATGGGTCAGGATCAGCTGTTGTTGCAGATTCACTGGATCAGGAGAAAGTATTTGAGATCTTCCTCAGACAGCTGGAAGCAGTGTCACATTCACAGGTCCTGATCTTCAATGGGGAACTTTAAACATCCCAGTGTCTCTTGGAGGGACAATCAGCAGATGAATGAATTGCGGGTGTCCTAAGCAGGCATCAGTGCACAGATGTGTCTAGCTGTGTTCAGTGCAGGGCAAAACAAAAGGGAGGAATAAACATTACCTTACTTATCTGGGACAGCTCAAATTTTTACAGTAATGAGACAGGTCAGCAGCAAACCTTAGTGATGAGGAAAACAGAATGGATGCCTTGGCTAGTCATGCTCTCTCAGTTCAGTTTTTGTATTCCTCTCACCCAGTGTCACTCCGATCTTCAGATGGGCAATAAGTTGGATTTGGGGAACTTCAGGCTGCTCAACCTCACCTTGAGAATGGGGAGTCTTGCCAGATCAACCCAAGAACCTTCTAGAATGAAATGATGAGCTTGGTAGATGAACAGAGGCTACATGGCTTTCAACACTCTGTTCCTGCAGCATCCACATAGGCAAACATAAAGTATAAGGTAGATAAATAAGCAGGGAGATGGACTGAAAACTGCCTGAATGGCTGGGCTATAAGTGTTGTGAGCACCATGGAGATATTAAAAATCCAACTGTACATGGCCCTTAGCAACCTGCTCTTGCTGACCCTGCTTTGAGCAGGGGCTTGGACTAGACAACCTCCAAGAGATCCCTTCCTATCTCAAATATTCTGTGACTTTGTGAACAGCAGCTTCTCTGTTGGCCTCATTTAGTGTTAAACCTCAAGCCTCAAGCTCAAACCTCCAATTTCATAAGCATATACTTACAGCAACAGGCTTCCTGGGCCTCATCCCCACTGTGGATCCATGCAACCTAAACTAAAAGGATGTGGATTGCAGCTAGAAGTTTGTACATGTTTGGAGAAAATCATCCTTGAAGGTCCTGAGGGACCTTCAGAAGCAGACCAAGCTACCCTGATGGTGCTGCTCAGATGGGAGGAGGTTTACATGGGCAATGCAAAACCAACTAAACAAACAAAGATATTTAGAAATTTTTAGGGAACAGAACTTGTTGAAGTTATTAATTTATTTTTTTTTTTAAAAAGGGGTTATTTTTCTCCCTTGGTCAATCCTGTTATCTTTAAAATACATGCTTCAAAATTTCCAAGCAAAATTTAATTTAGAAAAAGAAATGATGATCTGTGTCAGTGTTGTAACTCATAGTTGCTTGAGATTATTTAGTTTAGTTAAGTTTAAAACAAACTCTTTAAAGCAATTCACTGGTTATAGAACCTGCTGGATGATTTGCAGTATGTTTTTCACAAGATGAAAATAAGGCAACCAGAATATTAAAAAATAAATCCAGTCAAGCTGAACCCTCTAAACCACAGTCTAATTATTTTTTTTTTATTGTTTTACTTTAAAAGCCTAATTCAGACTTATGTTCTCTGGAGGAAAACTGAATACTGCAAAGATTATCAGACCTTAGCAATTGAACTGGCCAAGAAAAAGTTTCCTGTGTTTGCCTGCCCTTTCCTAATGCATTTTTGGCCAATACAGCCTGCTTTACTATGTTGATGGATTGTTGTTCCAATTTCATAGGAGACAGTAGGAATATTGAAAGAGTGTTGAGATCATGGGGCAATAGAAGTCAGTATATTAGCACAAAGACCAATTATTTCTATCTTTAATGCCCAGAGGGAATGGTGCAACATCTGTTCTGTGCAACTGTGGAAAGTATTTGGTCAACCTGCAAGTCAGTCATTATTGCATTGTACTGACAAGAATGAGTATCACATGAGTTCAGACATATGGAAAGTGACTGTTGAGGTGAATTTCAATCTGAATTGCAGAGCTGAGCCAAAAATTCACAGTAAATCATTTATATGGCAAAATTGGATTGCTTTTTGCCTGTGGGATATTCTTTCTATCCTTTTGAGGGTCTTATGCTGTCTTCAGCTGCAGTAACTGAATCCTTTCTTACAAAAGGGTAGTATGGAATGTCCTGGAGCTGTTTTGAGCAGAAATGGGGGATCCTGATCTCTGCTTTGGCCAGGGACTTGGAATTCACATGTGCATATTGCCTGCACATCAGGAAAAATAAGAATTCATGGATATCCATAGATACATTTTCCTTTTCCTCAGTTTACTTTGAGAAAGGGCTGTTTCATGGTAACCAGCTAGGTGTGGGGGGTTTTTTTGTTTTGTTTTGGGTTTTTTTGTTTTGTTTGGGTTTTGTTTTTTTGTGTGTTTTTTAGTTTTTTGGGTTTGTTCTTTTTTCAGAACAAATAGCTGAAATAGCTTGTCGTTAATGTTTTAAGAGGTTCCTTTTTCTCTTTGTGCTGCAAGGGCACAGAAACAGCTTATCTGGCCCTTGGCATAACTGAAGAGCTGAGAAAGAATGGTGCAGGGCAGAAACCACACGAACTGCAATTGTTACTCGAGGAACAGGGCCCTTGCACAAGCCTGCAGATCTCCCAACCATTTTCCACTTCTTCCTACCATTAGTCATTTATTCTGTATCTGCTACCCAGGAAATATTTTATACCTTGAGCTGAGCCAAATAAGGTGTAATTGCTCCATAGGGTAGAAACTCTGGCAAGGAAACTGGGAATGCCTCTGCTAGAACTGTTCATTTCAAATGAATTGCTTTTGGTACACAGAAGACAAATTTACCAGCCTTGCTTTTGGGACTGATGATGGAATTTTTCACACAATTTTGAAAGAGGGAATCTAGGCCTCTTGAGTAGCCCTCATGATCCCAGATATCTCAGTGTCATATTTCTTTCTGGCTTTAAAATGCAGGTAAAAACACTTCCCAAGAACAGATAACAAAGCTACTTTCTGATGAGAATGTTATAGAAGTGCTATAAATCTTACCTAGGCTTGTATTGGTTTTGTCTGGAATAGAGTTAATTTTCTTCATAGTAGCTGGCGTGGGGCTATGGTTTGGATTTGTGCTGAAAACAGCTCATTTACTGCAAATGTTTTTGCAGCTAGCCTTTGTGTGTACAGCACTGAAATCTTTTCTGTGAATATCAGTTAAGAAAAGAAGAACATGTGAATTTTCAGAGGGGATGATAAAAGATGAGGAATGGGAGTTGCCCATGTCAAAGCACTAGTGTTAGGTCTGGCCAGCTCTACTGGATGCCGTAGAGCACTGCAGATCCATAGGCACATCATTGATCTTTTCTGTGTCAAGTTTCTAGTTCATCAGATAAAGCCAAAGTTGCTGATGATCTGGGGGATATTTTCATTTTAACATTTTGGGTTTTGGACCAAGTCACCAATTGTCAGCAGAGCCAGGATTTGTGTGTCTGTGATTGGATAAAGAGTAATAATAATTTAGTCTCTAAAGGTACCACTCTTGAAATCAATTAGCAAGTCCTCTTTCACATGCAGTGAAAACATTGGCCACTCTTACCACATAAAATAGAGAATCTGTAGGATCCTCTCTGGGTTATATGATATGCAAGTGCTCAGAGAAATCTCTGTGTGGTGCTGAATTCCCTACTTCTGAAAGGCAGCAGTCCTGGCCAGGAGGTGCTTTGCGGCAGGTGCATGTTCTGCTTGGGTTCTGCAAGCATGTTTGTCCTGATTTCTGGGTGACACTAGTCCTCCCAGCAGGCTGACATACGCACAGCTTCCTCTCCCACAGGATCAGCATGACAGATCTCAAACAGTCATTTCTGATGTTGTATGCACTCTGCTCTTCACTTTTTTCTGCTTCTGGATTTAATTTTTGTGTGTTGGAGTGAAGTGTATTACAAGAGTGTGCCTGAAAGCATTCAGCTGTGTATAGCAGCAGCTTTGACAGTATTGTGGTGCTGACCTGGTGCTTCCTTGCTGGGATCTTATATGGGTGCCTTTGATCAGTGACAGACAGCTGTGGGTGTAGATCCTCTTCTGTACTGCACAATCTCCATGTCACAAGTACAACCCATGAACCTACAGTATTCCACATCTGAAATGAAACCTTCCTCTTCATCTGGATTTCTAAGGCAGACATCTGACTACTTGTAGGTCCACTCAAAACCCCCAAATTTCTGGGCCTTCCTTTTGTTGGGAGGAATGGAAGCAGAAGAGTGTTGACATTCTGGGTTATCCATGGCAGTAACAGTGAAACCATCTGAGTTCCTGGTTGGACAGAATTTGGCCCAAATCTTTAACAAAAAGATGTTTGTGTCACTTGGTTGATACTGCAAGGTCACTTACTGAAAAGTTTTTCCTGTTTTCAGGTGCTGTCCATCAAGCTGATCTGGCCGTAGCTCAGCTGGTGTAAAAGTGCTTGGCCCACCATCCTGATGGCCAGTCTTCCTCACCTCCTCCTAAGGTCTGCTGATGTAGTTTTTCTGAGTTTCAGGATGTCAAAATATCCTCTGTAAAGACCTGAACAAGCAAAATACATCAAAAAGTCATAGATAAACCTGGATACTAGCACAATTTTTGCTGATGCTTACGGAAGGGTAGAAACTAGCATCAGATATAGTGGGAGGGACAAGTGGAGAGAAATGACCAGGGACATGCCAGGGCTGTAAACTCTTCAGCCAAGGCAGCACAGCATGTCTGGCCATGCCATTGGACCATGTGGGTGAGAGGACTCAGTGAGGACTCCAGGGAACAGGAGTTTAATTCTGATCCCTAGATCCAGCCATTGCTTGAAGGGCAGATGCCTGTGGTAGTGACCTACCTGTCTTGTCTCTGTTAGTATGCTGGTGTTTAATTGATTCATCACTGTTTTATGCTTTTATACAATTAATTTTTCTTAGCATTTGAATGCCCTTTTATTCCAGCTTCTCAATTAATATTTATGTTCCCACAGACACATTAGTCGTGTACTCTAATAACAGGTAAGTGGTATGCTAACTGCCCTTGGGTCTTGTTACTGTTCACGAACTTGCTGTTTGAGAAATATGGTTCCAAATGTGCTGGCAAATGAAAATAATTAGTCATAGCCCATTATGAACAACTGCTGTGCTGTACCCTCTGTGTGCACTCAAAGACATGAGGGTGAATACTACCCACTACTGAGGGTCCTTTTTCACCCAGGCAGGGTCTGGCTCGAGGTGGTGGTCTTTCACGAAGCCCTTTTCTCTTACTTGGTTCTCACCTTGTTTATGGCCATCTCTGCTCTGTCAGCTTGGTGATCCTTCATCTCACGCTAGGGACCCTCACAGTTCTTTACTGATGGGGAGCTCTTCCTGACAGGAGCCACCTTTCCTTGGTGTTCATGACCACTGATCTCTCTCTTTGGTGGGGTTTTTCTCCTGTAGCAGATTTCACAGACAACACTATGGATAGAACATGACCCAGAGAAAAGATAAAAGTTGTGTAGGAGCTTAGACCGTGAAGAATCTTTTTGGGGAAAAAACTGTACAGAAACATTTTAACTTTCCCATCAAGTAGTTTTATGGGGAGCATGTTACATAAAGGTCATTTCCACAGCTGTTGCAGCCCTGGAAGACTACAGTAGTTTTCTCAGCCAGTTCTCTCAGTCATTATTAATTTCTCAAGCATTTAATCAACCCTGTGCAAAGAGTTCTGTGAACACTCCACCACTCTGCATCTGTTGAATTTGTGGTGTGACAACCTGGGTTATTAAATAGCTGTGGCTGCATGGAGAGCAAATCAAACCATGGCTTTGCAAGCCTTGGTATTACAGTGAGCAAAAGGGACTGCTTATTTCTACCTTTTTTTCTTTTTTTTTTTTTTATCTTTAATCCTTTCCATGTCTCATTGCTTTTGAGTGGCTGAGGTGCTTTGGAGTACTTTGAATTGTCATTCCTCAGTTGCCTCATTTGGGCAACTCGTTTGGTCTTTGCACCTGGAAAGTAACTTACAGCTATTTCTTATAAAGAAAAATGCTGGCTGTAGGGCTGGGTTGTACCAGCTCTAAGGTGTTCTCTCACTTAGGTCTATATATGTTCTCAGTAAAAGCTAGTTTCTCTCCTTAACACTGATGTATTTCTTTGATGGCTTGTGATCAAGAGGTCGCAAGGTCTGATATCTCATCTGAACTGAACAAGATCATCCTTGCTCTGGCAATCATTGTGAGATCTGGAGGCATCCATCTGGCCTTTCAGCTGGTCCCCTTAGAATAGGAGCTATTTCCTCCACCTTGCTGTTGCTCAAGGACAGCAATGGGTGAGCTCAAGACTAATGCAGTACTGAAGTCCTGACCTCAAACCTCAGCTCTGTGTAGTTGGTAGTTACATTATTCAACTTGAATGCAGTGTAGTTGTTTGGTTTCTAGGTCAGCTTGTGGAATATCCTGTTATTTTGCTATTATTACTTTTTTTTTTTTTTGCTAGAAGGCCCTATCCCTCTATTCCCTCATTTATTTTATTTACAATTACAGCTTGAAGGAGTATAATTAAAAAACTTTATAATACCATAACAGTCAGAGGATATATTTTTTTAAGACTTAAGGGATAAACACACTTGAGTTTAGGATTAATTTGATAGTAGAAAGAACAGCTTAATATTTTCCAGATAAGAATGCCAGGATTGGCTTAAAAAAATTATTTCTATTTGTGAATAGTGGAAAAGCTGCTTTGTATGGTTGAAAACATTTAAAAGTCCTGAAAGTTCTGTGGACTTTCACATGAAAAGTATATCCAGAAAGTGTCCCCAGAAAACTATAGTGTCATATTCTTTAGTTTCTGGTGTTTCATTTACCACTCATGAAGTGGAGACTATTTTAGAATTTTGTAGTTATTGATATGTAAAAAATAATGGATAACCACATTGGCTATTTGGAAAGAGCTGAGATTTTACTGTACAAGTGCTCAAACAAGATATTGACAAAAACCTCTCAAACAAAGGGTCAATTTTTATGGAAAAATTTAGGATCAATTGGTGGAAAAATGCAGAGGGACCACTTTTGAATGGATATTGCTGTGCAACTTATTTGACTTGTTCTATTTATAAAACAAATACAGCTGTAGAAAAGCTTTATGAAGCAGCCCGTAAACATGCAGCTTTCAATTCATGTTTAACTCTGAACGGGAGATGTGTTCTTCTTCCTATTGCCAAACCTGTGTATAATTCATATTTTTGTGTGGAAACCACGTAGAGCTGAGTGGTGGCTTCATTCAGTTGTAACAAAAAACCAGGATAGTTTTGTGGTTTTGGCTGGGGCTTTATTTTATAAGTTGATTTTAATACAAGTAAAAACAATCCTCTTGGCTGGGAGATGGGATCTCAATTGCCTTCTCACAAAATAAAAAATCTGTGCTCTGGGAAGCTGGTGTAGGTTGGCTGGCTGTGGGTGAGCCTCAGCTTCCACCTGTGGGTCTGAGTGACCTGCCCTTGCCCTCACCAGGTACAAACCCCTCCCTTCCCTTGGTGTATCATCACTGAGTAAGTATTTCAGTTTTTTTTCATTTCCATTCCCTTGGGCTGGACCGTTTTAATAGTTTTTTTAATGCTGTTTTCCCTCTTCAGAGAATGGAAACCAAGTGGTTTGTCACCTTTCTGTGCACTCAGATTAGCTTTCAGATGTCTGTGTTTTGGGTTAAAACCACTGAAGAAGTATGTTTCCTTGCAGTGTTTCCCAGGGAGATTTAATTGCAGGAATTCATGTTAACTTACGTTAATATTACCTTTGGCAGAAACACTGTTCCCTTTTCATAAATACAGGCTAAAATGACAGAAGAATTTGGAGGAACTGACCAAATTATTTTTCTGTTCCTATCAGACTGCTGTGTTTGAAGGGAGATTTCACAGATAAGAGGTCCCCCATCTGCCACGGTATCTGGTAAAATACAGTTTAAGAGGAGTTTTAACACAATAGAGAACAATTTATTATTGTAATTTACTCTCCTATGGCTCCAGGCAGTTGACAGTTGCTTGACAATATTTTTTCTCAAAAATTTAAAATCACACACACACATATATATGTATGAAACATGTATCTACAACGAGAAAATCTTTTTAACATCCTTTGTAGTTACCTAGATTTATTTAATGCACTTACCAAAGGAAATTATTCTGATGTCACACTAGTGAAAGTGTCAGCAGAGCTTGTCACTGCTAAAAAATTCCCCTGCTCTGCCCTTGCAGGACGGACAGTTTGTCTTTCAGACCCAAGTAATTGCATGGATGAGTGAAGGAACCTTTTGATATTCTGTGCCCACACAAAAGCATTTGATGCAAACAGATATGGGCTCCTTGCTGCTAATGTTCTTCCCTATCTATTTGCAATCAGGGCAAAGCTGAGTGAGACCTTGATTCTTTGGGAACTTGGCAGACTTTATAAACAAGATGAAAAATGATCATAGAATCACAGACTATTCTGAGCTGGAAGGGACCCATAAAGGTATTTGAAAGGAGCTGGAATTTTGCTGGTGCTGGTGCTAGCCTGAGCAGAATGGATGGCTGCTGAGTGCTTTTCTCTGTTCTAAAGACAATTAGAACAAACCAGCTGAATTTTAAGCACAGAGGGCAATGTGTCAGATAGGAATGCTTATTTCTTGTTCTGCCTTCTGTGAAAAATTGTAGGTATTTATGCCTAAAATTTGCTTTGGCAAAACTAGCCTTGTCCTGTAAAATTTTTCATCCCATGCTCTAAGCATGATTGACAAGGCACATGTATGTGTTAGAAGATGGGAGCCCAGAGGCATAAACACCAGAGTTCTCCAGGATCCTGTAGATATTTTCTTTTGTTCCGGTCCAACTGTTTTCACTTACCTTTTTAGAGCAGAGTAAAAAAGATTTCTAACCTTACAAAAATATTGTATATAGGTTTTCTTAGGAGAAATTAGTAGCTGTTCTGATCAAGTAAGGTCTACACACTCTTAATTCAATTTAAAATGAAAATATTAAGGCTGTTTCTATGCTGGCTGCCCCTCAGCATGCATTTAGTCAGCTTGAATTCTGATTACAGACAGTGCTGAAACCCAGCTTGTGACCTGTGCTCAGCAAGTTTCTTTAGAAGAGATTTGGACATCGCTCACGTAAAAGTCGTTGCACATTTAACTAAAAATAGGGAAGAAATGAAAAATTAAAAAAACCTTTCCCAAACAAGTGTAATTGCTGTGTTTTAAACTGATGTCCTTTTTTTACTTAACAGATTGCTTCAGACAGAGGAGTGAATGACAAATGAATTCTTAAATCAGCAGGGGGGTCTGGGCTGGGTTGCACTGTTTGGGAACTCTTGCAGTGTCCATGTGAGGTGTAGGGTATTTGTCCTAAAAGTCATCGCCATTTGTCTTTGTTGCTGCCAGACTTGCTGTGCGTCATGCTGGGGGCAGCCAGAGGACATACAGAGACTAGAGCAATAGATTCCTTGAGGGCTCAGTTTAAGCCAAATGTTGAGCCTGCTTTTCCCATGTAGATCACAAAAGACAGTTCCTGTATTGGACTCTGTGAATATTGATGTTATCAACAGTGAGTTATTCCCCAGGCACCTTTGCCTCATCTCAGTGAGTGCTTGGCTGACTCTCAACATCATTGCAGACCCTGATGGTGTCCTTAGAGACATTCCTAATCCTGTCGTCTCTTCCAGTTTGCCAAAAACTGTCCTCTTTTGTCAAAACCCTCTTCTTCTTCACCCTATGTGTCTTAGAATCCAAAATATAGATTCATAGAATGGGTTGTTTTGGAAGGGACCTTAAAGATGATCTAGTTTCAATGCCTACCACGGGCAGGGGCACTTTCTACCAGACCAGATTGATCTAAGCCCCATCTAACTTGGCCTTGAACACTTCCAGGGATGGGGCAGGCACATCTGGGCAACCTCTCCCAGTGTCTCACCACCCTGATAGTAAAGAATTTCTTCCTAATATCTAAAAGTACCCTCTTTCCATGTGAAGCCATAATCCTTTGTCCTATCACTCCATGCCCTTGTAAAAAGTCCATCTTCAGCTTTCTTGTAGCCCCCTTTAGGTACTGGAAGACTGCTAGAAGGTCTTCCTGGTGCCTTCTCTCCTCGATGCAAGGAGTTGCCAAAAGAGGGGGTGTCTGTCTCCTCCTCCAGCCTAGTCCACCATGCTGTGTTTGTCTACTTCAGGATCTTCTGCAATTCTCTTTCGAGATTATGAATTTTCCAAGCAGAGCAGCATCTGAAGTTTGAGTTGAAACTGCTTGTCACTGTCACCATCATGGATGTGTTGCTTCTGCATCCCTGCCTGCTGAGTGCCCATCTGCATGTTGCTGATCAGAGGACTGAAATGCACATCTTAGCAGAGACAGTCATTTTGGTAATTGCAGCTGTTTTATTTATAACTAGGCAGTCTGTACTTCAGAGCAGTTTTGCTTTGGAAATTCTAGGTCTGAATGCCTTACTCAGCTTAGGGACTGAAAAACACAGGTAAGTTTGAAGTGAACCTCTTTACCATGGCACTTGTTCCTCCCTCTCAGAGTGCAGCAGCTTTTTCAAGCTTCTAACAGAACTTTTAATACAACCCAAATTAATTATGTCCTTGGCTCCATTACTTAGTTCCTTCTCCTCCCTGCAAAACATTATGTCAAAAAGACTCCTCCTACAGCTTTCTGTTGTCCCTTGTGGCTTCCTGCAGATCTCTGGGATATAATTTATATGATCCAATGCTTGTCAGCCTTCCTTAATTTGCAATGTCCAGCTGTGTGCTGTGGGACAACACTTCATCCTTTGAGTGTTTACTTTATCCCCTCTCCACCCACCTCCACAGGAAATCTCACCATAACATTTGCCACAGGAGTGTCAGTCTTGGAATGAGAAAAGCCAGAAAAACCTTTTTTTTTTTTTTTCTTTTTAAACCAGGTCTTCAGTAACATGAAGCTTTTACATTATGCACTAATTTCTACTGAAACACAATCACTTCCCTCTAGATGGTCATTTGTTTCTTGATCGAAATTTTGCCTTTGTTTTATTTATAGTGGTATTGTTTGAAAGTTTTTTAAATTATTATTAATTTAATTTCCAAATGCTGCTTTATTTATTATCTATTTCTGATGGCATATCTTGGAGTTCTGTTCTTAAGTATATATATATTTAATTTCATGGAGGTAGTTTTGTATTCTTACAAGTCTCAAAGATTTGCAGTTTAATATCATGTACATCTGTCTGTGAGAAAATTAGTTAGTGGGGCCCCATGGCTTACCGCTGAGAAATAGAGTTACTTCACTTCCCTAAAATAAATTAGTTCGTTTTGTTTTATATTTCCAACCTGCTAGGAAGATATAAGAGACTGCCTATCAGAGATTGCCTCCAACTTGTTCAGCAGTAAAGTTGCTGCAACTCAGATTCTGGCATCTGTTTATTCATACCAGCTTTCTCAATATACATTCTTGATTTGTTTAATAGAGCAAGAATGTGTCTTACATAACTAAATTACCCAGAGAGCAATACATTTGTGGCTTGCTGGTCGCTCTGCAGAGGTACAGTTAATAAGTAGCTGTACTACAATGTGTAATTTTAAAGTTGAATATGCATATAATTGTGTTGCTGGATCCAAGTCAGTTCTGGGGAAGATTTTGTCCTAGTTTTAAAACCTGTTCCTTCTAGAAGAGGAGCACAAAACATGTAAGGATTGGATAACTGATTTTCCAGTGCTTATTGCTCAGCAGTGGGTTGGAGTGGCTAATGGGTAAGTGCAGTAATTCAGACAAATGGGATTACTTTCACAGCAGGGCAGGATATATATATATAGAGAGAGGGAGAGTGCATATATATATATATTTATACACACATATATGGTTAGATTGGATAGTAATTGGATATTAAAAAAGTATTCTTTATTGTCAGGCTGGTGAGGCACTGGTACAGGTTTCCCAGAGAAGCTGTGTATGCCCTGTGTCTGGAAGTATTCAAGGCCAGGCTGCAAAAGACTTTGAGCAACCTGGTTTAGTGGAAGGTGTTAGGTTCAGGGCAGGGGTATTGGAGCTAAATGATCCCTTCCAATCAAACCACTCTATGATTCTTCGATTCTGTACTTTTCTGCTTAAATAATCAAGCTTCAATAGTTGCTTCTGTGTGTCTGGAATGAGCTATGCTAGAATTATACATTCTCCTCCATTTCAAGAACAAACGCATCTTTAGACAAGCTGTTTTTTAGTTGCCAAAACACATAGTGAAGGACATGATGCACAAGGGTGACTTCTGAATAATATAACATTATTAATGAGGCTCTCTGAACATAAGCACTGTATTCAGAGATAACCTGGCACAAAACAGAGAAGTACACTTCACAGCAAGGCTGAACTACTAGAGAGCCAGCTGAGCAGAACATTCAGTGTCTACATGCCAGTCTCAGGGTTAAGGCTTAAAAGCATTGCTGGGATAGCTGAGTAGTGAGGTTGCGATTGCCGTGCTAGAGAAGGAGGAAATGAGTAAAGTCTTTGCCTCTACTTGTTAAGTAAATGAGTTAGCCAGGGATCAGCTTCCTTCCTCAGTGTATGTTACATGCTCCTAACAGATGCCAGATACTGAAATTCCCCATGCACAGTGATTTGTAAGCTGCAGGAAAACGTTCAATACTTTGCTCTGTAAATGGTGGTGATGGGGAACATTCTTTTGAAAATATTCTTTCCAAGTCCATTTTAACGGGCCCTTAAATGCAACAGATTATATGTAAGTGTACACGTAAATCTTGTGGACATCTTACATACCCTCAAAGCTTCTTCTCCCTCATGACTTTTCATACCTGGAAATTTTGAGGACTTGTCTCTGCCTTTGGGTGTGTGCTGGCTCAACTGCTGCACCTGAATTGCTTGTATGAAGGAGAGTCTGTAGGACTGTGGCCATTGGATGTCACCTGAGGAGATAGACAGGACCTCAGTAAAGATGTTCAGATGATGGGGAAGAGCTAACAGAAGAAAAGATGTAGCATGGACAGACACGTGCTTCAACACTGTTCGGCTTTAGGTAACAAACCTGTCAGGACAGACCCTTAGTACAATGCCCAAACCCCATACTGGAGTCAAGAATAGCAAAATAAGGTGAAATCAAAGCATTTCATCATATTTGATCTCAAATTCTATATTCTAGTTGTTCTTAGAATATTCTTACAGAATTCTAGTTTTGCATCAAAATGAATTGACTAGTTTTTTAAATTTTATTTAACACAGTCTGCATTTTGTGTTGGAAAGACTTACTTTTTGTTAAAAGCTGATTAAAATACAATTTAAAGAAAAAAAAGATGTCACATTTTACTGTTATTTATGAGGCTCTTATCTCACACTTTGGTGTGAGGCCTGTGGTTTCTAGTCTCGAGCATCAAAGTAAAAAAGCTCTGTTTATTTATTTGTCTCCTAGGTGATTATGGCTAGCTTGGATGAACACATAAATCAAACATTTATGTAATATTTTTATCTTCTCTAAAAGAAAGTATGCTTATGACTATAGTGGTCTGAAAAAGTTGTTCTAATAGTGCACCTTTGGGTCTTAATGCTATTATATTATAATGCTTTGGGGTGTGATATTCTGTGTGGGTAAACATTAATCATTCTTCGCTAGAACAGTTTTCTGGATGCCAAGGTAGCAGCAGTGAAGGTTAATCATGTGTGGGGCTGCAGCAGGACTAGGACTTGTTCAGCCCAGAGATGAGAGGGGAAAGGGACCTTACTGCTGTCTACAGCTGCCTAGTGGGAGGTGATGGAGAATCATAGAATGGGATGGGTTGGAAGGGACCCTACAGACCATCTAGTTCCAACGCCTTAACCTGGGCAGGGACACCTTCCACCACACCAAGACCCTTAAAGTTTCATCCAGCCTGCCCTTGAGCACTTCCAGGGATGGAGCATCCACAGCTTTGCTGGGTGATGGAGTAGTGGAATAAGGCAGTGCACAGTGCATAGTAGGCAGCAAGCAACAGGGAGACATCAGAGCAGGGGAAATGACACCTGGGCACAAGGGAAAAAAATCTTCACCATAAGGGTGCTGAAGCTTTGCAACAGGGCCCCACTGAACTTATAGGGACGTTCTTAGACATTTGAAAAACTTGATTGGAGCAATATGACTCCACTTTGATGCTGTACTTACATGGAGTGTGGGGGAACAGAGCAGGTGTCTGCAGATCCCTTTCAATCAAGTCTATTTTACCATTCTACCCTCTGACTGGAATGCTGAACAAGGACCCATACAACTTCAGAAATTCTGTTAGTTAGCCAACACTATATTCTAGGAGTTTTTAGAAGGATTATTATTATTATCAACAACAGCAATAATAATAAAAAGTGGGATCATTTCTGTGCTTATGCAAAATGAAATACTGTCAGTTGGCAATTTTACTCCTTAATTTGCCTTTGATAAGATAAATTATTTTGTTCATGGAGCATGAATTTCAATTCGTGAAGCACAATGTTTAGTTTATGCATGAAGGTACAAAACTGATATATTATTCCTCTGTGACAGAAGATGCTCTTTTCTCCAGACAATCACAGATCTATGCTCAATTATAATGGGGTACAAACCTAGCTGAGACAGCAAGATGTAAACCACTGCTTTTATGCATATAAAATTACATTCTAATTTTGCCTTTTCAATTTTGCATCTATCACCAAAGAACTCTCTCCCAAAAAACCACCAGGAACAGTCACTTATTAATGTGAAGACATTTATTTTCTAGTGCAATAATAAGTTGCTCCATGAGTAGCATTTTTGATACATTTATCCTACCTAGTTTCATTGGAAAAGTTTGAATTCTTGTTGCCATCTTTCACTTAATGAGGGCAGTGACAGGAGCTCTATCTCATATGGCAGTGCTGAGATCTGCAGGACTGAAATGGGCTTGACCCTCTATCAGATTTGCTTGTAATTAGAGGGTTCAAAAGTTCTTAGTGTCACAGAGAGGATGATGGATATACATATGAAATCTGAGCAGTTAAGTCCCATTTCCATAGAAAACATTGTGAAAAAATGTGAAGTATTAAGACTCCGATCTTTATTTATCAACCTAATTGTTAATATGACATGTATAGTTACACTCTTCCTTGTTAGAAACAAGTGCCAAATTTAGCATGATCTATTAATGAATAGACTTTAATGCTTAACTCTTAATAAACATCAGAGTTATTAAAGAAAATTCAAAGTAGTAAAACATTCAGAGTACAAATAAAATTTTGATTAGAAGGCAGGTTCCCAATTTAGCAATTCATCTTTAGATAAGATAATTTTTGCCAAATGAAATTGAAATTAAAGCAATGGAAAAACAGACTGTTGCTCAACATATTTCTTTTTCTTATAACACAACTGGCTGAGCTCTAGAAACCTCTTCAAAAATAAACATGAGGGTTGCTGTCACCTGATCTTGGGACACACCTTTGATTTGATTGGAGAAAGAGTCGTGATTCTCCTACCTATTTATAGGTTTGCAACTTGAATGTGCAATTAACTGTATTTAATGTAATTGATGTATAAATTAACACTCAATGCAAAACTAGTCCTTTTAGACTGTTTTTAGTCAGTGAGAAACGGGAGCCTGCAGACCCTTGCTTGGTTCATGTCTAAGACAATAGAAAGAAGTTACCTTGAAACTAGTCCATCTTTCTCCAGTGACAGTACAGGTGGACTAAACAGCCATCTATGACTAAAAATCTAACTCTGAGACACTTAAGGTCAGGTGAGGGGACCCCTATCTTTACTGACTCAAAACTCCCTTTTGTCTCATAGAGGATTTTTTTATTTTTTTTTCCTTCTCTCTTCTAAACATCATAAATCTGCTGTTCGTGTTTTATCCCTCAAATTCATAACCAGTACAGAGGCAATATAATTGTATCATTTCCCCTCTGAAAATAGAAACACACATGCCCAATGCTTCTATATGTATCTTCACAGTGCCCTCAGAGTTGGCTGAGAGAACATTTCAGGTTTTTCAATCAAATAATTTTTCACTAGTCAGGACAGACAGCATGTGGCTGTTCTCTCTTACTCAAGGAAAATCCCTGGCTTTTTCATTGCCTGGTTATGTGTTTAAGTGCTGTCATTACCACATGATGTTGAAATTACCAATGGCACTGATTTTTTATGCTCTATTTTCTTGTTAGAATAACACTAACAAAACCAACTATTTATTCATTATTTATTTATATTATTTGAGATGTATTCAAAACCTGTTCAGATACAGTCCTGAGCAGCCTTCTTTAGGTGACCTTGCTCTGAGCTGGTGGTCTCAAGAGATTTCTTCCCACCTCAGCTAGCCTATGAATCTGTGAAATTACATGAGACCTGAGGGTAGTACCAGGGTGGCTTCATTGCAGTGTGGAAGTGCTTTCATGGAAAGGAAACGAGAGGCACTAAAAGAGCTCTTTAAGTAGAAAAAAAAGAATATAAGCACCAGAAATGGAAGCAAGATAATTCAAGTGGCAAAACAAAGAAACAGAGGGGTAAAACTCTTTCAGTGATGGTAGATTAATCAGTACTTGATATATCTTTCACTGTCTTCCCAGGAAACCTGGTTTAGCCAAACATGAACAACCTTTTTGTTAAATATGATATTCATTCCAAGAGCAGATAAAACCAGGTAAACTTAATAGAGCGGGATTTACGGGAGGCTTGGCTGGATGATCTAACAGTAATTATTGAAAGACCTGTGTTTGATAGCTGAAAAGAATAAAATGAAATACAGGAAAAAAGTTTTGTTCAGGCTGTTGCAGATTTGCAGTGTTTTATTAAGGCTTCAACAACTAGATTTGTTTCTCCTAGGTGTTCTTAATGGTAATCAAAACTGCCTGTTAACATTATATATCTTTTCACTGAGGTCTGATTTACAAAGCAAACTGAGGTGCTTTTGAAGTAATGAAAATAAGAGTGTTTCAGCATCTGCTTATGGGTAGATGCTAGAGCATAATTCTCTGATGCAAAGAACAGTATTCCCAGTGCCTGGGAATAGTATAGCAAGATACGGCAAGAAGCTTCACTGATGGGGGTCTTTCCTTTTCTAATAAAATATCTGCCTCACACATGATAAAATTCTCATGAGGCTGCACACCACTCCCAAGTGGGTGTCATACATTTTTCCAGAAAAAAGAAAAAAAGCTTTGTGGAGTGAATCTATCTGTCAGCATAAATATTACTGGGGTATTTCTGGGCTTCACCTGAGCACTACTTATTGGTCAGACACTGAAGCTGTTATCTGAAACCTTGAGATCACCTGAGACCACAGTGGAACCAATGAATGTCAATGAGACTGAAGCCCACACTGAAATACGTCAACTCCTTATGTAAACAGTAGTTTGGGGACTGAATAAATCAGACCCCATTAGAGACAGACTCTGTGTCCTTTCCCGGCACAATAAGAATACAAAATAAGCTTGGTTTGTTTTTTTAAGCAGTGCTCCTTGACCTTTCATTGGAGCACTGACACAGGAAAGAGGGAAATAAGAAGATTCCTACCAGATTGTTTTCTCTCTGACGTAGGAGGATGTTCATGACCAAAGAAGTGTTGGAAATCATCTTCCTTACACTCCATAACACAGAGAGAAACCATCATCACCACTCCAGAGGTCTTGGTTGTTTCCTGAACCCAGGGATGGTGGTGACACTTTCCCTCCCACACACAAATGAGAGAACCACTGAATTCCTCCAACTCCTCTTACTTCATTCAGCACTGAACCCCAGGTATGGAAACATTCTCCAGAGCATACTTCAGCCAACCCTGACAGACTTTTCTGTGGATGAAAACAGGGAGGGAAGCCTCCCTGCTGTCAGGATATGAGTGTCTGCCAGATGTTAGCTCTTTCAGAATGAAGCCAGAGCTCTTCCCTAGAAATAATCAACTGGCTCAGTAATTGCTCCTCATAGCCAGCTGTAGTAGCCAAGAGTTCCTGTTTGCTCAGCTAGTCCTAAAACCAGGAGGAATCATTCCCTTCCTCTTCATACTTTCCCCATCTCTACCAATTCAATCTTTTGGAAGGCTAGTACAGAGAAACTGCCTCTCGTTCCTCTATCTATATATGTATAAGTCTATTTCAGGGCTGGAAAAGTGACAATCTAGAACATGAACACTGGACTGAACACAAAAATCTCTTGACTTCTTTATATCAGTAGGTTTGGTTTTTATGTTAGAGAAGGCAATAAATTCTGTGCCTAACTGAAGTTTTAAGAGTTAAATTTTATAGACTGAAAAGTAGTGGCAGGCATCTTTTCTTCTGTTGAAATTGTCTCTGGAGCTAACCCGCCTAATAGACTTACTTTGGGTAAATTAATTTGTTTGAATCCTTAGGCCTTTTCTTTCTGAAGAATTTTTATGGCAGTGAGAAGAGATGACTTGAACTAAGGCATAAAACCTTTACAAACAGACCTCAGAGGGTGAGTTCAGGACACCAAGCAGATGGTGGGACTGTTGTTAGAGAGGGTGGAACACCTCACTTCTGCCACTCCCATGATGTTCAGTGACATTTACTTCCTAACCTTACTTCAAACAGATGCTTAGTAAACTTTCCTTCTAGCTCAGAAGAATATTAGCAAGTTGTGAACACTGGGAGGTATAGTAAAGATCATTTTTTTAAAAAAAGAAAAGCTCTAAGATCCTGGGAAACTGTAGAAATGTCTAATTAAAGGAAAACTGAGCCTCGTTTGCTGCAAGGAAAGAACAATTTTTCCACTGTAGAATAAAAACACACTGCAGGTACCAAAGACTTTTTTCATCTGGCAGGTATAATCTTGCAATCATTCAGTATCCACAACTGTTGATGACTATAATCCTGCTCACAGAAAACCTGCAGAATTGACAGAAATGCACATTTCATTAAAAATAAATTAAAAAAAAAGTAAAAAGAGAAAAAAGACTCTGTACTGATGGATTACTTTTCCTGTCAGTGTGTCAGTACAGTGCATTCAATTCTTTGACCTCAGCCCTTCTTTGATAATGCTCAACTCATGAAATAAAATGGAAGAAAAGCCAATGGTTAATTTGCTGCTGCAGAGCTTTGTAACTCTAATACATCAGTGAGCAACAAAGGAACTAATTCTTATTGCAAGGTGTTTCAAAAAGGTAAGGATTCACACAGGGCTTTACAACACAATATAATTATATTTAGCTGACTGGAGTCATTCTTGCAGGGTACTGTACAAGCAAGAAGATCAACCCCATAAACAAAAGGGTACCTTATATAAAATGGAAAATTAATATGAATTTTACGACATCATTATGACTTAGGTTGAATATTAACTAACAAAATATAGCTCACTTAACAATCTGCTACTGGTTAATGTCCTTAATGGCAAGTTACGATTCTAATATTATCATAGATAAAATTCAGTTTAGCACTAAACTTTATACTGAAGTGAGAAGGCATGAAAGCAAATCAAGATATGTAGTTAAAATTTTATCTAATCCTGAGATTTTATAATGGCAGCTGCAATAGAAACTTACACAGAATTAAATCTTTAGCTTAAAAAAAATTATAATTTATATACATTTTTAAAAATCCATAGTGAGATTAACTTTAAAACCAATGTTCTTTTTCTTCTAATTCTCCTTGGAATAAATGTGTTGAGCCTGGATTCTCATTTTGATAGACCTAAGAGAAGGAAAAATACTATTATTAAACTTTTATTAAAATGCTCTTCATGTTTTAGACAAGAACTGACATTAAACATTTTGCATTAAACATCCAATTACACATCTCTTGTGGAAACTCTTTTTTTCCACTATGCCCACAAGGGGCTCTTATAGATGTTGAATGAAGTTTGACCCTCCATAGCACCTTAAAATCAGTGAGGCTATTTGAAGAGAAAGGTACTACTCTGTGAAGAGGAATAAAAGAATCTCTTGAACAATATTAAAGAAGAGACAGTAGAAAAATGATGTAGTTTATATTATATATTTCCTTTGCTGGATGCATTCACAGATTAAATACATTCTGGTGCATAGCTACAGAATTGAAATCTGGACACAGCATTTGGAGTATTCTCCATTATTTTAAATACAACTTAAGCTAATTGTAGTTGGAGAGGAAACTAGGGATGGTTATGATGCTATACAGAGTCTGAGCAAAAAAATATAATGCAAAATAGGAAATTCAGTTCTAGTCGAAGTCCATGGCATATTATTTACCCATGTGATTACTTGCACTGAGATGTTTTCAGCTGCCACAGATTGTACACTGTTAAGCCGTCTTTGAACTGTTTTTTCATTCAGTGTTTGTTGTGTGAGTCTTTTTTGGTGTCATGAAAGCCCTGGTTTCTTTGAAGGCCAAGCTTTCTGTCTGATTCCTTTAATTTCTTTGCAGTCATGTTTATTTTGAAGTTTTCAAGCTTATTTAGAAGACTTGTGAGTCTGTGAGGATTGGCTTTCTCTTTCTACAACTACCTGAAAGGAAGTGGTAGCAAGGTGAGAGTCAGTCTCTTATCCCAAGTAACAAGAAATGGGACAAGAGGAGGTGATCTCAAGTTGTCCCAGAGGACGTTTAGATTGGATATTCAGAAAAATGTCTTCACTGCAAGTGTTGCCAAGCACTGGAACAGGCTGTCCAGGCATCTCTGGAGGTATTTAAAGGATGTGTGTGTGTGGTACTTACGGACAGGGTTTAGAGGTGAAGTTGGCAGGTTAACAGTTAGATTCAATGTCTTAAAGGTCTTTTCCAACCTAAACCATTATATGATTCTATCTTTCTATTTGGTGAACTCATTTAATCAGCCTTACATAGTATTGAAAAGTCATACAAGCGTGTCACTTCTATCTATTTCAGATTATTTCAAACCCAGCAGGAAGAAATGATTATACAAAATTTTTACTTCTTTTCACTACTTGTTCATTATTCCTTCAGTAATGAGAATTAAATGTTTCATTTTTTTATTTTCATGCAAAAAGCTAATCAACCTTAGATGATGAGCATCCATTCTGAATACACAGTGCTTAGGTTTGCCTTCAAGTTACATCATTGCTTAGGAGATGAGTTTCCTTCATTAAGATGCTTAGAAAGTCAAAGGGAACTGGTCTCTTCTATTTCAGCTTCCATTTTCAGGTGCTGGCTAATGTGTCCTGTTATTCAGAAGTGTTGGGCTCTCTCAAAGTCCAGGGTGTGAGAACTACAGGTGGTTAATGGCATTGAAAGCTCAAACCACATCTGCTGAAGAGACTAAATATGGATTGTGAAACCTCACTGTAAGCAAGAGAGCTTTGACATTTTAAACTAATAATACTGGGTAGATTTTTTTTATGCATGAATGTCCTTTCTTAAAGTAGTCTTACACTTTGGAATGGGGAATGAGATCTCTGTGTATTAAGTGTGTTGTATAAGAGCAATTAATTAGACTACATATTGTCATTTAGTTCTCCAGGGTTTTTTTCACACAGTAGCAGTGAGATAGCTGTTGCAGAACTGCCCAAAAATTTTATTGAACTCTCTGAGCCTCCAAAACAGAAGCTTAATATAAATTATCTGATGTGGCTGTCCATAGCCCCTGCTAACTCCTGAGCTTTTTCAGAGAGTGTTTTGGAGAAGAGCAGAGGTATCTGTCATGGCCCAAACTGCAACAGGATAATTTAATAGTGTGGATTACAATACAGAAAATTAATTTCTATTGCTTGGCAATCTTCCTTTTAGCTGTGTAACTTACAAATATAGATATATCTGTAATGTCCAGACATGCCATCATTGTCTTCATTGATGTAATTTGTGCCATAACTGCCTGTAAGCCTCTGAAAAAGACTTTCCACCTGCATAGTGAGACATGGAGTCCACACTGCATGGTGCTTTGCAGCTGAGGAACTTAGATACATGGGAAATAAAGCATAGACCCATCCACACAGCTACTTTAAGCATTAACTGAGGAAGCAATTTTCAAATGGCCTCTATATTAGATAAAACTGTAGAAGAATCCAGGGGACAGTTTATACAAACCAAGACAGAGATTTTCATAGAGGGAGACTGAAGTCCACCCAGGCTGTGGCTGGGCTGCACTGTGAGTTTCTCTGTTGATGAGATGGGATAAAACTCCTGGCTTAGTTACTACAGCTACTTCACCGCTGTGGGAGACTGCACCTAGTCTGGAATACCTTAAAAAGTTATGTGCTGAGTCAGTGTCAAACCTGGGACTGAAGGCAGTGTTTTCTGCCCTAGGCAGTAGATACTGTTGGGCATGCAATGTTGTTGTCACACAAAGAGGGCTGAGACAGATTTAAATGCTTAAAGTTTTATTCATGGAGTCTGTAGCTGATGGCACACACCCACCCTAAAATTACCTTTGAGAAAAATACAATGGAGAGAAAGAAAGAGAAAAAGGAAGGCAAACACTTTCACCAGTGGCTGGCCAAGAAGAGGTGCAATAGAGACTCCAACGCAGGTGTTTTCTGGTGATCCTCTCCTGGTGATCCTAATGATAATAATTTTCCACCATGTTTTTCCATAGTGATCATATGCCTTTTATTTTGACCTGTTCAAACTCCCTTCTGGATGCTCCTGCTTAAAACACTCTTTGCTCTGAATGAGCACAAGTGTTTCACAGTGAGCTAGGGTATATAAATCTAACTCGACATTCAGATCATTGTTACCTACTATGTTATTGACTAATTTCTGTTTTTTCATGTGATATAAACTTCCAGCTGTAAAGGAAAGGGTGGGAAAAAGCAAGGAGAAGGAAGGAGTCATTCTTGCTCTGTTAAGAGTTGCTTCCCGTGAGAAATCAGACATAAGAATAATATCAGAGCTTGCAGGTGCAATTCCATGAGAACAACAGCATGAAAACAACAGCAGGAGAACAGGTTGAAATACTGTGGCAACTGCTTTGGTGAAAGGTAACAGACCTGCAGACGGAAGGCAGACTGCAGAACTACAAAGGAAAGGACCTGAGCAATACAAGATGAAGGCACTCTGCAACAGGTTGGTGTCTGGCCTTCTCTCTGCACTCCAGCTGTCTTCTCACCTCCTCCAACATCTCTGTAAGAAGCATGTAGGAGCTACAAAGGTGTTTCTGAGTGGACTCAGGAATAATGGTTCCATGTGCATCAGCAAGGAATAATTGTCTTCTATATTATTAGAAAATTTTCTTAGACTGCTTTTTTTAATAAATCTGTCTTCAAGATTTTACACATCTGTCTTCATCTAAATTTATTAGATGTTATGCATTTCTTGTGTTCACAGTCACACAAAATCACCGAGTCCATTTTTGTAAGAGAAGCTTTGCAACAGTGGGAGTATTCTCAGGCCAGTCATCTCACATTTAAAAGTCTGTTCCGGAGAAGTCAGTAATTTCCTCCGCATTCACTTATTTTACACCATCTGAGGATATAGCCCTCTGGCTACAAGCACTATAACTGCAGTCCCAAGCCATAAAATTCATTGCAATATTCACTTGGCATGTGTTTTGTACAATAACAATTTTCCAGGACAGTAAACTTTTCCAGGATAGTAAACTCACAATATTTCCCTAGTTGCAGTTATATATTTCAATCTACTTCCAAATGCTGCAGATCATCCTGTGCCTGGCAAAGTTCCACATCATTTAACAAAGTTGTTGTTGGTGTGTATAATTTCTTTACTTAGAATCCACTTGGAGATATTTATTATTAATGGTAAAAGATGGCAAATTCAATGGAAAGAAAGTCACAAATAGAACCTTGAGAGTTCCTCCTCATTGCATTTTCAAGTGTGAGACTCCAGCTAGTACTGTGACCACTACATGAGACTCAGTATTAAGCCTAGAGACAGCAGGCTGAGAGGAGAGCAAAGAAGCAGAGAGATGATGGCACCAGTCACTCAGACAAGCCCAGAGTCTCTAATTGTCTAACCATGTCAGATTTTGGATGAATTCAGCCCGAGCAGGTTTGGGGGGTTATGAGCAGCTTCTCTCACAGATGAAAGGTGATGTGGGAGACCGTGGAAAGGCATTTGCCTGCATACATAGCAAATGACAGCTGAAAGCTGACACCTTCCACAGAGTGAGATGAGTTTGTTTACACTTTGTATGAGATGTTACTCCTTGATAACATAGGTAATGAGGCAGGCCTGGGGCAACTTCAGCAAATTTGTGAGTGACAACCAGTGAAAGAAGCTGTCAGCTATTATAGTAAGACTGTACTTAAAAGGGGACTGATAAATACTGCTGGCTGCATCAAATACTGAGAACTGGTAGTAGTTGATGGAAGCCTCTAATTCATGTGAACTGAGCAGGACTTGGTCGTAATGACAAATACATTAATTAATCCCCAACAAGAATGTACTTGTCAGGCACATGGTCTCCATGGCAATTGGTGTACATGATGAAAAGTGAGAGAAGGAAAAATGTGTGTGTATATATACACACATGTACATCAACCCATCCATATACAAATTGTTTGTGACCATGTAACAAATATATAACATGATGCATTAGAACGTGAAGTGTACAGAGAGAAAGGGGAGTTGATAAATTTGGCTGAGTGCCCCACTGGCTGTTGTTGGACAGTGTTTTGCTGCTTTGCTTATGGCCAGTATGCCTGAACCAAGGACATGTGAGTGATCGTTTTGGTGCCAAACTGAGTTCTTACCAAAACAGAGCAGTGATTACTTCTGGAGAAGCCAAAAGGCCATTAAATCACTATGAGTCACATGACCTCCTCCTAGATTCAATTTTTATTCTCTGACAGTGATCAAGTGGGGGAATTATGATCAGAGGAGTATAGAGTAAAATTTATTGTTCTAATTTCTGGGTATCTTTAGTAACATAAGATCATCTCTCTGTCTTAATTACTCTCTCCTTAAAACTTCAGTGAACTTCCAAAAGTCACATACAGGGATTCTCATGGTCTTCTACAACTTGTGAAGTAAAATCAGGGAGGTACAGACATGACTTGCATTTCATGGTTATATAAATGATGGGTAAAAAGAGATGACATCTACAGAAAGTGTTGTTCTGATTGTAGGCAGGTACTTGTAGAAAATATGATGATGGATTTCTTATAACAAGGGAGTCAATAATAAACTCCATCAGAATTCAGTTTTCAGTTCTTTCAGATCTAAATATTTCACTCTGTACACAAACCAATGGTGACTTCAGGGACAGTTAGTTTGTTTTCTTTTCAAAGGCATCTTCTGTATTGCTATTTTGACATTTTCTTTGCTTCCTTTTTAAGCAAAAGGACTTTAATCATTCATTCCCTTATCCTTGCCCAGGATTACAAGTAACAACTTTTTGCCATTTTCCTTCCTCCAGGCCACCTGAGATACTCTCAGGCTCTGAATGTAAGATCAGTCTTGATTGGATTCCTACAGATTTGTGTATTGAGGCAAGCAATATCTCATTCTGCACTCAGGTCCTGCATCTCACTTTTGAGAACATTTATTACTATCATTGCTGCTTATCATCTCCTCTGTTATTAAGACAGTAAAGCCATGTAGAATTTGACTTTGAAAAGTCTATTTCAAGTTGTACCACCAATTCAAAAGTTTTATTAACTGCAAAAAAAAAACCCACCAAAAAAATGTAGTATACAGTGGATCAATCAAGCTCACCTGTTGATAGATTTCTTTAATCAAAATTCATTTGTGAATATTTGAAAAACAGACTTTGTCCTTTTACATTTCATACTGTATTACTTTGCAAACCACGTTAAGGAGAGAATATGAACCAATTGTGAATGCAATGCTATGCAAAGTAGTTGCTCATGGAAAAAAAATTTGGTAACTAGTCTAGCTGAATATGCAACTCTGAGATCCAGAACTTGAATTTCAATTTTGACTCTTTAAAAATTGCACTAAAAGCTACTATTAACCACTCAAACAGTTAGGCATGGATGAGCTTCTTTTCACTACCTTTTTCTTTTTCAGAGACTTTGAAGGCCTTTTCCAAAATGAAATCTTTATCTACTTTAAGGTAGAATTGACTGTAGGAATTTTTAGAAGAGTTTTCAAAGAAAGAAAAGCATAAACTCAGAAACCGGCTAAGCTTGAGTGGAGCCAGTCAACACAGGCTGATTTAAACCACTGAAGGATCTGATCTGTTGCTCTTCAGGTTCAGAAACATGTCAGACTATCTGTTAGATAAGTAGTTCTTATAGCTTCCATGTGAGTGCCTTGCATGGGAAAATGCCAGTTAGCTTACTGCAGTCCAATCTTAGTCAGAACAGAGTAAGTGGTAATTACAAGAATATGCAAAGCATCCAGATAGTGTGGGTCAGCTTGTTACATTAGTCTAATGTCTTAACTGTGGTACCAGTAGTCAGTCAGAGACTATAATTTAATTTTGGGTCATGAGATGAGTCTTACTCTGGGCAAGATTCTCCAGTTCGACAAAGCTCTATAGCAGATGGTCATTAAAAAATAAACATAACTTCATGCACCTGAAGTTGTTTTTGGTCCCCCATGTGAGAGACTGAAATTGGTTAGTGGCTTAAATATTGTTAAAATCACTGAAAGATGTCTGTCCACTGGAACGAACAGTGCATAGAAGCAACTGCTTACTGAAGCCCACCCCTCCCTGAATATGCTTACTAATTTGGACTAGGGCAGGAACTCAAAATAAAGGTGGTACTATTGTCCAGTTATCCAAGGAGAAAAATGTATCCATCAGTGTCAAAGACTGGAATGCTGATTGCTCCGTCAAGGTACAAGCAGATGATGTGCAAAGGAACTGTCCAGGTACTGAGGGCCTGAACACCCACCACCTCAAGCTACAAGCTGGGTGGTGAACAACATAAGGAGAGAGGCAAGTACTGCAAGGCAGGGTTGTGTTTCTATTTCTTTCTATCTCTCCCTCTACTTCATATTTACTGTTAAACAAAAATCCGTAGTATTGACTTCAGCATATGGTCTTGTTTGCACCTTAATTTGGACAGAGACATCTCTCTAATAATTTAAAGAACCTGATCATAACAGCCCAGTAGAGCTCAAAGAAGTTTACCGGATCGCCCCCAAATTCCAAGGTACTGTTTTATAGCCAGGCATCACAGAAGTAAGTTGTAATTCATGTATGTCCCTGTTTGCCCAGACATACTGGGCCATTGCACTTGGAAAGGACCATGTTTCCTATTATGCTGCCGTTTCAATGTTGCTTCTTAAGAGACAGTCCTAGCTCTGAGAGCTGCATATCAAGTAATATCTATATTTACTATGCAGGAAATATCTTCATTAATGGTGAAAATCCACTCCCATTACAATGTTTTGATTCTTGACTTGTTCTGGCTCCTATATCCTGAGACTAAGGAAGGGTACTTTCCGATGTCTGTCAGAAATACCTGTCCCATGAGAAAGGTGGATGTTTTCTGCTCAAGATTTTAATTGGAGGGCCAAGCATGTCTTCACAAGGACAAGCCACTTATGCCCTTGAGGCAGTCCTGATGAGTATAATGCATTTTCTCATAACTTGAAGCTAAGTAGGTCTTTTCATATATATCATCTGCCAGTATAATTAATAGCTGCCTATATTTATGTATAAGAGCTGAGTGATGATAAAAAAATTGCTTAGTGTTCAATGTGTCAAAGTATTAAATAAGACTGGCATATCCCTGAGCCCCAAAAGGCTGCAATAAATATTCCCAACTTTCCCCCAGTTACCCTTCTAGCTGTCACACTCTCCTTTGTTCTGATTAATAGAATCAACCTTCTAAAATTAAAGATAAGAAATAATTTTGAATGGCATAAGTAGGATATCTACAGCGAATGCATCTTCTTTTCAATCCAGTGAAAGCAAGTGATGGAAGAGACTCTGGAGTGGCTTTCACCAGATTTAAGAAACAGACTTTTTGAGAGATATTTTCCCCCATCTCATCTCTGTAGCCACTTTCAGAAGGATATGCACTCATGCTTTGTTCAAAACTGATGTCTTTTGTCTTATTTGCTCATTTTGCACAGATAACAGTTTTCACAGATATTAGGATGGCAAACCCCACACCTCAGAGGTATATCCTATTGTTGTGTTTCCTATCATTCCTCAGCTTTTCTGGTATCTTTGATCACATTGCAAATATGCTCCAAAAGAAGTACATTTAGCACAAAAAGGAAGCAGATTCTCTTGGGATCATGGAAGACTTGTTCACAGAAGACTAAATTCTGTTAGCAGATCTTTAGGCATCAGACAGTTCTCTGAAACAAATGACTACAGCTGGCACTAGCACATTTTTTCATCTTGGAAAAGAAATACTAGTTCCACAAGCCTGTCTGTCCAGGCTGACAGTAGTCTCTACTCACAATATAACCTGATGTTGCCCTCTGCACCTACGTCATGGGATTTATAGGAAAATCCCTCATCCCTATGGTCTCAATTAGTCATAACATGTATTGCCATCAGTTTAATGCATAATCTGGGCATATCAGTTGGGCTAAGTACCATGTACATCTCTGTATGCAATAAATGAAGAAAATGTGACTTCTCAAAACACTTCTGAGGAGTTATGCAGTGGATCAAAAAAAAAGACCTTGCTTATGAAGCCACTTACACCCATCCAACAGGAGAACATAAGGGTAATAGTTGAGCACAATGTGGACCAGATGAACATCCCAAGATACTTCCGGCAACAGATAGCATGAAAATCTTTAGGGAGTGACCATTAACTTAAAACTGTTACATCAATGGAGGTGAGTGTCTGTGTTTTCGAAACTGAGTTTTTCTACAAAGTTTGTGAGGAATCTGCCATTATTTCTTTTCTTTTTTTTTTTTTTAAAGGCTTGATCTTCATCTCTCCTTATGTTAGATGCTACAGAACAGTCATGAGTACAGTTAAATTTCCAGAGCCTTAATTCTTAGGTAGATATCCAGCTTTGTAAGAACCTGTTTATCAGAATAAAGAGAAGGTGTATATGACAATCTCAGGCAAACACATCTACTTTGAAGACACAACTGAGTCAGAAGAGACAACTTCTTTGCTTCTAGACATGGTGAATATAAGAAAACACTTTAATATTAGAGGAAAGACCAGCTTGAAAAGGAGTGTTGCCTATTGGTAAATAATCCAAAAAAGAGGACTAAGGTTAGTCCCACTTTCATAGGTTGGTTATAGTTTTGGTAACGGCCCACAAGGAGACAATGGGGAGCACACTTGAAGTTTTCATATGACATCACAGGTGACTACTAATTTACAGGACTTATCTTGAAAATTGATAAATATCATCAGTGCCAGTTAAAGGAAATGGATCTAAAAAATGATTAGTACCAAAAGGAGTCCTTCCTTGTTGATGTTTTTAAGTTACACTATTTTCAAGCTCATACCATGACCAACAATTGCCCTTGGAGAGACACACCTGAATTATCTCCTGTACTATCTCTTCCTTTTCCACAGAGATCTTATTTAGCCATGACTTGTTTTTTGAAGCCATATCCCTCAAGTAGAACTAAAGGACAAACTGTCTGAAGAACCATATAAATAATAAATCCTACTTTTAAATGTCAGCCCTAAACAAACATCTTAAAGACAATATAATTTTTTTAAATTATAAGGAATAATAGAATTTTGCAGAAAACCAACCTACTATGACATTCCTTTATACCTCATATTAACATCAAGCAAACAGATCTCCAGGAGTGATGCTGAACTTTCTGCTTTCCCAGTTGGTTACTGCTGGATATTCAAAACAGCTGCCATATCTCCTGAAAATCAGTGGCTGTTTTGAGTCTTAATAATTTACCCTTCTCCTAACTATTTATGCTAAATGAGTTATTGGATTTTAAACTCTATACTCAATATTAATACCCATATTTCAATTTTTGGAAGTAATTATCTTTGTATTTCTTGTTTCTTCAGCCTCTTGCTTCACAGTGAATTCTGCATTATACCATCCACTGATTGATCAATGGATATTTTTCTCCAGAGTAAGAACCCAATTTGCTTTTTTTATGGGCAAAATTTTTATACCCTGGTGTTAGATTTGGAAACTCTTGCATCCATGCTGATCTAATAAGGATTTCTAGCTAGTGGACACTAAGGACACTTGCAATAAATTCTTTACTGGCAGGAGCATCCCTTTGAGGGTCCATAAATTTTCAGTGGTTACATTTCCTTCTTAAGATAAGGCAAAACAGTCGGCAACTTAACCAAGAAAGAGGAACATCTATACCCCGTCAGAGGGCTTATCTTGATGAAACCCGAAGTCAGGGAATAAGGCTCTGTTTTAAAGTTAAATAATCCTGGTGAAACATTTAGTGCATCACAGACATTTCTCTGCTGTACAGTCATCCCACACATCTTCATTTTGATGTTAAAAATGTTGTAGTTCATGTTCTTTCCCACCTTATTTCCTGACCAGGAGAGGCTGGGCACTGCTCTCAGTCCTAACTGGCTGTCCCAGCTGCTTAGCTTGGCTTGCAGATGTCTTTAGAGACTCTGAGTCCCCACTCTCCCAGCAAATCTCTTGTGTATTTTTTAATCTGAACTCCTGATACCCCACCCACATCCTGGATATTTATACAGCATCTTTCTCACATTTATCCAATTTCTTTCTGTTAGGTTTCTTTGTTTCTCTTCCTTATCGTTACTATTTTTCCTTTTCTCACAAGATCTTCTTGGGAGTAACCCATGAGTCCACCTTCACAGGTCTCTTTTTCCTGCTTGTCTTTTGCCCATGAGGCCAATCCTACCCAGCCAGCATCCCTACTTCATCAACTGGCCCAGCCTTTTGATTCCTGAAAGATTCACTCTTATAGGAATAGACACTGGTAGGAACCAGGTGCATCTGGGGATTCCTGTTTACTTGTAGAAACTCATGAATACCATCTCCTGCCAGCTGAATATCCCCCAGGCTGAAGAAGGACTGGTTGGAGAAGAGTGATAAGCATCTGTTTTCCTCCTGGGTAGGATACATTTGTGGTTTTAATCTCTTCAGTGGTTTCCTCAGGGATGATAATGGGAGGGAGGACACCAGTCCCTGCACACTCCCATCCCTTGGGTGGTTGATGACTGGAGAACGGATTATTTTGCTTTTTGAGTAACTTCACTGAATATAGTAGCAGAGCATCAGAGTTATTCTGCTGGCAGATGGTGCTTGTTAGCTGAGGTGTCAAAATGCTTAGTGCCTTAGAACAAGAGAAACCATGGGCTGGCACAGAGGATAGCCAGCAGGAAACCAAAGCCTTCTGCTCAGAGATACAGGTCTTAGGGAAGTTACCTTTTATTCCTCTTACAAAGGAGAAAGAAGATGGACCTTTTTCTTCCTGTTTAGCACTAATTAATGTGCTTCAGTTGTTTAATGTGGCCATTTCAAATGCCCTGTGTGGTTCCTGGTGACTGAGATCATCCTTGGAGACATGACGCTAAGGAGGTATGTAAATCCATGTAAATCCACATAACATTCCTGGTTTCACAAGAAGTACATAAAGTCACTGGGAGATGTGAGTCTGTTACCATGAGCGCCCTGCAAATTGCCTTTCCTATCTCAAAGTGGTTATAAAGTTTGAAGACTGGATTAGAGAGCATAAAAGTGCTTTTGCTCTATTAAATCCCTTAGGGAACAAAAGAATGAAATGGGTAATGAAGTATTCAGTGAATTTTCTGTTTACTCCTTCTTGATAGCTTTTTGTTCCACTGAGAACCAGCATGTATACTAGGCTTCCTTGATATTTTCATACTTTTCTGGGGGGGCACATGTCTGGGACAGAGAGTGTCAGCTTCTTTAACCTGGTCTTTTGTTGGGAAACATGTGGCATTTTGGGTCTGTACTTGTATCTGGGACACAGGAGAATATAAAAGCCCATGTTGTGTAACACTCAGAGTCATCCATTTCTTTTTTATTGTATCTAAAATAATCTTTGTGACTCACTTGGTCTCGTTAGATTAAGAAAATGGGGAAAGAGAAATATGTGTAATTTTGCTCACAATTATGCAACGGTTCTAGTTCACCTCAAACCGCACCTCAATTGTCATAAGGTCCTTGCGGAATTATAGTATTGAGGTATGAAAAAAAAGAAGTTGAAAACAAGCCATCCTTGTGTTAAGGAGTTCTGTGACTGATTAGAAACACATGTATATTTTCCTGTTCCTGTGTAGCTGAAAATCATCACTTTTGCTGACAACATAGTCCTCACCACCTTTGTCAGCTAACCCTTGAAGAATTCAGTACACAGGGAAATTCTTTTAGGGTTTGTACTTATTGGGGAGTGCCTAGAACTTTTTCTCTTTGACTTCCAATCCTGTCAATTGTGAATTAGTTTTAAGAGCTGAACCCACTCCTTTGCCCCAGAGTGCCACCAGTGTGGGACATAGAAAGCTTTGGGCACTGCTGCACTGGGAAGTGAGTTGTTTAAGCAAAGTAACAAGGGGTTTACACAGGCATCTGAGACCTTTCCAGAACTGAGAATAAGAAAGGAGTTTGATCTGTCTGAGAGGTGAGAATTTTCATTTGGTTATAGGAGGATTCAATTTCCTTTTTTCCTGAGGAGATTTTAATGTTCATCTCCAAGTTCAATGCCCTGTGACTGCACTAATTAAACACTAGACTGGGAACATTTGGTAGCTGTCTGTCCTTTCAGTCTCTGCAAAGGCTTTCCCCAGGGTCCTCGGGACAATCTGGCTTCTTGTGTAGACGTATTCAAATAATTTGTTGTGATTCTATACACAGACCCAGAAATTGTCCTATTGATCAGTAGCATAGACAAAGCCACTTCTGCACTAGTTGCTTTACCAGTAGAGGGGCTGATATGGGTTGCCCAAACCAAGCTGGGAAATGTAATAAAATTTGCCAATTAAATGAAAATCCAGTTACTGTGATAGACGTATTTGATGACTGATGAGGGCCTTCCTCTACCTCCAGCATCTTACTTTTATCACAGGTAACAAAATGTAGTTACATCTCTTATCTGTTGCAAACCTAGAAAGTTATGTAGGCTTAGAAATCCTGTGAATTATATTACTGAACTTCAAGTGTCTAAATGCAACATTTGAGTCCAAAGGTTGATCTCCCTAGGCTCCTCATATAGTCAATGGAGAGAGAAAAGATCCTCCAACAGGCAGTTCGAGCATATAAATCATGTTCTTTCTGCAAATTGTCCACAGGGAGGAATTTCTTGCTTTCTGCTGTTTAATGGAGTCCTGGGGTTGCCTGTCACCACAGCAGGTAGCTTTGTGGGCAGCTTGAAGACACACTGGAAACAAACCTTTTGCAAGGCCTGATGTAGTATCAGAGGGCAGTTTTGGGGATGTGTCAGGGCTGAAGAGCACGTCTTCTTTTCTAAGGGAGTTAGTAAGACTGATGCCTAAAATGGAAGAAAAGAACTTTCAAGACAATATTAGTATAGATAAAATAGAGAACAAGTCTTTACTTAAGAAGCTTTAAGGTGCAATAAATACATAAATGCATAATACAGAATAGACCTCTTACAAATTTATAACGCTAACTAATTGATTGCTAGAAAATTACTTTTCCACTCAGTTACTGCTAAAACAACAAAATAATAGCTGCAGTCATTGTATTTTATAGTAGTTTTGTAAATGCTTTACATAGATCTTAATACCTACCTATCCCTATCTACTTCACGCTCTCTGCTAAATTTGCTACTGGGCTGGTAAGGGTATGGAGAAGGTTGGTTTGAACAGAGAAGATGATAGCCTTTTTTTATGAAGTATTGCTTGTATTGTATTGTGCCCATTTTTTCTCTGTTGTGCTAGTTAATAACAACATTTTTGACAGCATATTTAGGGAGCATTATAAAGACAGATCTCTGCATTAATATCGACTATAGAATCAGCAGAGCTGAAAAGGGTGTAATAGAATACAACACAAAATAGGGCTTTCTCACATCTCTGTGTTTAATGTTTATTTCAGTAGGCTTCTGCTTTAAGATAACTGCAATATTGATCTGGCAGGTTTTCTAAATTTTTAATATGACATCTGTGATATTTAGTTGGTTGAACACCAACATCTGAGTTGTTGTCACAATTTTTAGGGTGACCTGAGGCACTTTGATGTTCATATAAAAGCTACACACTAAGTCTTTGGAAAAAGCTGTCCTTAGATTCTTCTAACAAACAATTATTTTGAGAACTACTTTCGAATAGACCCTCAGGAGCAGAGGGTAAGAGAGCCAAGACAGAATTTCATGGAACACCTTACTTGTGATGTCATGAGGACAGGGACCTAACCATAGCTGTGCCTTGCATACTCTGCAGACTGATGATGGCTCCTTCCATAAACCAGTGGTATAACTGTGATGTGGCTGTCATGGCAGGTATGGCAAATCTCTACTACAGGTTTTTCATGCCAAGTGTCATCAGAATAGGGGCATCCTGGAGAAAAAATCTCATGTACATAATTGTGGATGTCTTGCATGCATTTAGAAACTTTCTAAGAGAAGGTTATGGTCACCATGATCAGGGCTAGAAAGTTTCCTTGAACACCACAGACCCATCTGGCTCTCACTGTTAACTATACAGGAACTGAATAGGTCTGTCTGGACTGTTAGGTTTTCCTTGGCAAAGCAAATTTAAAAAATGGTGAACAGAAACAGCATCACTGTAGCAGCTGTTCTGGAGTGCAGCTGAAACTGCTCCAAGAAAGAGTTGCCCACATAGTATTTGATTTCCTATATAAGGTTGTGAGACTCATGAACAATCAGCAGTGGGGAAAAGGATGTACTCATGACTCAGATAAGGATGTACTGACAACTGGAACAAAGGATGTACTCACAATTCCTGCTCTGGACAGTCAGGAACAGGTGCAGGAGTCTGCTCCAGTGACTATCTGGTGTGAATGCAACACATCACACTGTCCAGACCTTGGCTGGAAATGGCAGGCAGCGGTTCTTAGGGAGGAGGATAAAATAAACAACAATTAAATGACTGTTCTTGGGGAAGGAAAAGACAATCAATTATTCTACATCCTGGTTAACCTGAATCATTAAATACCCCTGAGTTTCACAAGCTGCTCCACTGTGCGTCTGTAAAACCTCTAATTTCTGCTAAATACTTTCACTTCCTACACTTTGTCTCTTCTCCATTACATATCTCCACCTTGTCTTCTTTCAGTGTTCCATATCAAGTGAACTTTGGCCAGTAGGAGCTGTTGGTTTTGATACACATCTGCATTATTGCAGGTAAAATGAAGCTTAGATCAGAGGACTAGAGTACCTCTCCCATGAAGACAGACTGAGAGACTTAGGGTTGTTCAGCCTGGAGAAGAGAAGGTTCTGGATAGGTCTTGTTGTGCCTTCTGTTACCTAACAAGGCTTACAAGGAATCTGGAGAGGAATATTTGACAGGGATACGTAATGATGAGCAAAGGGAATGGCTTTAAACTGAAAGAGTGCAGGTTTAGATTGGATATTGGGGAGAAATTTTTCATTGTGAGAGTGCTGAGCACTGCCACAGGCTGCCCAGAGAAGTTGTGGGTGCCCCATCCCTGGAAGTGTTCAAGGCCAGGCTGGATGGGGCTTTGAGCAATGTGGTCAAGTGGAAGGTGTCCCTGCCCATGGCTGGGGATTTGGAACTAGGTGATCTTTAAAGTCGCTTCCAAACCAAACCAGTATATTATGAATCTATAATAGGTGTGACTGGGAGTTCCAGGCACTCTTTTAAGTGTTCTGTAAATGATGATAATAGCACCAGACAATGCTTAATCTGAAGTGGGGCCTTGATAAAAAAACTGGTGTTAGAACCCAGGTGTTGGACAGTGGAGGGTAATTTTTGACAAGAAAAGAAGTCCTGCTCAGTGGGTTATGCACCTATCTGTAATTTTTGCCATGTTTTCCCCCAGAGATTAGGACACTAGAAATTGATTGGGCTGTTCCACTGCTGGATAAATTAGGTATTTGATTAGCTTCTGCTTCAGGTGTTGAGAGACAAACAATTTCCACCATTCTCAAGCTTAAGTAGTAACCTTGAGGCTGACTTTGCACTCTGCTCTGTGGTCTCCTTTTGGCGTGTATGCAGGATGCTTAGGAGTGGCTTTGCTGCATCTGAGCAGGCACTGTGCTCTCTGTATATCCCTGACCTCTTTGCATCCTTGAGTGGCAACTACCCTGTAACTCAAGAAGGTGGCTGAGGAGCAGAGTGAGGAGAAACAGCCACAAGGTAGGAGAATGTTGAAGGTATGGAACTTAAGAAGAAAAAGAGGGTCTAATATCCCAGATGTTGTTAGACATCTTTCCTTGAACATTTTCACTGAGATAGGAATGGGAAAAAGTCAGAAGTCTGGAGGAGACCTGGAAATGGTTGGAGGAGGTTCAGACCTTAAACGGAAAATGAAAGGCTTAAATAAATGACAAAGTTGCAATCTGCTCATTTCCGGTGGCAGAAAATTTTGAGTATGCTTTTCTGGGTCACACTAGAAGTTAAAAAATGAATGTCTGGTCTCAATTACACAGGTGAGTTAGACATCCCATCAGTAAACATACTTAATTTAATTGACACACATTTTCTTTATCTGGTCAAGATGCTCTTCACAAGGAGTGTGAAATAATGAGATAGATACGAAATGTCTACATTTAATGGAAGTTTCCCTTTCAAAGGACAAAAATGTAACTAGCCAGGTCCTCTCCAAAATTAGCAATATGTTTCCTTTAAGCTTTTCTTACACAAGCAAAGATTAGTCAATCAAAAGGTAGTAGATAATAGTCATTGTCACTGCTCAGACTAATATCATGTCTGTGATGCCTGTGTTGTGGTAGTATAACAAAGGAGGTCTAATTAAAGAGTACAGGCCTGTATCCAAGATCTTAATGATCAAAGAGGAGTCATATTCTGAGGTAATAATAGATGGTATTAATATTTGTCTCAGCCAATACCTGATCACAAAATATCTTCAGAAATTTTGTTATAGAAATAATCACTAATACTTATGTTCATATGAACAAATTTCATAGGATAACACAAAATAAAATAGCTAGACTTTTCAGTAGAAATACCAAGTCTAAGACAGTGGAGCTGTGATGGAGTTGGGAAGTGACTGATACTGCTGGAAAATGCTGTTGTACTGCAGATCAGAGGCCAGACTGCCCTTTTAAGTCATGGTAATCTCCACAAAAGTAATGAAGGTATTTTGTTATCTTTGACAGCCTAGTTATCCCAGAAAAAGTACAGTTTGCTTATGCCTTGACATTGCCTGTTTATATTAGACTATATCAGAAAAGGTGAGAGAATAAAAATAAAAGAAAAAAAATCTTATTTTACACCTTCCTCGAGGCCTGGGCTGGGTTTGATATGTCTGTGATTTCACAAGGTTAAAAAATACAAGATGTTATAAAGTCAGAATGGGTGGCTGTTGTTAGTTTGGCTTGTCATGGATATCCTGTACAGCTGTCCTAAATTCTCTCCTTTTGAAGTTTTAAAAGATTATATGCAAATAGATGACAACAAAAAGTTATCTATAACAGTCCAGGCTAACCTGTTCCAATAAATTAAATATTGTTATATTAAGAGAAAATTCCCTTCATTCTAATCTGAAATAGTTTACCTTACCCTTTACCCTCTGAAACACATAATTTTTCTGTTATATTGAAGAACCTTGTTCCCACACATACTCAAGAAAAAGAAAGTACAAGATGGGAAAGTATTCCTGGATTAGCAAATCTGGATCTCCACGATCCTTGGATGTTGTATAACAGAGATTCCATAGTGCACGTAAAGTATGCCTCCTAGTGTAGATTAGAACCTATGACTAGAGGAAGACAGCAAGAAAGACCAAGGTCAGTGATCCTCCTGCAATGGCAAAGGACTTTTGTAAAACTAATAAATAGAGTCTTCCAAGTGATTAGCTCCCGTGCTTTGAAAGAAAGCCTAGAAAAACAACCTGCCAGACTCCATCAAATAAAAATTCAATCCTGACAGATCTAATAGAAGGTTTAACCTCGGACCAAGACTTTCTACCGAGACACAATTCCTTGTCCCTAGCTGTGATCCATCTCAGTATAAATAGTTATGCTCCTTCTTCTGTTGCCTCAGAGGAAGGCAACACCTCTCGTCCATTCCTGAAAATAAGATGTGCATTGAGACAAAAATAAACCCATTTTGGAAATAGAGCAAACCCAAACACAATCAATAGACAATAACGAAACTTTTTCAATCACATTTAGAAATTCTAGTAATTTAAAAATGCAAACATTCATAGCTTCTGATAAAGCAAGAAATCTTTTTTCTTTTATTTTTTTTTCATACTAATATAACTAGAGTGAACTCTCAAATTACTCTCTTTTAGGATTATCCTCAAACTCTGTCATCACTCCTGTGATTCTTGACCTTTCCAGTGTATCAAAATCTGTTGCAGATCCAGAAGTGGACACTGTATTGCTAGGGTGGTCAGAGCTTCTTCAAACACCTATATAATAGCGTCTGTCCCAAATTAACATTTTCAGGTAGCTGAAGGTCTCATCAGCCCTTTGGTGAAAATGTTATTGAGGAGATTACACTTAGTCCAATACCTGGCATGCTATCAACTCCATTTCAGGATGTTTCCCAAGATCAAGTCTTACAGTCAGTATCTGGACAGTGTTCTTTGTTCCTAGATGTCTCTTTATTAAATTCTGAAGCATGATCTGTTTCCCAAGTGATCCAAGTACTTCTCTCTCACTGTCTTCCTCTGTGATTTATAACTTGCCTATTTTTCAGTTTAGTTTCAAACTTCATAATTTTTGTCTTTGTACCAAAAAAACAATCTTTACTCGGCCCTGTAAAAAGCTGAAGGTCATTCTTTACATGCAGACACTGCTTTAAAAGGAATGCTAATATAAATGTCATGTTTTTGTTTAAAATTTTTCTCTGTTGTTACTAGTAGGCTTTTCCAGGGAAAATAGAAAAAAAAAATCTCTAGGGTTTTCTGATTTTATTATTCTTCATGTTTTGGAAGTGCTCTGGATGCAGTTGATTTCCCCATATTCCTAAGTAGTCCATTAAGTTCTTCTGTAAATGCTTCAGCACATGCCTGACTTCACTCATGGGAAGTGACCACATGGCAGTAAAGGCAATTCACATAAACAGAATTCTGTGCAGGATTTTAGTGTGCTGTTTTCCATGGATCATATTGCAATGGACTAGGGAATATTTAATATAAAGAAATGCAATTGCACATCACAGAAGTAATCGTACCTAAGACACCATGCCAAAAAAAAAAGAGCTGGTTTTGAGAAAAAAATACAAAGGTGTTAAAGTGTCCCTTTTTTCAACAGTCATTTTTATAAAATTATTATCTATTCCTTGATTTTTCAGGCTTCTGTGGCTATGCTATAGCTGCAGATAAAGCAGGTTGGGGACCATTACTAGCCCTGAAGCCAATCAGCATGACAAACCCGTGTCTTCTGTGTCCCAAAAGAGGGTGCCTGCACCTCAGTTATATACTAGAAATGCTGCATGGTCATGGCATCCCCTGAACTATGCCTGGCTTTTCCCTACAAGGTTGTTAGTTGACTCAGATGAAAACTATGCCTTCACTATAGATGTTACTTATGATTCTCTATCTTTACTTCATTAGACATACCCCCTCCTGTCTCGTTATACTAATCAGCAACTAGATTTTGAATTCTTAGTCTGCTAATTGAAAAAGACAGGAATTTGTTCTGAGAGAAACATTCTTGAATCTGCGAAAGGGCATTGCTGCCAAGGGGTAAAAATGTGATTACAAATATATACTGGTTTCTTAGCAACCATTGAGAGCTCCCCTTCCTAATTAATACTGTACTGTTCCTTGAAAGCCTGATTAGTTCATACTACTGAAAGGTCAATTAATCTCAGTTAGAAATTGATGGTATGAATAATTCTTTGTGAAATTCTGGCTGTGCTTATGTTTAATTTTAAGGCAAAAAAGCAAGCCTTTTTGTTTTGTTTTATCATTTACTTTTATGAAGAGCTGGGAAATACTCAAACACACAATGTGTATGTGCTGTTTATGTGTAAACAGGAGAGACAAGTTTTCCTTCACTTGGTACCTCAGTTCCTAGTAGAATGAACAGGAAATAGCTTACCCATGAAAGGTATGATGGAATTCCTCTTGCTTTACCTGTGGCAACCAACAACAACATCAGAAGTAAGAGAGACAACAGGGTTCTCCAAATCCTCCCAGCTTATAAAAGTGCAATAACATTTCATTGTCATTACTGAAATGACCTTGTTGTATATAGAGTGCTTTAAACAAAGCCAAAGCTATGGAAATTAAGTCAGTGGCTGCTGCATATGTGACCCCTTTTTTCAGTAAGAAACCCAAAGACATGATTTTAGAACCAGAAAGTCTTTGGGATTGTATGTGAACATAGAGCTATCCTATACAGATATGACTGCAGGGCTGGGGTCTTGTTAGTCTTTTGACACATTTATATTTCTATCATAATACACCTTCTCAAAGGTAACAGCAGATGGTGCTGGTAGATAATTCCAAGTGTTCTGCTTTCATGTTAATGTGCAAAAGTCTGGTTTGGGGAGGAGAAGAGGGCGTGCACAGAACTTGAATAGATGTTGATTGTTCAGAAACAGGGGCCCTGCGATACAGCACTAGTGGCTGGCCCCAAGATGCATCTTCTTTCGCTGATCACAGGCCTTTGAGCCCAGCAATTCCAACAGTTCCCAATCCACTTCACTGCCCACTTATTCAGCCCATACTTCATCTGTCTGTGAATGAGGATGCCATGGGAGACAATGCCAAAAGCTTTACTAAAATCAAGATAAACAACATCCAGTGGTCTGTTCTCCTCCATCAAGCTAGTTGTCTTGTTGTGGAAGGCCAGGATGAGGTGAGGCTCGCTGCTCAAGTTCTTTGGACTTTCTCCCACAACCTCTGCACATTCAGAGAGCATCTCTAAGTTAATCTCAGGTTACCTGTCCCTCCTTCCTCTTCTTATACTCTTCCAATTTAAATCTGAGATTTGTTAGGGGCTTCTTCTTCACCAATGCAGACCTCTTGCCATCTTTACTTGGTTTCCTGTAGATAGGGATGAGCCATTCATGAGCTTGGATGAAATTAACCCTAAAAGTCAGCCAGCTTTCCTGGACCCCTATTTTATCTAAGAAGGTCTCCTGTGGAATTCTTCCAAGCAGATTTCTCACCAAGCCAAAATCTGCTCTCCTGAAGATCTGAGTTATGGTCATGTTTTCTGCCCTGTTCCCTCATCTCGAAGTCCTAAACTCCACCATCTTGTAGTCCCAAAACTGCCCACAGCTTTCACATCATAACAAGATTCTTGTTTTTGAGCATTTCCCTTTGTTGATTTTTCACACACCTGTGCCAGAGAGTTATCATCAGCACACGCCAGAAACCTTCTAGATTGTTTGTGCCTTTCTGCTTTGTTCCTCCAGGAGATACCAGGGTGGTTGAAGTCCCCCTCAAGTACCAGAACTTGCGAATATAAGACTTCTTCCAGCTGCCCAAAGAAGGCCTCATCTACTTTTCCCTTCTGATCAGTAGGTCTATAGCAGACACCTAAAATGACATTATCCACTTCGTTCTGCCTGTTAATCTTGACTCAACCTCTCAGCTGCCTCTGGTTCATCTCTCAGCAGCACTTCATTCATTCCCCCTTCTCTCCCACAGAAAGTGCAAGGAGTCTTCTTCAAGGCACCAAAAATAAGTCAGGAAAATAGTCAAACTCTGAGGTAATGGCTCAAGTCCTTGCTGTGTGCTCAGGGCTGCTCAAGGCACAGCCTCCCAGCTGGGCTACACTGACTGTGCTGAACAGAGGTAAATATGTACGTTGCCAACACATCAGTTTACTCTCAGCAGCACAGAGCTGCTCTGTGTCCCCAGCAAAAAATCATAGCAGACAGAGGGAAATGGTCTGTTGCATCCAAAAAACTGATTGGTAGTAAAATGGATACATGGGAGAAAAATGCTTATTTCCAATAAAATAAGGGGATTTGTGTATATATATGAATATTTAATATACCTACTTATCTATATCTATTCATCGAAGAAAAAGCTGTTTATGCCTGAAGTTATATAGGATTCTGTTTATCAGACATTACTTGGGGGATCTGGAGGAGTTCTGTTTGCATAAAGGTGGAAATACTGGATCCATGAAGGTGACAAATGTGTTAAATTATTGTCAGTTATGGGAAAATGAAAATGGGAATGCCATTGGCTGTCTGGCTCAAGGAGAAAGGTGATAGACTACTCCACTCAAACATTGCAGATAAACTGATTTTCATCTCTAGTAAAGAAAGCTAGACAAATATTATAGAAATATTAAAATTCCAGGGAACTTCCTGTGTGATATTTTATCTAAATCTTTCTGAAGTGTCTCATAGAATTGCAACCTAAATTGTGTCAATAAGATGCTGAGAAACTGATGAATTTTTTCATTAGGAATAGATATCTTCCTTTTTTATTCAGCTTGAATAGCAGCAGTTTGTGCTCTAGGAGACACAGGCTGTTTAAACTCATTTTCCACAATCTCCTATGGTTATATATATTTATATTTATGTCAGTTAAACCATAAAATCTCTACACTCATGAGTATTCCTAATGTTTGATTACAATCATGCCATATCTATATATACCTTCTTATTACTCTTGCTAAATGAACTTCAGAATATCTAAAATTAGCTTAAACACAGTACTATTATTCTTAGTCCTGCAGAAGCATAAAGGTAGAAAAAAATGCTAATTTGAAACTCTAAATCTATAACACTGCAAAGACACAGAAGCAGAGAAGAACTTAGAGTAATGGACTATAATGGTGGCTATCAAGGGCAAGAATATCATGTGATCTCTTGAATGTCATGGAATGAATGGATTATGCATGCAGTATTCTACAGACTCTGTTGCAGTCTGTTCTCCTTTTTTTTTTGCTTTTCACACATTTTTCACAATGAAAAATAATTTGGAACTTAACAGCTATTTCCAGCTGAAGTAAGTATTGGACTCCTAGAGCCAGCAGAGCAGTGGGAAGAACAAGAAATAACAGAGTGCTGAGTCCTGGGAAGTCTGTGGAGGAGTGGGACTCAAGGAAACCAAACAAACCCCGAAAGAAACTGTACATTAAAACCAGCAGTGAAAAGGAATATAAATACACCTCTCAGTCTCACTTACATGAATTACTTCTTCATTGTAAGGGGATATGGTGCTATTTGTAGCCCAATGTACGGCCAGAAGTAAATTAAAAAACCCCAACCCCCTTTTTCTCTGTAGTGTTACATGAACACTCTAAAAAAGTTCTGCTCTTTTCTAGATATATCTTTTCTTTCTCCCGCTGTTACAGTCAAGTCCAGGGAGAATAACTGAGCCAGTGATTTAGTTAGACAAGTTACTGCTTTAAGTGTTAATCCTACATTGGGTAAAAGGGTCTTAACTTCTTCTGTAAACTGGAAAAGTCCATGCAATACAATATATAAAGCCTGTTAAATGGCAGGAAGGCCTGTTCTGCCATACCCACAAGAAATATCAGAAGCAGCCGAAATAGCAAATGGACTATTAGGAATTAGTACGGAAAGAACAGAACATATCACAGTGTATATTGTTATGTCTCTGCTTAGGCCATGGTGAGTTAAAATTTTAGCAATTCTATTTCCTCCATCTTAAAAGGCTATAGCAGAACTGAAAAATGTTTCAAAAAGGGTTACAGATGATTAAAGCTAAAAATTATCTTCTATATTTTGAATAAATAAATAAGTAAAGGCTCTTTAAGCACCTAGATGAGAATGGGAATTGATCGAGCTCTGTAAAATCATGAACAGCATTGAAAGGCCTTTCATTATCACCACATACAGAAAAAATGTCCTTTATGAGCTTATCCTAAACTAACTGTGAGCATATATGTGGAACTGAGGTTGTTTTAATTAGCATTGATGGCTATGGTCCCCAACAGTCCTCAATCACTGAGGCTGAGCTGGCCAATCCTCAAAGATCTCTGATGTGGGAAGCCAGAAGTGAAGTGGGCTGTGTTTCCCATTTTTTTCTCATCCATCCTTGAAGTTTTATGTTTTTCTGCCCCATGCCCAACACAAAAGGGAGTTATACCATCTGTTCTTGATATTTTAATTTTGGAATCAGATCTTGTACTCATTTTGCTTGTTTTGCAGGAATTCTAGTTCCATCAGACACCCCTCCCGCCCTCTCTATGTTCTTAGTTCTCATCTTGCGGATTTTAGTACTTGCACGTGTTTTTCTTATGATCCCATTTCTCAAGCCAATCAAGTGACCATTTGTGTTTTGCAGTTATGGCTATTATTTAAATTTTAATTTACCTTATAATACACTGTTATGTCACAAAATATGCCTTGATGATGATGATCATCGTATTTTACTGTGCTTATGTATGGGTTTAAGGCAAGCAAGAAGGTATTAACTATACCTTGCTCTTTGTGCGTTTGTCCTGTAGCTGCAAAAGGCCTCTGCTTTGGCTACAGGTTAACTAGCAAATAGCACATTCCTAACAACAAAAGCATGCAATTTCTGTCAGAACTTGTAAACCTACTTGTCATAATATTTTCTTAGAGCTAAAACTGTGTAATTAAAAAGAATAAGCAAGTATATAGATTAGAAATTTTTAAAAGGCTATTGAACATAAAGACATGATTCTGGGGATTTATTGCCAAAAATAGATATCTTAAACTACAAGACACATCTCTCCTTGAGCTGGCAGATATGCCACAGCATCTGTAGAAGACCTGTGTCCTACTGGTGCAGCAGCTGGTTTCCAAGCAAGATACATACAGGGATTTGAAATAGCACCAGGCACTTCTACTTAGGAACCTGAAGAGCATCCCTAGTGCAGCCCAATAAAATCTGAGACACTGTTGGAGTCTACATACCTGTCACAGTGTTGGACAGATGAACCTTCTGTCTAGCTCAGGGCTACTGTTTTTATGTAATGTGAACCTCGACAGGGAAAGAACAAGCAAGATGTCTGCGGAATGGGCTGAGGTTAGCCTGAAGTGACATTATGCCTACATGTGGTCTCAATTCAGGCAAAATCAGTGGTAGGGGAAACGTGAGGAAGCAGTTGGCTGAGGGAAAGATATGTGTTATTAAAACCTGAAATACATATAAGAATGTCAGGTTACAGACTTAGGGCATGCACTGTAAATCACAAGTGGGAAAGCTGACAGAGAGTCAGCCACAGCTCAGTCTTATGGTCCTGGGCAGCAGGATGGCTGAGTCTTACTGTGCCCAAGGAATAGCATGTCACTCTGTCATGACATAACCCACGTCACTGCATCTCAAAAAAGGGAACTGAGTAGCGCAGATGGTGCTAAGCCTGTGGAGAGGGGAACTGCCCAGAAAAAGGAGCTGCCTCATCGGCTTCTAGAAGAGGCACAAATGAGGAAAGATGCTCTTTGAATGAAGCCACCCAAAGAGTGACAGGGTGCTCTGCAGGCTGTGAGTGAAGCAATTTGCATAACTTTTAAGTGAATTGTGAATGACTGCTTTGTTTTTGTTGTTGTTGTTGCATGTGCTTTCATATTTCATCTTCACTGTCTTCAAAGGAAATCAGCTTCCCCAATAATCTGGGAAGGGGAAGAGTCTGTGGTTTTGACTAATCCTGCCAGTCATATGAAAAGGGACCAAATTGTTGGTGAGTATTGAGACCCAATGTACCGGTGGAAAGAGCTGAGATCATCCATCCTGCAACAGCAGAATACAAAACAATGTGCAGACCAGATTTCTAATGATGGTCAAAGATTTTTATGGTCAGCAAAATTGTGGGCAATCTGCATAAATGTTGATGTCAATGCAAATACAGAGCAATGCAGGTCTATTTAGTGGACTCCTGTTTTGAGGCAAAATAGAAGGTCTGAGTGTGTTACAAGGGATTCCTCTAACATCAGAGTAGAAGACTCATTCAGTCCTTCCATAAGGTGTTACAAACCCTAACTGGAATCCTGGTTATTACCTTCCTTTTTTTCTCTAGCTGATAGAGTTAAAACCCTCTCATTTCAGTGATGGTATTTTTATTGTACAAGCCTCCCTATCATTGTTCCACTGTACAAAATTTAAACACCAGTAAGCCTGAAAGGATCCAAATGTGCCAAGAATGAACTTCTCTTAAGTAAAGTACTTAGCAGCATGTATTCTGGTAATGGGCTTGCCGTGATACTGACATTGTCAGTTGAAAGACAGATGTCAGTATAAACAGAATATAGACTGAGGGGGAATGTCACAATGTAATGAGAAATACCTTAATGTATGACCTGAAAGGAAGAAAATGTTATAGGCCCTGGGATTCAATACAGTTGGCTGGATCTTATTATTAGTAACACCAGTTTAAATTCAATCTATTCACCTTAAAACCACGCTAGTAAATGGAATCAGGATATTTTCCATCTTGTATAAGTACTTAGTGTTTAACTGTCTACAGAAAATGAATCTTAGACATGAGTGTCAAAATCTCTGTTGGTAGAAGTGATGCCCAGCTGAACAATGGCTCTGCTGTTCCCATTGGATCTCATCTGGCTTTTGTAGGACCACTGTGGCCACTTGAGAGAACAGGATTGTTATCTAAATTACTATAATGCAAAATAATATTATTATTAAACTTAGATGCTTGTCTACGTGAGAACAAAGCAGCTAAATGTATGATGTGATAACAGAAGATCTTAAATCCATGAAATTAGCAATGATGTAGATCTTAAGGTCTGTGCCCAAGAGCAGTATCAACATATCCTTATCCTGTTCCAAGGAAAGACAGTATTTTCAAAAAACAGAAGTCACAGTCTATGGTCTTAGAGGTCTTTTTCAAACATTCTATGAAATATGTTTCAAAAATGTCTTTGTTTTCGAATAGACTTACACTACCCTTTGAGGCAAATTAGTGCAAGCTTCTGGGAATTCTCTCTGTGTTGCTTTAACTACAAGCTTCGAAGTGAGTTAGCTGGAAAAGGAAACAAGTACTCATGAAACTGTTTAGAAAGGGAGACTGAAACAGAATGAAATTTACTCTGTATTTGATCTGACCTGTTCATTGACATATCTTTCGTGACTGGATTAAAGCATCTGTTTGTCCAGTCTGACACTCACAAACCTGTTTAAGGTCCAAGCAAAACCAGCTTTGCCTTGTCATTTCAAATGCTTTATTCTGATTCAAGTTACTTGGTATTTTTATGGGCCCTGATCAACAGGGCAGCTAAGAGATTTTAGACAGTGGGATGGTGGAATAGCTGGACAAGAAGGTGTAGAAGCTTACACCTCTAGTTGCTACTCATGTCTGGTGATGGATGATATCATACCAGAGACTGTCTGATTCACAAATTAACTTCTCTAATGCTTCAGAACCTTGAAAAGAAAGTTGTATCTTGAACTTTGCGGAAACCAGTCATTAACCTAAAACATGCAGCGACTCAGGAGGCACAAAGCTGTCTATTCCATTTGAACAGAATATGAAACCCAGCTTTATTTACAGAGCAGTTCATCTTGACTCTTTTAGCATTATTTTTTTTTTCTCTGAAGAATTCAGTCAAATTTCAGCTTCCTCTTTGGGATGCATGAAATCATCCAAATCAAATTAGCTATTCACATCCTGAATCAGCTGATATTAGAATGACTGAATATTAGGAGAAAAAATAGACTGAAATTATAGCAATGAAAACCCAATTTAATGAAGATGAGAATCAGTTTCATTGTTCATTGTTGTCATATCTAAATTTCTTACTTGAGAGACAGAATCATTGCCAGATGCTAAGCATAAAATTGTGACATAATGCAATTATGCATGCTTCATCTCTATCTAGTCAATAGCTTTTTCCATAGTCTCCTAGGAACTAAAGATGGGAAAGAATATGTATGATGAACTGTCCACTCAGCAATGTGAATTTCTCCCTTGCAGACTACTAATAACTGCTCTAGTTATTGCACTTTATGTTATTTCTTCTACTTTCATACATATTGGTGGATGGGAAAAGAAAAGGTGTATGCACTCTTCTCCAACCAATTCATATATGTTCTACTCTGGTCTGTAGTGGGGACAATCAGGATAAACAACATATTTAATGGTCTAATGAGGAAATCTCTGCCTAGTATGGCTCTACATATTCATTTTGTAATTTATTACAAAACGCATAAGTGGTTTTTTAACGCTACTTCTCTAATTATATTATTTATTAGTGACTCATTCACATAGATATCTATATGCAAAATGATATCATAAAGTGTGTGCATGTCCACATCTCAGTATAGGAGATGGTCGAAGCAGATTGCATCCTGCTACCACAACCCCTTCTGAGCATCTCAGACAGCTGTACACATTCCATTTTACAGCTTCAATGGATCAAGATAAAATATAAACATGTTTGGAGCTGAAATTGTTGTTGAATACTTTTTCCACTGTATAAGAGAAGGTAGACAGATTTCATGGCAGCATTTAGATTTCAAGACAGGTTTCTACAGTCCCGTTGAAAAAGGTATAGTCTTGTAGTGGAAGCTGGGAGCTCACACGTCTTCAGCTTTGAAGTCAACTCTTCCAAAGACCAGAGTTTTCTACTCCGAAGAAAAGGGAAGTGTTTTATGTCTCCTGCTATGCTATTTTCCTTAAATGCCAGTTGTAGAAAGATTGCTGCTCCAGTGGCTAATTTCATTCGAATGACTGCAAAAGAGAAACCCAAGAGTATTTGAGAAGGTTAGGAATGTGCATCCCATGACAAGGAATCCTTTCTTTAAAAAACCCTGAGTGTAATAGCAAGAGGGAAGGGAAGCCTTCAGACTGAAGAGAAGGATTTTTAGATTCTTCCCAAAAACAAGTAGCAAAAGCATCATTGATATAGCAGAAATGTTGCTCCTCTGAGAGCAGCTACAGGTTCTGCGATGAGTTTCACCTCGGGTCAAGATGGTTGAACTCATACAACAAAAGAAGTGAAGGCTGTAACACAACTTCATTCAAGGGAGAACCCAGCTGGTGCCCAACAACAGGAGCTGGTGCTCATCTGGAGAATAATGAATAGATCAAAAGCTGCAGTGACCTGAGATTGGACTGACTGCGGGAGAAAGTAAATTGAAGATGCAAGTGCAGGGAACGGGAAAAATCTGGACTTTTCAGACTGTACGTGCTTGAGTGAAGCTGGAGGGCCAGGGACAGCCATGTCCTGGATGGGGTGAAACTTTGCAGGGCACTAGGTCTGGAAAACAGGTCTAGAGAGCAGCTTTCCTGAGGAAGAGCTGTGGGCAGGTAACTGGCTTCTACTGCCCTTCCTTGTGCACACAGATGGGGTTGTTTAGGGGGGAGGTCTGTAACAGCTGAAGTTGTTACTAAATGTTTTACTAATCTACTACTTTTTACTAATGTTACCTTTTTTTTTTATGTCATGCTTAGGTCATTCTCACTGTCTCCTGTTTTGAAAATTACTGGCCCAATGAAATCTTCTCCGTTTATGGAAATCCTGAGATGCTGCACTGTTTTGAAGGGAACTGGTTTACCCCCTGACCTGAATTCTGCCCTCATTGACACTGATCAGACATACTTGTTACCATTTTAAAAATACATTAAAAAATATGGGACTTACACAAAAAATTTGAATACAGTAATTAATGTTTTCCATCCGTTTTGGTATTATGGTCCAAATTCTCTTTCAAGAAACATTACTTAGTCCAAGGTAACCTTCAAGTTTATTTGATATCCAGTAAAAATATAGTAGGACTAAAATGCCCACATTCTTTTCTATTTTATTTAAAGGGGGAAATAAAATCCTCATGGAAAACACTATGAGAAACGGAATCCATTACACTGTGTTCTGCTACAGAGGTGACTTTGAATCTTAAATTTTTGCTACATTTAAAATCTTGGATTAGGAAAATAAGCTCCTTCATTTAGCTTTCTGGAGTCTGTCATTTTACTTTGAATTCTAGGTATAAATCATCTCTGACAGAAGCTTCAAATGCACATCAATATAAAGTGCCAAATCTGGGGGGTTTGTTGGTTTATGGTTTTGGGGAGGTTTTTTATAGCTGTTTATTATAAACCAAAAAGGTGCAAACTGACTTTATTAAGAGGCTAAAGAAAATTGAAGCAAAGCTGTATAAGTACCCTGCTTTAGGAATAAATATTTTTTCTCAGCAGCCTTGTTTAGCACACAAATATAACTGAATTGCCACTTTATTTCTATAGCCTATGAAAGGTTTCACTTGCCTCTTCACATTTCACTGTATCCTGTGGGTTTTTTATGCATATTTTAAAGAAAAGTTCTCAAGAAACATCATGACATCCCCAAAGTGAGTCTGTTACTATGAAAACATTAGTGCACTTTGTTCAGTTCTAGATGACTTACTTTTTAAGTCAGCAGAGTAGTAAAAAAGCTTTATGATGGGTATTTGCCAAACTTATTGATAGTGCTGCCTCAACAGGGATTCTACAGTGTCTTTTAGTTTTCATTATGTGGGTAAGGGAGCAGTAAAATTGCATCTGGAAACTATTTCACTTCAAATTTAAACAGAGGGACATAGGAAATGGAAGAGACACTGCAGTAAGGGAAGAAACCCAAAAGTAGTAATGAAGAAAACCAGAAATTACTGCAATAATGCATCTTTTGCCTTTCAAGTCAGCTTTTTTTTTTTTTAAATAGTAAAGATGTTGGAATACATGTTGAATTTGTAAAAACCAGTGGATTGATCTCCTCTGAATTATGTCCCCAAAAGTCATTATAAAAATGCATAGAGGGGGCGAAGGCTGTTTCTCTTCATGGGAAAATGGACTTTTCCAGCCAAACCTAAAGCCTAGGGAGATCCTCATCCATTGTCACAATTCACAGAAAGACCATAGTGAAAAGTTTGTAACATTTTCGACTTCTTCTCCTCATATTATTAACTGGTGTGGAAACTCACAAGAGTGAAAGATGTGTCTGATAAAGTTAAGGCTAGATGGGAGAAATCTCCTTGGTACTATGCTTCAGTGTTGAATAGCTGAGTATCACTGCCTTTGAATATAGGCTGGAGAGGAAGAAAACATACTTCTCTTTGCTTCTACTTTTTGTTTTTCCCTTGAAGAAAATGCTGTTAGGAAATCACAAGCAGCTTTCAAACTGCACGGCTGTCTGGGGCAACATCTGCTAACATTGATTTGTACTCACACACTCGACCAGTTCATGAGGAAATCTGCCATAAACATGCAGTTTTCCAGGTGGAAGCTGTGTGTGGTTCACCCATTACATGAATCTTTTCAGCTGATTTATAACTAAGAATGATTAAAAAGGCACACCCAGTGTCTTAGTTACGTACTTGGATTTACTACCCGAAGGATGTCATGTGCCAAATATGCAATGGAAGATATTATGACGTGAGAAAATGCTCTCAGAAAGTTGTCCAAAGGATCTTAATCACCAGCTTAAATTTTGTTAGCATCAAGGACATTTTCTATTTGTTGAATGGAGGCTAAAAATATGGGTCTTTGTTTCTAGTTCATAGGGGTCTATGAGGCAAACTGAAAATACTGGCAAAGAGCTGGTACAGACTATGCTAAGGCTATGAAAGGAAAAGGTCATCTTATCCCAGTGAAATAACTGTGTATCACAGATGACTTGGGAGCTCTGTTTCTTATTCACATCTGTTATAGTTATATCCTGTACTTCACAAATCTTCCAGGGGAAAGAATGACAAAAACAAATGCCTTTTCTTTTCTTTTTACTTTTTTCTTCTTTTTTCTTTTTTTATTTAGGGGAAGACTGTAACACGAAATTCCCAATCAATTTTTTGGAAACCTAAGTAGGCTAGGTGGATTCTCAAAGGAGGGAACACAAAGGCTAGAAGCAGATGTAAGCACAGAATGAATCAAAATAAATTCTGCAGCAGTCATGGAAACCTGGAAAGTGTTTTGTCACCATACTTTTTCCAAAAGCAAATATTAACAGAAAGATTCCCTGGCAACAGCATGACAATACTGAAAAGTAGGGATAGCTTTTTGAACCACCAATTTCATGCATGACAGGTACTGCATCATATTAAGGATGCAATCTGGACATCTATCCAGGGAAGATTCTTCTTTTTCCCTTGATTTTCTTACAGCGTTTTTGTTGCAATGAAAACAGAAAGCAGATGACATGTTCTTTTCAAAAAAGGAGAAGGGATTGAGGATGGAGCCTACTTAGACATTGCCAGTTATTTGAATGGGCGAGAAAGAAATCTGCACCACAAAAATAACCAGTAAAATTAATATAAGGAGAAGAATGGGAGAAAATTGTGGTCTTAGGTCAGAATGAACTAGTTCCAGAGACATCCTTCCTATGTTTCTCTCTGCTTGATCTCTTCTGTCTCAACTCCTTGTCCTGAATATTCTGCAGTTCTGCTGGTGGTGTACTTGTTCAGATCAAACAGCTGTAAAGGGACCTGCAGCATTTCAGAATCATAGAATACTGTAGGTCGGAAGGGAGTTTTAAAGGCCTTTTAGTCCAGCCTTCATGCCATGGTCAGAGTCCTGTCCAACCTGGTGTCAGGGAAAATAACTCTTTTCTGGAGGATATTGCTACAGACAGGGCAGTTTTTTTCACTCGAGGGAAGCTTTCTTGCCTGGAACAAGGCATCTTTCCCAGCGAGAGTTTTAGATGTTTCTCTGCATGCATTCTAGAAAAGTTGATTTGCCATGGACCAGAGGGATAACTCATATGGATATGCTACATGGCCTCCGCAGCCAGATGAGGAGCCAAGGCAGGAAAAATGCTGATAAAACCTGGGGAATGAACAGGAGGTTTGTCTGTTCTCAAACCCAGTGCTGCTCACAGCAATGCTAGCTTTTTTTTTTTAAAGTTTTTAGTGTTCTTGCCTTATAAATAAACCTTTTTGAATTCTTTCCACTCTTTGCCATTTTTGGGGAATTTTGCTTTACATTGGACTCGAATGTTTTCAGGTATGGGACATCCAGCATCTCTCCAGGTAACCTGTGCCATTGTTTCACTAACCTCTGTATAAAAAACCTCCTATCTAATCGAAATTGATGGTTCTTTTAGTTTAAAACCATTACCCCTTGTCCTGTTGTATCAGAATACATGTGAAGGTCTTTAAAGGGCTAGACCAAAGGTCTATTGAAGCCTAAGAGGGTCCCTAAAGAAGAGTCTAAGGGAATAATATGATTTCCTTAGTGGTCTCGCAAGAACACTGGGTGTGGCTACACTGGTGCCATGCAGCTGCAGCAGCTTCCAGCCATGTGCTGCTGGAAGCACGTTATTCTCACAGGAGAAGCCTTGAATATATTTGGGTTGTTTTACAGGTGTAGAGACTGGGGAATTCACAGAGGTGTTAGAGAGCGTGAGAAAGACTCTTATGATCTCACAGAGAGTGAATTGCAGCTCCTACCTTTATGTAATTCAAAGTGCCTGAATCCTGAGCTAAAATAATGTTTATTAGGATGCTTGCAACAAGGTCAATATTTATGTTTGTCACTTAAAATTCAGCTTCAGAAAAGATAATGAATGTAACCTGTGTGTTTTCTTGTTACTTGTTTTAAACTTGTTTTTGGCTGTTCTCATAAATGCAGTTGGTTATCCTAGTCTTGCAAGCCTTGATTTACTGTTTGGTGCTCATCCCTAATTGCATTATGTGCTCAATTTACTTGTTTGACTATTTACAGCCCAATTTCCATATTTTTATCCTCAGAACCAATTGAAATGTACACATATAAGATATTCTTTGGATGTTTATCAAAAGTATATTTCATACATTTTTAAATTAATGCTAGAATAGAGTATTTTATGTCCAACCTCTCACTGTTATTTGCCATAAATGTATAGCTGTTAGTCATATTACTGCAGTGTTCAGCAAATACTGGATTCCTAACACGTAATCCCTGAACAAATATCCAAGGTAAGACACAGTGAGTATGTTTATATACTAAACCACCATATCAGAGTTACAGAAGGGTGCTGAGATTGGATCCAATGAATGTGTCTACTGTAAAATAAAACCTCACAGGTCAAATTCAAATATTGCTTTATTGTTAATTTAATTTCCTAACTGTTAATTCTCAGCTCCTATTTTGAGCTGTTAATGCCACATCACTTGAATACAAAGACTTTGAGGACTGTTCAAATGATCCCGAAAATACGATATGGACAGGAGTTCACTACTCTTGGTTTTCTCATTCCTTGACACTGGCTTTCAGCTGTATCGCAGCAAGCTTTGCACCTTGGAGCACATCTGCATGTCCTTGTGCCATCCCCTTCAAGGCAGGCAGCACATTCCCTCACTTAACTACTAAGTATCACTGTGTTGGGCTGCAGCACAGCTCTCGTGTTCATCAGGTATCGTGAGCCGAAAACCCCTTTAGAAATAAAGGAACTATTTCTTTGGGTTGGAAGAGCTTGGGACCCATTTCTGGCACTGGAGCCAGGTGTCATAGAAGAGTCCACATCTATATTTTTAAAATCTGTTGCAACAAACACCCAGAATGTCTGGACCTGAACTGCCTGTTGGGAGCATTCCTCGCTACAGTCCAAACTCTTGAGAATTGTTTGCAGAGTGGTACAGGAGTCCCATGGCAGGGACTGTTCTAGTAACTGAACAATACAGATAATTTAATTCTGGGACTGGGGTTCATTTTTTGATGTTTAAATTTCTGGTATAGGAATAACTTAGGAATGGCTTGAAGCCAGCTTGGTGGTCTGCAACGTGAATGCAGCCAGGCCATGCCACAAAGGCTCAGGCTCCTGGTTCTGTTCTGTTTAATGGTATAGAAGTAGCCTTACAGCCCTGTTACTGAATGGCTCTTGGTACCTTTCAACTGACTTAAATTCAAAGGCCTATGCTTTCTTTACTACTCTGCATCTTGTGTCTGAATTTCCCATGTTTGGGTCCTTCTACCACCAAAGATGTCCTGAATCACCCATGATTCACGTGGATTTCTGCTCCAGACTTGAAGAACTTTACCTCATGTTGTCAAAGGTATTTTAATCCATCATGATTTTACTTCACTGCACCCTTTTCTTGTTGATCCGTGAATATTAATTCTCCTGTGTCAGAAGTTCACATGGGTGGCAAGGAAATTCACACCAGTATCTTCCTGGTGAATCTACATCTATATGTTAGCTAACTGCAGGTTTTATAACATCTTTTCTATATTTATAAGTTGTTTGTATTTTATAGGGTGTAATTAGTATCACAGTCCAGTGTTTGCAACAATTTGGCTTCATGAAGCAGCATGCTCATTAATGCAATTGCTATACTGGGAGATATTCTACACAGCCCATTTCATACTGATGGGTTTCTTTTGATCTCATTTGGTATTAACCACCATTATTTTCTCTCCTCATCAGTTTTGCTCAATCTTTAAATTCCCTGATGCCCCAAATGTGCTAGCTATACTCAGTGCTTTAGTGCTGGTCTGGAGATGGAAACTCCACTGGAAAAATAGGTTTGGGGTGACATGGGTATTACAATGGACAGCTAAAACTATTTGTTAATTTTTTTGTGCTATTCTGTTGTTCTGTTATTCATGTTCTTGACTTTATAGGTCCACCCTAGGTGGTCTGAGAAGAATTTGCTGTCAGTCTTTGTTTCTGTGTCTACTGTGGAGTGAGCTACAGATTGTTTTTGTAAGAATATAGCATTGTCAGGTTCTTTAGAATGATGCATGAACTTACCAAGCAACCAGTTAGAAATTGATTGAACTCAAAAACCTAATAGGGTTTTTTTCCAGCAAGCATTAAATTTTCAAGCAAATTCTTCTGACCTCTCCCTCAGACATGTCAGGTTTGAGAAGAACATCTTCATGACCTGGTCAGAGGTCTCACTCCTCAGACCTTTTCAATCTCTTGTGTGCATGCTTGGAAATAGCTTGGCAAAATTTAAATTACTAGGAAGCTACAATGCCTGACTACCTATGTCTCCCATCTTTAGCTAGTGATTTTTGCTTGTGTAGTAGTTAAGACTGTAAGCAGACTATTAATATGCAATTCTAGCAGATTTTTCATTTTGATATTCAAACCATCAGGCTTCCTACTCAAGAATAAAATTACTTTTAATAACAAGAATAGAAATTTTAAAAAGGGTTTTAAGTTGAAAACTCAGATTTCTTCATCTAAAAATGAAGAAATAAATATTTTTTATTTTTTTCAGGTATCCTTTTACACCTGAAATCACTTATCAAATGTGAAAAATGGTTCCTGGCACTTGGAAAAATTATTCTTAATTAAATAAATTACTATAACATTTTTTTTCCTGTCAGTGATTATACATTGGGCTCCAATTATGAGGACTAGACAGGAAACTTGTCTCTGTTCTTTGTTTGATCAGCCACACCAGCAGACTACATGATTTAGGCACAAGGACTGCTAACACAGCATTCACATTCTTTGTTTCGTTTGAGGACAAAGCTGGGCATAGGAATAAAGGAGCTTAAATACACCACGGTGCAATGCTTATCAGGAGGAATCCATCAGAGGGTGGGGAGACACTGGCACAGGATGCCCAGAGAAGCTGTGTGTGCCCCATCCCTGGAAGTGTTCAGGGCTGGGTAGAACAGGGCACTCAGCACCCTGATCTAGCAGAAGGTGTCCCTGCCCATAGCAGGGGTTTGAAACTAGATCATCTTTAAGGTCCCTTCGAATACAAAGCATTCTATTATTGCATGATCCTATAATTCTATGGTCTGCAGGAAAATAAGATCACCAATCTGTCATTCCTGTCACCAGCAGTAGGGACTGGCAAGCCTTGCCATTGATCGCTGTGCTATCTTCAGACTGACTTTCTTCTATTCATGATCTTTTGTAATTGTAAACCATGTGCAATTGTTTCTGACTTGAGACTGAATTATTGAAATGTGTTAACTAGGAAAGTGACATTCAGCAAATAATAAGCAGATGAGCATTTGGGTGTAAACTTTATGAAATATGAATATGCATGCTAGTGTTTATGAAACAGGAACTGAAAGCATTTTTTCTGCTGTCTAAAAATGTGAAAATACTTCATACACTTGTGAATTCATTTTCTTATCGCTTTTACTTTCTCCTTGAGATCGGTTCTGTGTTCAGTATGCTGAACATAAAACCCCCAATACATTTTAATAGCGAAAATATTTGTTTCAGTTAATGAAAATCACCCACATGGGCTGTTATTTCCTGTTAAAAGTGGGATGCCTTTTATAACTTGAAGGTGGTATTAGATTTTTAATTATATGTTGCTGCATAATACAACTCCAATAGAATTTGAAAAAGAATTCTTTTGTGGAGAATAAGTGAAGTTTAATGCATGGGTTCCATTTAATTAGACATTTTCTGCTTTAATAGTTTAATTCCCTATCCAAATTTCATTTCCATAATCAAGCCATGCTTAGACTGTTGACATACTATTACTTCATCAAACATTCAGTACAATCTTTACTTTCCAAAAAATCTCATTATTTTAAAATTAATTGGGAATATTTGAATATGCTAAAAGACAGTGAAGTTGACAAAGTCATTGAATAAGATTCAATAGTTGAATAGCACTGGTACTGTGAGTTTTACAAGCCATAATACAAAATATTAAAACTGCAATAAGTACAGTGAAAAATGTGTGTTATTGTTTGCCCTGTAAATGCACCATTTTTCTTTTTCTTATTCAAGCACATTATGTGAAAGGTTCTTCCATAAAAGGTCTAAAGCTTTTTAGCCACTATGTTTACAAAACCTTTCACCAGATTGTTTTCTCATTTTATGTAAAACAATTCTGAATAAAGTAGCAATTCTGCTACAGTACCTTACTAGTAGAGCCAAAGTCCAGTCTACTGCTGTGTGCAGTTTATTGATACCAGCAGTTTTTTTCTTTCTTGATACTTGGGTTGTAACTGGAGATGTGGGCAGGAATGTGATAGAGGGAGTGTTGTTCCCTTCCCTTAAATTATCATGAAAGAACATGGAAATATGTTTTAACATGAAGCAGGCAGACTGGCTTTCTGCAAACTGCCCTACACTGTAGTCAGATGTATAAAAGTTGAAGAGGGGAATGGTACTCACCCCTCAAAAATGGTTGAAGATCAGCAAAGGAGAAAGGAACACGGAAATTAAAGCCTTTTCAGAATTAAGGACATCTACATCTTGGATTATAGTCCTAATTCTCTTAGTTCCTTGAGCAGACACTTGGCTGTTTCAGGAATCTCTTTCAATGTCTTGTGGAGATTAGGGGCTAACAGTGCTTAGGGACCCACTTTTTGCCTTTTAAAATTACCATGGACCTCTATTAACACGAGTAATAAGAAAGAGGCCAATGAATATCAGTGAGAAAATGAAAGTGTTATTTAAGAGTTCACTTGCAGGTTGCTATTCTACTGTCACAGATTTTCACTGCAGTCAGCTTTTAGTCATGCAGTAAGAATCGATTTTGTTAAATATTCGAATAATAGAGGGAGAATGGGTATGCTTCTGGGTAGAGGTATGTTTTGGGGGAGATTGTAGAAAGTATTACTGTCTGAAATATAAACCATCTGTCTTGTGGACTTTTCTGGTAGCCTTGAAAGAAAAGAAAACATCATATTTAGCTCCCCCCCTCCCCCCAACACCTAATTCTTCATCCCTTTCTTCCTATTTTGTTTTTTATTTCTGTTTCCAGTCTTCAGAATAATCTATTCCCTGTCCTTTCATTCTACAAAAGCAAATTCTTTGACGTGAGAGGTTGTGATCTTTTTATCTTTCTTTCATGGGCATTTCTAAAATCATAACATGCTCAGGAAGGATACTCAGCGAGTAAGTAGTCAGTACCAACACATACACTATGTATATATCTGTATGTGCATACACACGTGTGCCAAGTAGCAGCCATAAATTAAATATTGTAATTATTCCCCCTTGCCCCAGCAAAGGCATAAACAGCCTGTAGAACACATTGCCCCAGGTTGTTGCAGAAGCTGTAAGTGTATTCCAAAATGAAATAAGAAAATATATCACAGAGCCTAAGATTGTCTGGAACTATGAAGCGTTAACAACTTCTGTCTGAAGGGTCCTTAACGTTTTTATACAAAGAACACATCTAAGGCTCAGCTGTACAGCACCTAACATGTCAGTGCTTTACGAGCCTTATTTCTGGAAAAGAACAGGGACAATTGATTGCATTGGAAGCTGTCTCTGCTTCTACACAGTGAATGACCACTCTGAGGGTGGGGGGTTGGCAGGGTACTTGTTTTTCCTGGGATGTAACATTTGCAGAAGTATTCTTTGAGACAGTGCTGCCTCTGAGTGAGTGACACTTTCACATGCCCACTGACAAATTTATACAGATGCAAATGGCAAGGAACAAAAGTGTTTCTCTTAAGCCTGAAAATAGACAAAATACACTGTTATGTATGTGGGAAGGTTATATAACCTTCCTTTACAAAGACCATGTTAAACTATGTTTTTCTCCTCTATCCGGAAGTATCCCACAAAGAACAAATACCTGGTGACACCCCCACAATATTCCTAATGATTTTGTCATCATAACTGACAGAAGTGATATGATTGCTGACAGGAGCAAAGGGGTGCTCAGGGCTCCCAGAGAGGACATGGTGTGCCATCTCCAAAGGAGAAGACAGCAGCCTTCTTGGTCAGACAGACTTACAGCCACATGGCTGGTGGGATGTGAAGGTCAAAGCCGCCTGCACTAACAGGTCAATTGTTTGTCTTTAAAATTCCTTTGGATACTGTGGCTTTGAATCTTGTTGCTCTGTGTTTTCAGACATGATGATGCCACAAATAATGTAAATCAGTGGGCTGACAGGAGAGTTCTTCATGCATTTCTATGTGATAAAGATCTGAATTTCTCCTTCAGAGGCTATTCAAAAAGAATCTGATTTCTTTCGCACTGACAGAAGTCTTAGGTGTCATTGCACAACTACAGCACTCTGATGCACTTTGGAATTTAAAAATCCTAGGTTCTCATAGCAGTTAGACAGGGTTGAAGTACTAGGGTGGGGGGACTAGAACAGAGAATGTAACAAAGAAATTATAATTTTCCACAAGTCTGTTAGTATCATTCAATGCAGAAATGTTGGAACTGAGTCAGAGTTAATAGCAGCACAATGACAATCAGTGTCACTTCATAACTGACACTTTGCTCCTGACCTATCTGCTCTGTGAGGAACTCTGTCTGAAATAAGGGTATGCTTTCTAACTGCCTGCCATCACAGGTATGGCAATAAAATCTGTGACTTTTTGCGTACTACAGCTTCTCCTTCCAGCCCTTCCTCCAGCCACTTGCCTCTGTCTTTCCACATAGCTAAATTCTTTTAGCCCAAGTCTCTCTTGCATGGTTTCCACCCAAGGTAGTTGTTTGCTAAATTGAAAAGCTGGAGGAAAAGTTTTGAGATTAAAATAATTCCTGTGTTCCTGTGGTAGTGACTTAGAAATGATGTGGTGCTGCCTTGTCTGACCTTCCCATGATGAATTCATTAGTCTTCCTGAAGGTGCCAGAAATCAGCAAACTGCTTCTCCTGTTTAGCTGTCCCCAGACAGTGTTTGTGAGCACGGTGAAGATTCAGTGGAAGATATGACTTGAATTTCAACAGCTTACTGCCGTTTCACAGTATTTAGCCTAAGAAAAAGGCAGAGGTTACCTCAGTCTATTTTGAAATGGTGCTTGAAAAGCATCCTGAAGAATAAACAGGCTTCCTCAACTGATTGAGCTGTGACCTTCAGCCATGGGAGAAACCACACTGTACTCTGTGTTGTACAGAGCTCTGCTGGCTAACGTTCAAAGCTGCCAAGTGTTTCATTTAGAAGCCCCGTAGGTTCCTGCTCTCTAGTGTGCCAAAAACACACTTTCATAATAAAGCTGGGGAAATGCCCTGTGTCCAGCATAAGGGAAGCTCCTGTGCAGTTCACAGGATTTTCTCCCAAGAAGTTATTTTAAAACAGGACCCTAAATCTATTTATTGGGCCATAGGTAATTTCACTGCTTTTAATCTCATGGATTTGGTTACTGTGTTGTTTGAATCTACAGTTTAGAACTGGGCAACAGTGTGAGGATTATGCCATGATTAACTTTGGTTCTTCAGAGCAGTAAAGAGATTGTACCTGTCAGAAGCACATGGGGACAAGCACAAGCATCAGGCTCTGCAAGGAAGGAGGAGCTCTTCAGAGCTCCCTGCATGGAGAAGCATTGTTGAATAATTGTTCAGGCACAGATTATGAAGCAATTTATAAATCACACTAAGGATTTTGTAGACACCGTGCTTATAAAGAAGGATAAGACTCAGAAATAAGATGTGGATGTTTATAGCTCCAGGGATTAAGTTTTCCCCACTATACTCATTTATTTAGCAATAGGGACACCACTTGTGAGAGCCAGTCCATGCCCAAAGGCCAATAGTCTGAGTAGTTAAGACAAACATGGTGGAGTCCAGGGAGCTCAGGGAACAAGCTGAGCAAAATGGGGGACTGGAAACAGCCTCATAGTGACGCTGGCTTCATTCACCCTGTCTTTTGTCATTCTGGATGTATTTAATGAACAACTCTGACAAACAGATAATGGAAATGGAATCTGGAAAGAGTTCAAATGGAAAGTGCAAACACTGGGACAGAGGCAGAAGTGGTGTGAGTGTGTGTGTGTGTATCAACCATCTGACTGGTCTGATAAAGGGAAACTTTAGAGGTAAGGGTGGGGGAGCAAAGCTGAGGATTCTACTCATTATAGAGTTTTTTTCTTTTTTTTTTCTCCTTTGGCCTTTAGTGGCTTTTTTTCCTATTTTCTTCCAAAATGTGGGAAGAGAAGAAGCTGTTCTGTTCTCCTGGATGGCTGCCTTTAGACAGGGCCATTTCCCAAGAGCTTCTTGCCTAGGGAAGTGCCAAGTAGCTAAGACAGGACAGCTGGGCAAGAACAGAGATGGGATATTAAACTTCAGCTTTTATTTCCCAAGTAAATGTTCAAACATTCAGCTCATGTAGGGTTTTAAGATCTCTGCCTTTCCTCTTCTAAGACTATTTTTGATATTAACTGAGGTGGTGAGAGAAAGACAGTTCAAGAATGTTCAAGACATTTTGTTTTGTCTTCTATACACACAATTATGACAATTAATTACTGATTACAGTATCAAAGCCAATGTCTATTTGTCTTATAATTTTACTATTCATTCAAGTTTCCCCATATGGAACACTGTCTGTTTCATTTTACAATCTACATTAGGAAAATTATCTCTAAAAGTGCCTGTTTTTCTTTATCTGCTGTAACAGAGACTCTACTGACTGTTTCAGAAGGCTGGAGACATCTACAAGAGTCTCAGATTAATCCTTCCCCTCAAACATTGATGAATTCTCTAAGCCTGTATTTCAAAAAAAGTTGGACTAAATGCTAAAGAAACCCAATTTTTTTCCACAACCTCCAGCTTGCCTGACAATTTCTTAGCGTGCTCATTCCATGGGTATTGAACAAATTGCAGTACTTCCAGACTTCCTCTGAACCAACAAATGTGAACTGAGACCCTTAGACTGTGTGTTAAAAAGTAAATGTTTTGTTTGATTTTAGCTTTAAAGAAAACATATCTCGTCATCAGATGTGACATGTTCTTTGAAACTATTGCTTCAGTAACATGAGGCTATCAATCCTTTTGAATGGAGCATGCATTGTAAAGAGAGGTGATAACTCTTATTAGCTGAAGAGCTATAGCTGGAAGAAATGGACTGACTTCTAATAAGTAGGTTTGTTCTTTTTTTCCCATGCAATATAAAAAATGCCCCAGTCGCTCTGCAAACATAGATGCTTCTATATGTACCATACCACTCCTGGTTTGTGGATGTCTTTTCAATATAACTATGTCCTGATGATTTTTAAGTTAGGAAACTTTATTCTAGCACGACTTTCTTTCTCAGATAAAATCTCTAGGAGAATTTGAATTATCTGTGCACATATGACCAGAAAACTGAGGATTTTTTCACTTGATTGACTGTGCAAGTTTTCAAATCCACAGAATTCTTCTTGATATAGAAAGTTAAGCCACCATAAGGTCTGTACTATTGTACTCATACTGATACAATTCATCATATACCTAGTTTTATACTGAAATGCATGACTCTTCTTAATAGTTATTCTGGAATTAGAAAAGTCATTTTGCTTTGCTCCCAGAATACACATTACAATTTATGTCCTTAAACCGTTGGGGGTATAATTACACTTGTATAACATTTCTGTTTAATTTCTCTAAATTGATGAAACTAGTCTGACCTGTACAAGAAACAATTTTGCAGCAACATCAAAGAACATCATTAATTTTGATTTCCAAGGCTCATTGTCTTGATACTGTCATTAAGACATGCTATTAGATTTTAATTTAACCAAATCTGTATTATACTCATAGTGTAGGGTATTTTTCTATTTGATAATAATAAAATCAAAGACTATTTAAATCAGACTACTGATCTTTGAAATAAGATAGTGTGTATGTGCGTGAATGTGTGTGTGTATTGCAAATGCAGACATAATTTCAAATATTTCAGGTAGTGCAACATCTTGACAAGACCTGATGGATTTGCTTTTCCTCTTTAAAGGAGGTTATTCAGCTTAAGAATCATCTTTTTCAATATGCTTTTGTTGTTCATCCTAATCGAAATAATAATGCTGAATAGCTGGATAGCAATTCACATATTCAAAGCACTGTGCAAACATTAACTAACACAGTTACACAACATCTAAATAACTATAATACTGGCTGTCAAGGCAATGAAGAAGCAGACAAATGCAGAAGACTGCAGGCAGTTCTGGAATGGATTCTGCAGTGAGGAGGGAGGGAGAAAGATCCCTCCCAACAGAGAGCTTTGGTGTGCCAGTATGCTCCAGGTTTGCATTATTCTGTTTCAGCCACTTGAAATGCTGTTCTTAAAGTGTTAATTAGCAGGTAGCAGATGCTGGTCCTTTGCCAGTTCCGCCTTGCAAGTGTTCTTTGTGCTGTGCATCAAAGTCCAATGATGTCAATTCCAGCTTTTCAGTGACTGGTTTCCTATTGAACATCTGGGTATAGTTCTGGGTACTGACATTTTCAGAAGTTTATTTCTTCAGTCTTCCTTATTTTCTTCTCCTGTTGTCGGGAATTTTTAAAGCAAGTCGCTGACAAGAATGATGAAAAAAACCTGTTTTGGTGTCTCGGTGGCATTCTGTCACTGTCAACTTTATGTTTTATCTGGTGTATGGCACAAATATGCTGATGAATTTATCGGAGTGCTTGAAAGATACACTTGGAGACATTTCATTCTTTGCAGCCTTCTGTTAATTTCCTGGTTTAGAAATCAGTGCTGCTGAGGTCTGTTAAACAGTAGCAGATTTTGCAACAAAGGCCTCAGTTCCTCAAGGACCCCAGCTGTAGGCACATTTCTGTCAGTGACAAACACACTTATTTAGTCATTACACCTTGGATGAGAAAATAATCTATTTTCCTGCATCCATGGCTGTATCTGACTCCTTTTGGCCATGTCTGACATATTATCCTTCAATAATAAACCAATCCAGAGGTAATAAAAACACTGAATGTTATTTCTATGCTATTCTAAGCTGAGAGGAATGGTTCCAGACTTTTGGTCTTCAAGTGCAAGGGAAAACTTTTATTTTCAGTATTAATTTTTATTTTGCATTTTTTAAAATGCAGCTTCTTCCATTTATATGCCATTTTTCATTGTAAACATTCAAAAGTGGTGTATGAATGTGATTATGCACACAGTTTATGAATGGGTAGCTTCACACGTGGTTGAAATAAAGCAGCAGTTGCTGGGAGATGTGCAAGTGTTTAGCCATGAATAGCATTCTGCAGAGCAATTCAGGGCATGTTGAACTGATATGCCCTTGCTTGTGAAAAGTAACGTCTTTAAGATCAAATGTATGTTATTTCTAGCTTTACCATTTATTTAAAAACATGGGCCTGAGAACAAGCCAGCATTTTAGTGTTTATCTAATTACTATTATAATTAGAAAATATCTATGTAAAAATTGCTAGCAACTGGCTAATTTCTGTTGTTTCTATATGCAGTGTTATTGCTTCTCATTGTAGAACTGAAGAGCTTATGTTTTGAATGCAATGTTAAATTATATATACATATGCACTAATAGGAGAGAAATGGGAAACACAGAAAATTGAACTTAAATGCTCTTTCTGAATATTGAATTCCTATATCTTGAGAGCAATTCTGACATACCCCAGTGATCTGTGATGTTTTGTGAAACCTTTCTGTGAAGGTGACCTTCAAGTTTTTTTGTCCCTTGATGACATCATTAGACTTGCAAAAGTTAGGCTCCTGTCTTGATGTACAGCAATGCTGGCCCCACCACTTGGGTGTCCAAATTCACTTTTGTGCCTTCCCTAAATATGTCTCTTCTGAAATCTGTAGTGATGAAGCTTTTCTAGGCTTTTCCTTAGAACCCACCAGATGTCGCAGTTTCTCCAGAAAGCGTAATTTCTCCAGTCTTTTGTAACTGCAGCAGCTTCTTAGGTGTTTGTGTGCAGTATTTCACACGGCAGTAATTCTGTGTTAGGTAAGTTATTGCTGAGCAACATGTTCCAGCCGTCAGATTATTCCAGTATTTATACTTTTAAGTAGAATATATTGATATGAAAATATCCCCATTTTACTTGTTCAAACCTAGGAAAGATGTTTGCTGTGATGCTGAACAGCTAAGCACTGTGTGACACTGTCTCAGGTTAATCACTGTACAGAAGCATTTCCTGAATTTTATTGCCACTGTCCCCTCATTCATTCACATGTTTGATGTCTAAGCACTCTTTTTCTTGTTGCTCTGGTGTCTGTCCAAAATGGGTAAATGGATTCCCATTAATGAGACGCTGCACTAAGGGAATTAAGTAAATACTTTGGTAATGAAAGCATAACTGATGGAATGTACCTACTAGTTAAATCAACTAAAATTTATCTTATCTAACTTTAAGTACTTAAAAATTTGATAGTTCATCTGGAGAAGCTGTTGTGCCTCTCTCTGCAGTTAAGGGAGAAAAGCACTTGTGCTCAAGGGCCATTTCATTGCTTCCTAAGATTAGTGCTGGAAAAACGTCCTCTGGAGATACCTGTTTCTCTCTGTTAAGTGTAGAAGGAAACTAAATTGCTATTTCAATGTTGATGATTAGTATGAAGATGGTTACAATTAGGTGATCTTAATAGGCCCAGTGAATAAAAGCCATTCTGCTTTTCTTTTTTTGTTGCAGCTGGTGTTCAAAACGAACAGGACAGCTGTATTCTTGATCTCCATCAACAGTAGTTAAAGAGACAATATTCAAGCTATTGCAGCTATGCAAGTATTTATCACTGTTGAAATAGTACCTAAGCTTCTGCTTAGGTGAAGAGCTCATCCAAAGTGAACCCTATCCACATTCATCCTGAGACTTGCACTAAAGAAAATAAAAAAGCCCAGTGGAGATATAATTTAGCATTAAAAATGCATTAATCAAAAGCAATTTTTCCATTTTTGAGATCAGTTTTGCCGGGTGGAAAGAGTGAGTTGCACTTAACATCAGCAGTCTAAGATTCCGGCATGTAGACTGAGCTGGCTGTTTCAGCTTTCTCTGTAATCAATGGAGAAAGTGAGGGCTGAATAGGAGTCTGCACTTGGATGGAGAAAATTGTCATTCCCTTCCTTACTTATAAAGGCAATTTATAGAATTATCTTGTTAGATAGGATGAATCTTATGCTAAAAAAAAAATCTAAATGTTGAAATAAGCATATGTATATACCATATTTTATATACCATATTTTTATACTCAGAAAGAACTTTGCAGTTTGAACTTGTAGGGGGCTAACACAGATAAATAATCATGAGAATAATATAGATGCATGCCCTACAATAGACTGGAATAACAGATGAGTCTTCCAGCCTGTGGCATGCCAGGAGATAAGGAGTTGAGAGCAAAGCTAAGATGGCATGCCTTGTTCCTCAGAGAGCACCATATGACAGGCTGGGATTTTTTCCCATTCACAATTCAGGCAGCCATAAAAATAGGGAGATTGTATTTACAGGGGCCAAATATGTGCCCACTCAAAAAAATCCTGGGACCTTTTCCAATCAATACTCAAAATACAGATGTCTGACTTGAGAAAAAAACAAAATTAATTTCAGAAATTAGGAGAATTTGTTGTGAAATGTGTCAGGGAAATAGACTGACCTCAGTTGAGAAGAGGCTCTGTGCACTGCATGGACCTATCAAAACATGTGTGATATTAAATATAGTTCCTTCTGATATACAAAATTGCCTACTAGTGATCTGCTCTCACTGAGCAATGACACCACTGCTGGTGTAGCTGAGTCAAATGGTTACTGTGATTCTTGGCAGAATCAGTCCATATTAAGTTCACAATACTTTCTGCTGAGCTTGATTAGTTTGAAGTTGTTGATGAGGACTCTTGTTTCTACAATTGAGGAGGCAAGCATCTTAGATTTATGTTCCTTTACATTTTAACTCCTGAGTGCTCAGTTCTACAGATGTGTGTGAACGCTGAGCAGTTCAGCCAGGCATCTTTGGACCTGGTGGACAGTGTATGGGTCTGGCACTGAAATGTCTTTTCCAGCTGTGGTTTTTGCCTGCAAGCTGTGGTGCTTGCCTGCTGTATTGTGTTGGTTATGCCAGTCAATAAAATGCATCACTTCATCTGGAAGCTGGTGGTAAAAGTGGGATTGCTTTACAGATGGTTGGGATAAGGAAGAGGACAGGTTGGAGTGGGATGGCATGGGATCAGTTCCCTGTTCTCCATCTCAGCAACTGTGGCTGAGCATGAGAGGGAGGACAAGTGATGGTGTGTGACATGGAGTGGAAATTGCCACTGTAAGGGAAAAAGGTGCCAGGTGGAGAGGGAAGACATGGACAAGTGACACTACCTGCCCCACATAATTTTCCATAGCTGCCTCTTTGCATTCCACACAGTATAATCATGGGGAAGAAGTCAGCTGTAGCTCTACTTTCCTGAAGTTGATCCTGAAGGCAAGGGTAAGTGTCATGGGCTTGATGCCTGCTACTAAGGGCATGTATTGGGATAAAAGCAAGTTTTCAATATAGCTAAATAAAAGAATTTTAGCTGTGTGAACCTCACCCAAGAGACCTAGGATCTGGAGTCAGTCAGAAAGAGATGCTGGGGAAGCCCCATAGTGACTTCTATAATTCAGGCAAATTGTTCTGGTCTAAAGTCAAAGGCAAGAAGTTCATAATTCCCCTATTCTTCTGCCCATAGAAGAATGCTGCATAAAACATCTCAGTACTCAAAGGAAAGGACTAATGACCTGTCAAAAGTCATGTTTTCAGTGTGGCTATGAGCTAGGAGTGTTGTCTTTGAGGTGCCTGAGTATCTCCTTTCACCTTAGCTGAGGCTAACACTTCTCATTCTTCCTTTTCTAATCCTCAGAGAAATTTTGTGTCATGGCCATATCCCTTCGACTTCTGCAGCCTTTTCTGGATTGCCTGACCTCTTCTCTCTTCTTCCACTAAAACAGTGGGTTGTAATAACAGAAATGGCTATCAGGACATACTGGGACAAGATGTAAAAAAACCTTTTGGAGAAAGAATTCATTCCTCCTACCAAAAGAAAGTATAGTAAGCTTGACCACATTATGACCAACAGGTCTTTTAATTGTTTTGATGGAACCAAATGTGTATGGGTGATATTTTCCTAGACTGCTGAAAAATGAGGCTGGTGTGCTCTGGTTTGATATTAGTAGGGTTGGTTTGCACATCACCTCCTACATTCCTTCTGAAATATCATTGTTAGAAGTGTTATTTGGAGAGTGACATCTGTTTTATATAGATTGTTATCTAAAACATTATGGTTTGCAAAGAAGTCCTTTACTCTTCAACATGTCTACATTGGTTGGCCAATGTTTATTTTTTTTATTCCTTATTCTCATTTTAATGTCAGAGTTTTCAAAACAAATTGCCTGAAACTGGAGGCTTAGTCACATCCACTGACTCCTAAAATACTACCCATCCATTTGGAGGTACAGACAACAGCTTTGTGGCACCTGGCAACAGCTATAAAAGACATGCAACTTGCTGTCATGATCAGAGAGGTGAAAAGTTTAATAAAAATTTTAAGCTGATTTATTAAGGTGACCCATCAGGGAAAACTTGGCAGCAGATGGAAACAGGTCCTTACAGGTATCTGAACAATATAGTTGAGTTTCTATATTCTTGATAAGGAAGTGTAATTGTCCTTCAGAGCCACAGGGGAAAGGAAATTCCTAGAGTTATCTTCAAGTCTCATTAAGAAGTTTATTGAAGGGCTAAAAACCACTGTGTCTGTTTGGTGGTTTCTTTTTCTCTATTTTTAAAATAACACCAGTATGCCCTCATGCTTCTCATCACCTTACAAGCCTTACGCATTTGCATCCTTTAAGATAGAACTCTATAGTCATGATCTGATTTAAATCCCCTTTTCCCCCTTTTTAATTCAAACCAAGGTATTGTGGTGTGCTTTGGTAGTGGGGGACTACAGTGGTGTCATCTGTGAGGAGGTGCAGGAAGCTTCCCCCCTATCTGATGGAGCCAATGCCAGCAGGCTCCAAGAAAGACCTGAGCCCAACAGTGATGGTGATGGTGAAAGCACCTCTGGGATAACATATGTAAGAAGGGGGAAAAACTGCTGGACAACAGCAGCAATGGAGAGGAGTGAGAATACATGACAGAAACAGACACAAAAGTCAGTTAAGAAGGAGTGGGAGCAGGTGGTCCAGGTGCCAGAGCAGAGATTCCCCTGCAGCCTGTGGTGCAGACCATGGTGAGGCGACTGTGTCCTTGGAGCTCATGGAGGTTCATGGTGGAGCAGAAATCTGCCTGCAGCCCCTGACGGACCTCATGGTGAAGCAGGTGGATGCTCAAAGGAGGCTGTGAGCCTGTGGGAAGTCTGTGTTGGAACAGCACCAGGCAGCAAGTGTGACCCCATGAAGAAAGTAGGCCACGTTAGAGCAAGTGGATGCTCAAGACTCGTGACTCCATGGGGAAGCCACACTGGAGCAGCCTGTTGCTGAAGGACTGCAACCCATGGAAGGGTTCCACACTGCAACAGTTCATGGAGAACTGCAGCCTGTTGGAAGGACACCCATTGGAATGGTTCATGGAGGACTGTCTGCCATGGGTGGGATTCTATCCTGGAGCAAGGGAGGAGGGAGAAAAGTCTTCCCTCTGAGGAGGAAGGAGAAGCAGAGACAACACATGATGAACTGACCACAGCCCCCACTCCCCATCCTCCTGTGCTGCTGTGTGGGAGAAGTTTCTTAAAAGGGCATTTTTAAGATTTAGTTTTTATTTCTCATTACCTTACTCTGATTTGATGGGCAAGAAATTGAATTAAAGTTGAGTCTGTTTTGCCCACGACACTATTTGTTGACTGATCTCCGTCTGTCCTTGTCTTGCTCCACAAGCCTTTCATTATATTTTCTCTTCCCTGCCCAGCTAAGGAGGGGAGGGATAGAGCAACTCTGGGGGGTCAAGGTCAACCTTTCACAGGTATTTTCAAGAACACTTCATACTGGAAATTTTCTACTCACTAATGAGAATGGTTTTCCAGCTTTTTATTAAGCCTGCCTTCCCACTCCCAAGTCCAGGCTGACAGAAAATGTTTGTGAAAGAGGATATATCATATTTTAATGTTATTTTTTTCTCCAGTTTTTTCTTATTTTTTCAATTAATAATTATTTTTGCCTGTCTCTACAGACTGACAAAGAGCTGGATGAATTTTTTTTGAGAGAATCTTTTTGGTCAAAAAAATGTTGATTTCTTAAGATCTGTTTGTGAGAAAGCAACTTTTGTAGGAAAGCTTTTAGTGAGAGATCACTCCAACATTGGGTAGATTTGACTTTCATATCATAGAATGAGCAAGCACTTCGTTACAGAATATCCACCAGACAAGCAAAGGGTTAGAATATGTTGGACCTGAGCCCAAGTTGGTTTTGTGAATCGAGAAAAAATTTTCTTTTTTCTTTGTAAATCAAAGCTTTTTTCCCAGAGACCTACTGGCTGTTCTACTACACAGAGATTTTTCCATATAAAATAAATATAAATTTCTGCATTCTTATGATACTCCAAGGTTATAAAAAAAGAGAATGATTGTAGGGAGAAGGTATACCTTGTATTAGAGCAGATGGCAAGCTTTAAGGTACATAAAACTTTCTGAAGTTCTTTGCATTCCTGAAATGTGCTTGTTTTTGTTTTAGTTTGGTTTGGTTTTTTCCCAGCTGTAGCATTTGGCTTAATAAAAGATACTATTTCTGTTGATGAAACATCCCCTTTTGGGAAAGTTTGTCTCTTTCTAGTCTGCTGTATTAAAAAAAAAAAAACCAAAAAACCCCTCCAACAAAACAACAAACTCAAAACAAAACCAATATCTCCAGCAAATGTTGCTTTTCAAGCAGCCTGTCTTGCCTTTTGAAATTCGTGAAGACCTTCACTGAGCCTTTGCTGTTCTCAGAAGGAGATGAGTTCAAAAACATTCCAGTTCTCATTGTGCCTCTGGACTGATGGTATTTCAGGTAGATTTGATAATAGATGAAAGAAGCTCAATTTTTAAGGCTATAAAAGCATACAATAAACCTGTATGCTTCACTCAGGAGAACAGGTACACAGCGTACCCAAAGCTGAATTGTTATTCTCAGTAGCATGTTTCCTCTGAAGGCAATGGGTTCTACATGACCAAAGTCATCTTAAGTTCCCATTTCTCACACTTGCAGTCTGTTACTTACAGCTGAAATTACCGGAGCTTCAGACAGAACCAGTCCTCAAAGGAATAATTCTTCCATATTCCTTTCTGGGAGAAAACACCTTCATGGGGAAGTTTCTAAAGAAGTTATGAATGACAGCACATACCTTCAAGAATGATCCTGTAGAGAGGAAATTTAGGTCTGAGTCCTCAGTGTGCCACATCCTTACTCTAGGTTGCCTCCTAATGCAACCTGATCACCATTAATTTGTAAGCAGGTCCCAGCTAGTGCAAAAGGAGCATGCAGATGGTCAGTAGTAACTGAAGACTATGTGATATTTGCTGTCATGGAGCATCAGCTTACCCTCTCCTAGCCATGCTATCCTGGTACACACGTATTTTTCTGCAGGTTTGTGTGTCTGGTTTTGTCCCCCAGAATATTGTCAGCAACAAAACAAATAGAAGCTGGTTGTGTGTAATCCTTGACTAAACTGTACTGAGAAGTGGGCATGAATGAACTGAGAAGGTGGCATCTTGCCTTTTTGCCTTCAAGATTTTGCTCTTTCAGATAAATGATAGGAAGAGAAAATGGGAAATGTTTTCCTGCAGATCATAATAAGGGATTATGCCTCGGGTGTTGTGGATGGATGGCATATAACTAGGTAACAGGCTCTGTTCATAAACACCTGTATAAGGAAGGTTCAGGCAGTCCTCAGTTTAACAAAAAGTTTGCTGCTTCCCATTCTAAGTATCTAATCAAGAACAGCAATCAAGAGATCTACCTAATCAAGAGATTCTACCCTTTTGCCTAAGTGGTAGCAGCACTCCTGTATACAAGTAGCTCTGTAGCTCTGTTGTTTCTATAATGAAAATCATGTTCTGGCTTTTCATCATTTCCAGCAGATTTGACTGCCAGAAATGACCATACTCTTGACTTTTTCTGGTTAAAGCAGCAGTTAAAGCAGAAGCAGGTATGATGGAGGCTGAAGAGGGAACCTACCTCATCTTTCTTTCTGATCACACCAGCATTCTTATTGGGATCCAATATCCTGCTCTGGTTGCTTTCTGTTTTTTATTGACACTGTCCCCAAGGAAAACTGCCACTGTCTCCATCTCTTCTCCCTGTAAACTGCTCAAACTCAGCTCAGAAGCCCAGTTTTTTAGTTTGAAGTGCTCTGTGGTCTGAAAGCAAAGCATTCGTAGGACTACTTACCTTTCAGAAGCAGAAAAAATAAACTATTAAAGAGCTATTCAAGGAGTGATGTGCATAGTGGACAGTAAATAAGACATAGGTCTAAAAAGAAAAAAAAAAGTCGTGTAAATTTTGTGTTAGAGACTGAACAAAGCATATGCATGAAAGAGATGAATTACAATTTCACAGAAAGTTGCAATATGGTTATAAATATTCCAGACTAAACACTAGGATGAAGGAATAGAATTACAGAATTTTTAATTGATAAAATACAATGCATCCAAAGTTTTCTGATAAGTAGTAATATTCATAAAGGAACTACTCTCTATAGCTTATTAATGTATATCATACCACCTGGCAAGTCCAGATGGTTTTAAGCAATCATCTGTATCTTCCAAAAAATTTATGGACCTGAAAGCATTCAGAGGAGAATCCTGACATGAGGAAAGGAATGGGCCAGTTGCACTAGATATCAGAAACAAAAAGCTGACTAGGTATAGTAAAACCTGCAGTGTTTATAGAACAGATTGCAGGTTTCATTGGTAAGAGCAGCAGGCAGAAGAGACCTTCACAGAATTTACAGTTAGATCCACAAGAGGAATTGTGTTGCAATGTGCTAAGCACTATGTTGCTGTTTTCATCAGGCTTTTAATCTAGTGGAAGATGTCTGAGACAGTATGGTACCACAAAAGACGATCCATCAGAGTCAGCCCAGTACAGAGGAAGATGTCTCAGCCTGCCAAATGCTGGAGAAACGTATGAACTCCATTGCTCTCCTAAGGATTTGGATGCTTTCTGTGGAGACTAGGTCAGGCACTGCTCCTGCTTGCAGCTGCAAGAGGAGGTGGTTGTGGCATTTGCTTCCAGTGCTTAGTAATGGAGTATGTGGTTTGGATCTTTTCCTGCGTTGGTGGATAGGAACCAGTATCAGTAGCAACCTTGACAACAGCCTTGTGCACTAAAGGGGGAATTTTTCTATCCTGTCTATAAAACCTGTTTCATTTTAATAGAGTAGTTTGATATTTAATGAGCTAGAGAAACACGAACAAGGCTATAGCCTTGTGGAGAGGTGTCACCTGGCAGGGGGGAAGGAGGGAGGAAGAAGAGAGGTTTTATTTACTGATGCAGTAAATGTGTAATTTATATCACACAGGTAGTTTCTCTCTTTAATGTGCATTTATGGTATTATCAGAGTGAAACAGTCTGCTAGACAGTTTTGGCAAATTCTTCAGGTAAGCTTCATGCCACTGATAAGAACCATTGCCTAGAAGGTGAAAATTTAAATTCCCTGATGTCAAATTGGGATAGCCACAAGCCATCCTTATCTAAACAGGTTCCCTTACTACTGAACTACTAAAGAAGGGGAAAGATGACTTCCACTTTTTGCTGGTTGGTGTTGGGTTTTTTTTTGGCTTTGTTTTGTGGTTTGGTGTTTTGTTTGGGTTTTTTGTTTGTTTGTTTTTTTTTGTTCTCAGTCTCTGACTTCAAAGCAAAGGGAGGTTTTGGGACTGCACTGCAGTGGGCTGGACTGGTTTCTGAAGGCAAGGTAGGTGTCTGTGGCCAAAGTGATGATAAATAAACAGAAAGAGTTCTCAACTCTTGCTTAATTTTTTGAGTACTCTAAAATCACTACACACCCTGAGTCATATGAATGTTTTCTGTGTGCTTGTGTCCTCGCCTGAGCTTAAGCAGTTTCTGTCTCCAGAGTGGTTAGAGACTTATCTAAGGACCTTTGGAAAGTGGAGGGACACATCACCCCCTTACAGCTGGATGCAGTCAGCTTCCTCAGGAAGTGCCAAGCACCTATCAGCAAGCACAAGGCCCACCAGAACTAAAATCACTTTAAAAACATACAGCTACCACAGGAGGAAAGGCTAGACACTTCCCCCCAACCTGTTATAAATGGCCTTTTAGCTTGTACAGTTGCCTATGAGGCAAAAGGCTTGGAGATCATATAGTCCACCTCAGCCGCAGTCTACAAGGGCAGCCTAGTGCATAACTGATATTTAGGGAGACAATGTAGTGTTTTCTGGTAGCTTGCATCTGATAGGGCAGAACTTCTTGTGCTTTCAAGGTATGTTTTTTAAGCTGCATAGCAGTGTATAGTATAATAACAGCATGAATTTGCACAACATTTTAAAAAGCAAGTACCAAACCTTGCAATGAATTGCCTAAAAGGAATTTAAACAGGAAAAAACCTGGAAATTATGCCAAGACTTTTGAAACAGCATGTTCTGTATTTTAACTAGCATCTAATTTGACAAGGGAATCATTTGTTGTGAATTTTTTGCTCCTTTTTAAAATGTGAATTGGAGAAAATAGGCTTTATTCTGATCTCTGCTTTGGATTCCTAGAAATTAGGATAGAGAAGTCAGTTTTTATATTTCTCATTCGATTTTGAGAAAGCCTCTTTTCAGATGTGGTTTTCTCTAGTTATGAAAGAAAGTCCGATAGTATAATAATGTATGTCTGTTCAAAGTGCACAGAGCAAGCGTTAGGACTCTGCATGGTACAGCTGGAAGGAGACTGCAACAGGAGTTATAACTCTACAGAGCAGCTTCTTAGAAAGTGATTCCCAGATGGACTAATTATTTCTCAGATTGTGGGTTACAGCTCCTAAAATAAGGAAAAGGGATTAAGGAAGATGTTAACATGGGGGAGTTGAGGTTATGTATCTGTGCTTATGATAGTGATAAATAAATAGGAAATCTTTGTGCTGTTGAAGTCTCTAAGTACCTAAAAATGCTCTTTGCCTAAGTCAAGTCACAAGAGGAAAGAAACAATCTGAAAATCTACTTATGTGAAAAGACCTTGAGAAGGAAAATCTGCAGAGAAATTTGGGGGTGTGTAGGAAAGGTACTCACCCTGAGCTGTATACTTATTCCATTCCTGACATTTTTAGAGACAAATAAGTGATAACTTCATTAAATTAGGTTAGGCAACATTCCCATTCGTACTTAACTACATACTTCTGGAAGCAAGATTGAAATTGGAAAGAGATCATAAAATGAAATGAGCTGGTCTTTTTCTTCAACACAACATGAAGCAGGTCTGTATGTAGAGATCCCTGAGGGAACTCTTGTAGGTATCTCATCACTTTACCCTTGTTGAATCTATAGCTTCAGTTGTCCCACAGCCCTAGTAAAAACACATCTTCCAGAGTCTGCTACAAACTGTAATTATTTATTTACAAATAAATATGTTTAAAAAGAAATGAAAAAAAAAAAAAGAATAGTTGTCCAGGTGTATACAGAGCTGTTTGAAAAAGCACATTAAAGGAACTGTATGAGTAGGAAAAATATTTGCTAGTAATATAAGTGATAAGTAAGTAATAATAAATAGTAATAATAAATATGTAATAACTAATCAAACGTGTTTATTACATATCTTTATAATAAGCCCTGTGCAGATAGCTTTTGAGGTTCTTACTTCCGTTTAAGAAATCTATAAATTATCCATGTTTTTTACGGAGGCCCCTAGGCTTTATTCTTACACTTCCTAAATCTGCAAAAAGGGCTGTTCTTCAAACTTTTAATGACAGTAGGCAATTCTTTTAGAAGCTCTAGGGCAAGTCATAAAGGACAAAAATTATATATTAATGTGCATAAATTAAACTATGGTTTCACTGTGAAAACTGGAAGTAAAGGTAAAAATGTCTGATAAAAGTAACTTGACCAACAGTACTGTTGACTAATTTAATTTTAAAGATCAAAATAAGCAATCTCCTTGAACTATAAAATTATTTCAAGAGGTTTCATTCAGATATATGGCTTGTTGAAAACAAGAACTTCAGATCCAGAAGAAATTAAAAACTCCCACAGACTTTGCTGTGACAGAATGGAGATAGACAGGCACATTATCCCTGTAAAACAGCATCAAAACCCTTAGGCTTTGTACTTTCAAGGATTTGTCCCCCTGGTGCTGTCTGTTTTAGTGGGGATGGGAAGGAACCAGTGGTGAGTTGTGGTGGTTTGATTATTTTTCTTTGTTTTTTCATATCCCACCGGTAAGGTGAGATAGCCTAAGTCTGTATATAAACACCAACTTAAAATGAACATATATTCATTAAATATTAACCCAACATCAGACTGGTGACCTGCCACTAGTGGGGTTCTTCAGGGCTCCATCTTAGGCCCTGTGCTCTACAACATCTTCATAATTGACTTGGATGAAGGACTGAAAGGGATACTGAGCAAGTTTGCAGATGACACAAAACTGGGAGGATCTGTTGACTCCCTCAAAGGCAGGGAGACCCTGCAGAGAGACCTTGACCAATTAGAGGAATGAACAATTGCCAACTATATGAAGTTCAACAAGGGAAAGTGTCAGATTCTGCACCTGGAATGGGGCAACCCTGGATGTTCATACAGACTGGGGAATGAGATACTGGAGAGCAGTGCCATGGAAAGGGCCTTGGGGGTCCTGGTTGGTGACAAGTTGAATGTGAGTCAGCAGTGCCCTGGCAGCCAGGAGGGCCAACCCTGTCCTGGGGGGCATCAGACAAAGCTTCACCAGCTGGGCAAAGGAGAGGATTGTCCTGCTCTGCTCTGCACTGGGGCGGCCTCACCTGAAATATTGTGTGCAGTTTGAGGCACCACAGTACAGGAAAGACATGAAGCTGTTAGACAGTGTTCAAAGGAGGCCAGTGAAGATGGTGAAGGTCCTCGAGGGGAAGCCGTATGAGGAGTGGCTGAGAGCACTTGGTCTGTTCAGCCTGGAGAAGAGGAGACTGAGGGGAGACCTCATTGCAGTTACAACTTCTACTTGAGAGGAAGAGGAGGGGCAGGCACTGATCTCTTCTCTGTGGTGACCAGTGACAGGACCTGAGGGAATGGCCTGAACTTGTGTCAGGGGAGGGTTAGGTTGGATATTAGAAACAGGTTCTTCACCCCGAGAGTGGTTGGGCACTGGAACAGGCTCCCCAGGGAAGTGGTCACAGCACCAACACTGACAGAGTTCAAGAGAAGTTTGAATGATACTCTCAGGCACAAGGTGTGGCTCCTGGGGATGGTCCTGTGCAGGGCTAAGGGTTTGACTCGATGATTCTTGTGGGTCCCTTCCAACTTGGCATATTCTGTGATACCCACATAAGGAATGCAACTTCATGAGAAGTTGTAGTAAGCCTTGCATTACTCTAACTGTCTTCAGAGAAAAACAGCGCAGTGAGAAGGGTAGAGAAAGACCCAGACACAGGGGCTTGCCCTGGTCCTGGGCATCTGGACCCTTCTCTCATTCCAGTTTCAAGAGTGGTTGAGACACAAATTAATAAAGGGAAGTGACACCAGTCCCCTTCCCATGGTTTCCTTCATCCTGTCTCTGGAACTCTCCCTTGGGGCATTGTCCAGACTCACATTACAGTCACTTTGGCCTTATTCCTTGCAGTCTTATTTTGGTCTTTAGCTATATAGGCAGTCTTATTTCCTCTCAACAGTCCTTGAATAATGGTAGAGTGGTTGTGTCCTTGCCCCAACAGCTTTTAACCTAAAGGTAGAGTGAACACAACAGCAGCAATCCGTATCCAACAAAACATCTGAGAAAAACAGATTCATTGTGTTTTGACAGAATGTGAGTGACTTCCTAAGAGGCTCAGGGCCAGGTCATCATCTCATATAAATCCATATACCATTAACTTCACTGAACTTGAACCACCTAAGGACAGATGAAGGTCCAAGCTATTTATACCTTTGAAGTGAGTATGTTGCCTCTGAACCAGAGCTATTTCAGCTCTGTGCTGGTAGAGCATCTTGAGCAGTAGGGTCAGGCTACAGCTGGACCTCAGTGTAGTAGATAGTATTTTATTTCAAATGAATGCTCAGAACCTCTGGCCTCAGCAGCAGTCAGATGGTGTAGCTCCTTATCCACAGAGGTCAGATCCAGATGGATATCGTATTGCTGGAGTCAGCCTAGCACGATTTCTGTCTTCCTTTCAGTAGTGTCACTTGGATAGAAATCCAGTCCTTGTGGTCATGAATAAAACACTTGCATCACTTTAGATTTCTCTTGTATTTATAAGTCTGCTTCATTCATTCATATGAATAAAACATCTGTTATCAATGGCCATTTTGTCCACTTCAGATCCAGGGAGGGAAAAGGAATATATATCATTGCTATTAGGCTGATGACCAGCACTTTAATAACCTTTTCATAGTGTTTCAATGAAAATCAATGATCTGGGTATCATATTAGCTTAATTTTGAAGAATCACATGAAAAGAATATTATCCTGGGTTAGCAAACATACTGTGTAAATAGCGATTACTATGGACACATAAATGAGTTAGAAGTAAAGCATATTAGCTATGTGCTTGCAGCCCAGGTATTTCACAGAAAGCGTATGGGCTCTCCAGCTAATATTGTCCCCAGTCATCACCTAAAGGAATTGACTTTTAAAACAGGAAACTATAGATTGGCAGACAAATTACTAATTAATTTTATGCCAGAGAGTCATAAATATTTTGATATTTTTCTGGAGATTTCTCTGTACACAGGCATTTGGGCAGAATCTATGCTGCTGCTGAAAGACAGCAAAGGGAAGGTGGCAATTTGATATTTCTGTGTTTTGGGACTGCTGTGGTGGAAAATACAGTTTCAGAGCTAGGCCATGAGGGCCTAGCTTGCTACAGCCATGAATTGTAGTGCAGTTCTTTGAGAGATTCTGCAGTGTATTCCACCAAGTTTTTAGAGCTTTTCTATGGAGAAACCTCTTCTAGGCTGATTTATGCCATTTTTAAGGATGGGGGAAAGATTTTTGGTTATTTAATATGGTTTGCTTATCTCATGTATCTAAATGGAGGTTTTCAAGACAGGATGGTACAAGGTGCTAGATAATCTCAACTAGGCTCCCTTTCTCACAAAAGATTGGATGAATTTGTCTTTCAAGGTCCTTTCCAACATGACCTATTCTATTGATTCTGTGTAGAGACATGAAAGGACACTTTTAAGTAAATGTTTTTAAAGGAATTTTGAAATAAAAGGATCTGGACTGTGGTTGATAAAACTTAGGTTTTGGCTTCAAAAGAGAGTGCCTGACAGAAAAGTCTTCTTTGCACATTTTGTCGTGTCAATAACCAGAGTAGGTCCATTCTTGGATAGCTTCTGCATAGTGAGAGGGGGGAAAGTGGAATATGCCAAATACTGAAGACAACTCTTCTGGAACAAAGAAGGTGAAGTGACAATAACATTCTTTCAGCTACTTGAAAGGTGGCTGTAGCCAGGTGGGTATTGGACTCTTCTTCCAGGTAGCCAGCCGTAGGGCAAGAGGGCACGGTCTTAAGCTACACCAGAGGAGGTTTAGGATGAACATTGGGAAAAAGTTCTTTACAGAGAGAGTGATTGGGTGAGCATTGGAACAGGCTGCTCATGGAAGTGGTGGAGTCACCATCCGTGGATTGAAGAAGAGACTGAATGTGGCATTTAGTGCCGTGGTCTAGTAGACAAGGTGGTGTTAGGTGATAGGCTGAACTTGATCTCAGAGGCCTTTCCCAACCTAACTGATTCTGTGGTTCTGTGAAAATGTGGCCAGTCAAAAGTGAAAAAGTTTCTGAAGTTCTCATTTTTAAAGTGTAATTTTTAAAATAAGGCAGAGCCTCAGCTGTTATGAACAGAGATGTATGACAGGGCCAAATGGTTGTCAGGTGTGTTTCTCCTGCTATTCTACTCTTGAAAAAAATAATCTCCTTTTCAAGGTACCTTATGACATGACCTTCTTCTATTGTCTCAGTCTGAGGCAATTTCAAGGGGTAGAGACCTCAGATTGATGTCTCTTTCCTCTGGTTTAGTACCCCTGGTTCTCTTCAATACAGAGAGAGAGATCAAATATGCCTGGATATAAGTGAAAACATAAAAATGTCTTTACCAAGTAGAATGCTAAGCAGCAATACTGATAAAAACTGGGTTAAGCTAACCAGAAAATTCCCGGGCTTCCACCCACCGGACCAAACAAAAATGGTGGTAGGCCTCCCCCTACCCTTTAAAACCTGTCAGGAATGGTCTGGAGGGTCAGTGCAGGAGTGAGGCTGCAAAGCTGGCACAGGCAGTTGGAGCAGGGCTGTAGATCCCCAGGTGACAGGAAGGGCCCATAAGACATCCACTGGATCCAGTGATGAGACCTGGTTGCTGCAACTCCAATGGTGGTTGTAGTCTTGATCCACCAAGGTGGTGGTAGAAGTCCCATGGAGTGAGAGAAGGAGATCCTCAATCTACCAAGTGAAGTTCAAGTGTGATCAGGGTAGGTGGGAATGCCTCTGGTACCTTCACTGGGGCAGGGAGTTCTTCACTGGATGATTAATACTGCGTCATGGGACATTTCAAGAGTCTTTTACACCTCCTAGGGTGTTAGGGCTGCCTGTTATGACAGCACAGGTGGATCCATTATGGCCATCAGCAAAGACTAAAGTCTTCAGGCCATGTGTGTGAATTGTCCTGATGCCTCCCCGAGGGGAATTATCCCAGATGAGTCATTTGTGTAAGGACAAAGAAACAACACTCAGCTTGTAGCCTAAGGAGGCAGGTGTGCACACCCTCAACACTTGGATTGTCTGAGTCTTCGGCATTCTAGTCTTTTCACACTTGTGGATACATTCTTCTCCTAGGGTAACAGAGTATTGCCCTTAAGTCCTTCCCCACAGTCTAAATTAGTAGGCGTTTTTGGGACAAAGATAAAGGAAAAGGTGCATACTAGAGTCTTTGTGTAACCAAGGACATTATAGGCTGTAGGAGAACCACTGAGTTTGGACTGTGTAGCTGTTCTCTTACTGCATAAACCTGATACACCTGCTTTGTGCTTGGTTCATGTACACATGGTTCACTCCGAAAATAAAATGGGCCAAGAACCTGTCTCAGGTCCTGAAGACAAATGAAGCAGCATAACTTGGATCTGCATGTCTAACTCCTCTTTCTGCATTGCAGAGCAGGATAAACATCCTGTGCTGCCCTGTGCTATTCCCCAAACTATGTCTTGCACACCTCTGGGAGAGTGTTGGCTGGCATGGACCAAACCTGCACCAAGTCAAGGCTAACAGCTGAGGAAAGGAACAGCAGGAGCCTTGCTCATCCAGTTGGAAATTGTCATGTAGCTCAGTAAATGCAGCCTGTTTACCTGATATGTAGTGCTATCAAATGGTGTGTTAAGAACCCAGTTGCTCCAATGATCCAGAGTTAGTTAGCACCTATGATTTCCCAGATGCCTGGCAATGTGTAGAGAGTCTTTGACTGAGCTTTCAATACTGGTTTCACAGAGTGGTTTTACAGTGAAGCAAATAAATTTTCTCAGTACATCACTGGATCAATGGACAATTGATCCCATGGATGCAACTGTCTTGCTGCAGGAAGCCCTATATTACTGCGTGCTAATGTTTCCTTTGAGTATAGATGAAAAAACTGAATGTTGTTCATCTGGTTGTGGTGGGAATTCAGAGAAAAAATTGTGTCCATGTTTAAAAGAGAGGTTTTAGATGCCTCATCCTTGGAAATGTTCAAGGCCAAGTTGGATTGTGCACTGAGCAACTTGATCTAGTGAATGGCATCTAGTTTTAGAACTAGATGTTCTTTAAAGTCCTTTCCAGCTCAAACCATTCTGTTCCCTTTACTTTTGTAAGCAGATTTAAAGGATAAAGTTGATTTTAGGAGCTGATTTGTATTTGTCTTAGAGGTGTAGAAACATTGTTTGGCTTCTGTCTTATGGTTCTTAAGGTATCATATTCTTCTGTCTTTGAGTTTATCTAGCTGTTAGGAAGCATGTGTACATTTTACCTTGTTTCTACACCTATCTGCACTGGAGAAGATATATATGTGTCAAAATTTCAGGAAAAAGTGTTATTTGGTGAGTTAGTTTGGCTGGGATAGTATTTCTTTTTTTTTTTTTTTTTTACATAGTAGCTGGCATGGGTCTATGATCCCAACTGAACACCAGGATACTACATGGCATTTGGCATCCTGCTTAGCATATGGAGCTGGGGAAAGAAAAAGGAAGGGGGTGATGTTCAAAGTTAGGACATTTGTCTTCCCGAGTTACCATTACTCATGATGGAGCCCTGCTCTCCCAGGAATGGTTGAACACCTGCCTATCCATGGGAAGTGGTGAAAGAATTCCTGCTTTGCTTTCCTTGTGTGTGTGACTTTTGCTTTTCCTATTAAACTGTCTTTATCTCAACCCACAAGTTTTCTTACTTTTACTCTTCTGGTTGTCTCTCTCATCCTACTACAGGCAGTGAGTGGCTGTGTAGGGCTGAGTTTCCACTTGGGGTTAAACCATGACATATGTCTTTGTAGCAAGCCTCAATGGCCTTTAAAGGCCTGTAGTGTTATAGTTGAAAGTAGGACTTAAAATAATTCTGAGGCTGATTTTGAGGTGTTTAGCAAAACATGGATTGAAACCCCTATGCTATTTTTTAAAGTTAGACATAAACCTAGGAAACTAATGTTGGTAGAGTTTCTCTTCAAGAGGCATTAACAGGGAAGCAGGTTTTCCCTAGTGAAACTTGTAATATGTTTCAGCAGAAGTTTGGAGACTTTGATTTTAGATGGATAGTTCGTTGGACACTAGGGTCATCACATCTTAATTTAGATCTGGATTGTGCTGCTAAAGTGCTCAGAAACATCACGAGATGTACTTAAAAAAGAAAAAAGAAGAAATAACAAAACCAACTTGTCCTTTGACTTCATAGTCAAGACCTTCATACAAGAGTTGATAGCAAAACCAGACAGACAAGTTGTCCAAGAGCAGTGACAAGGTTGCAGGTCTGGCTTTCAGTCCAGTCCTAATAGTTACCAACCTTGGCAAGTTCCTGGACTGGGCAATTCTGTGCTCCTGTGTCCTGAAACTCCTGATCTGTAGCTGTGGCTACCATAGATCTCCTATACGGAAAGGTCTTGTTTAAAATTAATACCTACAACTGACATGATGCTAGTGTCACAAGGTATTGCTAGGGTATGGTCTTGACACTTTTAAGCATGACTTGACTTCTGCAATGTGTATGCACCACCTCTAGTCTCATTGTAAAATTGCTAAGACATCTATAGGGTCTGTGTTTAAGAGTTATAAAATATATATAACTGGATAAGACTCAAATAGCCCAGGAGCTATACAAATCCACTTTCTTTCCAAATATGTAGAATTATTTGTCTTCTTCTTTTTCCTTGTATGTAAGAATTAACTGCAAATAGTTAAAATTATGGCCAAGTGTAAAGGCAAACTGTTCCCACAAACAGGAATGGAGATAGTCATGACTCTCATATTGATACCATGAAGGGAAGAAGGTCTATTGAATTTTTTTCTAATCAAATCTTTTGATAAATCCTACTAAGTTTACTGAATGTTGTTAGCCCAACTACCTTTTGCAATATTTTCTCTCAGCATACTTACTGTACTGCAGGAGTAAAATCCTATAATGAATTTCTTCATTACAGACATTAGGAGCTATTAGGTTCCCCTTCTTACTCCATTCCAGAATGAAGAGATCTTGAGGTCACTTTCTTCACAAAGAAATAATTTTATCAGGTCTTGCTCCACTAGAAAATTGAAGTTGAATGTCCTTTTTAATCTGAAGGAAGAGCAAGTGGGTATTCCCCAGGTGAAATGTAGCAGATGTAGTAGTAAAAGGGCTCCCCGGTCTCTAGGGAGATGGTGCCTGAGTGATCTGTGAAAGCATCCTGTACCACTGGATGACAGTGGTAATTCATGGAAAAAAAAATTACCTGTTACACAATAAATAGTTTGGAGCTACAATGTCCCCAAGTAAACCTTGTAAGCACATGCATGTTTAGGAGAGTTAAATCAGGACTGGTGTTGGCATTACAGGTCCTCCCCAAGAATTTCTAACCATCCTGGACACAAAGTGCACTATCCACTTCATTTTTTCATGCATTTTCTCAGGTAAAGTAATCTCCACAAAAAAAAAGCTACTGAAGTAGGATGAAGAATTTGGCTTGATACAGGCACAAGCCATGGCATGGACCCTAGCTTTTAGATAGGTAAACTACAAGAGGTTTCCCTAGGTAAGGATTCTATCAAAGCTACAGTTGTCCAAAATTCTGTGTCAAATTCAAGTGTTTCTTAAAGATGGTCCCAAAGATGACCTATACTCTCAGGCTTGCACCTGAGTGTAGTACATGGCAGGTGCAAACTGTTCCAATCAAATAAATTGATATTTCCCAGCTGATTGTGTATCTCACCTGAAAAAAACTAACCTCTAATGTTTTTTTTGTAGGCTGCATTTTAAAGTGAAGAGCTCGGCACTGAGAGGAAAGATCATGAGTTCTAGTTAATTTATTTTTTAAAAAGCTTGTCAAGGGAACCTTAAAGGCTGGGACACATTTTCCAGTTAACAGTTCAGTCAAAATGATACACAGAGCCATAAAAGACAGCTCTGTGAGGGTCGGTTCAGTCTCTGTTTGTTTTTATGAGTGCCTGTGGTGCAGTGACCAAAGAGCATGTTTCAGAGCTGTAGCAGTTCAACATGTAGGCTGTGCCTTGTCAACGAGCAGTTGAATACAGAGTTCAACCTTGTGGCACACAGAGGTTGCTGCTTCTCTAGACACTGGGCAAAAGTACAGAAGGAGATAACCTTTTCTATCAGAAGAGTACAGTCCAAATAACCCAGGCAAGAAAGAGATATAGAGGGAGTTAAAAATAGCTTGACAAAGACGCCCAGCTGGTGGCAGGCAGGTATGTAAAATGTGTTTCTGGTGAGTAGACAATTTTTGAAGGTTTCAGGTATTCTTCAAACAATGCACCATGCAAATTTATAATTATGTGATTTTGTGTTATGATAATTGTATCATTATTATTTACAACAGCCTTTGTAATAAGACTGAAGTTGCTTCACATTGCTTTAAGGTGAACCTGTGTAGAATGTTTGAGGAAGCCAGTGAGCAGCCTGTGAGTTTGGACCTGAGGCACCAGGGCAGGGTTTGGCTGAGAAATGAGAATGAACTGTGTCCAGCATAGGCAGTGAAGGGATTGTAAGAAGGTGAAGGGGAATTAATAAAAATAAAATTCTAAATATCTAGTTTGAAAAAGTGAACAAAGAACTGTTTTATTGCTGAAAATGCAGAGCCTTTCGACTTTATGGTGCAAGGTTAATTTAAATTTTATGTAGGGAAAATGGTAGATTTGTGCATACAGTGAAAGTAAAACCAAAGTTACTGTAACAATTTCTTATAGGTTAATTCTCTGCAACTTTGAAAAATATTTATTTAATACAGTGTTTTTTCAATTAAAGCTGCCAACTACTTAAAGAGGAAAAAATCCATGAACACTGGACTGTTTAAAAATCCATACGTATCCACTGGGAGAGAGTACAAAGTTAAAGACCAAAATTTCCACCAGTGACAGTTGTACTCTGTTGTGTTAATGTCACCCATATGTTTCAGCAAAGCCTTCTCCTACCCAGCAACTTAAAGTGCATTCCTCTGGAAAACAAACACAAACCCCTGAGCAGTATAATTCATCATCCTGCTACATTTTTGTCCATGGAAGGTAGCCATGCCTTAAAGGTTCCCCAGCTTAACGAGCGGTTTGTCTTTTGGGTCTGGTAACAGCTAATATCTCCTTGTAGTCATATAAATCCCGATGCATTCAGATGAGGTGGAAAAGATAAAAATATGCTGCCAGAGAACTGCATAAAACAATCAGAATAACTTTTGTATCATGATTTGAAATATAAAAATATTTCCTATGTATACTAGATCACTTTGCTGGCATCAAGCTGATTCTGTTGGTATCAGCTGCTTGGTTTAGTAGTGGTGAACATCAGACTGGCCTCCAGGGTTTATATAAAGGTAACATGCAGAATAAGATCTTACAGCGAAATTAAGGTCTGGTTTACAGAAAAAAATTCTGAAGCTTTTTCCCCAGACTGTGAACAAAATGCTATTTCCAATTTTTGTAGCAGGTGAAAATGCATGGAGGAGAAGAGGAAAAAGTAATTCTTATATCCTCTGGGGACATGAAGAAGACTTAAATCATCTAAGAAGGGCCTAAACTGAAATAGTACAGATTTAGACTAAATATTGGGAAGACATTCTTTACTATGAGGATCATGGAACAGGTTGCCTAGAGAAGCTGAGGCTACTCTGTCCCTGGAAGTGTTCAAAGTCAGGTTGGATGTGGATTCTGAGCAACCAGCTCTAGTGGATGGTGTCCCCACCCATGCCATGGAGGGTTGGAACTAGTTGACATTTAAGGTCCTTTCCAATGCAAACCATTCAGGATTCATTCTATAATGCAACAATTAATCTGATTTGTAGGTTCTATGCACATGTTTTAAGATAACTGACCCATCCAACTGATCATTCTCATTGAGCTCCTCCAAAAACCTCTTCAGCTCATCCAAATTCTTTTGCAAAAACAGTTCTCAAAAGTGCATATCAAACTTAGGGAAAGAGTTACTAGGTCTGTGGAAAGTGAAGGAATTACTTAATTTATAGGCACCTCTGAAATTCAGCAGAAGCCTCAGGGTAACCTGAATCCATCTGGCCTGCTTATCACCTTTATAACACTGCCAGTGCATGATGAGGTTTCTCAATGCACACGTATAAAAGAATAACAAGAAGCAAAAGCAATCTTCTAAATTACTTCTTTGTTTTCATTTGGAACTTAATCGTGTTTCCAGATCTTTTTATAATGACCTTGTAAAATCATTGACTGGTCATTTTGAGTTGTTTGGTTGTTGGTTTTTTTTGTTTGTTTTTTTTTTTTTTTGGTACATGCTGCTCTTAAAATCTGAGTCAGGGCTCTATATTAGAACAACCTATTCAGTAAGAGCAGGGTAGGTAATTTAATTTTACATTGGAATAATGCAATCTTCCTGCTACCTTTCTGTTTTTATTTATAAATGAAGAATTCATTTCCTTTTGCCCTTCCTCTACCTTCTATGGGCAGAGATGAGGAAAAGGCCTGAAATCTCTACTGGTTATAGACATTTCTATCAAACTTTTTTTTTTCCATAGTCACAAATATTGTTACATTCCTATGCTGCAGACTTTCTTCCCTCTTTTCCTTACTCCATCTCCCTTAGTGCTGTAGGGTCAGTTTGCCGTCTATCAGCTCAACAGCACCCAAAAGCTTTTCACCCTGGTACAGGCACAGCAAGCTGATTCTCCCTTGTATCCCATCACATTTGCATCTTCAAATAATCAGGATCCTTCTTGTCTTTGCCTGTTTCTGTCCATGAAGGAGCTGTGAGTCTGCAGGCTGAAAGCTGTTTACTTATAGCCATATTTAAGACTTGTAAAGGACAGTACTTTTAATTTCTTAATTTTCAAGCCATTGTCAATGCCAGGATATGCAAATGTAGGACATGAAGCTTGGCAGAAACAATAGCTCTTGGAAAACCTCATTAGAGTACCTCATGTACTGCTGGGGCCAGAGAAAAACTATTCTTAACAATATGCTCTTGTTCAGAGGGTGATGCAGAGAAGCAGCTTGTTTTCCATTGTTTTCTGTCACCCTCCAGAGTCCAATTCTCTTCATTGAGAAGGACAGAAGCTCTTAATGTAAGCACCCAAAAATAGGCTTGGGAATAAACTCCGTCACCTTCCATTTCCAACATTGGCACTAAACTTCTGGCCCATCTGTTAGAAAACCACAAAGGATGTGGAAAAGTTGGGTTCAGTTCCCTCCTCTTCCTTGAGAAATGGGAGTCTGATTCACTTCTTTCATGGGGCACAGCAGGTTTTGTATTGTGCAGCTACTTGTGAAAACTGCCTGACCTTGAGTTTGTCAGAAATAGCCACAGTCCTGCTGTATTTCCTTGAAAAACTGACGACATGAATATAACTTCATACAGAATTATGGAGTCACAGAATAGCTAGTGTAGGGACTTCTGCAGATAGTTTAGTTGGTTCATCTGCTCAGAGTAAGGTCAACCAGAGCAGGCTGGCCAGGTTCATGTACAATCAGAATCTGAGTATTTCCAAAGTATTCAAACGCAGCCTGTCTGGGCAACATGTTCTAATGTTTGATGACCCTCACAGTAAAAAACCCATAAAAATAAAAAAAAAATTAAAAAAAAATTTAAAAAAAAAGGTTTTGTCATGCTTAGATTGAATTTTCTTTATTCTGATTTGTATCCATTGTCTCTTGTCCTGTCACTGGTCATCACCAGGAACAGTTTGACTGCATCTTTATTTCACCCCATCAGACATATAAATGTCTGATAGACACTAATAAGATGCCTCAGAACCTTCTGTTTTCCAGGCTGAACAGTCCCAGCTCTTTTGACATCTCTTTGCATGACAGGTGCTCTGATTTCTGAACAATTTTCGCAGATTTTGCTATACTCGCTCCAGTAAGTCTTTCTTTTTTGGGGGACACTGACACTGGAGCCAGCATTCCAGAAGTCTCACCAGTGCTGAGTAGCAGGACAGAATCACCTCCCTTGACCTTCTGGCAATGCTTTACTTAAAGCATCACATTATGCTACTGGCCTTCTTTGCCACAACTGCCCATTGCTGACTCATATTCAATGCCTTGCCTCTGCAAAGCTGCATTTCAGCTTGTTAGCTGTTGGCTCATTTCTCCAGCTTGCTCAGGTCCCTCTGAATAGCAGCAGAACCCTCCAGTGAGTCAAATATCCTTTCCATTTTTTAATGCCCTATGAACCTGCTAAAGGTGCAGTCTGTCCCATTTTCTGGGTCATGAAAACAGTGAGCAGTTTTGGTTCCAGTATGAGCCCCTGAGGTACTCCACTAATGTGTGACTTCCAGTTGGACTTTGTCCCACTGAGCATAACCCTTTCAACCTGGCACTTAACAGTTTTCTGTCCACATCTCTGTCCATTTATCTAGTCTATGCTTCACCTGTTTGTGACTAAGTTATGGGAGAGTTAGCCTTGCTAAAATCAAAAGGAAGAACATACACCTTCACCAAGCTACCCATCTTCTTGTGGAAGAATTTTTGGTCAGGTACGATTTCCCCTTTATGAATCTATGCTGACAACTCCCAGACACCTTTTGCTTAACAAATTTGGAAATGGTTTCCAGGATTAGCTGCTCCATCACCTTCCTCAAGGATCAAGTGAGGCTGACCACCTGTACTTTGTGTTCGCCTTCTTCCTATTCTTGAAGATAGGTGTGACATTTGCTTTCTGTCAGTCCTTAGGAATTTCTTCCAATTGCAAGTAGCCTCACAATGCCATCAGCTTTTCAGCTATTATTAGTTCCCATGGACTTATGTATGTCCAGTTTAAGTGTTAGCTAATATCTTTACCCTCCTCTGAGAGTAAATCTTGCTTGATCTGGAATTTGTGCCTGATCTCATGGGCTGGGAATCCCAAAGGCCACTTCTACCAGTAAATGACGAACCAAAGGAAACATTCAGAGGTGCTTTGCCATTTATCACCAAGTTCCCCAGCTCATTGAGCTCTGTGCACACGTTTTCCTTGGTCTTCTGCTGTTGACAGACCTGTAGAAACTTCTCTTACTGTTCTTCTTGTCCTTTGTCAGATCCAACTCCAGGTAGGTTTTGTGTTTCCCAGTCCTTTCTTATTTCACTGTGGCTTTCTTCACTGTATGTCTGTCCAAACAGACTCAGGTATTGAGACTCAGATCCCCATTGCTTAGTCTGTGTCTGGTAGAGTGGGGAAAGTCATCTGCCTTTTTCTTTTCCACATCTTGACAAATTATTACATCTTACATTTATTATGGTAAAATGAGATGATGGTGGTTTTCATTTAGACAGTTAACTATCAGTTTTTAATGAATCATGAAAGATAATCAATATCTGAGCACATTCCAAGGCGAACAATTATCGTTGCCTCATCAATAGCTGCAAGTAAGAGAGTGTGGCTCAATCAGTACTTTAACTGAAAATTGTCTGTTAGTGATTTTGGAGCAAATACTATCAGAACATCCAATAAACTTAATCTGAGAGACCATAACATTCCTGGCAAAGACTAATGGTGATTAATGAGTTGCTTTGCTCCTGTTTAAGGCTTTCTCAAGATAACAGGTCTTGTCTGTGTGCACCTCTCTCCAGCTGTACCCTTCTCCATGCACCTCTCCATTACCCTTCTAAGCTGGAGAAATACTATGTTTAGATAATCAAACTGAGGTGCAAAAAGGTCTGTGAGCTTAGACTGGGTCTGTTGACCCAAGAGTGACCTTCTTCATACCTATGTTCTCTTTTTCATTTGGACTTTTATTTGCAGCCAAACCTTGGCTACAAGACATTACCCAGCTCCTATGCAGACTGAACATACAGTGGAAAAAGAATTATCAGTTGTGTTTCCTCTTGCCCTGTGTTTGGCAATGGCTGGGTGATATTTGACTCTGCCTGAACTGGCAGAAGTCTGTCAGAAAGCCTGGATCTTACAAAAGGAGAAGTTGCCCACAGCTCTCAGAATGGCACATTTTTATCTTAGATGACTATTAGTGTCATTAGAAGGTCAAGAGACTGAGTTGGCTGTTCACAAAAGAAAGTTTCCATAATAAACTGAAGCAGTAAAGGTAGCTGAAAGACTTTCTACTCTGTCTCTTATCTATAGTTCAATGTTTCCCATGTTTTACAGGGCCTTTTCTACAACTTGCTACATATTGCAGCCCTCTGGTTGGCGAAAACAAAATCTTTTGCTCTTTTGAGCTATACTTTAACTACCAGGAGAATAGAAGATACCCAGTCTCTCAGAACTCGGGTGGAACATCTGTATTGTGCCATTTTGAGTGGTAATGATAATTCACTAGCCCCAGTCTTCTGTTTCACAATATTCACTTTATCAAAGCAAGTTACTCAGAGATCAGTCTGTCTTCCCTTCTCTTCTGCATTGGGTGCATAGATCAGACCTCAGAGTATTACACAGGGAAATCAATTGGTATTCAGCTGCAGATCTACTGTACTGTTGCAGAGACTTATTGGCTGCCTTCCAAGGTAGGTTTCAAAAGGACTCTTGAACACTTTGAAAATAGAAGAGATGCTTAGAGGAATTATTACTTAGTTAAGGATAAAAGAGACATGACTCTCAAACTGATTTGAGGGTCTTTTACAGACCAATATTGAGACAGCATATCTTACAGCATATATATCCCATTTTCCTTCCCCACAATTTGCAATCTTAGGTTTTTTTGTCCATTCTTTGCTCTTAACTTTCTCTTATCAGTCAGTACACCTCTCTCTTTTCACCTTGGGCTTGTTCTGTCAGTGTGGACGGGCTTATTCAGTTATTTTTTTAAGAGTGCAAATGCATGGATGGCAATGTCACTTGCCAGTATGGTTGGGGATCTGGATCTTGAAGACTAACACATAATTTTGTTTTGAATTAAAAAACCTTTTCCTCAACTGGAAGAACAAGAAACACACAAATTTCTCTACGGAGAAGTTGCATTTGAAGAGTTGTGTTCAATGTCTTGATGTTGAAATGGACACCACTAACTAGTGTGTTCTTCAGATGGTAGTATTGGTACCGGTGTTGTTTAATATCCTTGTTGATATGGACGGTGGGAGTGAGCCCACCATCAGCAGGTTTGCCAGCAACACCAAGTTGTGTGGCACAGTCAACACAGTAGAGGGAAACGATGCTCTCCACAGGGACCTGGACATACTTGAGAGGTGGGCCTGTGTAAACTCCATGAAGTTCAACAAGACCAATTACAAGGTCCTGCATCTGAGTCAGGGCAATCCCAAGGATAAAAACAGGGTGGGCAAAGAAGGACTTGGGGACGTTGGTTGAGGAGAAGCTCAACATGTCCTGGCAACACATGCTTGCTGCCGAGAAATCCAACCATATCCTTGGCTGCATCAAAAGCAGTGTGCCCAGCCAGCTGAGGGAGGTAATACTCACCTTCTAATCTCCTCTTGTGAGACCCACCTGGAGTGCTGTTTCCAGCTCTGGGTTTTCAACATAAGAAAGATGTGGAACTGTTGGAATGAGGTAGAAGAGGCCACGGAGATGATCAGAAGGCTGGAGCATCTCTCCTATTAAGACAGGCTGAGAGAACTGGGGCTATTCAGCCTGGAAAACAGAAGGCTGTGGTGAGATCTAGTAACTTCAAGTACCTAAAGGGAATAAAAGAGAGCTGGAGAAGTACTTTTCACAAGAACATGTAGTGGTAAGACAGAGGCAATATCTTCAAACTAAAAGAGGGTAGGTTCACATTACATGTAAGGAAGAAAGTCTTCATTGTGGTGAGGCACTGGTACAGGTTTCCTAGAGACCATGTGGATACCCCATCCCTGGAAGTGTTCAAGACCAGGTTGGAGGGGGCTTTCAGCAACCTGGTCTAGTGGAAGCTGCCTGTGGTAATGGCAGGGGGTTTAGATTTAGGTGATCTGATTCTGTGATTCTATGAGTTGACAGAAAAGTTCAGTCCTGAAAAAAGAACTGACCTCAAGCAAAGATAAATGTTAAATAACGGTAAGGTGAATCATACCCAAAAATTACTCCATTTTCTTCTTTACTTAAAACCAGCACACAACACAAGATCTCTGGAAAACTTATATGTGAGGTAGTTATATGAGATCACAGCCTATGAAACTGTTGGAAAAGTGTTCCCTGGAGGAATAGTAAACACTCCTAATCCTTGCAACTACTCATTTGCAGAAGCCTTCTTTTAAACCTGTCTGAAAATCTTCAGAATGGACTGTCAGAGTCAATTAGGAAGATCAGTGTTGCCAGCTGAAGTCTAAATACCTTTCTTTCTTATTTTTGATAGTAAGCCCCCTCTTGGGATCTGTTCATGGCAACCTGCCTGAACCCTGTGTGCTTTGAGAACCTGAATCTGTGTCATCTGAAATGCAGGGTAATACTCCAGTTTTTAGACCATCTTTCCTCTTGATGGTAAAGTCAAAAAACATGTGTAGTTTTCAGATAGCACTTCTGTCAGAAACTGGAGTAGTTAGGTCCAAAGTTAATTAATGAGACTGAATGAAATCACTCATTGCAGTCATCAGCCCCAAGGATTTCTCATGGCAGCAAGTAAAACTTGGTTCGACTGTGTGTTTTTTTCTTTGGGAGGTCAGACTGCTGTGACATGGACTGTTTTCCTGTTTCTCAGTATTCTTAAATTTGCTTGTCTTCCCTCCTCTGTAGATAAGGGAGTAAGCAATCTCCTGTCTCCACGTGGAATAAAATAAATCTTCAAGGACTCTGCTAACTTCTTTGGAGTTACACCCAAATCTACATCAGTGTAAAAAAACCCAGGATTGAACCTATATCTTAACTTTTAATTTTATTTCCCTCAATGGATTGCATCCCACACCAGCTCTAAAATCAACCAGCAGCAGCCATAGTTGCAGTTCTACTTTTTATTTTTTATTAGCTTTTCAGACTTGAAGGCTGTTTATAGTGTGGCCAAGTAATTTTATTTGCAGAGGTTTAAATAGAATCTCCAAAATACATGGCCTAAGAGAAATGTTTTGAGACATTAACAATGTATGAGTGATTTATATACCATTTTATTTTCTAAATATCAATATTTTCTCCCAAAAAAGAAAAGAGAAAAAAAGAGGCTTAGGAGATAATGAAAGCGAAAAGTCTAGGGAAATGAAGAATTTGGGAAATTTTGCTAACCAGATTAATCCCAAAATATGAAATGACATTTTGAGAAGTTGTAAGCATTAAATATATTCCCATTTTCCTAGCAGCCCTTGGTTTCTTCCCTAAATCTATGAAATGCACCAGTGTGCATTTGTTTGTGTTAGTTTTTATGTCCTTGTTCTGGCATTGTCTGGCTGGCAGGAGCACATAGCAGAGCTGTCCGGAATTTATGCATATTTGATAGGGATGAACAGGTTCAAACTGCACTAAATATAATCTGGATCCCTATGACTGATATTTAGGGAAAGGAATTTTGGTCTTCTTGCCTTATTTACAAAACCCTTTTACATTAAATAGCAGTATTTTTGACAACAACAGAAGGGATATAGGGCAAAAGAAACTTAAAATGTTTTGTGTGAGAAGGTGGATGAGAGCTAGATCACACTCTGCTTTGAGAAAGAGACAAAATAATTTAAATTAGGTTGGTACATTTTGCCATTCTTGTCAAGAAAGCTTTCTCTACTAAGTCTGACACAGTCCAGCTTGTATTTGGTTAGGTGCTTAATTCAGCTCTTCTGACTTAACTCCAGTCCTGTTAGGCTTTTGCAGAAATGGCTGCAGGGTGAAAAGTGGAACAATCAGATAGGGGTACCCGGTGGTCCGTATGTTTCCAGCATCTGTAGCCTGACTACCGTGAAATTTGTAGGTGCACCAGAGCGCTTAAATAAGTGCCTAAATGTAATTTCCAGAGCCTCAAAGGGCAAAAAAAACTTGTTTTAATTGTATTGTTATTCCTTTGTGGTAAAAAGCAGAAACTGCAAACACACGTTCCACTAAATTAGGCTACTACTTTTTGCTCTTTGCAACTAGGGCCCAAGAGTCAGGCAAGTTCATTGCAATGTCAGCAAGCCAGTCTGCCACATGCCAGATAATTCCCTATTTGTCTACTTCAGAGTCAGAGCAGTACATGTGTAGCATTTAGAAACATTTAGAACAGTTGATGAAGCAGGAGGAAGGGATGTTCTTGTCTAATATATCTTGATGAGCAGTTTAGACTGCACCACAGCTGCTGCTCCTCCTTGCATTGAAAACAATGCAAAAAACTCCATGTTTCAGTGGTCTGGAATTTGGTCCTCAAGGGTCAAAATTTTTTCTTCACAAACTGTGTCAGCTGAAGATAACATAAAAAAAGAATTTCATTTCTTTGGTATTTTTTTACTGGTGAGGGCAAGGGATGAGAGAAAGTCAAGGCATGTTTCAGAAATTTCTTCCTATTCCTTTGTTTCTATGCTCGTTACTTGCCATTCATAGTCTTCATGGCATCCATGACATTCCTATCACAGGGCTTTAGCCCTTGAAGTAGCAACAGGTCCAGAATGGTCACATGCTAGGTTGCTCTGCCAGTAGCAGACAGCTTCTCAACGGCCTGTTGTGTGCATTTTCAGGCAGAGTCTGCTTGTTGCATCCTGAATCGTGTTGCTGGATCAGGCTGGTTAGCACTGAGTTACCTTTGGCTTGTGTACTGCTACATGGTGGAGAAACCCTATTTCTCAGATGTGTAGTTACTCCTTACGAGTTTTATTTTAGAGGTCCTGTTTCAATATGCCTTTCTATTATTAGCAACAGAAATGGGGCCATTTACCAAAAGAAGTGCTTTGTATTCGAGAAAAAGTCCCATGGCTGAGCGAAATTCACTCTTTTTCCAATTACAGTAACATACATTTCGCACCCTGATTCTGTATTGCAGTGATCACAATGACAAGGGACACTGGTAAAAGCAATGCCCTCAGCTCTGTTTGCCCTCGCACATATGAGGAGGCCCTCAGCTGCCCAAGAGTGGTGTCTGTAGCCCTCTAGGGCAGCTCCAATAGCTTGAAGGAGCCCCCCAAGCCTGGGAATCCCACAGTGGTTTCCCACTGTAAGAAAGTTAAAAGCATTTCTACAAACTGGTAAAGTCAAGGAGAGCAGGGGCACGGATAAATGGAGAAGGCGTGTTATTGGGATACTGTTTTCAGGTCCTTAGCTTTTCTGTTATTCAAAACCAACCTTGGTTTCTTCAACCAAGATAATCTATAGAGAGTGATTAAAAACAAAATGTCTTTTAAGAGGGAGAGATGGAGGCATCAGAGGCTGGTTGCTCTATCTATGCCTGATCTAAACATTATGTTTCAGTTGTGCTTATGTGGTACCTAAGCTATACTTACATGTACATGATGGATTCATCTGTGCTTACAAGACCAGCTCAGAGTCCTGTACATGCTTGCACTAGACTATTTGACCATCCTTGACCATTTTCAGGCATTGATTTGGGGTGAAAACAGAGAACTGATTTTGCTGTCAGGTGATTTTGAAGCTGCAGCTTTGATTCGCCTTTGCCATAGGTGGATGGACTTAGTTTAAAGGCACCAGTTATCTTCCAGATGTCCTTCAGAAATTAAAGAAACGGGGCTCTGAAACTTTCGTGAAACCTGGTAGGAAGGACTACCTGCAACTGAAGGATAAACTAAGTATGCTTCCCAGAATGATTTAGTGCAGTTCATTTTTGATAGCCTGCTAAAAATAAAATGGTCATCTTTGGCATGCTGAGAGAACGCTATTTTGGAGCTAACTAAAATACATCAAATCATCAAAATACTTCCACAAAATAGTATAATGAGAAATTAAACTCACTGCTTCTGTAAATAGTAAAGCAGTGACTATTTAGTGATTCACAGATTTAATTGCAGAGAGAATCTTTATGATAACAGTGTAAAAGTAATTATACATCACAGGAGCTGGACTGAACTGTGCTCAGTCCTGCATTCTTGGTGCACAGCTGTGCAGAGCAGGTTGTCAAACGCCCACAAGTCTGTGACAGTCTGCTTTTGTTTCGCAGACCGCTGAGCATCTGTGAGCAATAACATGCCTCCCATGGAGGAGCAGTGCTCAACTGACCACAGCTAAAAATTGGCAGGGTGGATTTTAAGCAGGCATGGCTTGAGAGAAGAGATTTTGTATGCTTGTGTAGGCAATGCAAGGTGTGTACTGATGGACTACATCTTTTTTACTTATTGTAAATAATGGTTGTTTGTCAATACTGAAAAGTTAAACAAAATGAAATCCTGTTGTTTGTAGATACTGAAAAGTTAAATAAAGAATAAATTATATTTTAGCCTCTTTGTAATTCATAGAAGTTTTATTTGTTTGAAACATGTCAATGTTTCATGTCAATGAAACACTCAATGTCAAGTGAGAATCCTTTGGATTGAGATTATTCATACTTTCTGCATGGCACATTTTCAAGGTAAACGGAATAAGAGAAACACTTCAGATAAACACAGTTTCTGAATTTTTAAGGGGAAATAGAAAATGACAAATATGCTTTTTCATTTCTTGTTGCTGTTGGGTTTTTTTGTTTGTTTTTTTGTTTGTTTTTTAACTCTAGCTCAATTGCCACTATACCAAGAGAAAATGTCTCACTGTGTTCATATGTTTTGTATTTCAATAGATAATTTTGGTATGTATATAGCCTAGCTGAAATCCAGAAGACAAAAAAAAAGTATTTGTCTTGGTTTGAGGAAAAATATTCATGTTGGAAACTCCAATAAGATGAACTCCCTCCACTAGTATAGAGAAACAAGGAAAGGAGGAGGTTATAAATGAAAAAAATGACAGTTTACTAAAAGTAAATAAATAAAATTACGAAGACACAGAGGAAGTGGTTTCTTTACAAAGAGGAGAATCCACCACCAACGTAACCCCTTGGAAAAAAAGGGGCAAAAAAGTGGAGGGTTTTCACTCTCAACCACCTCCCTCAGGAGTGGCACTGCCTGCTTGGCCTGGCTGGGCTCGGGCTCCACGCAGCACATACCAAGTTGGTGGCTCCTGGCTTGGCTCCTGTCCCAGTGAGGCAGGAACTGTTTCTGGTCATGCCTAGGACCCCAAAACAACTTTTACTCATGTCAAATCCTGCTCCTGCAGAGGATGTAATGGTATGAAATTCATCTATATAGCTCTCTTCCTTGCCTTGTAACAATAAGTGTATTGAAAGAGGGCAGGGGGAGAAGAAGGGTTCAAGGAGAAAGAATATATTTAGGCAAACTTGACTCAATTTTAGCAGTTTGTCGCTGGAGACTGGGGTTCATGTCCTGGCTTGGCAGAAGTCTGTATGAAAACTTACCTGGGCATGTCCAGCAACTCTTTGGATCTTTGTTTGATTTGATGACAAGTTGCGAAGTGTAGAACTACAGTACCAAGTGGTGAGAGAAAGTGAGACAGAGTGGGAGTTTGACAACCAGCACTGGTTTATTCTCCCAACAAGCACTTCTGTTTGATGTGGATGGCCCCTCTTCACCAATAGGCACAATGTGGTCTTTTCTCTCTGTAGGAAGGATGATCTGGCCAGTCCTGATTCCAGAAGTAAAGATGGCAGTGTGTTTGTGCTGGAGTTCATCTTTCTTTTTCTGGCATATTTTGTCCTACTCTACTTGTAGTGATGTATATTTGACTGCCATCGCAGCTCACAGTACCTCCACTTCACTCTGTAGCTTCAACAAGGTTCAGGAGATACATCCAAGATATTTTATAAGAGTCTGTATGTAGGAGTTGTCTTGTCTCATTAGAGAGCCATAGTGGCACCAAATTTTTTAAGTTGCCAGATGAGAACTCCTGCTGCTTCAGTCCACCTTTCCCCACTAGAAGCAAGGTCAAATTCCATGAATTATCAGGTTACACAAGATCTTCTTTGTATATTTATGATAAGGTATAAAGGTGAGATGATGATTAAAAAATGCCCAATTATAGAATTCAAAGTGATACAGCATGAATGAAATGGATGAGTCAGTCTATGAACCAGTCTATCTATTACACTACACAGAGGATAAGAGCTTGAGAGACATAATGTCCCTTCCTCTTTCTGTCACTTTCTCTGTGACTGACCTTGGGCAACTTTCATAATTTTCATATCTTGCTTATGAAATAAAATTATGTTTCCTTTGTCAAGGGCTCCATGATGTACAAATTAAGGGACCTGTATTAAAACCAACTTTGATATTTTGGTTTTCTTGGAGTACAGCACACATCATAAATACTGTGGTAGAACCCGCAGTACACTGAGAGATTTCTATGAGTGAAGTGCTTCCCATTGGTGGAGGCAAGAGATAGATGAGGAGGAAAGGAGTTTTGCTTCCTAGAATCATAGAAAATATGTCAGGAAAGCACCACAAAACTGTATTTTACTTTTCTATCAGCACAAATACTTATTATGTAGATTATTTTGACTGAAGTTTGTCTAACTTGTCTCTCAGAAATCTTCAATTCCACAGGTTTTTTAGTGTTTTTTTTCTCATATTTTTAGACAAATTTCCTAATTGTCTGATTAACATTTTCTTTTTTTTTTTTGTAGGTTTTATATCTTTCTGATTTTCCCAGTCTCAGTGGCCTTGAACAATTTGTTTCCTTCCTTTTTGCAGATACCATTCACATATTTTGAAACTACTTCTGTGGGATTCTTCCATCTTTTATTCTTTGCATCAAAATTCTCAGTCTCCTCACCTTTTCCTCTTGAGCCATAATTTACAGTCCACTAGTCATTTCATTTGTTGCTTTCTTATGGACTTTGAGTGGCTCATTGTGGTGCCTAAGACTGTGCACACAACTCCTATTCAGAACTTTAATAAGGTACAGAGAGCAGAAAGATTACTTCATGTCCTCTGCAGATTATATTCTTGACTTTTGTGTAACTTTTGGTTCTTTTAGATTTCTGCAGACTTGAAGAATTATTTCCTAAGCAGTTTTTCTACTAAGTGCTTGTAAAGTTAAGCATTTCAATAAAAATGCAATATTTTTCTGAATTTTGTTATAAGTTGCCAGGCCACTTTTTCAGTTTATCAGGGTCACATAAAATTTCAGTCCTGGTTCCTTCCATCTGTATCAGCTGAAAATTCAATGTCTATACCTATTAATGACAAGGATTATAGGGCAAAAATATGGTTAGTACTGGGTCATAGACAGACTCCTGAAGGAACCGCACTTAATAAATCTGTCAAGGGAGTACTGGTGTAACTTCTCAGTAATTACACTCTGACTTTGGTTCACAATGAGTTTTCTGTCTCAAAAGAATTCCATCCAGGTGATTTTGCCTTAGCTTATTTTTAAAAACGTCATATAAGAGAGCATGAAAAGCCTTATTGCCGTTTATATCTGTCTGTTTCATGCTTACCCTTGAGTAATGACAGGAGTTATTTATTTATCCATAGACCTCTTGACTCACTTGCCCAATTTCTTGCTCATCAGGATGCATCATTCTTGAACCTGGAGGAGGTAATCCTTGAATATCAACCAGCTCTCTTGGACCCCTCTTCTTTTGGGGTGCCCTGCCACCTGGACATATAAGACCTGGTCTGCCACAGAGTTTTGGTGGTAGTTACCTCTCCCTTTTTCTCATTCTCTGTTTTCTTGCTCCCTCTATTTCTTTTTCTTTACTCCTTTCTTGATAAATTGAGTTGCTTGAAACGGAAGGGGTTGGATTTGACTTGTTTGGTGAACTGGTTGAATATTAAATTGGGTGTTGTGGATTAATATGTGCTGAGTTAGTATTGTGGTGAACAATTTTGTTTAGCTTGTGTGGTGCCCTTCTTGAACCTTTGCCAAGTTCCCTTATTTTCTCCCCTAAATTAAAAAAGAAACCCCTTGGGAACAAGTCTGTGGCTTATTCTCTTGATGTTTTCTTAAGTTATTAAAGAACCCTATATACATAAATATTAAAGGAAAACTCTTAGCAGAGCCTGCATCTCTGGAGCTGGAGTGTTAAAATCAAGGAAATCCTTGAAGGAATGCTATAGACATCTTCCAGGAGCTCAGTTAATATATTCACAAGAACAGTTGGATTGAAAGCATCTCCCTAACCGTATTGAAGTTTAATTTCCTATAGCCTGCTCGGATAATTTTCAACTATCACTCCTAGGAAAGAGAAGAAATATGACATTTTTTTGGCAATAAACCTTCTAAGACTGCAAGTCATTGTTCCTATAGTTCTTAAACTATGCCATATTTGCATGCTATCCCCTAATAGTAAACAGGATGTTTGTGAGAGCATTGACAAGAAGTTTTCTAACTATTGGTTATGAAAAGACTTAAATAATAACAAATCTTAAAAGAATGTGCGCAAACAATTTCTTGTGCTTTTGTTTTTTTTTCCTTTTCCTAATCCCTGTTATGTAAAAACTGCATATGAAGATTTCATCCTAAGGCAATTTTATATCTTTTTGGATTTAAGAGCTAAAACCTCACAGTCAACAAATCCTACCAAAGGACAATCAAGTGCAGATAAAATTCAGAGGCAAAGAAAAGTATTCACGTTTTGAAAACATAAATAATTAAAGTTTCTCCTCTTGCAATTATAAAGAACAAAACAACACTGATATCCTTTAAACAGATATGCTTAAAAACCTGCTAGAAAGGTTTAAATGATGTGCAGTCTAGATTTTGAAATAATTTGTAACTGGCACTTCATAACTACTTGTAACTGAGGTTCTGAGTTTCCTTCTGCTGTGCTTAAGTCTGAGTTTCAAGAAACAGTTTTTCAGCTCTGCTCCATCATTTGAAAAATCATTTCATACCAGTTCAGGATGAAAAAGTGGCTTAAATACAATAAGATAGTATCATAGAATAGCTGAAACTAGCTGGAAGAGAGCTGGAGACTGTCATCCACACCTCTCCATAGAGTCCTCTGAAACAAGTTGTTCAGGGCCCTATCTGGGAGGATTTTGGTTAATTCCAAGTATGGAAAGTCCGCAAGCCCTCTGAGCAGCTTTTATTGACTCTCAATTGTTTATGACTTCTTAGGAGTATTTTCTTTGCCTCTTTCTGCTTTCAGAAGTAACTGAAATTGTATATTTAGCATTATTTTAAACTCAGAAATTGTACTCCTGTGGTCAGATCCATGACATTATTCTAGGAAATGGTTCTAGAAACAGCAGGTAGGTAGTTTACATGCCAGAAGGTACTAGAGAGCTCGATACATTTAGATTTGGATTTTTGGCCACACATCTCAGTTCTATAGCTCAGATTAAAAAAAATCCCATCATTTAGACCACTTAAAATTATTTTTGTTTCTGGTTTTAGTCTATAGCTGCAGGTTTTTCAGCCTGCTTTACTCACATAGTGAATATTCTTGGTACATCTGTGACTGGCATTCATTTTCCTGGGTAAAGCTCCTTCTAAACACTTCTTTGGAAATGCAGGCCCTCAATCATGGAGCAGATAAGTACTCTCCTACATTCCATACCTATTAGGGAGACAGTTCAGTTGATGCTGGTGTCTTAAATATGCGGTAATTTTCCTGAGTAAGAGATGTCTTTTTCAATCACAGCCTCTGAAAGATCATTTTACATTAAAAAAAGAATTTTTTATATGTTTGAGAGGGCACATTTCTCTCTTTATCAGATAAATTCATGAGCATATATTTTTCTGAATTGGAAACACTACCATAATTTGATTTAACTTTTTTAATTTGTATCCCACCTAATTTTGAATATCAATTATGGCACAAAAGTGGGATATAAAATCACATAATGTGTTGTTCTTGAATAGAATGTATAATACCAGAGAAGCAGACCACTGATGACTCATGGATGTGATGAAGAGTCTAGTTTTAGAAATATTCAATGTCTGCAATTTCTGTAGGTTAAATATTTCTTGAAGGAATCACACTGTTTAAGTGTATAAACACATTTTGCATGCTTGCGTAGGATCATGCTGATTACCTACTGCAAGCTGGTACAGGCATAATCCTGATAGTGTTGGGACTGACAGAGGTTTCAGACACAGCAAGCATAAATTCACCTCCCTACTGATGCCTTTGTCCTTTGGCCACAGTGGTGTGCTGCTAGAGACATATATTGCCCCTCGGGCTCATCATATATCAACCATTAGTAATTTGATGACAGTCTGAGGCAAGTCAAATGTCTGGAAGTTCAAATATCTCATTGGAAACATCAGTGCTTGAGGAGAGTTGATAAGGTAGAAGCCCAGACTGGGTGGGAGACCATATACTACAAGTTATCTAGGATGGAAGTGAGAAGTTCTCCAGCCAGCTGAGCTGTGAAGTGCTAGAAGAGCCTTTCAGTCAGAGGAGAGTTATTTGCACAAAAGTTGCTCCAAACAATATGTGAGATTTTCAGGCAGGATGAATTTACCAATCTTTCATTCCCTGTGCCGCCAGCAGGAGATACAACTTGTGATAGGTGGGGAAATTAGTTTGGAAAATTTGCAGTTTATCTTTTCCAGTAGAGAGATGACTCTTTTCCACAGCCTGAAACCTATATTGATTCCATGTGACCATTAAAATAAAAGCTTTAATAATTTAGATTTTTTTGTTGTGATGAATCTTTGCTCTAATGTGAAACTATACGTCTAAGCACAAAGTAGGTCTCAAAATGCTAGGCAGGATATGACAGCCCAGCTGTGCCAGCTTTAATGGTAGACCTGCTGCAGGCAAAACCAGTTCACCAAAAGTGCTCTGTTCAGGGTCCAGCACAAGCTGGAATGTGCAAAAAAGATCTTACGGGTTCAGAAGGTTCTGTTCAGGGGCTTGGCAACAGGCCAGGATGAGTAGGAGAATTGCTAATTATCAGAATATGGTCCTTACTGAGATGCCGTAGGCAGCACTACATCCCAATTTTCCAGCACCAAACCTTATGTGGGTGGTCATCCTGCATTCCTACAAGAGGGCTTTCCTATGAACAGCTCTTCAAATTCATGAGCCTGTATAGGGGTTCAATCCAGTTATACATCCCCAAACCTAGGAAAAAACCTATATGGTGCTTTTTTAAACTATGTCTTGACAGCAGAGTTAGCAGAGTGGGATACTCTGCTAAACCCAGCCACTATCTATGACTGGTTTTGTAAATCCTCATGTTCCTAAGTTGACTCTCCCATGCTGGCAGAGCTTCTCAGGACATGCCCAGATGATCTTTTGGGTGCTGAAACTTTGCTACATGTATGAATATTTTCTTGTGTGTTCTTCAGGGAAGGCAGAATATAAGATGTCACTGGAGGGACTTTTTCTTTATCTCTACTTCAAAACAGATATATGCCAGCTAAAATAAATAGTGGGACCTTTATCCTACATCATTTCTATATGCTTTCTGACATCAAGCCTGACTTAAAACATCACTAGACTCCAGTGAGATGGCTTAGCATGTGGATGAAAGGGGGATCAGAAGTTAGATCCGACTTAAAGCTTTTGCTACCTCTGTAGAGTGATGTAACTTGAATGTAGCTTCAGATAATTCTTATTGTCATAACAATTCAGTAATGTAAACATCTCTTACCAGAATTTGTCCTGTTGCATCTACAACACTTAATTCCTTCAAGGAGGTTGCTTTGTATCCCTGCAGAATCCTACAATGACTCTAAAGCTTCCAAGCCTGAAATTGCAAGGCAACTATCGCTTAATGAAGGAATGAAATTGCTATTCTATGCTAAATTTGCATGTGAGTTTCTAGTAAGAGACAACAAAATATTTAGCAGTCTTCTGATTACTTTTAATTAAGAAATTGATGGAAAAACTAACTTAGAAATGAAAACTTCACAGTTGGCTGCATAGGAGAAATTGCAAAAATCTCTCTTTTATCGCTATTCAGGTTTGAATATCACCAGAAATGTTTCTCAGAGACCAGTCCTTGTGCTGCTCTTTTGCTCAGAGAGTCCCTGAAAATTGTCAATAAATAGTATTCCTGTTTGCTGACATATTAAGCTCTACTTCTTTGTATTTCCTTTTTTTTTCTAGAGTTTAGCTAAAATAAAACTTGTACTTGAGTGCCAGAAATTAGTACCTCCTTTATCTGATTTCATACCCCTGGCTCACTTTAGTACAGAGAGAGAGAGAGAGAGAGAGATCAAATATTCTCAGATGTAAGTGGTAAAAAAAAAGATAACTCTTTACAAAGAAGAACGCTAAACAACAACCCTGATGAAACTGGGTTAAGCTGACCAGAAAATTCCCAAGCTCTTGCCCACTGGAACAAGATGAGATAGTGGCGCCAACTTCCCCCTACCCTTTAAAACCTGTCAGGAATGGCCTGGAGGGTCAGTGCTGGAGTGAGGCTGCAGTGCTGCCACAGGCAGTTGGAGCAGGGCTGCAGACCCCCAGGTGACTGGAAGGAGTCACAAGACACACACTGGATCCAGTGATGAGACCTGGTTGCTGCAACTCCAATGGTGGTTGTAGTCTTGATCAACCAAAGTGGTGGTAGAAGACCCATAGAGTGAGGGAGGGAGAACCTCAGTGTACCAAGTGAAGTTCAAGTGTGATCATGGTAGGTGGGAATGCCTCTGATACCTCCCCTGGGGCAGGGAGTTCTTCACTGGATGATTAATACTGGGTCATGGGACCTTTTGAGAGTCTGACACCTTCTAAACTGTTAGGGCTGCCTGCTATGTCAGCACAGGCAGATCTATTTTGGCCATCAGCAGAGATTAACATCTTCAGGCCATGTGTATGAATTGTCCTGATGCCTTCCTAAGGGGAATTATCCCAGATGAGTCATTTGTGTAAGGACAAAGAAACAACATCCAGTTTGTAGCCTGAGGTGGCAGGTGTGCACACCCTCAACACTTGGATTGTCTGAGTCTTCAGCATTCTAGTCTTTTCACACTTGTGGATACATTCTTCTCCTAGGGTAACAGAGTATTGCCCTTAAGTCCTTCCCCACAGTCTAAATTAGTAGGCGTTTTTGGGGCAAAGATAAAGGAAAAGGTGCATACCAGACTCTTTGTGTAACCAAGGACAACTGGCCACCGGGTGCCCACCCAGCCACTCCCTCACTCTCTTCGGCAGGACAGGGGAGAAAATGAAGGGAAAACCTTCTGTGTCAAGATAAAGGTCATTTAATAAACAAAAGCAAAGAGTCCATGTGGAAGCAGAGAAAAGCAAACTCAATTTATTCTCTACTTCCCATCAGTAGGCAATGTCAATCCACTTCCTGGGAAGTAGGGCCTTGATATTTGTCGCAGTTGCTTTGGAAGGTAAATGCCTTAATGAATGATCCCCACTTCCTGCTGCCTCCCTCCTTTTTCCTAGCTTTATTGCTGAGCAGACATATGGCATAGAATATCCCTTTAGCCAGTTTGGATCAGTTGCCCTGACTATGTTCGCTCCCAGGCTCTTGCCTACTCCCAGTTTACTGTGCTCAGGAGTCAGAGATAGTTAGATTGTCACTCCTAATGCTGCGTGATCATTGCTCAGAAGTAGCCAAAGCATTGGTGTGTTATTTTCTTCGAGAAATGAGATGAATCTGGGTCTGAGAGTCTCTCACTGTGGACTGCAAAGTAGATAGCTAGCTGGGATGCAGACAACTACTTTCTATGAGAAACTGGACCTAAAATGTCTCTTCCAAAGTTGAATATGTTCCCTCATTTGGTCTGAAGCTGCTTATGGTACCTGAAGCAGATGTCACATGTGTAGGAGGTCCTCTTTTAACCTCTCCCCTCTCCTCTATTATTATGGATTAGGTATAGGCTAGCCCACCAGATCTGTGTTGGATGTGCTCAATTTCTAAGTAATTATTTTATCAGAAGTTAGGATGGAATAAAAGGAAAAGTGGTTTGTTGTTTTTTGGGGTTTTTTCCCCTGTAATCAGAAATGTTTCACAGATTTGCAACCTGATTGAAAACACAAAAATACTTTTTGCAGATGCAAGTGCCTAAAACAAGAGTACAAGGACTTTTCCCTCTGCTGAACTTGGTGAAGGTTGATGCAATCACCAGGTTCTGCAATTATCACTTGACAACTGTAGATTAATACTTACAGTGGATGCTATTAATGCATTCTTAACAAGATGAATACTCTTGCTAATGAATCTCAGCAGTTTCAGACATCAGAAGAAAAAGGTTTATGTGTGTTCATGTGTGTGTGAAATCAAAAGAAAAGCACTGGAATTATTGGAAATCCCCTAGAAACTAAATCAAAGATAAATGAAACAACTTTCAGTTGGCCTTGCAAGTCTGGAAGTTCTACTACTAGTGGGTATTTACTGTTTGAACTGACATACATAAAATTTAATTTCTTCCTCCATGCTTTGAAGACACCAACACTGTAGTAAGGCACAGTGGCTCAGGAAACATGAGTTTGTCACTACTAGTAACAGGCAAGACTGCAAGGATTTATCCTGGCCTAAACCTGTTCTGCATGTTGCTTTGGCAAGCACTTGGGTGTTTTAAAGTCCACCATTAAAAATATTCATGTGGCTACAGCTTACCTTACAGATGTCTTATGCACTACCCTTAACCCTCAGTCTCAGTGAGGAATGTTTTGCATCTTGTTTACCTGAATTGTAGGATCATGGTTTGCCATAGAATATATGGTCAAACTTGGCCATACCATATACAGAAATCCCCAGCCAATGGCATGAGTAAAGAAAAATTATCTTGAGTAAGCATAATATTACATTGTGGAATAATAGCTGCCTAAAAATAACCCCACATAACGCCCAAACCAGAGAAGGATTGCAACAAGAAACTAGCACCCTCAACATCAGCCCTCTTGTGATGTAACTTGGGACACAAGGGCAACTCCTCTGTTGCCTAAGGAAAACATGTCTACACTCCCACAGGTTTACCAGAGATGTCCAAAATTCTGGGTGAAAGGGGCAGCTCTAGGATGAGTGGTGCATCCATTAGTATTTTAGATGCATTGTTAATTCCTCCTTTTATTTTAATTGAATGAATCTTTTTAAATGGACTGGTAACTTTATCTTAATTGGATTTGTTCTTTACCCCTTATTTTCTTTCCTTTTTGTGCACAGCTACTGTTAAATTTGACAAATAGAAGGAAGGGAACATATGAAAACCAAAAATAGATTAAAAAAGGAGAAGAAAGAGGTTGTGTTTCCAGCATGTCCTTACCCAGAGCTGTTGCCTGAGTCAAAAATGCGTGACCGCTGCTCATGAGGAGGATGCTTGTTACCACCATGTTCTGGTGAACAAGGAGCAGACAAAAGTTTCATAAAGGCTGTAGGTCCTGTCACCAGCTGTCTGAGAAATAAGGAAAATATCCCTATGGGAAGATCGTGCTTGCATTATCTTCCCACATACAAGGATCACGATGCTTTCATGTGAGTCTCCAGTGGTCACTAACTGAAGAAAAAGGAACTCGAAGGGAGTTGACAGCAAGATCAGTTTTCTCTCCAACTCGGATTATGGGTTTGGATACAACTTCATTAGTTTCAAGTTGTGTTTTTAAAGGAATCTCCCAATTGTTCCTACATACCATGCTTTGATTCACATGGTGAAGCCCTCTCTCAGTGAGTGAACTAGATAGTTTTTTTCAGATTGAACGAAAGCAGTAAATCACACATAATGGATGCACTTTAAATGCATTCCAGTCACTAATTGGTCTCTAATTTCTGTGAATATCCTACAGTTATGAAGTAAAACTCCTCTGAGCTTGTGCAATGCAAGTATGAGACTCAGAATCAGCTATTTTGCTTTACAGATGTACTTTTATTACAGGGCAGGAATTGTTAATTTAGATATCACCTTAAAAGGTCAGATTTTGGTAATGGATGAGCTTGAATACTCTGTGGGCTAGAGATGGACAAAATGGAGATGTCTACTGTGTGAGGCCTGAAGGAGAAGCTTCCCCCTGCCTGGCAGACAGTTTCAGAGGCTGCAAATATTTTTTGTGGTATATTGCAGTGCAAAAGGAAGTGGAATGAAATGGAGAAATGGGCAGGCCTGAAGTAAGCTTAATTTGTGTTATAGATTTTTAGCATCCTTGAGAGTTTGGAGAAAAATGAAAGGCAAAGGTGAGGGAAAAGAAAAAGGAAAAAATCTTTCATTCCAAAAGGCAGAGGAAATGTTATTGATGTAATAATGTTTAAATGTCTGAGTCAGCTAAGAAAACCTAAATATGCTTGGTGTCATTGTTCACCCCAAGCTAAGAATCATATCATATGGCACTAAATCTTGTGAATCATCATAAGGTAGCAAATAAAGTCAGAGACCACAGAGGGATGGGGCTAAGCGTGCTGTGATAGGTTTGATGAGAACAATGACTACTGGACTGCAGCTAACTTGGACACAGGGCAGACCTAGGGCAGGTTTATGTGAACACTTGTTGTTCGTGAGGAAGAGGTGAAGATTCACCCTGAGTATCACAAACTCTGTCTATGTGTTACCGCAGAAGGCAGTGGGTGTGGCTAGGAGTTATGCTTAGCCATCCTGTTCACCTTTCTGTCCTCTTTTTCTTTCCTCACTCTGGTAGGCTTTTTAACTCATTAGATTTGCTTTTTAGTTCATTAGATTTGCCTTTTGTGAGTGTTTAACCTGTCACATCTTACTCAGAGAGTACATACAAATGCAGAAATTCTTGGTTCCTACCTACTTAAAAAAGGCATTACCCAGATCTGATCCTGATAATGTAGAAGCGATTCTGCCTTCCAACATAAGTGATAAAGAACCCCTGCTTCCCACAGTCAATACTGTTTGCAGCTGGCCCTTTCTCTGACATCCCATGCTTTGTCAATATTGCATCTCTGATGCCCAGAAGGGCTGCTTTTTCAATCAGCCTCTACCTTTGGCTCCTTTTTTCAGCAGCTGTTGCATCAAGATCAAAGAAGGTGAAACGAAACTTCAGCAGTTTCCTCTTTCTCTTGGCAGTAGAAGGAGATTTTTGCAGAAAAGATAGACCTTTGGCAGCCTTCATCTTGAGTGCCCTTTCACTCTACCACACAACCTCGTGCTGCCTCTGTAAGAAGACAGTAGAAGACATTCATGGGCTTCCTGGGCCAGAGGAAGCTCTTGGTTCCTACAGAACTGCAAACATTCAAATACAGACCAGACTACAGAAGAAAGAGCTTGCAACCATCAAGCAGGCTTAGATACTTCCTTCTTCTGATGACTGTAAAGGTAAACAAAAGAAAATATTAGTCAATTAGAAGAAACTCCTACTTATTTATACTTACAGTTGAATGTAGATGGTGGTCCTTACAGTGTGCAACTGCAGGAGCATCTATAGCAGCTTCCCTCAGACACCACATCCAATCATCTTCAGAGGCAGCATTTTTATTTATTTTGGAAGTAGGCTCTAAGAACTGTATATAGATTTCTTTTAAAATATCATTATGTCTCAATCCATCAGTAAAGTCAAGATAAAAATACCTACAACAAGCTTCATTCAAGGATAAAATTTCTTTGCTGAAATTGATGTCATTCATCACAACAATAGATGCTAGAAATAGGAACCCCATTGTGACATTGTGGTGCATTAGTACATTAAATTACTGCCTTTTGCATAAAATGATCACTGAGCCAAAGCAGTAAATAGACGATATTAAAGCACAAAATTTATTTTTGTATTTAATTTACTGAATATTTCTATTCTGTTGTACTTCTCTTGTTCCCTTCTCATTGTACTAGAGAAACCAATTTCTTCCTTTACACTCAAGCTAAAATTAATTTTCCTTCTGATATTAGTGCAGATGCTGGAGGCACTGCCTTCTGTATGGGGATGAAAACCAGCCTGCAGTTCAGTTTTGTTCTCACCAAAAAGGGTGATTCAAGTTCTCAGTAACTGCATTAAGATAGATATAAATCCTGTAACTCTGCTTTGAGCAAAAACACACAGCCTCACACATACAAGATTGACTCCTTCTTTCAGCACTTTACACATGATAACATAAATGTTGTTTTTCCCTTTTAACACTAGCAATGTAAATAGAAGCATTACACTGAGGTCTTACCAGTCCTGCTGAGAAAGGATCACCCTTCAGGTTCAGCGGTGATACAATTTCATTTCAGAGCACAGAGATACCTGTGCCTCCCACCTGTGAAATGGAAATCCCAGATCCAGCTCTTTTCTCAAGTAACTTTGGTAGTTACACAAGGTATGAAGAACACACAGCTGGTACAAGGTGTCAGACCAGTACCCCACCTTACTTTTCCTTAGAGTTTTCTTAACCCACAAGGCCACTGCAGGCACAGGCAGTGTCCATAACTCCAGCCACAGAGGTACAGTTCTGAGGTCATCCCCTTAGTGCTGCAGTGGTGACTCTACAGCTGAAGAAACCTCTTTATTAATTGAGTTTTTTTGGAGTTAAGCACTAAGCTATCACTGGAATTTCAGAAGTCTTATCTGGAAATGTGTGAGGCACAGAAAAGCCCACTCTTCACAAAGGTCCACTTATCACTAGGCTGACATTTAGCCAAAAGGCTCCTGCCAGAAGAGTAAGAAAATTAATCTGCTGAAAGGTTATCAGCTCTCCCTCTGTCTTTTTAGACTATTTTTTCAAAACAATTCTCTTGTAAAACAGCTCACTGTGTGATTGTTTCTATCTAGAGGAATTCTGAAAAGGCCATGGCAACACCATGGGTGGAGAGGAACCAGAGTGCAGCACCAAAAGGGTCTTCACCACCCTATTGTCTCCCAAGAAGTAGCCAGAGGCAACTGAAAGCCCAAAGGCTGTTCTTTCTTACTAATCCTCTGGTACAAACCTGCAACTGCCTTCAGTACAGGATAGAAATGTAGAAGGGCTTTCACCTGTGTTTTCATGTCCAAATCCCTCCGAACTCACAATCAGAGCTCATGGGTGCAGCAGTAACACTGACACATTTGCTCTCTGCAACTAGAGAAAAGTAATTTGATTTTTGCATTTCAGCTTCCGCTCTCTACACAACAGGGCTAATAACAACCTCTTCCCCGCTGTGCTGGGTTTGCTGCATTAGTAGCTGTCAAATATCTATTGCAGTGGAAGGCGTTATTCAAGGGTATGTCTCTCTGGCACAGTTCAGCACGGTGTAAAGATACATATTCGGAAGAGTGTAATTAGGCCTGTGCTCTACCCTGATAGCAAGCTCATGAGGAACATGAGGAATGCCAGCCAGAAAAGAGCTTTGCAGTAGCAGCACCCAACATTTCCAAAATGTGATGAGTGAGTGAGTAGCCCAAGTTCAACCACCTGCTCTGGAGCTCAGACACCAACTTCCTCCCTCTCCTCCATTTTCTCTGTAACACCACTAATGGTTTTGGCCTATTTTTAATCTTTCCTATGGATCCACACAGTCATCCTTTCCCGAACCTACTCTGCACCCATTGCATGTTGCAGTTGCCCTCATGTTTTCTCAGATGGCTTCTCTTGCAGCCATCCTCCATCTGTGACATTAAGATTGTGACGAAGGGGAGCTGGAGACATGGCTATTAATCTGCAGAAAAGCATGACAGCAGGAGTTAAAATTTACATATAGAAATAACTCTGTTCCAGACCTGTAACTGTGGAACAAGAATTCTATTTTGGACACAGCAGTCACCCACCTCCTCATGCTGTGCATATGTTCCTCATGCCCAGGCAACTCACTGCAACCCCTAGTGCAGCTGTAGCCCCCTCATTTCCAGCTGTTGGCTCTGTATCTTCCCTTTAATTAAGGGAACTAGCCAAAGAAAATTCATTACCATTTTACAGCATAAAAATGCCAATTTCAAAGCTTTTAAAATCCATTCAGGTGCTGCAGGAGTTAGTGTTATTCTACTCAGCTGAACAAGGGTGCTGCATAGAAATTAATTCAGAGCCGAAATTTCAGTAGCTGGACAAATTGCTGGGAGGTTCACACAGCTGGTATGAACTTTGTGCCCATTTTGGTTTAGATCTGTACTGTTTGGGTGTTTCTCTGTGTATTACTGAAGATCATAAAAAACATCTGAATGGGTCCTATTCTTGCAGAGAACTTTAAACAGTAAAACAGCTAAAAATAGTATATGCGGGAGCAAAATTTCATTACTTCATTTGCACGCAGAATTGCCCTGATTAATGCAGCATTTTTCTATATGCAATTCTGACTGCAAAATGAAATACCAGTAAGACAGTAGGAAAGAAGAAGTAGATAAAGTAGGGTACTTTAGGGAAAAGTTTAAATGCAGTTTTTAATTTGGTTTGTAAAACCAGAGAGTACATTAGAATGCTGTCAGAAAGGGAAGGAGAAAAGAAGCTTTAGTTCAAGTGTTGATCTACTTAACATTAATCCCATCCACCGGTCCTGTATATATTAATCAGCACAATGTAATTAATGTGTTTTCTCTATTCTGGTGCTCCTGATGCTGTTGCTTACTGTGACAGCGCGGCATGAGGATTTGGAAGGGCTTGATTTGAAATGAAATGTTCAAGTTCAAACACTGAAACTCATTATAATGCAAACTAAACTAGACCAGAATAAAATTCCCTCAAGTTTTCTTAAACGAATATGTTCACTGTGATATCCAGGCAAAGGTATGTCACTGCTGTATTTCTGTCCTCAGAAACTGAGCTGTCACAGGAAGCCTTAATACAAGAACATGATATAGAACATGTTTGTGTCCCCTCTATAGGAAGCACTAAGGGGTCCAGAGTATTTCATCTTACTTTTCCCAGTTAATCTGAGGCTGAAATGGTATGAGGCACCTGATGAAAGTGCTCCTCCCACTAAGTGCACATGAAGAGAATTCCCATAACTGCTCCATGCACAAAGCATCTAATTGCACAGTGAAAGTACAAATACTTCATGAGAAGTCTGTCCATGGCACAAGATAAATTTGGACTCCAAGTAAGGAATTTCTCTTGCACCCAAATAATCATGGGAACTTTCATTATTGAAAACAATTAAATGAGAAATAAACCATCAGTTTTACAGCATAGGTTGTATGAGGGGAAGGCAGTGTGGGCAACTACCAGGATGTGATAAAGGATCATGAAATCATGCTGGTGAAACCATTCCAATTACGCTATGGCTGTAAATTTTCATCCTTTTGATTTTCTCTATTTGTGCCATTTCCCCACACCCCCCTTCCTTCCCGATTTTTTTTTTACTTTTCTGTCACTGCAGTCCATTAGGCTGCAATCCTGCTGCTTCCCCCTACAGAGTTGAGTGGGGATGTTGTAATCAGCACTTCAGACAGCTGCTCACAAGCAAATGCCAATGGATTTAAAAAAATTATGTCAGTGACTGCAAAAGAGTCACTGTAAAGTGCTTGTAATCAGCATGATAATTAAAGAAGACAGCCTTAAAGTATGTGTTTTGATGAATATAAACAGGGAAGTGTCATCCCCAGCAGTTTGTCTGGTCTAAGATAAACCTTTGAATGCTCACAGTGCTCAAGCCTTAAGTTGTCTCTGATTCCATCATCATCACAGTCCATATTCAGAAGTGATGTACAAGTGATGGGTTTTTGTATGCCACAGGAGGCACAGGGGACTGTTACTGCTGTTTGTGACCTGAAGGTCAGAATCCTACTGTGCTGTCACAGGAAACATATATGTTAAGAGAGTCTAGGCAGATAAGAAAGAGATGAATGACCTAGAGATCACACAACAAATTAATAGCAGAGGCAGGAAAAAATTATGTTATTTGAGCACATAGGTCAGCTGTCCAGGCTGAGCTACCATCTAGTCTAATCATCTTCCACACTAGTGATGACCAGTGCTGAACTGAGTATGGTTATGTGGTCACCCAGAAATATAAATTGCCCATTTTCACATGAGGTAATTAAAAGTTCCTTTCCTTTGCCTGAATAGCAAAAGGAACTTGTAATTTACCACAGACGCTTGAAAGCCTTTCTTGCACACTCTGAAGCACTCATAAAGCAAAAGGCATAAAATCACATGGACTAAAACCACTCTTAAATGCTCTCCTACCCCACTAATAGTAAGTCATTGCTAGATCATTGATAATTGCATGACAGTTTTCAATGATCATGTTAACTAGTTATTCTGCTAATCACTGTTACAGCACAGGGGTTTAAATATTTCAAATTTTCTCTTAAAACTAAACACTTTTTCTAGCTGTTCTTAATTGAAAGCATTCCCTCAGTCTTAAGGACGACATAACTTTGACTTGAGAAAATGTAGTATGACAACTTAAAAAATAAAAATAGTTATTTCTCTGAGCAATAAATGAGTTCCCTCATTATTCAGTGTGTGTAACCAAACAAAAGGCAAATGTATCTTTAGTAGATAGTTTCCCCTTTCCATACTCCTCCATTTTTGCTTATGATTTGATGATAGTTTAGAATTGGTTTACTTTACAAACTTACATTAATATCCATTTCACTAAACTTTAATCAAGTGCATATGAACAAATTTTCTTTGTAGAAAATGAAAATAAATTTAACATTTTTGGTGAAATTCTGCTAATGTGATCTATACCTCTGTATAGATCAAGAGCCATGACTATAAATTGCCTCTACCCCTAAGAAGTCAACACTTTCCCGGACATTGGTATCAATGGGGACACTCTTGTTCAGAGACCAGGAAAAATTCAGCTCAACAGTTTAGCAATCAGTTGTTGTAGGAACTAAACATCTGAGTAAAGTACAAAAAGGCTGCTATTTGTTAGACTCCAAGGTATTCATAAATCGTATTTTTAATATGGGGCTCAGTTATGCTCAGTGGTTTGTGCTACAGCAATAACCATGAACAAACCAAATTCAGCACAGCTTGGATGACTAACTTATTTTACCCTTAACAAGATAAAAAGAATGCTTGTTTTTATCCCAAGGTCACTAGAAATATTGGAGACATGAAGCTTTAGTCCAATGAAGTTTTGTAGAAACTGCTGCAGCATTGTGAAGTATTGGGGTTTTTTCTCCCTCAGCTGCAGTAGCATAATTTCTGTTGACTGTCTCAGTAAGGAATGTTCTTACAGAATTACACCAAAGTGGTGTGGTCAAGTGCAGGATGAAGTTGACCAGAGAAGGCCATATATAGGCTGCCCACTATATGGGTCAGCCTCAAGATGTGGGTATGTGCTGGTGTCCCCTGCAGTGGCGGACAAAGAAAAGACAGGATGTCAGCACATCAGGCAGACCAAGAATGACACAGAGAGCTAAAGGAGGGGCAATACACTTACTCATAGCTTGGGTAGGAAAACCGGGTGCCTTTTTCCCAGACTGTGGGACTTTCTGTAGAGTGAAGAGCAGATGCATTGTAGGATATGCTCCCGTGTGTGCCCAGACCCCCATCATCAGGCTGGTTATCTGGCTTGACAGGAATGTCACTGCTATGGAAGCCTGGAACTCTCCTGTGGCTGCAGATGGTTTAACTCCCCAGGGTGGTCCCTTAACTTCCGTACTTACAGTTTAGCTTTACAGTACATTTGAGTTTTTTGTGTTTGTCCTCCTCCTCCCTTTAAAAACACAACCAGAGCATTTCTAGCTCTTAAATGTCCTTCTGCTTTCCTTTAAGAGTGCCTTCAATAATCCTGTCCCCTCTGAGTTCATTTACCCCACGAAATGTAAAATGTGCTTATTTCTTCATGCAAGTATTTCCATTTCAACAGCCCTATAATCACTTTTCATATCTTTGCTGCTTAGTACAAGGTAATCATCCCCATCTTCTGCATCTTACCATTTCGCAAATAAATACACATAATTTTGACTCATTTGTCATAGTTGCACTGATTTTATAATGAAGGAGTTCTGGGTGTATTATTTATGACAATTTTAAAATAAATACTAAATGAGAGGTGATTCATTACATGATAATCTTACATGATAAACATGAAATGGATGTGTAACGTAAGACAGATAATCAGCTTTGAGAATTAGGTTAAAAGAATAATGACTTTAAATGTTTCCAGTGAAACAAGAGTAAAGGTTGGAAAGAGCATTTATGCAAGAAAACAGCTATTACAGGGAAGAGCCCTTCAAGAAGAAATGAAGATGAGAATAGCCATTAACACAGCTAATGGCAAACCCCAAGAAGATTAGACTACCAAACAGTAATAAGACAGCCCACTAGTACCAGCACTACTGACCTGTGGAATAAATATAAAACCACAATCAAGATGCCTTAAATTTTTTTCTCCCACACATCTCTCTTGTCACTTACTCCACTTCTATTTCTACTTTTTATTACTATTCTATTTCTTCAGCTTGCAAAAGACAATACTTCTTTAGGGTATTCAATAAGTTGTGGGGGTTTTATGGGCTGTTTTTGATTCTGGTTAGAAAGGTCATGTGTCTGTGTTTGAAATACCACATTCCTTGCTCTTTTATTTTGGTCTTTAATATCTGTATCTTTTAGTCTGAATTTCGCTGATATTTTATTAGACCTTTTCGTGGTCTGTTATATTAAAAAGCCTTATGATATTGCATAGCATTTCTCTGAGCAGGTTAATTTAGATAATCATCAAAATGGAAGTTAAAAATGCTCTAAAACCATTTTATGTCGTGTTTGGAGAAGGAGCATGGTTTAACTGTTGGTGGAGAGAGACAGGCACCTCTACACAACTGTTTATCCTACCAATTTAAGATTAAACTCTCTGGCATTGATTGACTTTGGAAGTGACTTAAAACACTGAATTCAAGGGGGTGATCAAATCTGAAAACAGCGGATACAAGGTGCAACGAATTCTGACTTTGCAGTAGGTAGGAGCTGACATCAAAAACAAAATGAGAATGAATAATATACAGATTTCTACTAATTAAGGATTGAAAAGAGCTCCAGTAATTAAATTTTTTAATTTAGATTGTCAAGTCTGTGATAGTTGGTGATAGTTTTATAGTAGTAGATTAAGTGGTGGATTATGAAACAGCTACAGATACTACAATTATACTAAGAGGTAAATAACTATGGCATATCTGAATTTACACATATGAAACATAATTGAATGCCATGACTTCTGCAAGACTACCAAGTTGCCACCAATTTGGAATTAATTTGAATCCAAGTGAAATATTTTGATAGGTGGCACCAGATCCTGACAGATGGCAGCATAACTGAGCTAAATTCCAAATTTCAAAACCTAATCACACCGTGATTAGCTAATAGTTCAAGATACAAATGTACCCTAAAAGAAGAAATAAGCAGGAAGGCAGATAGCAATGGATTCTGCAGTTTTAGGTAAACTAAAGGAGATGATGTTATTTTTTAAAAGGAGAGATTGCTGTTGCTCTTCACCAGCAAAATAGTGGGTTTCTCTTGGGTCTTTTATCCAACTGCCAGTTCTCGTCTCTGCCTTACTGTCACTTTGCACAGCGTGCCTGCAGCCCCAATACCGAGTGTGACGGATATGCTGCTGATCATTGCTGCCACATTACATATCACATCCTTACATGTGTCTTTTTCTGAAGAGTGTTATGGTGCTGAGTGGGTGTAAACTGAGAATAGAGTTAGCTGGTCTTAAATGTCCTTTGCTGTTACACTCCCTGGCAAAAGTATTCTATGCTATTTTGTTCTAGTAACCCATTCCCCTCCCTCCCTGATTCTTAAAGCTGAGCAAAATTTTTGTAAAATTATATACAGAGGAGAACTTATTATATATTGAGGGGGGTTTGCAGTTGATATTTGTTTTTTTGTAAATGTTTACTTGCAGTTTGAAATAACATTTTGTCGACAGGGGCATTTAAAGAGAGTCCTAGGTGTTTAAGTTCAATCAAGTGCCTTTGAAAAAACTTTCCAAATTGCTTCATTATGGAAGTTTTGTGTTTGAATTCTCTCAGTTCCAGGTTTGTTTTAAAACCCAGTAGGGACTCTTGGAAAATTAAAACTGCACTTTCAATCCCTGGAAAAAATACTTCTAATACTTCTAATGTCCTCAAACTTTCTCATTCATCTACTAACTGGGAATCTCTCAGATGCCAATGGCTCTGGAAAAGGGGTATGGAGCAATGTGACGAAATCATGGTGTCACCACTTATTTGCTTGCTGTGCGGGATTGACCATCTGTGAGTAAGGGACCAGGTAAAGGTGTCTTCTCTGGTGAAACCTGATAAGAGTGTTTTCTCCAACCACAGAAATGCTAAAAAGAAAGATGACCAATTGATGAGACAAGAAGAAACAGCTGCTATGGTCTACTGTTGGCCAGATCTATAAATGCTGGGTTACTCTGTGACTAAAGAAGTTCTTCTGTCTAGAAATAGAGGTAAAGAGTCAAAAGAACAATAAATAGCAGAGCTGGAGAAAGGCAATGGCTTGAAGCTCAGGTCAAATGCACAGTGAAAGTAAGGAATGGGCAGAAGTTAGAACAAAAAAGTAGATATTTTGTAAAGGATACAAGGATATTATGCAAAGATGTAGAGCAACCAGGAAGAAATTTAATGAGGACATTAGAAATGAAAATCTCAGGAAATGGCTTTTAAAAACTGTATAGAAAAGTCCATAGTGTTGACACATTGGTATTGGGCAAGTGAAACCCTGCTGATACTGAGTACCCAGTGTCTCCCTGTCTTTGCAGCTTGCAGATCTTTCTGTTCTCAGGAGTATTTGAATTCATAAGAATTGTTAGCATTGGCTGAATAATTACAAATATGAGCTATGTTAATATTTTTAAGAGTCCCACTTCCATGGGATCCTATTCAATTTGCTTTCTATGCCTAAGACAAAGTGCACACTGCAAGCAATTTAAAATACCACTTTAAGGTACGTGGGTTTTATCTATGTTAGATGCTATTTATTTATTCTTTTTATTATGAACTAGGACTGTTGTCCAAGGCCAGGACAGGGTTTTTTTAACTGCCCATTCCTGAGCTTTTTCTTGTGTGGGATCTGTGGAGCCAGGCTCAGCCCCATCTCTTATCATCATGTGCTTACACTCCTTTATGCTCCATCCTGTGCTTTTACATCTCAAGGCCTCTTCTATTGTGTCAGGTCTGTATTTCTGTCATAAACATCTCATTCCACACAGAAGAACTGCTTTTTGCTTCCATCTATATAAAACTGCAATTATACTGCATGAAAATAACAGAAGTAAAACAAATTAGCCATAGAGACCTTTTTATTTAGTGGAACTGCTGTTACAGCTAAATCTTATCATACAAACTGTAAGCAGATCAAGAAAGGTATGGACGGAGCAAGCCTGGGAAGCCTCAGTCCTGAGGCCCTGCAGACTCAGTGCAAGGTATCGGGGCTGTTAATGGATTTAACAATTCAGTCATAAACAGCTACACAATGACAAAATAGTCCAAGTGGATGTTATATGAAAGCATAACTAGGTGACTGAATTTTCAAGGGAAAGCATAATTTCAATTTCCTTTGTCCAAAATTCAAGTTTGCTGATAGATGGATACCTTGTCTATAAAGAACAGGTGAAAGTGCACATCAATCTTGTAAAAGGAATATGTTTTATGATACAAGTCTTTTCATACAACAAATTGCTTCAGATAGCGCACCAATTCTTTACTGGAAAGATGGAAAGCTCTCCACAGTCTTTATTGCTGAGTTTTTGCAAAACTGATGTCTTAGTCATGAGTCAATCACCTGAAATGTCAGTGGGTTTTTTAACCCTATCGAGTCATGAGGATAATTTTTGTAATGTAAGTATCCAGATGTAACTTTGTATTAGAGGTACAGTAACTACAGAGGAAGATTTTGTGGTATTCTGCCATACATCTCCTATTTAAGGTATGCGGACTACACTATTCCTCTGGTCCTTGGGGGATATAACAGCTCTGTTGATTCTACTCTGCTGTATCCTGTATCTAGCTGTATAGACTTCTAGTCTTCCTCAATTTCTAGCTGATGGAGAACACTATTAACCTTGCCCTATACTTAGTCTTACCAAGAACAGAGTTCTTTGAAGACAACTCATCATTGAATAAAGAATAGCTGAAACACCTTTTTGTTGTTCTTTTTTTCTCTCCATTTCAGCCCTAGTCTAACCACCTTTCAAATTTTTGATCTGTAAACCCATTCATTTTAGAGGATCACTGTATTACTAAGTGATTTGGAAGCAAGTGACAGACATAGCAATTACTTAAGCCTAGGTTATCTTTATGTATATCCCATTAAATGTGCATAACTGGACTTTGCCAAAGTACCATTTATTTAGTCCTTACTTCTTTAATTTCCTTTATACTATTTCATTTTATTCGTTCTATGTTCAGAGTGGAATTTTTCCCTCTCCAAGCTCCTTCTATTTCCAGATATGATTTTTCTTAGTAACACATCCCACTATTGCAATGACAGGCAGGATGTGAGATACTTCATTTGTTAATGAATAGATGCTTTTTCTGGCAAATATTTAAGAATGATGAATACATGAAGTCTAAGAAAATATCATAGAGTATGTGCTTTTTTTCTGTTGGCTTATATCTGCTGTAACTAGCTATTATCTGATGTCCAGAAAAATGGGGAATATATTCTATAAAATATTTGTATTTTAAAATATTAGCCAGTTATAAACAGTAGCTAATTGCCTGACCTGAGATAGCCATGTGGGCTGAATAAGCATGGGGTTAATTTTGCTGGAAAGCATTTTACCCAAGATACTATTTTGTAAGCAAGTGAATGAAACTGCACGTGCTGGAAGGCTGTTCAGAGTTCAGCATGGTCATTTGGGAGATTAGCTGCACGTAGTGGATGGATGGCTGGATATCTGATGTTCACTTGTTGAAGGGAGCTGGATATCACTTTCTTTACACTTTGCAATGCTCTCAATAACCAGGTAAGGCAGGTCACTGCTTTTAAACTATGGACTATCACACTATATCTAACCAACAACACAAAGAGATTTCTTTTTCAAGTAATCTACTTATTTGTGTAATCAATAAAAGACCTAACCTGGAAAGGTGCTCAGCACTTGCATCTTTTCACCTATCTCATCAGCTTTTCCCAAAAGATTGTCAGTACTTTGCAGAAATCCACCTGTTGGCTCTTTAACAACTTTGTGACTATCCCCTGGATCACCCAAGTTTTGTTTTAATGCTAGGTTTTTGGGTAGAAACTTGGAATCTCAGTGCTACTGGTCTGTTCTACTTTTAACTTCTAGAATTTTTAACACAGATCTATATTAGGCCTGCTTACTAATGCACAATGCTTCATCTGCTGAGAATCTAGGACAGAATATGTAATGGCTTTGTCTCAGGGAGCTGACATGGATGTGATATACAGGTACAACCACATTCTCTCTTGTTTAGATGTATCCATAAAAATGTCTTGGCATATTTGCATTGTTCATCTGTAGATCAAAAATTTTAATGGAGTAAAACTTGACTGTATCCCTCCTGCCCATACACTTAGAGAAATACTGTAACAATTAAGAAGTTAATGAAAAAGAAAAAGTTTACTTGTGTTTTTTCTTTTTCTATACAAAACTAGGTGTCTTTCAGACCACTTCTAGTACACCAACATTCAAAATTTATGCAACAGTTTAGAAAACATTTTTCTCCTACTTATTATTGTGATGATGCTGGAGTCATCCATCAGTGCAGAGAAGACAAAAGAAAGATGCCTAAAGCTGTAATTCTCAAGTTTCCTGTTCTTCTTTCTGCTTCTGCTTCAGCTGTCCCATATTTGCAGTCAGATAAAGTGATTTTCAAATGAAGAAGACTATATGTTCTCAGTCAGCTGGACCTATTCATTCAAAGCACCTTAAGTATGCCTTTGAGCTCAAGAAATTTGGGGAATAAATGCTGTGTTTCTCACAGGTTCACTTCACTCTTTTTCTGCATCATCTCTCTGGTGGGGATTCCCAAGAGTTCTTAAAAGAAATTCCTAGAAGTCAACCAAACCAGACTGTCACACCAAATAACAGCAATCACATCTCCTGCATCTCCACTGTGTCTCTGCTTCATCTGGATACTTTGTGTAATCGAAAATAACAAAGATACTGTTGGTTGTAATGAGAAGTCTAAGGGCATTTGTACCAAAAGAGGATGTTTATAGAATTATATATTTTCACATGAAATAAAGAAGTGGGGAAAAAGATAACGAGTTAAAATTTTGAACGTAAATGAAGATGTGTTGTAGGCTTTTAAAATGGGGAAAATGTATTTGCTAATGCTTAGTAAATACATATTAATAAATGGAAACTGAATCAATTTTTACATAAAACCCCCCTAAAGCTATCAGAAACAATATCAGCATTTGTGCTCTCTACATTTCCTGCTTTAAGTCCATGTCTTAGATGCACAATTTTATAGATCAAGGATTTGTTATCTTTTGTTATCACTCAGAGCTTCACTGGGGTTTGTGTGCTTACCAGTTTTTCTGAAATAATAGGAGTGAAATAGTTTCCTGAAAATCTGATATTGGAAGGAATTTCTGTATGTCAGAAATCTGACATTCTATTTTATTTACAGATTGATCCACTGAATAAATCAAATTACTGTATTGCTTCTCAATCACTAATAGATTTAGCTTCCAAATACCTTTGAAGGTTAGGTGAATACTAAAATATCTCCAGTTTCAAAAAGGGAAACAGAGATGAGGAGAGATTAGGAGCTTAAATATCCCCAGTATTAAGCAGTTGTTTTTCAAAGATGAAGTCAATAGAAACAGCAGCTTTCAGCCCTTCTGAAAATGGATAGATAATGGACTTAATTAAGTCACCAAGTAAGTCAGTATCAGAGCTAAGAATACATCTGAGGTTTTGTGACTGCCTGTTTGATTTTAAACATAAAACTTTATTTTTTTAGTCAGCAATCACAAATGAACGCTGATTACAACAATTTTAATAAATATGACTATTAGTTTAATACAGTATAAGACTATCTGCAGACTTTTTTTCACAAGACAATCCGTGATTCAAATCAATCGTCTGGTTTATGGACTCCCAAATGGCAGAGAGCAAGAAATGAGAAAGAGAAGGGCAGCTGTCTTGTCCTACCCTAGGGAACTAAGAGATCTTAGTAAAGTCTAGGGAAATTAAATGAAGACACACTTCTCAGATGTAAATAGTTAATACTGTATATCCTGGGAAACATTTATATTTCAGTACCTCAGTATTATATTAGATGGCAGGATCGTTCATTTCTTGGCATTATAGCAAGTTTTTTCCCCTGTCTGAAAAATCAGAACATATGTTTCCAGTGCTCTAGATATTTTTAATGCTGGGCCAAGCCAATAGTCAGAACTGATCTGCTCTCTTGGCCCCCAAAGCTAGGCTCTAGTTCATTTTAATGGGAGTTTTGTCTGTGTCAGAATTTTTCCTTTATTATTCTCAATTATTTTACTGCAGTGGTGTTGAACAGCCACAGCTGTGTCCCCTTAACCCTGTGTTGCTAGGCAGTCCAAAAATAAAGATAAATATCCACTGCAGAGAATGCCTAGTTTTAAGGTAAGTCTTAGCTCACCTATGCCGAGCAACTAAACACAGAGTAACTCAACTGTAGTATGAAAAGGCCCCGTAGTCAAAAGACCAATAGACAGTCTCTGGGTGTAGCTATGGTCTGAAGAAGATTAGGTTTGCTGAGCTCCTTGCATATGCTTCCCACTGTGAACCTAAACTAAGGGAAATGGAATTTGGGGTTAAGTCCTCAGATTTGGTAGACAACTTGCAGGCTCAGTGTTACTTGGAATTGAAATGTGCTCAGTAACCACAAGTCATTATCATCCCAGGGGAGTTGATTGTCATTGTGTTAAATTGCAATCAAGAACTGGTATGAAGCATTGTGCATTATTCCCCTGTGCACTGTGCATGATTATACAAATTTGTTCACATAATGCTGCATTTTTATCATATATGTATTTCTGAATGTGACAAAGGGCTTCATGCTGAGATCTGAGTCTGGGTGTGCCATATGAGAAAGCACTTCATGACCTGATTACAATATAGGTAAAAACTGGCACAATTCTTCACAGAATCTATTCATCATCCGGACCTGAGGGAGGGAGGGTTTAGCCCTTTCCAATGTCTGTCAGTAGGACCGGGATTGGATTCCACAGTAGGAAACCTAAAAGCAGGTGTCTGTAAGCATGCTTTGTGCTCTAGGATTCCCTTAGAGTAAAGGAAGAAAACTAATTCAGAGGTAAATTCACTTGCTTAAGTATTAGCAACAGTATTATTTGAGATACGTTGAAGCATGTGAGATAACTGCACACAAAAGAAGATGTAGGACTTGCTGCACACCTGTGCCCTTCTGGAATGTTGATTCGGTTGCAGTATCTTGACCAACAATATTTGTGTGCTCTGGGTATTCAGTTCCTCTAGGGGGAGTCTAGACACCTATCTCAGAACGTGGACTTTTACATATATGCATCAAAATGTATATTTTCAACAGAATTTTAGCCTAGGGCCATAATTCAGCTCCTAAATTTCTACATCTGAGTTAGATGTCTACCTTTGGCCTTGCAAATCATATGTTAATACATAGTTAAAGGAAAATAAAGTCACTTTTGGGTGTTGTTGATCTAGTAATTATTTTCCACATAAGTTTTTGTGAAATGACTCAGATCTGAAATATCAATTTTCCCCCATTGTCTGTAAACGGAATCTACACTAAAAAGGACACCTCCGTTTATAAGTTGCCACATTTGGTCAGAATACCAGCTCAGATGACAGCAAAAAAATACATTCAAAAGGTAATAATATATTTTCAAAATACGAGCAGTGATTATCTTGGTGGCAGAAGGATTAAAACAATTATTTATTTATTCATGAACAAATCCTTTCTGAGCAGGAGGACCTGAAGGATATAAATCTGAATGGAAATGCAAGACCTGTTAGAATACACAAAGTTGTATGAGTTCTCAAATCACATCACCATCTAAGAAGGTGGAGACAAGGACATAACCAGTTATCAGGTCCCCAGATGAGTAATTTTGCTAAGAACAAACTGAAAGTGGGAAGCACACGTATCTAAGCATATGTGCTGATATAAATAAGATGCAGCTGTAAGCTGGATTTTCATTTTATTTCCTTGTACCTCTTTTTAAAAGATTGCATTTATTCTACCTGTGATATACAGAGAGCAATAGTTTGCGTCTGTGTTCCCTGTTGATAGAGAAAATCAGGTTTAAGATAGAACTCTGCGTGCAACTGAAATAGCTTTACAATAGGCAGTGTCACACTGAGATACCCAGAGAGAGCAGCACTGATGTTGGTGCTATTGGTGTTCTGTTCTTTCATTGTATTCCCTTCTAGAAGTTTTCCATCATCAATGTACAAGAGCAAGCAGATCCCTAATCCATACAGCTCAATAATTATTACTCTGGTTAGATTTTGTTTCCCAGAGTAACTGCAGTTTTATTAAATGCTTTTAAAAGGGTAACAATAATAAATACCCTATTCTATCTTTCAGACTAAATGAAAAACTGATATGTTTTCAGAAATGTTTAATTGAAAACTGCAAAATGTACCCAGATCATTAATGTAAAACAGAACCAACCATGAAACTTCCTTCTGAAAATGCACTCCCATTCTCTGCAAGGCAGACTTTTAAGGTGTGAAGATGCTTTTGGAACTATACAGCTTCACTTACTGTTATCCAGCTTGTATTATTTTAGTGTGCTTTCTAGCATTGACAAAGAGAGCTAAACACTATTTTGAGTCATACTTTTCTAGTGGATTAGCTTTGGTGTTTTTTACCCCTTTTTTCTGTCTGTCTGTGAAGTATTGGATTTGAAGAACTTCCATAACAGTATGGCACTTCTTACTCTTTAAAGAAAAATAGAAATGAAAGACATTACTATCTCAGTCTTTTTCTCACAGGCCTGCTCTTAGCATTTGAGAATTCCAGACTTGTGGTCCAGATGTGCCCACTGGAAGGCATAAGCACAGGCATTTGTCCACACACATTTTCACATGATCCATAACTGTGTGGATCCAAGACTGCATCTTGCTTTCATGGGTGAACAAATAAGAAGTACATCTGTTCAGTGAAAATGTAAATGACCCTCACTTTGTGAAGGAAAGGGTAAAAATTGTGATGTCATCTGTCATCCCTAAATATTCTCCTTTGTTTGTTCCTATCAGAATCTACACTCCCCACCCCCCCCAAACAAACAACAACCACAAAACCAAAACCCAAACAAACCAAAACCCCCCACAAAAGAAACAAAAACCCCCAAACCAAAGAAAAAACTGCAAACAATCAAACAAAACCAAACAGAAAACCTGCACTCTGTTTTGAAAGAACATCAAAACACTTTTTTCCCTGGTACCAAATTTCATATAATAGTCCAATCCATCAGACTCACCAGTGGCAGCAATCCTACTGTAATCCAGCGCATACCAAAACAAATGCTGTACTTGCCAAGGCATCTTTACAGCCATCACAATTAGTACTCTGGCAACACAACCGGCAAAACACATGGTTCCTCCACTTTTACCCTGGAATTTGATATACGTCACACAGCGTACAAAATGTCCTCCTGGAAATTGTGTGGGTGACACTTAACAACCACTATACATCAGAAAGAACTCATGCAGGGAACTGGTAAAGGATAGAAACCTGCAGTTTCCAATGGAAAAGCATTTTCCACAAAAAAACCTTCACTTTCTAAGGCAGCAGAAATGTAAAAAAAATAACTTCTAAAGAAAACCTAGGAAAGGAATTCATAACCACAGGATTATAAGAATTATGGTCTCAGCAGAAACAACAGTTATGGAGTTCATTACAGTCTTCTTTTCCTTCCCCCTTTCTATTTTACAATCACTAATTATGTTTTTTTCTCACTGTTGCTGTTCTCTCTTCCCTTGCCAATCCCCCAGAGCTACTAACCATCCTCCTTTGTGTAGCTGATTAACATAATGAGGCTGCAGTAACAGCACTTAAATGTTGACTGCCTTGGATTTTATTGCCTCTTATCACACTGGATGAAGGCCATTCACTTTCCCAAATAACTCATCTGGGGTTCAAAAAAGATGAACCTTCTCCTAAACCTCTTGTCTCTACAAAATAACTATTCACCTTATGTCAGTGTACTCTTCTTGCTATTTAAATAAGGAGAGCTACTTTTCTTAAACCAGTGTTCAGAGTAGTCAGCACTGAGGGCAAAAATCTCACCATACTTCCAGATGTTTTGACAAAGTGACTCCAGGGAATATGACCTTCAGGAGAGAGCCTATTTTCTGGGAATTAATGAAATTTATCTATAGCTGCAGAATGGAAATTGTGTCCTACAAAAGCTGATTGTTCCTGGAGAGAGAACAGACTACAGAGTGAAGTGCGACTGTTTGGGCTATTCTGTACGTGATATACAGAAGTCTTCTCAGCTGAACTGTACAGAGCAGTGTTAGAGTCACACTTAGAGTTTTAATGGGATTAGCAAGGAGCAGTGCATACAAAATTCCCTGACCACCCAGACCTTCAGGAATAGTTGTGGCTAGCAAGAGATATCAAAGAGTCACTAGTTCATTACCCTGGGGCTCAGAGCGCCTGAGATCAAGTCTCTATTCTGCCAGGGCTCTGCGAGATGTTTAGGGTGGTACTGAACAAATCATTTAGTGCTGAGGATCCCAAGTACAAAAACTGATCTTCTGAGTTTCACCGACATTTTGATTATCTAATGAAGCAGGCTGTCAAAAGCAAGTGATTCCTGGCTGCACAATGATGGTACTAAGTGGCTTATGTCTACCTTTTTCAAGACTTGGGTCTGCGGAGTAGACTGGCCATGAGTGCACTATGTCTGACAACTCTTCAGAGCCTTTAAGTCTTAAAAGTCCTCTATTTGCTTGTTTGTTTGCTTGCTTACTTGAATTGAAAGTACCTAATTAGCTGTAGTAAAGTATTTTCATAACCCACTAAACAAAAGTAGACTGAAGTCACACATTGTCAGGGAATGCAGAGATAGTGGAGGGACCAAAGCCTGCTGGCACCCTTGGGACTGAGATCTGCCTGGGAATGTAGGATTCAAATCTGATGTGATCTTACCCATTTGGCCAGGAATAAATTTCTTCAATGAGAAATCATTTCATCAAACTTTTCCGGACTGCGCATTGGGATCAGCTGAGAACATTTGCTGTAGAAGGGAGCTTGAAAGTAAACAGACATGCATGTTGTGTGAAGGATGAACAGAGAGGCCCAAATATGTGAGTAGAAAGCAAAAGCTGGAGTCATCTCCTTCCACCAAATGTATGTGCTTAAAATTGAGCAAAGTGACCTATCTCTCTCCACTGACTGTCTGTCCTGGTTCCAGCCAGGACAGGATTAAGGGACAGGGTTAATTTTTGCAGTAGGCAGGAGGTTATTCTATACCATGCCATGTCATTTCCAGGGGCAGGGGGAAGGAAATCTCTTATGAGAAGGGGTCCAGTGTGATTGATGTAGCTGGGAACAATCGGGTATTGTTGATTCCTTGGGAATCACTCACCTCTTTCTTGTACCCTCTATCATTAATATTGCTGTTAGTTTGTTTGCTTATGTCATTACTCTTTCCAGTAAATTGTTCTAATCTGAACCTGTGATCTTTACATTTTGTGCCTCTAATTTTCCTCTCAACCTGCCACAGGGGAGGGGTGGTAAGTGAGCAACAAGTGGTTTCAGTGAGAGCACCAAATTGGGGAATACAATTCCTAAACCATAACACTATCTAAGGATCACAGACATATATTAAAGGAGGTTTCATTTGTGTGAGCTGCACACAATGATATGGCTAAAACACAGAGTTCAGTATACTAGCAAATTAAATTTTCTTGTAATATTTCCTGGGTCTGATGACCTTTATTTTCAATTGAAATGGTCTGTACCCATCTTGTTAAACTATCACGTTCTCTGAACTAGGCATCCAAACTGATTACTGGGAACAGTTTCTGACCTGTGTTCACATCAGCTTTGGATCTGAGACTCAGCTCTTTGACAAAATGCTAGGTGGCATGGGAAAAACCATAAGCATTTAATAATATAAATAATTGAATACCAGTGCCTGGAAAAATTGCTTTCCACTGTTCTAATTTACCAGGACAAGTGATAATCTAGGTATATAAAGTGTAAATGCAGCTAAAGCACCTGTAGAGACTCACAGAAATGTCACTGAAATGGGTGAATTCAAGAGAGAAACTTAAAAAGCCACCGATTTTCCTCCTGAACTGAGCCTGTACCTGTCATTAACCACAGTTTGACTTGGCATGTTGATCCCCTATGGATCCAGGCTGCAGACCTGAGCAGGTCACTCTGTGGATCTGCTGTGATCTCTCAGTTGAGTTCCTTTTCTGCAGACATCAGAAGTCAGATGCAGATGCACAAGTCAGGATGTGGAGGTGACAGCAGAAGCCTGAGTCTCCGTCTGACCCGGCGCAGGATGTAGTTGGTCATGAACATAAGTCTAGAAGTTTCTATTTGCACAGTTCATATATAAAGAGTGATGTAAAGATTGAGCAGTGATCTGAAAAAAAGTAGGAACCCTGAAAAAGACAGAGTTCAAGCATGTCATTGTTCTGTGGAATGGCATTAACTGTAATTTTCCATTTTTAGATATATATACAGGCCCAATAGTGATACAACTACTTCAGCACTTTTGTTTCTTTGCAGGAATAAAAAAGTCAGTATCTTCAAAGTCCTGTATTGGATAGTACCAATAAGGTCCCAAGAATCCTGTCTTATTCAGTCTTATTTTACAGCTAATGTTGAGATGGGTAAAACAACATTAAAAATTCAGAATATTCTGACTGCCACCAAGCCAAATCTGACTGAATCAAATTTCAGATGCTTCTGAACTCTCTAGTGATACAGCCTTTAAGCCTTTGATCATTGCTTTGATTATAAGGACATTAGGTGCTGCTTTTCCATGCAAATCCACTGTACTTATAAGCTCCAAATTGGAAAAAGTCTGAGTGGGAGGAAAAAGTTTTCAGAAAAAAAAAATTCCTATGGCTCTAGTTGCTTGGCAACCACTGCCTTTGCCTCTGTGTTAAGAAAAATAGTGTCCTTTGGAGTTCAAATCTCAAGCCTGGCTTGAACTAAAAAGAAAGGGGAAATAAGAGAAATAAACGCATGTTGTAGGCTAGGTTTCTGAGTAATTGCAAAACCATTGTTTGCCCATGCCATCCAGCTAAAGGATTCAGGATCCTTCCTGTTGGTCATAGGAAGAGATATTTGCAGAGTCCTTAAATGATGAAAAACCATAGAAAATGTCTTGTGGTGAGAGACTAAAAGAGCTCAGCCTGTTCCATGGATTTAAAAGAAAATGGAAGAGTGACTTCCCTGTATAAGTAAATGAATGGGAAAAATGCCTTGTATAAAAGGACTTTTCTGTCTAGGAGATAAACATTAAATGAGAACTAATTCCTATGCCAGATGATGACAGTCATATTTATGTTCAAATTAAGGCTCACATTTTTAACAATGAGAGCAATTAAGCACCAAAACAAACTGTCCAGAGAGTCTTGTACTCTATCACTTGAAGTCTTCTTGTTGAGATGGATGCTGTTTGAAAAAAAAACCTTAGCCAAATAGATTAAATACAAGGGAAACAAGCTGAAAGGAAATGTTAAATGATGCACAGGGGATTGCTGTGGCTTTACTGTACATTTATCTTGAGACTGAAAAAAAGTGGTTGGAGTTTTTGCCTCATTTAAAGTGTCCACAGAGTGACTTTCCTCTATAGCACCTAGGGCAGCGTGACACAATGACTTCACCTCTGAAATATGAGGAATGACACATTGAGGGCTTAGGGGCTTATATCACATAGGAGAATTTTACACTTAGGCAGGTGTAAAGTGACTGTCGGTACAGCTCTACGAAGTTTCCAGGATAGTTTAAATTACATTAGGAAATTCAATATAGCTTTCTAAACATTATCCCCATTTTGTTTTACTGCTACCAATATATAGTTCTTAGTGTGGGAACTTGTCGGGGTACACCTGGCGAGCTACACCATGTGGAAGGAAAATTAAGAAAAAAGAACAAAAAGAGACCCGCGCTTGATGAGAGAGAGAAGATCCATCAAAGTGAACTATGACTTGATGGGTTTTAAAAGTTTTTATTGTTTGGGTAGCTTAGACAGATATCCATTGTATTAGATTAGGAATAATTATGGCTCTATTATACGATTGTTCTGATTGGTTGTATTATCCTGATCTCCCATTGGTCATTTGTACCCCAGTTGCCAATTGGCTGATATTTGGGGCAATGCACCCTTTCCTTTTATGACGATCCCCTCCTACCTATTCCGTTATATGGTTTCTGTCCCTCCCCTATTTCCCTTATATGGGCATGCTCTGCCTGTGTTCCAGAACCTTCCCCCTCAGACCCTATATAAGCGACCCTTTCCCCTCAATAAATGGTCATTCTCAGTTCACCCTCTGAGAGTATGCCAGTCCCTTCTTCCCTTGTGACAGGATCTACAGGATCACGACTGGAACTACTTTAATTTTCAGCCCTATGAAGATGGCTGTTACAAACTTTTGTACTTGGGCATCCAAAAGTATGAGGTACAGTATAGACAGAAGAGCAAGAAATTTAGATTAAAATTACTTCTTCAATTTCTCTCAGCAAATAGTGTCTCCTGATTTAGAAATGTAATTGTCCTCAGTTTTCATGGTTGGTGAGGGAGAGAAGTTATGCACTTAAAATGACTGCCCAAGCTGTTCAGTAAGATTATTTGGAAGCTCTCATAGAGAAGCACTTGAACTTGAGTAGGGCACAGAACAGGAATTCAAAGGAAGAAAAAATTCCTTATCTGTAAGAAACGATATTCAATGTATTCGCATTTCTAGCCAGTGGCCATTGTGTCATTTTCCACACAGTTAGCAAAAGCTGCAGCTTATATTAAAGCAGGATAGTACCATATCACACCAAAAGCATGTGAAAAAACATATATATATATATATAAAACAGGACCCTCATGTAACTTCCATAAATACCATATTGTGGTTTAAGCCCAGTAGGTGAAGCAGCACACAGCTTGTTGCTCGCACCACCACTCAGGAGGAGCAAACTGGAAGTATAAAAGCATGAGAGCTCATGGATTAACATAGGTTGAGGTAGAGCAAAAGCTGTGCATGCAAACAAAGCAAAATACGGAATTAATTCACTATTTCTCATCATTAGGCAGATGTCCAGTGATTTTCAGGAAAGCAGGGCTTCATCACACGTAATGGTTACTTGGAAAGACAGATGCTGTAACTTTGAGCACCCTCCCTTTCTTCTTCTTTCCTGCAGCTTTTATTATTGAGTATGACATCATGTGGTATGGAACATTTCTTGTGTCAATTGGGGTCAACTGTGTCAACTGTGTCCCCTCCTAATTCATTGTGCATCCCCAGCCCAGTGCCCTTGCTGATGGAGTGGAGTAAGGAGCAAAGTGTTCAGTAATAACTAAAATATCCCTGTGTTGTCAACATTGGTTTCATCACAAATCCCAAACATGTCACTATACAAGCTATGCCGAAGATTACCTCTATCTCAGCCTAAACCAGTACACACATATAGACCTCTCAGGGTCAAGACATAAACTGTAGCTTTAATTTTTAAAGTAGCACATAAGACTGATAACTCATACGATGAGGTATATGTGACAAAGTTAGATGAAAAGGAAGAGTTCAATTAATAAGGCTACAGCCAAAAAAGGAAGAAAGAAGTTGATTCTACTGACTCATGATGACCTGGGAGCAGCAGTTTTGACAGATGTGTTAGGGAGTTTAAATGGGCAGTCTGCCTGATACCCACATTGTAATTATATTCGTCCATTCCCTCCATCACAGAATTGAGGGTCAGTCAGTCTGGAAATTAGTTCTAAGTCACAAATAATCCTTCTGAACTCAAACATGAAAAATTGTTGTTTATTTAGACACCTAAATTAGGCAGTACAGACCTACTATTATGATGTATTTAGAGAAAATGGGGAAACGTACTTGGAAAATATGCCAAATAGACACTTATGTAAATTTATTATAAAAACAGACTGTCTGTAATGGATTGTTTCTTAGTTCCAAGGTTATTGCTCAAGTAGGATTTAATTGTTTTAGCTAAATCACACATATTTCATTTGGCTTGTTGCAAATCTGACTTAGATTTAACAAGAATTGCAGCTGACATTCACAACAAAAATATCAAACCACTTGACAAACACTGTATATTTAAAATGCGTAGCAAATTTGCTTTTATCAACAAAGTGCTAGGCCACGAAAGTTCATTTCATATCATCAATGTGTGCTGGGTGGCTGCATGCAACCAGGGCATCTGGCCAAAGTCAGTGTGCAGATGAAAAAGCAATAGAAGCAACTGGTGGAAATTACAGCATTCCATCTGTTTCTGATGAGTAGTTTGCATCTCCAGGTATGTCCAAATAATTCATCAGTCCTTCTACAACTGGGATGAATCAATGTAGGGACTTAAATCATTATGAGAGTACAACATAAGATAACATCCCGCCCAAATACACTCTCAAGCTGGAAGCAACAATGAGAGAATAACAGTATTTATGTTCTAGTTGGAGGGAGAGTAGAGTATGGGTATTTCCCTGGTCAATGAAGCACTCTAAACACTTTACTATATTCACGTACTCACTTTCTTACTTGCCTCATGTCTCAGTAATATTTAATTACATCATGTAAAGCAGAACAGCTTTGATATAACAGCAAAACAGCTTTCTCCTAGTTTACACTGAACTGGGTGATTAGACCAGTTGCCTCAGGGGAGAAAAGAGAGAGAACTGTAGCTTCTGAGGTGACTCTTAATCGTGGGTTATTTTAGGAAAAGCAAACACCTCTTCTTGTCTGATGTGGGTTTGGTTGGTTGGTAGTCTCGGAGGCAGTCTGCAGTATTCACTGGTGGGGAGGTGAGGGATATGGTTAGTGCCTCTGCAGGGTTGTCTCTCTGGCACCCACATATCTTGGAAATCCTGGGCTGGAGCAGATCTGTTCAACACTTTATTCCTTGCCCATTGGTGCTACAGTATGACCTAACAAGTAAATGTCTGGAGTCTGAGAAAATCAGTTTTGGCCTTTGTTACACACAAAGACTCTTAGTTAGGACATGGACATTTGAATCCTTAACAGACTTAGCTTTAGGTGTATTTTTTGTTATAATAATACTTGAAAAATGCTGAACTACTCTCATTATTCCTAGTATATAATTAGAGTAACAAGGGGGAAAGGAAAATGATTGCAAATTATGATTATGATAGCATGGCCAGGTATTTCCAGTTCTGAATGATTTTGTGAACTTGATAAAAAGGGACAATAAGTGATAAGAAGGACAACACATTTTGAAAGAAGTTGTGGTCTGGAAGATATTTAGGCTATAAAATGATAATCAATAGTCCTTTTGGTCTTCAGGAACCAAGTGAAAAGAAAGTTAAAGTATTAAATATCACTGCAAGCTTCTATCAGATTTACACATACCCTTTTTGTGTGACCTGTGGGTGGAGAAATGTTACCACATCCATTTATCTGACCAGTCTCAGTTCCCAGTTCAGCATGACACGTAAAATCACCAACTATTCAACAGGCCTAGCTCTGAAGGAGCATATGATATTCCTGTGGCTCAAAGGAGTGTCAGTTATATCGGACTAAGCAGGGTCCTTCCTGATCAACAACCTCTCTGGGCAAGTTGTTGAAATATTTGATCACTTGTATGGTAAAACAAACAAACAAACAAATACCCACCCCTCCACCCCATCACTTCACATATTGTCATCTATGTCTGTTGTCTTTCAGACCTTCCCGGTGCACATCTGTAAGTAAGTGGTTTTGTTCCATCTTCTCTGTGTCTTCTTGTCAAGTAATTGGAATTGCACCCAGGGAGGCTTAGAGTGCGTATTAGAGTAGTCAAACATTGTAATAGTCTGTCCAGGGAAGTGATGGAGTCATCACCACTGGAGGTATTTAAGGCATGTAGATGTGGTGCTTAGGAAAATGGTTTAGTGGTGGACTTGACAACGTTTAAGTTTACAGTTGGACTCAATGATATTAAGGTCTTTTCCAACCTAAATGACTCTATGAGTCAGTGATTCTATGAAATGCACATCCTGGGACATTTTACAGAGCTGTTGTTGCCTGAAAGTTTATCAATGCACTGAGTTAATTTCACTGGGAACTGGGACATGTGCAATGCTTGGTCATTGATTAGTACTGGTGAAGCTGCTGGTGGTGAGGGTTGGGGGCAATCTCTTCCCAACTGAAGAAACAGGAGAAAGAAAACCAGCTTGTACTCTGCTTCAAACTCCTTGTCATTGAAGGTAAGGAGAGGCATTCCCCAACTTGTCCTTCCTACCACAGATAATATTTGCCTACAAATTGTCTTCTTAGTTATCAGGGAAGAAGAGCTAGTCTGCCAAAAACATTGAACTATTTGAAGAGAAAGCAAATAGGGAGTATGATGAATATAGCACAATCCAGTCTCAGAAGTGGAGGAATAGCTCAGGAATATACATGATTGCTGAAATGTTGCCTGCCAGAGACATTCAGACCCAGCACAGCTTTGATAAATTCACTAATACAAAGCAAATCTGTTTGGATTGATATTATGAAATTTCGAGTGAGGAAGACCAAGAGAAACCTGTATCAAACTTTGGGACCATGGGGAATTCAGACTTAGCATTTATGGAGCTTGATGGAAGGGCTATGGTATTAAATCATAGAATTGCAAAGGTCGGAAAAGACCTTTAAGATCATTGAATCCAACCATTAACTTAACACTGCCAAGTCCACCACTAAACCATGCCCCTAAATGTCACATCTACCTGTTTTTTTGAACACTTCCAGGAATGGTAATTCCACCACTTCCTTGGGAAGCCTGTTACAATCCTTGACATTGTAATTCTTCAATTCTTCACTAATTTCCTTGGTGAAGAAACTTCTCCTAATATCCAGTCTAAATCTTCCCTGATACAACTTGAGGGCATTACCTCTCAGGTTGTCAGTTAACGCTAGGGAGAAGAGACTGACATCCCCCTGGTTACAATCTCATTCCAGGTAGGTGTAGAGAATGAGAAGGTCTCCTCTGAGCCTCCTTTTCTCCAGGCTAAACAACCCTAGTTCCCTCCATTGCTCCTTATAAGATTTGTGCTCTAACAATTGTGGTATTAGCTCAATAACTAGCAACATCAATAATACATAGTGACATGCAGCATTTAATTTCTGAATAATCTGGTAACTTCACAAAATTTGGGGAAGGAGGCAGAATAGTTTAGACTGGGTGTAAAACCAAAGGCTCTTCACTTGCCATTACAGAAGGAATGTAAGGATTGCTTAATGGACTGCGGTGCCTTGAGCACATACCTTGTGTATGAAACACAACCAAAGTATGAAAATGTTCAGTGGATGAAGTTTGCAACCTCTATAGTCACATTGGCCTTAGTCTACAAGAAGAATTGTTTCAGTTTATTTATATTTTAACAAATCCATTCATAGGGCTTAACTGTTTTTTATGAACCTAGAAAGTAGTCTTAGGAGTCCACAAATCCAGAAGATTTGCCCACCTCTAGTATAGCTTTGAATAATTGGAACAAATTAGATTGGCTTTGTTTTGCAGAAGAAGAAATCATTCTGGCTGTTCTTAGGATTGCTTTTTAAGTATTTCCTTTTGATCTAAGTGTTCTCCAATTGATGTAAATTAATGTCAAAATGACGGCTTTCTATTTTCCCACCGTTTCTTAAAGTCTTTCAGAATCATGATCAGTGGACTGTAATATCTTGCCTGCCCATATCTTCCCAGCCTTGCACAATTTTTGGGTGTAGGCAGAACTGAAACTTTAAAGATACTTATCTAGTTCCAGAGGCAATGGAAAAGCAAATTAATTTCCAATATTTTTATAATGGCTGCAAGGAAGCTGTTATAAGATAAAAGGAAATTTTTTTTTTCTGGGGAAATTAAAAAAAAATCAAGATCAATTTTGCTTTGAAAAAACCCCTTTTTCTGAGTTACACCACACCACAAGAGTATATACACACACACACACAACAAACAAACAAGCAAACAAACAAAACCCCAAAAGGATACAAAAGAATATTTTTACACACCACTTTGAAGACAAGAAGTGTAGAAATACTGACCTGGTTTGTAGAGGTGGTCTGTACCTTTAACAAAGAAGAAACATTTTCCTCTTCATTTGCCTGTCTTTGCTAATTAGAACAAAGACATGAATCTGACTAGAGCTGAGCATAGAATAGGGAATGACTTTCTGTCAGAAGCCACACACAATCATCTTTTGTTGTTCTTCTTTTGTTATTATTTTGATAATTGCTTCATATTCCCAGAAAAGCAACACCTTTGGACTGGAACAAGAAATTCTTAGAAGCTTTAGAGAAGGATTTTTAAACTTCATTTCCTGTTGCAGGGAGTTTTGGGTTTATTCCTGTCTGGAAAAAAAAGAACAAAAACAAAAAATCCAAAACCCTATATGATTATTTGTCTAACAATACAAGGAGAGGAAACAAAACCTTATGTTTCGTGCACACAGAAATATGCTTTTGGTATAGATGGATGAATGACGTTATTAGAAAAGATGATGAAAAACTGAAAACCAGTCCTACTTTCTCACACAACTTGGAACTCATCTGTAGAACTCGTTATTCTATGATATTGCTGAAGCTAAAAGCCAGAGGAGAGTAAGGTTGTTTTAAAATAATAAAACTTCATCTTTTTTTTTCAGGATTACAAGGTTGTTCAGAGTTATGATAATGGACATTGACAGGATCATGCAGGGGCTTTTTCAAGGAAGCTATGAGAAGGGCAGTCTTACTTGTTGTGGGATTTATGTGGGGATGATATGATTTTGGAATAAGTATAGGATATTATTGAGGCATGGCTCGATTTTTAACTTTTCAGGGGCCAGTGTCCCTGGTGTATGCTCTCTGCTGCTGGCTGCCTACAGGGTTTCTTACCACAGCTAGTCACAGGCTCTGTCAAGTACAGAATTTTGCACTAGTAGCATAACTGCTGTGATGATAATTCCTGAATTCCTGTGGAATTTACTGGAAGACATAAAAGACACACCAACTTCCATCTGAGAGGATAGGGGATTACTGGAATTGTTTCATATAAACCTGAAAACAATCATATCAAAGGGAAAAAGCTTCAGCCATTGCATTCCAACCTCTACAAAATAACCTCTTAAACCAAGTGCAGATTTGGCTCCCAAAACAGGAAGGATTGAGAGTGACACATTCAGCACTGTGGACAGAAAAGGGACAGAACATTTGCTCTATTAATTCTGTAGCCAGATTTTGCTGTGACAGCTGTATAAAGCTTTTTGTATTCATGTAGACTTCAGTCAGAAGTGAATACTTTGAGAGGAAAATTAACTACAAGCATTCCCCTGCCCATTTAAAATAACCTGGTCCTAATTTCCTAAAAAGATGCCTCAAAACCCTCTTCTTGTTCTGATACTACTTAAATTACAATAATTTTCAGGGTTGTAAGAAGTTGATGGATCAAACATAGTGATTTCCTAAACTCTCCATTCTAATTAAAATTCTGCAGGCTGACAACATAAAATATGAGTCAAAGTAATAATCCAAGGTCATTTTTGTGCTGCATAAAATAACTTATTTGAAGTGTCATGCTGATTAGGAATAGCTAACAGAGAACACATGCTCCTTCCCTGTTCTTACAGTTGTGTGATTTATTAGCTTGAAGGACAACTTTCCACCATTGTCAAACAGACCTTGTCAAAGGAGAGAAAAGATATTTTGAAGCCTGAGCAACACAAAAAATTCCTTATGATGGGGAATTCATAAAATATTTATCTATCCTGTATTTATTAGTAATGTGAAGTATTTGTAACATTAATAATAGATATTGCTTACTGTGAGGCAGATGTTCAATGAGCACAGTGCCTTGAACTCTCCTGAGAAGGGGGGCAAAAAGTGGGATGTACAGAAACGTCTGTTCTGTCATTTTCCATTTTCTGCCTGTTCCCCTTACAGGGACTGGCATGCAGTATTGTTAGCAGTTTGACTCTAATGAGATGTAATGCGGTTGCACATGTGAAACTACAGTGGGTTATTTATAAATAAAATGTATGTTAGAACAACAGCAGAAGTCTTGTAATGAAGGGTGAGCACTGAAAATTGATGACCATCTCTGCTGAAGAGAGTTAAAGTCTTTTTTTTTTTTTTTTCAAACAACATGCATGATGCATTTACCCCTGAATCAGTATTAATCCTGGCAGGTTGTTCCAACATGCAAATCCAACATGATGAAAAATGTGCAGTTATTTTCATGCCACAACAGTGTGGTTATAATGAAGCTTTCTCAAGTGTAAGTTTTTCCTAGTCCTCAAAGGCTCTGAAAACAGTGGACTTCTAATTAAATTTCCAAAGCTTATTCTCACTGCATTCATCAATCTGTGGACAGACAAATTTCAGCATATCTGTCTTGAAGAGTTATGGTTTTATCCTCTTTTCTGAGACTAAATTGCTGGAGTTTTTTAAATCTTCAGTTTGAAAGTAGTGATTATTTACATTACAGTTTCCTATCTATGCTGGCATGTACCTCAAAATTATAATCAAGGCAATGGGAAAAGCTATGGTAGGAAAAAAAGAGAAGAGTGTTCTTCACTTGGGTTGTCAATAATAACTTCTTGTAAATTGATGGCAAAGACAAGACAGGTTGAAGGTTCCAAATGTAGTAGTTTGAGTAGGCCTGGGGCTTGTTTAGAGTAAAGAGGCTTTATGTTTCACTGTTTCTTGATCAGGACAACCTTGACAAGTTCTGTTATTTTTCATTTTTTTAAAAAATCTAATTTAATGTTTTTTAAATCACAAGGGGGATAGTCACCAGGTATTTTTACTTCTGCTTTTTTTCTGTTTTCTTGCCGTATACTACCTGGGTTCAAGAAGATTCCTGGATTTCAAAATAAAGGTCTAGAATGATCTGACCTGATAATCTTATTTAAAGAAATGTGCTTTGCTCTCCTGTGGTAGAGACTAAAAGTTTGTTACTTGCTGTCATGCTGCTCCCTGCCTTGCTCAACCCTTTGCTTTTTGTGAGGGTTTTAACAGTGTTCCTGACTTGGCTTGTAAAACAATGCCCTTGTGGGCCACTGTAGCCATTATTTTTCATTTCCAGTGGGTTTTGGATGTTTGCTTCTCTGAATCTATCACAAGTGTCAAACTTTGCACCTGTCTCTTGTGAAGGAAAGGTTTACACCCTGTTAGAAATGAAACTATTAGGCTCTGTGAATTGTGGCAAAGCATTTTTCATCTCCAGTATTCAGTAGTGTGAGTGAGCTAGGTCTTTTCCATAAAGATTTCATAGCTTTCTAGTCCTGGAAAGTTTTTATGCCCAGAGCTGCCTGTCTTTTCCCATCAGGTCTGCCTGCAGAATTACACAGTCCAGCTAAAATTTGATTTCCCTGTGAGAACTTGCCAAGGTTATGCTTCAGACGACACCTTATTTGAGATCCATCTCCTCTTTGTAGGCAAGGTGAAGCCCATAAACTCCTTTCACTTCTCTATCCCAGACTATCCCAGCCTGGCAGACAATGTGTTTTATATTGCACTTAAAAATCAACATTCATTTCTTGATGATAGTAGTGCTTTCAGCAAAAGATCAAGAAAATAGGGAGCCACTGTGCAAAGCACATCTCCTGGCAACATGAAGATTTTGCAGCTCTGTTTCTGATTCTATCAATACCTTCCCATGGGAAATATCATGGGAGGCTGGTGAGGAGGAGATGTGGATGATGTGCCACCTCCATGCCTTGTGAGTCCTTGTGTCAAGTCAATTCTCTGCCTTTATGCAGCAGAACAGAAACCAGATATTCAGTCTTCAGGGTAATGTGTGCAAGAGTGAAAATGAGCAAAAAGGCATAAATTCCTCTTTATTTTCATTTGTTCTATCATCTGGAAGGTAGAATGTCCCTGTGAATGAATTCATTGAAGGACAGATTTCCTCAAATGTCTATAATTTTTGTGGTTTTACAAACAGAAGACATTTGTGCTTAGCTCTTACCACATGGTGTATTTCTTAAATTCTCACAGCATTTGCATATCCTTTATAAATAGCCTGAACAGGAAAATCAGACTAAAAGATTTTAGGTAAATTATTCAGATGACGATGATTAAAAATAATTGGAGCTCCATTAATATGGCTCTGTAAAAATAACAAATGGAAAAGTACTGGGATGAAGTATGAAAAGAGAGATTTGAAAGGTTCAAAAAAGCTAATTACCTCTTAGTAATTTTGTATTACAAAACATAATCATGTTTTAATACTGTTTTATTAAGGAAAAAAACCCTGACTTTCAATTTTCCATATCTACCTTTTCACAAATTTTAATACAGAAATTCCTATATTACTCACAGATTTTACATTAAGTATTACATAACAAAAGTTACAGAATGTTTATGTTGCAATGTTTTACCTTGCATAATGACAAGAAATACCACTAAATGGGTGAGATCCATGTTTTATTTAGGTTCAAATGAAAACAAAACAAACAAAACCAAACCAAACCAAAACAAAAAAAGGGGGTGTTTTGAGACAGGGCAAATACATTAAATAGAAATATTACTTTATAATTAAAAATTTAGCAGCAAAGAATTACAGTGATATATTGTGTGCATGGATAGATGATCTTCTATTGTTATTTTCCAGCAGAAAAAAAAAAGAGGAATTTTTTTCCAAAATATTTAGTGTAAAACAAATATCTATCAAAAAAAAAAAAAGTTGAGAAACTAAGGTCCTGAATGCAAAGGCTGCTGGATGGAATGGTGCAGAGCTAAACCTTCTTGCAAGACATGTATTAAACCGTAGGCACAGCTGATTTAAACATTACCTTGATTCCACTTAATGCAGATGCAAATGTGTTTCCTACAGAGCAAAGGCAAGTGGATGAGTGCTTGGTATATTGGATGTTCCAGAGACTGGGAAGCCAGAGGACGGGTTACATTTGTCAGAGAAATGTAACTGGAAAGGAGAATGTACCAAGGGTCTGAAACTGAGAAAAAGCCTTTCTCACAATCTGCACATCTCTAGGGCCTGGGAGGATGTGAGAAACAGGTTTTCAAACCTGGGTGATGCCTGAAAGAGGTCTGAGGCTGCAATTTGGAAGATATCACGTCCTCTGGGAGAGCAAGGATGGTAAGGGTAAGGGCCCAGGTAACAGGTACTGTACCACTACTTTAAACTGTACGCAATTACTCTTTTGTGAAACTCATGGGTTTTTTTTAAATGTCTCTTTTTTTGTGTGTGTGTGTGTGGTTTTTTTTAAGTGATAATCTCTCTGAATGCTCCAGAACCTGGCCCTTATAGCATATCTCTTTTTCCTTGGCACATTATGGTGGAAACTGGTTTGTCCATTGGCTCACAGGACTCAGGGTGTTCATCTGTCAACACACATTGCATGTAAATGCCTCTGTTGTTTCTAATGCTGCCCATGCTCTGCAGTGGAAGAGGATGGGAAAATTATTTGCCATTAATTTTCCTTGCTCCTAGAGCTTCCTCAGTTCCTCACTGTTCCCCTGGGAATCATTATTCTCTCTTTCATTTTCACTGCCAAGAGAGGCATCATTTTTCTTTATCTTTGTGTTCTGGTCATTTAGCTACACCTTGGCCCTCAGGGAAACCTATGCAAAGTCAGGCTTGAATAATTACACTAGAGCCAAAATGGGGGCAATACCTGCTTCTGTCTGGAATGTCTCTGTAGTGTTTTTTGAGTATTCCTAAATAGTCCCAAAGACAGGATGCATTTGAAACCGTGATACACACCTCAGGATGTGCTTGCACTGTTTGGGAAGGATAGCAAGAACACAAGTTAAGACCAACCCACAAGAATTACTGGCAAAGGGGATGTTGCAGTTCTGTATCTATTTAGGTCCAGAAGTGATATTACTATGTTTATTGGATGCTATCTCCAACTAATGAGCTTCTTTCATGTTTGAAATGCCTCATGCAGTGGCACACTGGGTACCCATAGTACTCATCAGGTCTTTCACTCTTTTAAATTTAGGTTTTATTGTATGTTGGTGTGGAGGGATGAGATTAGACAGAGATAATCTGGAAAAAAAATCCTGAGTCTGTACTAGTTGACAGTTCAGTATTTCTCCAAAGTAACTGGAGATAGTGAAGTGTTTAGGTATTCAAGAAGTACACCCTCCCCCCTGCCCCCTCCCGCCCCCAGCAATAATCTTTAGCTGGTGCATTGTATTTGAGATTAAAAGGTTACTGGTTTGAGTATTTTGAGACAAAATACTTACTGTATTGATTTTTTTTCATACTGCATAGGCACACAGTAAATATACAACTGCAAAATGTCTTCACACTATTCTAATCATCCTTCTGCTTAGTCACATGCATCAGGAATAACCCAAAAGCACAGAACAGACTAATGTGTTCCCAACCGAGTCTTTCAGCTTTAGCAAATGCTCCGAAGTGCTCCCTGCTGTCAGCAGAAAGATGACCTCCAAAGAGGAAAGAAAAGCTGTCACAAAATGTGAGCTATCCGTCTCATGTTTTGGAAGTACATGGCCAGTTTATGGTACATTTGAAGACACAGAGAAGAGGTGATTTTCTTGGTGAGGAGTAGATGATTCAGACCTTTTCAAATTAAAAATAATGTTAACAAACCACTTGGGAGACAATAAATAACCGGTGTTCTACCAAAGTATCATGTAATGTTTCAGTAACAAGAGGAGACCACGACAAGACCTGTCTGAGAAACAGGAGAAAACGGTAGTAAACTCTTTGCTTGACTATCACTTTCTGATAGTCTTCCACAACTGTGAATCAAATTATTAATATGAAGGGCAGCTTGATACATTATGCCACAAAGGTGACACCTGAGGACACCTTTTTAACTTCCTTTTTGTTACAGTTTTTTTGCAGCTCATTTTGTGTTTATCATGGGAGTTCTCTTTACTCTTCCCCTCCCCCCGGCCTTTCATCTTATTTTATATTCCCTCACAAATTTTCCATCTCTTATTCACCTCCTTATTTGATTCCTCATTTCCTCTCTGCATATCTACAACAAGAAGATAAATTGCTTGTGTTCTTCTTTGAGCATCTGCCTAGCTCTTTGACTTGCCAGTACTCATGGGCAGCTAGATTTCCTTTTGAAGCTGAACACTAACTTTCAAAGTCAGATTGGGAACCAATTTTCATGCTCCTTTACTGAACTTCTTAATTCAAAGCTAAAATTTAAACAGGCCAATTCTCTCAGTAAGCCAATGCCACAGGCAGGAGGAAGGACAAATGTGATCTAAGTTTCTTTCGAAGAGACTGAACATCAAAGAACAATCACTACCCATTCCCCGAGCTATGCAGAAGGCTGGATTTCTTGGGCAGATTTATTCATATTTGAAAATCTTGCTCTCAGGACAAATGTTTTCAAGTCAGAGATTAAATTTTTCAGTATCCCAAGTAGCAATGCACTGTGGTGACCAGTCAGAGGGCAGTTGATAGAAGTGAATGTTTTTGTTATTATCTTCAGGCTTTGGGTTCTCTAATTTATGTAGGAGTTTTCAAACCAAAGACGTTGTCTTCACCCCAATTATATCTTCCTGTTCCTCTTCCCCAGCTTGGGACCCAGAAGCTTTTCCAAGAGTTTGTTTTAAAGCCTAGTTTCAAATAAAACAAAACAGGTGACCTATTTTTGACCTATTCCAAATTTCTCAGGTGTTCTTTTCCGTTTTGGTTTTTTTTTAAACAATATTCAGGTTTAGAAAGACATCTTGTGAGCAGACCAGAGGATATGGCAGGAAATAAAGAGGAAATATTAGAAGAGCTGGGCTTCTTTCCTTTCGTTCCTTCCTTCTCTTTCTTTTCTTCCCTCTTTATGCATCCCTCACTCTGCTGTCCCTGAGTGCCTTGTCAGAGCTAACCCCTGCATCCTCAGCTCCTTCATAATGGTAGAACTTGCTCCTTGCTTTATTACAGATCGTGACACATTTGGGAAGGAAGATTTAAAAGTGCTCCTGTTACCCTGCCCCTTACCCTGAACATGAACTGCAGCTAAATACATCTTTGAAAATCAGGGAGACAGGAAGCACAAGAAACCAAAAACAAACAAAAAAAAATCAAAGAAATATTAGACTTTTAGATAAAAACTAGTCTCTTAACTAGATGGAAATTAGAGTGACTTATGGGATTAGGTAGTGATGGGGAGGTAGAAATGTAATGTGTTGGCAACAGTTAAATTTTGCTTCTTCCAGTGTTTGAGTGCACAAAAATATAAATAAATTGGAACAAGGTACACTAGGATAAGTACTTTACTCCATGCTGGGAGACTGGTACCACTTTAATAAACCAGAACACTCATAGCAATAAAACTCTCCACTTCAAATAAATCCTAAAAGAATGATAACATGGTGTTTCAGAAAGCTTTCCATGAAATTAAAATAATATTCTGATTGGCACAGCTCATGTAGGAAAGCCTTGCTTGCAATAACCTCTTCTGATTCAGGCAAGCTCTTTCAGTAGCAAGAAAAAATCTTGGAATTTTTGAATCTATGACAATAGTTTTCAGTACCTGTTCAGAAAAAAACTTCTTGCTTTTCTTTTTTTCCTATTTTTAAATTGCATTGCTGAAAAATCATAAAACTTATGCATTCCCAAGAAACCCATGTCAGAAAAAATGAGAAAAGAGATGCTTCTAGACTAGATGTGACTCCACAGGAGACGAATTTTAGATGCAAATATTTCTTTTGATGTTCAGATTATTTGGATGATCTGCTTTCACAGAATGCATTATTTTTCTCCTGGTTTTAAAATTTCCCACTCTTTGGCATCCCACAAAGTAATATTATTGCAGTGATAAATTAGATTTTATTGCTAACTGAGCAACGATTGGACTTTTGCTAATAATTTCTAATGAAGCAAATCTTGTTAACAGTGGGTTACAAGCAAATCAATGCAAATAATTTTATTTTAAGGAATTCTTTTTATAAATTAGATAGAGGAAACTGAAAAATAGTGTTGTTTCATAAAATGTAGAGGATCAGGAGTATGCCATTTTCCAAGTACAGGGCACAAAAATAATACTTTTGTCCTAGCACCAAATTCTCACTGGGTTTATGTGCCAGGAAAACAAAACTGTAATTTCTTGTATAAGAACAGAGGATTTCTTTCCTTTTGTTAGAAGAACTTATGTGGAGACAGGAGACTTCACTGTGTATTGTTATTAGATTATGAGATTTCACTTCACTGTCTCAATTAACACTTCAGCCTCAAGCATTCTCAGGATCCCTTGCCTGATTGATATTTTAGATAACGTGAACTAAGTCTCAAGACCAATAATGCCAGTGATGCAACATTGTCCAAGTAGACACTTCAGACAATGGAAAGAAGTGAAAATCTATAAAGTGTCTCAGTTTCAAGTTTCATTGCCTTACATTTCCCCCATCTTTGTTGAATACAGGCCCTAGGTCTGGACCCCAGATTCACTTTAGGTCTATTCTGTGGGTCCCAGTCCTCTTGGAGTCCAAACCACCAGTAATCACAACCTTTTTCCTTACTTCCCTTAGCTTTCAGACCTGACACTTTCATTAGTCTATTTTTGCTACAACCATACTCTCTGTAATATGCCTAATCTAGCCCTTGAGTGCAGCTGCACAATTTCCATCAGACAGAAAACTCCAGGAGCTGATGGAAATAATGTTAATGTTTACCTTGCTGAACTAGAAATCTTGAAAGTAGCTGTGTGCCTGGCACAAAAACTTGTATGGATTTAATAAGAGACTACATTAATTGTGTGATCAAAGACAGCACACAAAGGCATCATCAGGAAATTTTAATAAGATGAAGCAGTGTGGAAGAGACATAAAAAAGGTCTGGAGAGTGCATAAGATAGTAAGCTCTCCTGAATGTATCTTTCACAGTCTTTCTGTCTCAGGCTGAACTTCACCACATCCACTTTTTGAAGTTACTTGTATAAAAATTGCACCTGAGGACACACACTTCTGAATTGTCATTGGTGAGAAACACACAACTCACCTCTTGGGCTCCACATGCACTCAAAAGGCCAGAATTTCATGTCCTATTCATTCCTTCTTACCTTGGTTTTACATGTGTTATTTAGAGCTCAGCAGAAGGCACTGGTGGATTGGCAATGAGCTGACAAAGATGCTTGGGTCCTTATTTTATGATACAGGTTGATGTGTGTGGCTCTGTAGGAGGCTATTGAAGCCTTCACTTCACTGCTGCATTGAGCTTCTCAGTATAAATTAAAACAATTCCGGTTATAGGTCTACTTTGCCTTTTCCTTAAATTACTTTGAAGGTAGTCTAATTTCACTGGCTTTCACCCACATGTCAAATCCCACCTGCAAAATTAGAAGATTTTCTAAAAAACATCCTTGTGAAACAAAAATTTGACATGAAGACACAGCACAGGGGATGTTATAGGAAGTGGAACAGAACACATGAAAGGCTTGTACTTCTGTATATTATATTCTCAGTTATGTCAGGCTGCTTAAAACAACTCCTAGTAGTAGTAATAACAGTCTCTGTTTTAGTGCATCTATACTTTTGTTCAGTGGGATGAATGTCATGGTTTAGGAATGGAATTCACCAATTTAGTCCTCCCACTAAAAAGAAAACTACAAGCCACTTCCCTCTCCCCTCTCTGATGGGAGACACATAAAGAAGAGACCACAGGTTGAGGTAAAAACAATTTACTGGAAACAGCAATGAAATAAGAAAACAAACAAGTAACAGCAGTGCTAATTACAAAAGTATACAAAGAACAGGTGATTTACAAGCAAAATGCTCACCAAGGCCAAGACAATGTAAAACAGTGGCTGACAGAACCTATGCCCTTGCTCCCCTGGCTGTAAAGGGACACTTTTCTTCCTTGAAGTGTGAGAGAGAGAGTCTCTTTTCCCTGTCTCTGGCCATGATATAAGATGGTATCAAATCACATAATGTCTTGGCATGTCCACTCCTATTGATCTGGGCCCAAACCAGGACAATGACAAAAAGTGGAAACAGTAATTATGATATGGAGAGAACTTGACAGAGTATGTAACATGTATTTCTGAGTTGTTCCTGATGTCATAAAACACAAAAAGTTCACTCTTCTTTCCTCAGTCTTTCCATATACCCTTCTTGGCACCCACGTGTGCTGGGAGTGGGTTGGCTATACAGTAGGTGCCAAGTGGCTGTCAAGAGAAATGATGGCTATTCCAGTGTATACTGGGCTGTGAACAGCTCTGCTGGACCAAATTATATTAGAATACTAGAATCATAAAATGGTTTGGTTGGAAGGGACCTTAAAGGTCATCTGGTTCCAACCCTCCTGGCATGAAGCCACTGCCATGTTCAGTTCAGCGCCCTGCTTGTTCTTGCCATAGTAGCAGAGTTTGCTGGAGACCGGTCCACTGCAGAGAATAACTCTCACTGGGGCCATCTGCTTCAGGCCTCATCCTCCCAGGGCGCCAGAGCTGATTCAGCTTCTCAATGTAGCTGAAAAATACTGGTCTAAGCTACTCACCTGGGCTCATTTTATAGCCAGCTGGAGATCCTTCCAGAAGGTGATTCATCTCATTTTCTCCGAAAGCTGTCTCTGAAAGTAGCTGTCTCTTTCCATTCACTACAAAGCAATCTTGGGCAATTAGTTGTAACTATTCACAGTCAGATACGTAAGTTTTGGGAAGATAATGGTGAAAGTTCCCGCTTAGAAAGAAAGGCATTGACCAGAGAGGAAGTATTATCATCATCATCATCATCATCATCTCCGTTTTATAGATGGATAGAGGCTGCTACTTGCTTACTCAGTGTCCCATAGTCAATTTGGGCCAGTAATAGGTACCCCATGCACTTCAGTACCTTACCCATTAAACAAGCTATTAAGTTGCCCAGGCATTTAAGTTTATATAACAGCATGATGTGCCTGATTGTGGGTTATTCTTAACACATTTATAATTTCACTGATTGAATTCATAGCTCAGATTTCAGTCCCTAATAAAGCTGGCATCTAATATTGGGCAAATGATCTCCAGATAGCTCTTATTTTTCCTACTGATGTTTAAATGATTTTGATGGATTGATAAGTAATTTTGAAAATGGTCAAACTGCATCTAACTTCAGCATTTGGACATAATGATTTGACTGTGATGGATGTCATGTTTATGTCAGAATGATGCATGAGTCACCCTGTTCTGCCATGTTAAAGAAACACTGGTTATTTTTAGAATTTCTCTTATAAACAAGCCACATTTCCATTTGCTGCCCAAGGGTGAAAGAGTAGCTGTCATTTTACTGATAGCACATAATGCACCATATGTCTGAACCCTGAACTCCTGCAAACATGGGTGAAAAAGGCAAATGCAAGATGAAACTTTCCTTCTCTGTCTCTTCCTATGTCTTTTAATGAATGAGATCTTTAGGGAATTATTTTCATGGTTAATCTCATGGTTTCCTTCATCAGAGCCCAAACATCAGCCAGTGATTATAAAGCAGACTCATGTGTTTATAGTGGTTTTAAAAGTGACCAGTTCTTCAGGGATTTGTATTCTTGGCCCACAAGACAACAGCATTGTTTGGAACTGAAAATCTAAGATTACCTAACTCTGTATGACTACTGCTGACAAATTTTAGAACTTGTGTCTGCTACACAGATTTTTGTGACCATAATATCTTTCAATTTTTCCCTTCTCTTTAAAAAGGTTAAGACATGTTTTTGTATGACAGCTCCATGTCCTTTTTTACTGTTGTTTTCTCTTTGAGAAAAATTTTATAAGAAGAAAGAGATTTAGATTATCTAGTCATTTTAAAGAACGAGATGGTTTTCATTATTTGGAAAGGAAGCAGGATGGGAAGAATGTTGCATTGTGCTTTGGAAAGCACAAAAATTTTATGTTCTGTTTTTTCAAACTACTTCACTACCTTCAATTATTTTCTCATTTAATATAGTCCCTATAGACATTGTTTATCTAAGCTGAACATCCTGGTCTAAACTAATTCTTGATGCAACACTGCTGGTTTCTCCCAAATTGCAGCAGAGATGACATTATACAAGCCTTATGGTTTTTTTTTTACTATAAGGCAGAAGGTATTGTGACCAAAATAAAACACTAAGAAAAACTTGGCTGCCCAGAAAGTTCTTCCTAGAAAACGAGACTTGATGGACCAACTGGAATAACACAAACTCAATTCTAGATACCTCTATTAGAGGTCCAACAGTATAATTGGGAGTGAAAAAGACGGGCATGAGGCACAAAAAAAGCAGCCTATACAAGTGACATAATTATGACTAAGGATTTTTTAAAAGAAATTAGTATCAATTTAGGAAAGTAAGAAAGGGATGGAAATTAGGAAAAGGGAGTAAAGAAGACCTGGCCGCAACAAAGACCTTGTTTCTGTTCCTTGCTTCTGTTCCAAGTGCAGAATCAAACTTAGCTCTCTAATTTTAAATATAGGCATTTTTTGCACTGTTATATATACTTATATATATATGTTTTCAGGTAAGCAGAAGTCTTAATGCTTCTTCTGGTGGCATCTCTGGTGTAAGAGAGGAACAGAAAAAATAATTTGGGCACATCCAAGCCTTCTGTTTCTAATGCTCAAATCACTTGTCTCATGCCTGTTGTGCTCCCAGAGCAGTATCTCTGAGCCCAAATACCCCAGGTGTGTCATATCTGCAGGTTAATGGAGAGGCTGGCACTAGGCAGAGTGCTTTTACCTGTTCATACTAAGGACTGGGAATTTTATGATATCTTCAAACTATTATCCAATATAAGTTAGCCAGGTTTAATAGTAATTAAAAGGTGTTTCTTGTCAGAGTTGAAATATTTGAAAAATGTAACTATCCATTAATATTAATATTGTTCCCTAAATTGAAATCTGTCATCTTTTTTTCATTAAGTAGAAATAATTCATAGCCACTGTCTTTGTCCAGATTTGCTTTAAATCAGCTTCATATTACTCAGAAAAATGTTGTCCTCAGTGATTTATCTGTCATTTTCTTCTTCTTGCCATCATTGAAAGGTCTTTATTTTTTTATCTGCAGTAGACCTATTTTGGGAAAGGAAATGAAGCACAACAATGGCTTTTGTTCAGCTATTGAAAAGGATTTGATTCTTTATAACTGCAAGCAAGGAGATTTTGACAGGGTTTGAGTCCTAGTTATAGCAGAGTATAACAGTGTGAAATGTGTTTTTATTCATCATAGATCATGGAACTTATTATGCCAGCAAAGAGGCTCTAGTAGCATAGAACTGACTCTTCATAATGCTGAGAATCTATCATGTTCACATATACATTTCCCATTAAACTGTGGCACTTTAACTAGACTTATTTACCAATAGGGTTTAGGTGTAAGAGGCAGCAGACTGAAGAGGTGGTAACTCACAGCATGGAGTTAGTGGTGAAACAGGTATCCTCCTTGTCCATCCTGGGAGCTCGAATAACTTCTCAGCTTCTATCTTCCAGTGGCCTGTTTCTAAATACTAGGAGAGTAGAGCTTGAAAATATAAAACTGCATTTCATGCCTTATGGAAGTGCAAGCAAATGATTCTCAAATGTATTATTTAATGTATCATGAATTGAAGCATTTTTTAACATTTGGGATTGACAATATTGCATTATAACACTACTGTAGTGAGATAACATTGTGTGCTTAAAAATTTTATGAATCACATCAGATATAATTGCTTTTTGTTTAAGAAACATCTGTTTCTATCACCAATTTAATAACTCACATTGAAAGCTTTATTGGGTTTAACTGTGGAATATTATGAGCAAACCAAGTGACCTCCCCTTTCTTTAAGGTGCCAAAGCAGGCATTGCTAATTGCTAATGTGCACTTAGATGATGAGGGAAAACTGTGAATCTGAAACTCTTAGCCCTCTCAGGAGCTTCATGGCTTTAATTTTTATACTGTGGATCAAGTAAAAACCTCTAATTTTTAATCTGAATATCCATTCTGCTGGCACAACTGTTACAGCTTGTCCTGGGAAGTGAAATTTTAAGTACTGTTTTGCATTTGACTATATGCTAATAGAAACTAGGAAAAAAAGAGTATTTCTTATTTAAATAGCATATGTGTGAATGTAATGAGTTGTTTTCAACCATTCTTTAGAAGTTTGCAGTATTTTGATACTGCTTACAGATTCCAAATCCTCTCATATGCTGTAAACAATGCCAATGAAATTTCACCGGCATGAAACGTGATAAGAAAATAATTTGAAATGAGAAAATGACTGTTTGGAAATTACCCTCTGTTCATGGACAACTAACAGACCAAAAGAAGGCCAAACTGAGTGCAGCTGCTGTTAGTCATTGCACAGTTCCAGTCTCAGCAAAATGCCTTTGGAGACCCAAGCAGAGAACTAGTGTCACTGTACTTCCTTTATAAGAAAAGCCCTACCCACATAGAAAAATAATTTAGTCATTAGCCAAAAATAATGAGGCAGTCAAAGACTGAGGCAAAAAATCCCCAAGAATTCCTGTAGAAGAGACTAAAGGTGTAACTAGCAATCCTTCCCGTCCTCCTCCCACCAAAGGCCTTGCTGGGTCACACCACCACCCCAACCATGCTAAAGGTCAAATGAGCATCTTTTTTTTAGTTTATAAATTACAGAGGTCTGCTCATAGTGAGCAGAAAAGCCTGGGTCCAGACATCACAACTGCCATGCACTATGTTGCTGTGCAATCAAAAGCCTTTTTTTGGAATGACCAAACATAACCTGAATCACCACAGGAATGCAGCAGGAAAAACTTGCTCTAAGAAATTGCTCCCCTATTTTTTCTCATCATCTGAGGGTGGCACGGGCAAGAGAAGGGGAATGAAGTGCCTTATAGAACTGCAGTTCTCAGCTTTCTGCTGTGCTAGCAGCCCACTTGCTCCAGTGTGGGCTTCCCACAGCCTCTTTTGGGCATCCCCCTGCTCCGGCGTGGGCTCCTCCCAGGGCTGCAGGGGCATCTCTGCTCCCCCATGGGTTGCAGGGGCACACTGGCCCTCCATGGGCTGCCCCATGGGCTGCAGGGGATTCTCCCCTCCGGTGCCTGGAGCACCTCCTTCTGCACTGCCCTCGGGGCCTGCCCGGCTGCTGCTCTCACATGTTCTCGCTGCTCTCTGCTCTGGCTGCAGTTATTCTTAAACAGTAACTTTCCCCCCTTCTTAAAGACATTATTCTTGAAGTACTATCACCATGGATGATGGGTTTGGCCTTTCCCAGCTGTCAAGTCTTAGAGGTGGCTGCCATTGGCTCTGTCAGACATGGAGGAAGCTTCTGGCAACTTCTTACAGAAGCCACCCCTGCTACCAAAACCTTGCTACCTGAACCCAATACAGCACTGAATGGATATAAACACTTCAAAAGGAAAAGAAGAGTTTCAGTGATGAGCAGGATTTTCTCAAGGGACTTTTTTATCATCCTAGAGATAACTAGGAATACCTGGCCTTAGTCAGAGCATCTCTTGGGATCAGCCAATGCTTCACCTGTGAAATGACTATGTAAGTCTCTGGGTTTGGGGAAGAATCATCATTATGAGAGGAGTGTGTCAAAACGCAGGAGTTAGAGGTGATATATTGACACATGAGTTTTATGTGTAAGAATTTTGAAGTGACACATTTTGCTATAAAAAGATTAGACAAGTGAATATATTTTCATAACTACAATGCAGTGTTATTAAGATATTTTAAGTTTTTTCTAATGTGTCATTCACCTTGAAAATTCAGCTGTGCTCTATATCCTGCTTTTTGACACATGACTTCATGATTAGTTATTGACACCTCTTTGCAGCTGAGCAAGATTGGTTGTATAACAGAGGCTCCTACACTAAATATTTATCATATTTTCGACAAATCAATAAAGAAATGAACTCTTACTTCCATTTTTTTCTATATAATTGGGTCTCATAATAGTTAATCAATCCTTACAGGTGAAATATAATTTTTCATTAGGTTATTACCACCTCCAAGATGACAGCTATCAAGAAGAACTGGTGATGTTCTCTGCTTTTACGTAGACATGAGTTTTTGATAGGAAAAAAATAAGATGCATTTTAACCCATAAATATAGTGCTTATTGCACTCCAAAATACAGAAACATCATTGTAATGGACAAGACATTAATAATTCAAAAATATATTGATCAGTATGTAATGATTTTATTGTTCTAACCTTCAGATCTTACAAGTCATAAGACAAAGTTGGGAGAGGCATGATCTTCTCTGTAGGTCTTCTGAAGACAAACACCTTGGTGAGCAGAAGAAAAAAGGCTCGGGTTCCATTTCATGTACCAGCTATTAGATAGTACTTTAATTACAGCAAATCAATTCAACAAGAACAATTGTATTTCCCACTTCAAAACGACCGAGTCACCACAGCATAAACCTCAAGTGTGATGAAAGTGGAGAAAATGGATGACCTAGAGACACATCTTCAAGTCCAGTCACCTCTGTTCTTCAGGGTAATCCTAGAAAACCATTTTGCATCTAGGTGTCGATGCACCTTGTGTAGTTTTTCATTATATTAACTTTTATTTTCTCTGCAAAATTTGCTGCTGATAATTGCAATTTATAGCTGTCTTCATTCAAGCATGACTATAGATACTGTAATAAAATGTGATTTGACAGGAGTCACCATCCCTGGAGATATTTAAAAGATATGTAGATGGTACACTTAGGGACACTGTTGGACTTGATGGCCTCAAGTCGCAACAGAGGAAGTTCAGGTTGAATATTAGTAAAAAATTTCTTCAGTAAAAGGGTGATCGGGCATTGGGACAGGATCCCCAAGGAAGTGATGGATTCATCATCCCCTGAGGTGTTCAATAAAGGAGTAGATGTGGTACTTCACAATATGGTTTAATGCACCTGGTGGTATTCGGTCAAAGGTTGGATTTAATGATCTTGAAGGTCTTTTCCAACCTTAATGATTCTATGACTCTCTGATTTTAAATGATTCTATAATTCTGTGAACTCAAAGCCAGTGGTTGCTGCTCATATGTGTGAATGTGAGCTATCTCCCTGGGGTATCTTGAAATATTTCTGTTTCCTGGTTTACTCTATTATCTTGGCTGGGAAACTCAAGAACATGGGAATGAATATAAATATTTCAAAAGCCAGGAGACTCAAAGCCAGAGCAATTTAGTAAGAACACCAGTTACTTCATGAAACTTGAGACATCCAAATTATTTTTTTCCAAAGCACCGTTAAAACAACAGACCTCCTTTCAACCACAGAAGTGGAAAGATGAGCAAGTTCACAGCTTCTAAAAACACTGTCTCATTCTGCTCTTTTGTAGCCCCATTGTATAGCAATATGTTGTTTTTACTGTTTTATGGGAGAGGCAATATGGTGAACTGCTCACTACATTCCACATATATAGCCAAAGTTTGACTAAAGCCCAGTTTCTAGAAACAATCCTGTATATACTTCAATGTATGTTCTTCAATACTAACCAATGCTAAAGCTCACCTTACTTAACGGAAGTAAGCTAATAACTCAGTATTCCTCCACAGACAAATTAATACTCATTCAAATGGTGGTAAATGTAAAGCCACTGTAAGCTTACAAACATAATATGTTGTTTGTAAAAAATAGATTATTTAGTTTCTATCTTCTGTTAATTACTTCCAAAATTTCCATCTGTGTCAAATTTTGTGTTCTTAGTAGACAGAACAAAATTCCTCACACATAAGCAGAATTCTTTTTTTTTTTTAGTCAACTAAATACACATATTTAGCGGAAGGTTCAGCAAGCATAGAATTCTTGGAAATGGGAGACAAAAGTTTTTGGAAATTTATATGCAAGGGAGGATTTTTAACCACCTATGCTGGAATGTCTCTCCAGTATGTTGAGCAACACTTATAATGCCAAGGAAAGGAAGAGGGACAGTTACCATGGGGAAAATTTTTCCAGTATGATTCTTTTTTCTTATCATATGTCTCAAGTTCAAAGTAACTTGTGTTAATCTCCTCTGGTTGAAAGTCATAGCTTTGCTTCTTTGAAGCAAATTCCCTCTAAGCTCTGGTAAAAGTCTCTCTACTCTGCCATTTTAACAACACTTCCATTTAACAGCAAGAAAATAGAACTTTTGAAGTTTAAAATGACCAGTGCTAATACTCAGATATGGTAATGTTTACAGTTCTAAAAAACCTCAAAACAAACCAACCAAAAAAACCCACCGAGAAAACCCCCCACCCAAACCAACAATCAAACAAAAAAACAAACAAACAAACAAGCAAAATATAAAAAAATAATAGATATTTTGTCTCACAGTGATCTTCCAACCACTTACAATTTAGGAGTTTCTATTTTGCAACTACTTTGAAACCATATTAAATGTCTTTTAGAATATCCTTTGGCCCTTGGCAAGTAAAGAACAATTTTATGTCTGCTAGTCTTCAAAACAGAGTGCTGAGTGTTGAATACCTACTGAGGATGCTCTGTGCAAATTATGATTCCTGAGCCATGCCAAGAAAACATGTCTTACTACTATAGATGAGAATGTTTCCGTGTCCAAGTACATTTCTTGGCACCACTGTAGTGTAAAGTAGCTACTAGCATAGGCTGCTTTAAAAACTTGGACTTTCAATATGTAAAGTGAGCTTATAAGAGAGATTGAGACCTCTGAACAAAGCCTATAGTGACAGGACAAAGGCACAAAGGCTTTAAACTGAAATAAGGTAGATTTAGACTGGATATAAGGAAGAGATCTTTTATGGTGAGAGTGGTGAGACACTGGAACAGGCTGACTAGAAAAGTTGTGTATTGTCATGGGCACATTCAAGGTCAGGTTCGATGAGGCTTTGAGCAACCTGGTCTAGCAGAAGGTGTTCCTGTCTGTGGCAGGGGTGTTGGAACTAGATGCTCTTCACGGTCCCTCCCAACACCATTCATTCTGTGATTCCAATTGCCACATCTACAGAGGATCTTACTCTATCAATTTCTACTGAAGGACTCTTCCGTTAAGAATGGTAGTGTAAGTAGAGATCACTAAAGCATAAAGTTTAGGCACTTTATCATTCCATAGATCAGTGCGTTAGGCTTATAAAGGCAGATGACTCAAATAGATAGGTCTTGGAGAAAGTATCCTCACCTCCAAGAGCTGTGGCTGTTATGGTGGGAACTGTGCCCACCATAACACATGGTGGTAGGGAGCTAACATAGTTGAAAGACCACACAAGCTTTAACATCAAAAACCTTTCTTCAGACCGGAGCAAGAAGTAGGACATTTCATATCAAGCACAGACTGAGAACAATAGTTCTGAATTTAACTTTGTTATGATAATGCATAATACAGGGAGAAATACTTGTCTGATACATTTTGAACAGAACGTGGTGTTAGTAAGTAGAGGTGTGAAGCATCTGTGGCTTCTTATGAGATACAGAAAGGTAGCAGAGTGAGCATATCTATCTTTTAATTTGACAGAAAAGTTGTGTCTCTCTATCCATGAATTTTATCAGCCAGACAAATTACATATTTCAGTCTTGAGGATTTTTTTAAGGAGATGGGAGACCCATTTTGTGGGTCACTCTGAGGGCTTAGGACTGGGATATTATAGAAATAAAGGTTTTTCTACTAGTAATAGGATACTTATGTCCTCAACTGATGTTTCCATGACTTTGCACAGTAAGTGTTCAGTCAGCTACCGGCATGTTTATGCCAGGGAGTGCAACACTAATGCAATCACAAAGAGCTGTTATCCTACAAGAACTGTGAGGGCTGTACCTATCTGCGCTTGAGAAACTACTACGTGATCTTAAATTACTCAAGGGGATCAGGAATTTTCTGTGAGAAGGACCACATTTCTGATGCAGTATCACTTTTACCTATCACTGTTGAAGCAGTTCTGCTCTCCTGATGATATTTCTTTTTTTCCTAATCACTAATGTGGCAACATTTCTCTTTTGTATTTTCATGGAGGTGTCCCATCTCTGGGAAAAAGAAAAACAAAACAACAAAAAACAACAAAACCCAGAATCATATGATGATACATAATGATATTTGAAAATTTAAGGATATTTTTGCTTATCTTTTTCTTGTTCTCCTTCAACTCTTATACATATTTTTGCTGCTTTGCTTCAGGTAACAATTTCCAAAGCAGGAATTTTCATTGTGTCAGTAGGTCCTTGTTGCTTAGGAACATTTTTCAATTTGCCACTGTGTAGGTATTTAGGTCACCAGTGAATTAATCTTTTTCAAAATTATAGCTATGTAGTCAATCATCAGTTCTGAACTATTCCACTGAGAATTGGCAGTATTAGTTGCTCACAGATTGAAAAGTTAAATTGAATGTTCTGCTTGCAAAGAAATTCTGCGAAAAAGGAAAGAAAATGGTGTTGGTTCACAGTAAGAAAATATCTGTGCTTGGCAATGTTAAACTCTGATGTTTTCTAACCTAAATTGAGTTTACCAATGTTGCCTAAAGGAAAGACTTTGCTCTCATTAGGGTTTTCACAAGACTCCCTTCACTTCAAAAAAGCAGGATAAGGTCTTATCAGACCAAAGAGAATTCAGTCTTTCTTTGAAACCTTCTTCTCAAGATCAGTGAAACTTTTCTATATCTTATGCTCAGATATATGACCATCTTGCTGTAAAGGCTGTTAATGCTCATCATTTCTGAAACATTTGAAAAGAATAGAAAAAGAGAAAACTTGATTTAATTAGCATGGAAGTTATTTCTTATGCCAATACTCTATTTTGAGTATCTAGAATATCAGTCTTCCAATAAATTAGGGAAGTTTCATATGTTCTACTGATGTTGCCTCATTCCTAACATCATTACTGGGAAAGGTGATTTGTAATTGAGATGCATGCCTTGTCACCTCCCTGATGACTGAATCTGCTCTTTCTTGGAATCCTGTAAAGGAAGAAAAATAACTAGATAAAAGATCATTTGGAACATGCCTCAATTCATCTAATTTCCCCACAAAGATGATTTCTGCCTATCACCCTCAATATTTCCTTGCTGGCCCTCAGAGCACTTGAGGGATGCCCAGAACTGAATGTGGTATTCCAGGCATGATTGTGACAAAATACGTACAAAGAGATATTAACTGCCTTGCTCTGTAGTGCATCCCCATACATGCTGCTTGAATTGGCAAAGCAATTTGAATTATCCACAGGTTAGTTCAAAATGCTCAAGAAAATGATAAAAAGAGAGTAATAGTCACAGAATACTGTTCGTTCCAATTGCACTCAACTATTCTGTCATCTCATTATTAAAGAAATACTGGGATACTATATTTAGGATAAGTTATGGACTGTATCCTCAGCTGGTGCTCGTCTCATTGATGCCGGATTTGATCATACGAGGAGTGATGCTTCCCCAGTTCACTGTTACCACAATAACTGTGTGCACAGCCTAAAGAGTGTGAGGAGACCTTCCCCTGAGGAGAAAGGCAAGGCAGAGACAATGTATGATTAACTGATGCAGCCTCCATTCCCTGTTCCCCTGTGCCTCTGATGGGTAGGAAGCAGAGAAAATAGAAAGTAGAGAAAATGGGAAGTCAATTCTGTTTTACCTATGAGAGTAATTGATGAGTGAACTTTCCCTGTCCTTATCTAGACCCATGAGCCTTCCTTTATATGTTTTCTCCCATGTTCAGTTGGGAAGGGAGTGACTTTGGTGGGCACCTAGTGTCCAGCTAGGGTCTACCCACCAAAATTGCTGAAGCTAGCTGAGATTTCTCTATTCCATCATGTTTCCTTCCTGGTTTCTGACTCCACTAATTTTCTTCTTCATCTCTTTTCATCCAGCCACAGTCATTTTTACTGGCTTTCACTGACACTGGGCTCATTTCAAACAGTCTTTCATGTAACTGTTTCTATACCTGATCTACACATTGAGGCAGATTCTCACTACTGGTAGCACAGATGACCTTTCACTTTTTCTAGATCTGGATCTCTTTAAGTTCAGTTAAGAATTCAGGGGAGTTCCTTTTTTTTTAAAAAAAAAAACTGATTTAACTTTCTTTTTCCTTCAGAGATCACAAACATCCAGTCTGTTTCCCTGCCATTTCCTACTGAATTCTGAAAATAGAAAAAATATTATTGAAAGAATAGTGGATAACTAGTGTCAGTCATGAGGTAATTGTACAGTTGGTTGACTGATTGCAGAAAATACTGAAGGGAAAATTACATGTTTTAATGTCTTGTACCCTATTTAAAATTGTGCTAAACTTCCAATTTTCCCAGTACAATTCAGATCATATTCTCTATCAAAATACAGCAATAAGCTTAATTAACTTGCAAAATGTAAATTCTAAGGAAAGTGCAGCTAGAAAAATCTTATTTCAAAAAAATTGCTAGGATGAATCAGTAAAACCTGTCCTAAAAAGTTCTTCAAAGAACCACTGAAGTATGTGATGAGATATGTTTTTTAATCAAAATGATGCTGGTTTCCTCACAATAATTTCCTCAAAGTGATACTGTTGTTAAAGATATGAGCAGCTTATTTTAACTTCTATCGTCCTCTGGGGATTAACTATTTTTGTGTCAAGGCTGATTTGCCACGCTGGCTATATGTATGCTAATAACACATTTGAGAAAAAGCTAAGGCACAGTGTTGATAAACAGATTTCAAAGCTGATGGCACAGTGGGATTATTTAGATACCCTGTGACATCTGTATTTACACTCACAGGTGTGGTCTGATATTTTCTGCTTGTTTTCATAGTTTAGTCTGCAAAAGCTGGATAAGCATTTGCAGTTTTAATATAAAGATACATGCGATAGGCAACCAGGCCACCTTACAAAGCAATAACTCAACTAGCCCTTCCTAAACAACCTTGTAGAAATAGAAGGCTGGGATTACAGGTGAGCAAAATCAGGGAACGCTGAACTGAGAGCTGTCACTTTCTTTCTCTGCCTTTACCCTCTGGTGCTATATTTAGTGGGACAATGAAGATAAGAAACCTTCACTAAACCAGCTGATGAATAACTACCAAAGGCATCATTCATACTTGCTTAAAAGTGGTGTCAGTGGAGGGAGAATCAGACTTGTTATACTTACCTTATACTTACACCAGTATCGACCTCGGTATTCTTGGCTATATTATGTACCATCTATATCAATGATTAGCCCTCACAAAACTGCAGTACTTCACCATGGTTCTGTAAGATTTGTTTTGCACTACAGATGAAAGGAGGATCTTACACAGGATTTCTTACATAGCATATGCTGCTGCATGACTTGTACAATACTGCAGCCCTACAACTCCTACTTTGCTTAAGCTATTGTTAAATGAATATTTAATACTGCTTCTTCTGCTTTAAAGACCATTCAAATTTAAAGCAAGGGAAGACAGCCAAACAATCTTTATCTAACTTCAGAAAAGATAATTTAACCTAGAGACTGAATAGCACTTTCCCTCCAGAAACAAAAACATTCAAGAATTTTGGCTGAAGAGAACATAGAAAGGAAAAAGCCAGTAATATAATTGCAATTCAGATTAAATTTACCTTCCAAGTATATACATGAAATTCTCCAGCAAAAAGAGATCCTTTCCTGTTCTTTAGTTCTGAGTGATTTCTACTAGACAAGACCTCAAATTATCAAGTCCTCTATTAAATTTTCAGTATGTATATTGTCAGTCCAAACTCCCATTGAATACACTGTGAGCTCATCCAGATTCTTTCCAATGCTATGTTAAGCTCCTTGTTGTCTGAACATCATCCCCAGCTTTAGTAAGAAATACTTTTTTACATAACAACTTGTTCACTTAAAGGCAAACAATTTGTGCTCAGAAACTACTCACGTGAGTCTCAGAGCTACCACAGCTCCAGCGAGGCTGGGTCAACAATTCTTATTTCACTATTTTATTATGAGATTTTTGTGGCTGTAACCCTATTATTTCTTGACAATTTTGATTTTCTCTTTTCAATTGGTTTGTTATGGAATCACAGAACGAGATTAAGGGAGGAAAGAACCTCCTGAGATGAACTAATCTAACCCTTGCACTCAAAGCCAGGGTCGTGTGGAGAGGTAGCTCAGGACTGTACCTAGTCAGGTTAGGAATACCTACAAGGATAGAAACTTCACAGCCTCTCAAGGCAATCTCTTCCATTGTATGACCATAATTAGAGGAAAAAAAAACATAAAAGTTTTGTTAGGTTTAAATAGAATATTTTGTATTTGAATTTGTGTGCATTTCCTCTTGTCCTGTCACAGGGCACCACTAAGAAGGGTTCAGCTCCATCCTCTCTACAGATACCACCAGGCATTTCTACACATTAATAAGATAACCCTGGCCTATCTCTTCTTCATGTTGAACAGTCACAGCTCTTTGATTCTTTCCTTGTGTGTCAGACACTGCAAGTCCTGAATCTTCTTCACAGCCCTTTGCCACTCCAGTGTATCTATTTCTCTCTTGTACTGGAGAGCACCAGACACAGAGGTCCAGATGTATTTCACTGGTGCTGAGTGGAAAGAAAAGATCATCTTTCCCATGCAGAAATCCAAAATAAAACATTTTCACCTCACAGAAAAATGTAAAATCTCTCTTTATCTCGTGAACTGTTAGCTGACCTCACAGTTTTGTAGCCTGGTTTATGACTGCTGAACTGTATTGCCAGAATATTTCTTATGGGCAGCTGGGAGGCATTCTGCAATCTCATAATATGCTTTCTAATCCGTGTCCATCTCTTACCAGCAAGCAAATAAGTTTGCCAATATAATCAAAAGGAAGCGGGCTCTTTATTTCCAGAAAAAGATTTGAATCAGATAATGATTGACACCACAAGAACTAGAGATACACAGCTTTCTTCTGCATTTCTCCATGTTGAATTGCAATTCCATTCATTTTCAATAGGTTTTAAACCAGTGGATAATGTATGCAAAGTAGCAGCTATAGCAAACACTCTTGATCATCTTGACAGCATTTTTGTCTCTTAATTTTACTTTTGTTTCTCCTTTTGCTTTTAGTTTCTCTACTTCAAAATTTTTTCTCCTTATATTACTTCCCACTCACCATTTGAATTCAATGCTCTGCCTGCTGCTCCTTGTGCTGAGCAAGTTTGAATGTCAGTTTGACAGGGTTGAAATGCAGCAGGAGAATCTATTGACTTCTCAACGTTGCTCTGGATAAGCTACTAAAAATGTTTCAAAAGTCTGGGATATGTTTGTAGACAAGATGGTGAATGTCCAGAGAAATAGTGAACATATATAAGGAGCAAGCAAGTCCAGCTGGACAGAGAATGTCACATTTTGGGTGCATAAGGATTGCGTTCCTGCCCAAACACAGGCTCTTCTAACCTCTGAAGAGGTATGTTCCTCTCCAGCTGCCCACACACAGGGGAACTTCTAAGTCTTCATTAGACGTAGGTGTTGATGAGAAATCAAAGACATTTAGACTCATATTTCTCATATTTTTCCACCCAGCAAACAGAAGCCTAGTTGAAGAGTAGGGCATGAATGACCCGGTTTAACCAAGTGGATTTTAACTCCAGCACTTCTCCTTCAGATTTAATGTTGGGCCACAGGATGATATTTATTGCATAACTTCAAAGACAGAGGGAGATACACACAGAATGTTTAAATCCTTTGAGTGCTGCTATTTTGGTATCACCCTCTCTAGCAATAATGGATTTTGAAAATAATCTGAAATTGTTCTCTTATTGGTTCCCTGAGCAGGGTAAGGAATGGATGTGTGGAGAAGGCAAACCATAGATACTTTTGCTTCTCAATCTTTTCTGATTCCTTAGGTTTGTTTGATGAGCCATTTATTGGAAAGGGGCATTTCAGTGAATCACTGAGCATTGCTGATTTCTGTCTTCAGTGGAAGCACACTGTACATTTTGACAATATTAAAAGCAGGAAAATGTCTGCATTTTAATCAATGTTGCAAACACAGGCACAAAAGAGTTTCTTGAGCACTGTTTTCTCATACCTTTTCCAGTCTAGAAGGGAAATTATATTACAAACAAAAGCTGAGGAAGAGGCAGGATTTTTTGAAGTTTTCCAGAAGAAGAAGAAAAGCAGAGATGTCATCTTCATTCATCAGTAATCACAGCTGAGTTCAAATTTTTAGGCATTGAGAGACCTTTTGACAATGTAACTTCCTGGGTGATGAGGTCCTGCAAAAACTTCACCACTTACCTATATGTGCTGAACCGCCTGAAAGTTTTTGGTACATTTGGTAAATAAGATATTTGGTAAAATTTTTGCTTCACAGATGATCTGAGAGTACCTGGACTGGCAAGGCTTCTTTCTTTTATGGTAGCAGATTTTGTGTGTTTTAGGTGGAGAAGAGAGGAGGAGGTGGAACTGGAAGAGAATTGTGTAGAAGATGGACTGTGTTTGATGATTGCCTATCATCTTAACCCACTCTTTGGGGATCTTCCATAACTACAAAGTAACTAAATCAGTCAAGAAATAATTAAATAACTAAAGAAATAACTGAATAAGTAAAAAATAATAAATACCCTGCTTTTCTGCAATCCAGCAGCTGGTGATCCTCTAGAGGATGGGTGCAAATAGCTGTGTCCCCTGGGGGTGGTGGTGGCACTGGGCATCTGCTCAAGGAGCATGGTGGCCAAAGCCCAAGGGATGACTGAGCAGGGCTGGCTGATGAAAACCACTGACCACCCGGGCTCCTGCCAAGCTAGTTCAACTATTTGCATGCAGAGACAAAAGCCCAACACTGCACATTATGTCTCATTGTCTCTTTACATCTCTTAAACACATAAGAAATCAACTTTCAGGGTTATATATTATAAGGTGTTATAGTCTGTAAATCTGAAACAATGTGTTTTACACACATCTAGTGTAATGCTTTTGCATTCACCAGATAAAACTTATCCACCCAAACCCCCAATTAAAAAAAAATAGTTACAGTACTAGTTAAACTGTTGCAGATCTAGAACCATATGAAGCCACTTCTATTTTTGACCCTGCCATGACAGTGATATGCACTTATATTTTACCGGATTAAATACTTGAGGTATTTTCAGTGTTTTAACATGATGTATGTCCTAATATTTGCTGCATTTTTTTCAGAACCTTTTTCAGGATGGGATTTTTTTTTTCATCTTTTTGTAAGAAAAATTGTAAAACCTGCCTGAACATTCAGCCAAAATAAAATGGGAGCTATTTTTATATTTCAGGGTCTCTGCCACTGGTGATTAGCTAGAGAATAAATTAGCTGAAGTTACAGGATTTAGGGAGAAGAGCCTGCTCTGAATTATATAAAAAACTCTCATTAGCTTTTGTAGAAGTTGCAGTGGCAGGACAAAGGAAAAATACTTGACAGAATTAGCAATACTGAAATCAGAAATGGATTTTTTGTTACTGCTTCAAGGGGGAGTGGTAATATAGACTTGTCTCTCTGGAGTGAATTGTCTCAAATGGCAGGACATCTATTATTTGTCATCTTTACAGCAAACCTCCAAGCAACTGAATAACACAGAAAATTGTTGTTTCTGAGAGATTTTATAATAAGTTATCGGATATAAAAGGTGGCAAGAGTTATTCCTGGTAAATGATTATGCTTGAAAAAGAAGAAATAATACTATTATTTATTTTGCCTTTAATAGTGGCTTGAAAGTACGCAAGGAAGAAAATAAGATAAAATATATATTAATTACCTTAATCAGGAAATGTTCATGATATAAGCAGAAGTTTCCAAGCATCTTTTCTGGTATGATTAGTTCATCCACAACTTTTAATTTGCCTTTTGGGGTTTGTTGTTGTTTTGGGGGCCCTGGGGACGTGCTCCTTTGTTGGGGTTTGACTGCATGGGCTTAGGCCAACTTTTGTAGTGGGCTGTTAGCCCTTGCACTGATGAGCAGGGAGGAACCTCAGTGGAGCCTGTTCCACTTTTTCTGGAAGCACTTTTCACTTCAATCTTCCCTGTCAGTCTCTGAGGTATTTTGCAGATGACTCCTTGATTCTGACTCTGATCAGACCTGTTGACGGGTCATCCTGATTTGATCACAGATCTCTCTCACTACAGTCACCTTTTTTCCAACTCACATAGTTCTTCTCTCACTGGATTGGGTGGATTATTGTAGTCCCAACTTCTGAGCCTCTCATCCCCTTCTAATTGAGGGTTCTGGATAGTCTGGCTTTAATCACTTCAGAAGAAGACACACCATTAATTATAAATTTTAAAAGGCAGGACTGTGAGACCTAGTATAAAACACAGAGGGAGGGTTATTCTGGGAATGACAGGAATTTTGCTGCAAATTGCCTTTTGTTTCAGAGAAAATCCTGGCAGAGTATTTGTTAGAGAGAAAATACTCATTTATTCAGATCTTGGCAGAGGGTAACACTCGTATGGACAATCAAATGTCTTGAAAATTCAGAACAGTTGGTAGCTGACCAGATGGCAAAGGGAGCCTGTTGCATGGATCCTCACAGTGACATCTCCAGCTGGATTGGAGATGTATGTATTTAATATCTTAATTTTGTATGTATTTAATGTTTAAAACATATACAAAAGATGCTCCTACATGAAAGGTAATGTCACTCCGGACAAAGCCAACACACCATTTATAGGACAATTTATACTGGCTGTTTACAGATGTTTTATCTGTGCCAAACTTCATCTCTCCTGAAGCAAGGACCACATAAAGGTGGGGCTGGAGGGAAAGGACAGGCTCTCCACCAAGAAGAACACCACCTTCAAGCATACAGTGTAGGCTGGATACAGCACGACCTGCCTCAGGGGATCTCTAGAAGTGCCTGAAATTCCCACCTGTAAAAGTCAGCCAAGAACTGAGTTGTGATTGTTCAGGTTCTTTGCCTCATATCAGTCCATTGGTTCTTTGTCTCAGATCAGTCCATTGGCTCATTCCTTTAGATGACAAATTTCTGAACCACCCAGAGAATTTATGTCTTTAATTCCTGGGTCTGCATCCCTGCACAGCCCTGATACCCTACTACATCACAATTATAACTCCAGAACTAAATTTAGCTTTCTAGTTATCACTCATTTATTACTTGAATGCCACAGCTTGTGTCACTTTGACTTTAAGATGCATTTCCCCTTTAGAGAGACATGGGAGTACTGCTGTGAGGGTACCAGCTGATTCCTAAACACTGATTCCATACTTGAAAATGCAATTTGGGAAATAGTTCATAGCTGTTTTATATTACACATCTATTGTGCCTTGTTGAGGGCTGGCGAAACTGTCATCCATGTGAGCCTGGGATTGGTCCTAAATCCTCTGTGTCTTGCAGATTTTTGTACCTGTCAGTCCTGCAATGCAGCACCCTGAGATGAGCGTGAATGCCAGGTAGTTTATACCTGACATTCCTTCCTTCTGCTGTGTGCTCATAGCATGAGAAACAACGAAGTGTTTGGAAGTGAGACACATATGTACTCTTTTTTGCTTCCTTCCTGTAAACCCCTGTCTGGCAAGGGCAGAGGGTTGATAGAGCATGTCATAACTATTTATTTCAATGTTAGGAGCACTGGTTGATCAGCAGAGCAAGCAGACCACGGTGTTGTGTGTGTGTCTGTATGGGGCGTAAGAAAAAGGGAGAAGCAACTCACATTATAAAAGTGATTTTGTAGATTCAATTTAGCACAATGTAAACATGATTGAATTGGCCCATCTCCTCAGCTAACAGTTGCAAATACATGTGGCTGGATATATCCCCACAAACAAACCAAAGATGCCGTCACAGTCCACAGAGCTGGGACAAGCTAAGCAGCTATGATGAAGTGAGTGGGATGTGGGAAGGGGTTTGACTCCTTGTGCCAAAAAAAAATATTTCAGTACCAGAAAGAGACACATAAACACGTACACATTTTTCCTGAAAAGACCTTGAGCATTATAAAACAAAGAAAAAATTCCAGTCCAGAAGAAACTTGAAGTATCTGAATGCCAAGTGAGTGGTTTCTTTTCCAGTAGTTGTTTTAGGAAATAGAGGAAATACTTTACGAAGTGTCTTGGCATAAGTAGGCCAGAATTATTTACACAAAGGTAATGATCTGCAAGTAGGGGTTCACCGTATGGAAGGAGACAGGATGGTTTTTAGTAATACTTTTGAGTCTAATATTATGACTATCAGGACTTTTTTTTAATATATATATATACAGGAAAGTATCCAGTTGCATTCAAGGTAGAAAAGTTTGGTTTTCTCTTAGAAACTGTCTCTTTGTTCTGAGAAAAGGTTTTCAAGAACTACTTTTTTTTTTTTTGAAGAGTTTTCTAAATTATCTAAGATGTTCAATTTCCCTAAAGCCCCTGAGAAAAAAATGAAAAATATTGATAATTAAATGTGTCACTATCATTTATCACAAATGATATTTTGTGAAATTAAAATGCTGAACACAATTTCCAAAACATTTTCAGCAATAACTGTAAATTCATATTAAAGGAAAAAAGAAAAAAAAGAAGAAAGCTAAGAATAATGTGTCTCTTAAGCCCATGAATTCTTAATGAAGGTGATGTTTTATATTTTGGCTGGCTCTGCAGACTGTGGGCTGGATGAAATACAGATTTATTTTGGCAGTCCTTTTGTAAGCTTCTTGATATGGAAAACCACCATGCAGATGGTTTAACATTCCTGGACTTCTCTCTCGTCCACATCACTCTAGATATCCATCACACATTTAGCAACAACAGAAAAAAGATTATTCTTTGTGGATATACTCTCTGTTTCTTTAATCTCTTTTTTTTCTACCAAACTCTCACTAACAATGGGATTTTATGTGAGTAACATATTTGCTGTGTCACATTCTTACTTCCAACTCTGATTTGTGTCAACAAATTAAAGTCTATTTTGCCAAGCATAGTATAGTCTATAGCTACTATCAAAGTACTCAAGGAAATAGCAATTGAAAAAAAAAAAAAACGAAAAAAACCCCACAAACACAAAAAACCCACAAAAAAACCCCCAGCTCATGTCAGAATTTAATCAAATCAATCTTTAGTAATTTTTCTGTTAAGTGCACGTAAGCTTCATAACCTCCATTAAAATCTTATTACTGCATAGCTTAGGCTTTGGGTTTGTTGTTTTTTTTTCACAGTGGGCAAGATTTATTCCATAAGAGGCATCTCCTATAAAATACAGAGTTTTTGCATATGGAAAATTATGCTGAGAGAAGGAACAACACGCTTTATTTAACACCATTGGGCATCAGTTAAAAAAATAAATGGAAAAAGCTTGTTATGAGTCAGTGTGTAGGCTGCTTAATTTCTCTAAAAGGATTTATTAAAATCATAAGGCAAATAAAGAACAATTTGAGATGACATTTTAGCATCTTTCAGCTGTGAAAGCTGTTTTGAGAAAATATGTCCCTAATTCTCACAGAATTTGCTGTTGTCAGAAATCTGCTGCACTTCATTGATGGTGTGGTTTTCATTAGGTGGTATAACACTGCCTATAGACAAGACAGTACCACCATCTATGTATTAGCTTCCCAGATAAGCTTTTTATAAGCTTGTGGTATTGAGAGAAAATTTAGCTTGAATGTTCTTTATTTCAAAGACATGAACATGATGCCAGGGTAAAATCCAGACGTAAAGAATTCACTGTAGGAAACCAGAAGTTAATCTGCATTATTTTACACTAGTGGACAATAGATAACAAAGTATTTCCCAAAACAGAACAAGGCTTCCAATCCATATTTTTTGCAAGAGAAATCTTCCTCTCAAACTGGGTACCAAGCTAAGAGAATTTTTACTGACCTTGGTATTCTGTCCTGATTTTCCCTGTGTTTCACATGTTGTAAAAGTTCTGTTTAATTTGCAAGGAGCATTTGTCATTAAAGGGTTTGTAGGACTTGTGTCAAGACAACTTGGGAGGATAAAGATGATAGCTAGGGAACAGAAAGTATATACATTTAATATGGCAAAGAATGTCATGATTTAAAAGTTTTAATTTTGACAATTTCTTGCTCAAATATCAGAACCACTCAAAACGCCTGTGACATAAACTAGGATATTTTTATTTATAAACTGCTTAGATCCAAAAGCAGAAAATTTAATCTACCTTTGGATTTATTACCTGAGGACCTTAGTGCTGGCAATGTTACCCCCTGTCTCTCATTCTTGGAAGAATATTAACAAATGTGGTAACATCTGCAAAAATGATTTGAAGATGAAAAGTGCTATGCAGATGCTAGTTACTTGGATTACTGGATTACTGAATATCAAGACTTTTTTTTTTGTGAGGGAAGCATGAATTGGGAGGAAAGTGATTTTGTCTTAGTCTTAAAAGTAAAGCAAATAATACAATTCTGATTTATTGAAACTATGTCTTATTGTGTTTATAGCCACCATTAGTGGCTATAGGTTCACTAGATAGATATCTTGCCAGAAGACATTTTAATCTTCCTACCTCCTTTCAGGTCATTCCAGTTCTAATTTCAGATTGTGCTGGCCTTACTCCACCAAATCAGAAGAGCAATTTGCTTCCAAGGCAAATCCAGCTGCTGTGATCTACTTCACAATCATTAGCTTGCTTTGTTGCATATCAGTGTTTCCTGTTTTGTTGGCTCTTTGAATGAAATTTTTCAGTGAGGCATGACAGATGAATAATGCCATCAGTGGCCAGAAGGCTGAGAAAGAGTATGATGCTGTTTCTGCTGCTGACAGCCATTTGTGTTTTTCTTGTTTACTAGGAGTGCTTGAGCTGCTGTTTCAGGTTCTAAGGGTTTCCTGATACAAATCTCAGGAGGTTTCAAAAGAAGTTTCATTAGAGTTGAATGTCTTTGATTCTTCTACATATATCACTGATTTGTCAGAGGAGAGTTGAATAGCTACAAGGGCTGTGGGGGTCTGCTGTCTAAGTAGTCACATCAGTATATACCCTGACTGACAGCAGTAAACAACAAAAAAAAATAGCTGGAGAAAATGAGAGGTGTTCTTTTATCAGACTTTGACTGACACTTTGAATGTCACAGCATTTGCTATGACAATGATTACTTCCTCTCAAATCAAGAGTAATGTCCTTGTGGTTTGGTGGCAAAATCAGATGAGGCAGCCAACACTTCACTGGGCAACTAGTTTCAGAGCCTCCACACCCTCAACAGTAATGAATTTCTTCCTAATATCCAATCTAAACCTACCCTCTTTTAGACTTATAGCCACTACCCCCTGTCTTATCACTATATACCCTCATAAAAATCACATTTCTAAGGCCAACTCATTTATTCAGAGCATGTAAAGATAGAGTTATTCTTTTTCCAACTAAATTCAGAGTGCTCCTGTCATGCAGGAGAGTAAGTCTGAAAATTTGTTTTAGAACATTTAACTTTTATGTTTCCAGAGAAGGGACAATTTTTCATGTCACTGTTTGACATTATTTTGAGATTTACAGTCCTGAGAGACTTAAACAGCCTCAGCAAGACTTTTTGGAATTGCTTACTGAAACTTTTCTATTGTATCCAATATGACAAGGTTTACATCCTAAGTATAATTTTTGTTGCTGTAAAGGAGAGAGTCAGCTGTAAAACAATAATGTAAAGAAAGCACGCTGAATAAAAGAAGCTGAGCTCTTTTATTAGTATTCTTCCAAAGAAATATGATAAGGCTGGCATGGTTGTTATCCTGTGGAGCACAACAACCGAGACAAAGCTAGCACATGCCAATTCCTAGAGCTGGTCAAGACAAGATTTCTGCTGAAGTCTTGAAACGTGTGGTTCATTGTGTGTATTTCCCAAGCCAGTTTTACTGCTCTCAGTAAAAGTAGGACACACAAAGCAGTGCACTGTACTCACACAGGATAAAATTGTAGCTATGTCTTTGTACCTTATTCAAATAAACATGCCCCAAATGTTAACTTAACTGACAGAAATGTGTAGACACATATCTTCATTCTTATTGCAGAATCTGAGGTTCTACAAGTCACCTAAAGGACTCTTATCCTTCTGGCTGTCACATATGAAATGGGCGCCCATGCTAGTGGCTTGAGACATTCACAAGCTTCCTTCTTATATTTCTAGTCCCTTTTCTGGTCACTTCCCTGGTTATTCATCTGCTCTCAAGGCCACAAAGTTACACAGTGAAGAAGTCTATACTCCTGAAGCCAGTATTTCTGCATACAAGCCCTGGCACAGAATGTTCCTTTCTGGTCCAGGGTGTGCAGCCAAGGGCAATAAGCCTTAGTCTTGCCTTTTCCTCTTTTTCCCATTTGCACGGCCTGATAAGGGTTAAGATGAATTGCATAAACTGCTTAGGAAACCAGCTTTGTTCCTAATCCCTGGTGTGGGATGTTGCCAGAGGGGTTGTTAGAAGGCAAGGGACTTGCAGGTGGTGAGAAAAAGGGGCAGAGCTCTGGCATCTGCTGTAATGGGGGCATTCATTCTCCCCTTTTCAGTTTTCAAGGAGGGAGGATTGTTGCTCTGTGATCTCTCCATTCATGGAAGAGCAACCAGAGTGCAGAGCTGTGCCTTCACTATTGATAGCTCCATTCCTGAATTTCGCTGTGAATACTTTTCGCTGTGTCTTTGGAACTTCACTGCAATGACTAATGCACACATACAGTAAGAGTGGGAATATTGTCCCAGTGTGACTGAGGCAACAGCAGAGGGCACTCAGCGATTCTTCATCTTTCACCTTTTGGCACACCCCGTTCACCCAGACACTGCTGGGTAATTGGAGTACAGCTGTTCCTGGGGTAGAGGATTTATAAGGGCATAATTCCTAGTTTATTACTGCACATGTTGAGGTGTGGTTTTTCAGTGGGGGGCTCAGATCCTATCAAGAAATTTTCATCGTCAGTAGAGGGTAGTAACATGCATGAATTCCACAACATGTGAAAAATGCTGCTGTTTCTGTCTCTAACCACTTCACACTTTCCTATTTATTTTTTCAGTGCTGTATCCACGTCTGCTGTAATGCAAATCTGGACATTCGGTTATTTGTGTTTAGCAGCAGGATCCTCAGGTTAGTTCCCTGCTTGAAGCTTCACATTAATCCACTTTCTGGTTGGAAAAGATGTGAAATGTACTCAAGAATGAAATTGTATTACACATCGTTACACTGTTCTCATTAAATCTATTATTTCCACATCATCGCCCAAGAAAATACCCGATGCGAGAATCCTCCTAGAGTTCACTTCCCTAATTCACAGGACAATTACAAAATTGTTTTTGCCACAGTGGGAAATGTTGACTGCTGGGTCACTTAAATTCTTGCAGTGCCAGCTAATAAAAAAAAAGCAGTATTTCTTTTTGCCAAACTAGAATGCAGCAGTGTAGTCAGAATGTGAAAGGGCTTTTGAATTTGATTTTTTTCCTTTGTTTTGTTTGTTAACTTTTCTTTTATTCTGGAACAAAATAAGATTTCTGGGATAAATAAGGGAGATTCATTTGTGGGTTATTGATACCTTTTTTTTCCAAGGTTGCTCTCTCAGTGTTAAATTCAAGAATTTTTTTTTTTTAAATCAAGCATCCCATTTATATAAGTAGATTGCAATATAATATGGGTAAAATATGAAAACCCAAAACTATTTATTCCAGCATCATCCTGATAGAAAAGTAAATCTCACATTTTTAAGAGCATATAGACACAGATGAAAGCTTTAACAACAAACCTGTGTGGCTTCTTCTCTCCGCATTCTTTCATTCTGTGCTGGTTATGAAAATATGCGCAGAAACATTTTGTTGCCTGTCACAGAGATTTGAGGGCTACAGTCCTTCACTAGACATCCATATGAAGACTACTTGTCTAAATTTTGCTTCTAGAGACAAATATGGTATTAAGACAAATTTAAAGTCAGTTGAAGGCACATAGATTTGCTGAACTCTGTCTCTACCCAATGCCCATAAAAACAGCCTTCAGTGAATGTTCAGCTCATGCCTCTGTACTGTGGATCTCCAACAAGAAGGCAGAAGATCCGTTTCTGAAAATTAACAGAATGAGATGACAATGTTCTCTACAATTTCCTCTTAAAAAATTACTTATAAATTCAAGTCAAAGCTACAAGAAGAACTGTTCCCTAAAAACAACCCCACCATCAGAGACAGTATTTTCCATATAATTTTCTATTCATGATAATAAGGAGAAAAATAGAACCAGAATTTACATACATGTATCTTATCTATATATGTATATGTGTCTGATTATAATGTCTTCTTTTCCTTCATGGTATATAAACCATTAAAGCTACCTCTACAAGTGGTAAAGATTTTGCATATGCAAAGAAAATACCTAATTTTCATGTGATTTTGCCAGTCCTAACAAACATTCAGGCAAGGTAAAAGTTGCACACCTGTTTGAATGGGTAAATCTCTTCTTGCTCAATATATTTTCATTGTTACTCTTTCGATATTTGCTAAAAGAGTGAATGTTTCAAGTCTTTCTCCCACAGCATAAAACAAGCTAATTCTTCAGTGCTTCTGTACAGACACTGTCTAGTTTATGATGGTTTAGCAGAGTTAAACAAATCATTCTTTCTTTTACCAAAATCTGCTACTGTTTCCTCATCAATATCTAAATCAGAGGCTTAGGAAAGAATGATATTTCCATGCAGATAACTCACTCATCCTCCTTTGAAGAGCAGTGTTCTCCTGGAAAAAACATAAGAGTTTTCAGATCTCCAGTAAAGTTCCTTAAAAATAACCTATTCAAGGGTTTTCATACACTCTATAGAATGATCAACAATTTGTACTTCACCTTAATTTTGATTTTATAATATTTTTTCTTCTATGTTTCAGTAACACATTGAATGTTGCCAAGTACTGAGGAAGTTGGTTTGAAATGCTCTTCATATTCTAAATGAGTGAAGTCCATAAATATTTTAGTACTGGAGGTTTTTGCAAATGCTGTTTTTTAACATGCCTAGTAAATTCCAACTCCCACATATTGCACTCCCAAGGGTGACATGCAGTATTACAAAAATATTTCTGTCAGATTTTACAGGTCTTAAAATACGAGGTTCAAAATAGTTGACAGACTGGAGGTCTTAGTAAAGCTAAATAAAAGAAGACTAGTGAAAATGCATATTTTCTTTCAGGCTCCACATAGGTATTTTCATCTTCACAGTTACATTTTATCTACCATTTACTAATGACCAGCTAATATTTGTGATGTTGACTGAAGAATCCAAGACAGTGTAAGAACTCAAAGAATGTTAAACAGACCAAAATTTATCTGAAAACTTAAGAAAAATGTTCTACCAATATTGTTACAAATAGACCAAATTTATAAGGAAAAGCTGTATAAGTATTCACTAATACCATATGAAGCCATATAAGCAATTACAGTCACAGCTCTGTATGATCAAACTGTTGTTTTTATTGGGAGGATGAAGACTAGATTTGTGTAAAGGGATGAGATTTCTAAGGGTATGGACTTTGATCAGAAACTTACGACAATATCTGGGTTGTTTAGTTGTAGGAAGCCAGGGGTTTGCTTGTAAATGAAGAATTAAAAAGGACACTACTAGCAAGGCAACATCTGTAGCAGGTGAAGTACTTTTCATTAAGTCAGATAATGTATTTGGAAAAAAGTTGGCAAGAAAGCCAAGAAAGAGATTTAAGGAAAAGTTGGAGCATCAGAATGTGTCCTTTCTTTTCCTAGCTATAGCAGTCTCATACAGCTTATTACATTTTCTTGCAATTGCTGCCATGTTGTTACCTTTAGGCCACTGTGCCATAACAACTCTCTTACTAAAACATCTAGGAGTTGTATAATTCACAGGTAATAAGAGTTATATGAAATAAGTCTGTAAATCCATTGTAACTGTCTTTTGTAACTAGTGGAGGGTAATTCAACTGGACAGGGAGAGGAGGAAATGTCATAGTTTCTCTGCCTTGGTGTACCCTGTGGTCTTGGAAATTTTTTTTTAAAGTTTTTCTTATATAAAAGTGTGCAAAAATATCTTCTATTTATCATATCAATGCACATTGATCTGGAAAAGATCCCACCACTATCACACAATCATAAAATTGACCTATTACATCAGTGTATGACACGTGCAGGACAGCGTGCTATTGCCGCTGAAATGCAAGCATACATATTTAAACTCTAAATTTGTGATTTATGATTATTCTGTAGTGCATTAGAGACCCCTGCAAAACTACCAGAAACATCATATTGTGTATTGGCTCAGCCTTTAGACAGAAAATATCAGTTTACACCTTAAATTCCCTCCCACCCAGGAAATCACATTTAAAAAGCCAATAAAATCATTTTATTGAGAGTCAGTAAAATAATACATTACTTCTTAGGAGACAGAGCATAAACATTTCTCCTGCTGTCTTTTTGACTGAGCTTGGCATGTATTTGAGGTTCAGCTGTGGTTTTGGTACAAAAAGCTGTAGAGCTTATCAACATATTTGGTAAACATTGAAAGTGTGGGTTTACAGCTTATCACTGAGATATCACAGTTTAGGAATGCAAACCATGATTACTAAAACATGTCTGTTTGGTGGTTTTTTCTTTTTTTTTTTTTTTTATTTTTACTGTGTACAGCACCAAATGTTGATAAAAACCTTGTTTGAAGTCTAAATTTATAAGTCTCCTGAATGCTTAAGAAAAACAAAACCATAGCTAATAAACACTGGTTTGGCCTCTTCAGCTGATGCTTTTTGAGTTTTCTACTCTGGTCTCTCAGTGAAGCATCTTGATGATACTATAGTTAACTGACTTTTTCTGACTGCATGGTGAACATATGTACTCCTGCAATAGAAAAATAACCTTTTACTTCTTTTACTATGCAGAGTGAGGAATAAATAAAAATTCACAAATATATCCCTAAACCAGTATCCTAATCATGTCATTCTCAATGAAGTTTATACAATTATAGGCAAGGGGGTTATCATCTTGCCTAGCAAATCTCGATCACAGCTTTGATACGGGTTCCTTTTAGTTCTTTCATCTGTTTTTCTTATTGGGTCTTTTTCCTGAATTGGTTCAACAACCCACTTTATATTATTATAATTTTCTTCATTGCTCTACTGTTATGCAAATGTTGAATAGACTGCATGTTTTTAAGTGCTGCATGTACACAGCAGGCATGCATGTTCCGACACTCACAGAATCTGTATCATGCAGGTTAGTTTTCAGTTAATGGTCGCTGAAGTGTTTATTTTAATGTGACATTTCTGATTTTAACTTTGTTCCTTTATTCAAGGAAGCAATCTTTTGTTCTGCTTCTAGTATTGATTAATGGAAAAATATTTTAAACGTTTGAGAGAAGCCTTTTTCATAGGGAAAATCAATGTCATGAAAACAGAAGATACGTGGCAAGAATGTGTTATTTTAGGCAATGGTGGAAAAATATTAGAATGTAATTTTTTTCTTTCTACTTAAATTTTCTTTTTACAAATATTTAGCACTAACACACACAATACAGAACAAACCTAAATCAAATTAATTCAGATAATACAGTCAAAGCAACATATTTTATATTATTAAAAATCACATTGTAAAACCTCAGATTGTTTGGGGTTATAAACCTTCCCACTGAGTGAAATCATCCATAGATTTCACCTGTAGGAATTTTAGTTTAAATTTCAGTGTTTCCATTTGGAAGGGATGTGATGATGCTGAATTAGCTCAGTCATCTTCTTTCCTTCGTGTGTGGATTATTACAACTTCAACAGCAATCTGAAGCAGAAGCTAATTTCCAGTTGTAACTGAAGCAGAATGTGCTTGGTAGTGTCTTGATATTCTCCTTGGTTACAGTATGATTTGGAAACGTAAGGATTGCTGGCTCTGGCAACCAAGAGGCTATCTATAGACTACTGACAGGAAAAAGCTGAGCCTAATCAGGTCTTGCTCATGTAGGACAGGCTCGGAACACCAGTCATTGCATTCTGCAGTTGTTTCTGCTATTGCCTTGGTGATGAAGCACACAGACCAGCTTAAAAACACACATTCAAACTTCTCTTGACTGGTCAAAACCTCTCAGAACTTTCTATGACAACAAGGTTTGCAGAACCATGCTATTTAAATATATGTGTTGCAGGCAAAGGATGTTCAATTTTTTGTCTGAATGTTTTCCTGAAAAAAAAGAAAAAAGGCACAATTTCTCTCTGCAAATTGTATATGCAATAAAAGAAATAAAATTTGAACCTGAAATTTAAAAAGCTTTTTCATTAAAAAAAATATTCAAATCTTATAAATTCAAGACTTTATTTTCAAAGTCTCAGCATCTCTATCACTCTAGAAGAGGCTTGTGATTGCAATTGTGCAGATTGGTTTGGAGCACATTACAAGGTGCCTTCTTGTACAGAAAACAGTACATGCTATGAATGGAAGCTCTTCTGCTCTGAGATTTCTTTTCACAACCCTACCTTGTCAGTAAACTTGTAGGCATTTTCACAAGCTTTTTCCTTGCTGCTGAAGTTTCAAGGAGTGTTATATATTGTTTGCAATATTGATGATCTGGGTTAACATTAAGTACATTTTCTGAACATTTCTAGACCAAAGAATGTAATTTTTTTGAATAGAATCAATGTTCATAAGAGTCAGTTCTTTTCACATAGATGGTAATAACTCTCTATCACCTTTCAATGAACCTGGATTTGACCCAGATGTGAAAAAGTTTTCATGTTTCATTTAAGAACTTCTGAGTGTGTTTTTTAACAGCCTCTTAGTATCTATTATCATTACCATCTTCTTAATTCCCTTCATTTCTATTAATTCTCACAAATGGAATATAAAAGACTTTTAAAGAATGCCTGTACCTGCAAAACCCCACAGAAAATATCATGAAACAGGAACTATTTGGGCAAGCAAACTGATCTCTCCTTGGTTTCCCACTTTCACTGGGTTTAATAATATGAAACAGAACAATTCTCTGGTACATTTCAGTTCCAACAGTACATATTATTTTGAACGGATACTGTGAAAGGCGGTTCAACAGAGAAAAACTGTTGAGGTCCTAATTGTTATGTACTAAGCAAAACCAACCAATGTAATGCCTAATTCTTTGCAAACATAATGACTACATCTTTGTCATTACACAGAAAGGGAGGCTGTGATCCACAGGGTCAGAACATGCATTTTCAGGGTGAAGGTATTTTAATGAATAAAATCTTACAATCCTATTTTCTTTTTTCTTTTTTATTTTTTTTGCTTCCAATTGTTTGCTTTCTGAAAATATGACCTTTTATAATGCAGAACTTTCTGTTTTGCCTCAAGAACAAAGCAAAATCAGAGAAATATTTTTAAAGTATGCTTTATTAGGGGAGTAGGCAATTTCTATCAGGGATGGCTGGCTCTGTCAAGTTTCTTTCTATACCACTGTATTTATAAAGGGACCAGCAATCTTGTTTAAGGGATTTTTATATTACCTGGAGTGTAAAGAGGGAAATAGTTCCCAATGTTTCATTTTCCATCATTTAGAATTTGATACAATATATGATGTTTTAGACTGACACAAAAAAATCCTGTCTCTTGCAGTTAAAGCATTGTGCATGGAACACAGCTTTTGGAAACCTATTTGCTTGAAGCTCCAGTAATTTGTCCCTGTACAGGATCATGATTTACATGGTTCTTTATTGATCTATTTTTGCACTTTTCTGTTTGAAAGGCTGCTTAAAGAGAACTTGTTTTGAAACTGCATATGTCATCTTTTCTATAAGACTTCTGCTAGAGCAATTTTGTGCACTACAGTGAAAAAAAATCAGGAGATATATTTTAAAGTGTGTGTACATGCCATTTGGCATAAGTTCTGTAAAAATTCTTCTTGCTATTTGCACTCATGGTTTGAGGAAAGATGAGTATGTCTTTTAGATCAAAGGATTTAAAAACATTTCAGAAGTCTGAGAAGGCAACTGATTGCTGATCAGTTGAACGAAGAATGAGTTATATATAGCAAGATATTTCCATTTCTTCAGCCATTTTCATGTATGGACACCAAAGATTTTATAATAATCAGATAATAATGTCCATATTTTGTTAGATATTTGTACAATAAAGATTTGATATATGATATATGAGGCCATTTGCACTATTATTTACCCTTAAGTGGGTTTATGATGATGTTTCACATAGGGCTGAAGGACTGCAGTGTTGATAAATTTTCTGAATTTTCATCATTGTTCCTGTTCTGTGAATGATCATTCCTGTAACAGATTTATATTAGGGTATCATGTGAAATGCAGCAAATGTGCACAAAAAAAAATTTATATTCAATCCTTTCTTTTTCTTCTGGACGGAGACTGGGTAGATAAAGGACTGTTGCACCACCACATTAGTATCAGTGTTTTTCTGGATATGTATGATATTATAGCACTCGAATTTATTATGAACTCTTTCCAGCCATGGTAGGGTATCCATACAAGGATTATTTTAATTTAAAAATGTTGAAATAAGTATTTCTTCTGCTCTAGACAGAACTCTGTGTGTATTCACTAAGGCCCAGGGCAAAGACAGACCATGCGTGCTTTCACACCCATTGTGTGCATTCTAATCTTTCTCTTCTGCAAGCATTCAGAGGATGAAAAATGGCTCCTGCTTAAATTTAGATGATAAATTTTTAATCACTGAGTACTGCCCTTTGATTCTGATCACAACAGAATAGATGTAAATACTCACTGGGCAGTGTCATATGAAAGCAAAAATTAATTTTCCCATGCATCACTGTTATTTAAAACTGTATTACAATTTTAGTATCTGATTACCAAAATATCTCAACTTACATTTTTTGTTTCCCTTGGCTAAATCTAAGATGCATTATCAGTAAGGAAATGATTTTACAGACCTTCTTTCTCTTTCAGAATTCTTTTCCCCTTTACACCTGGCACAGAATATTTATAAGAGATGCCTGCAAATAGAGAAGTATTTCTTCCATTTTTGACTGCCTGTTAATTTTGCTGACCTTGCAATATATACAATTTCTCCTAGGTTAAAACACTTAGAAATATTTCTGTTCATGATCTATACACAATCTGGAAGTCACAGACTCATGTCATCTGTCTTTGGAATGATCACTATCAGGATTTGAGACTATATCTTGCATATATACACACCAAGTACTTCCCCTTACTTCTTAAAGCCAGATTATTCAAAAAGCCTTTTCTGATGTTGCTGTCTTTCCTTATACATGTTCTATTGTTGTCAGTGAAGTGAAATTCTATAAAGGAAGGTTTTTTAAATAGGGATGGAGAAAATGGTGTACATGGTTTTATAGTATAATCAGTAGTCAGTGATCAACATTAGTCCAGAACTTTATACTCATGCTATAAAGTTAAATGCCTTACATGAGGTTAGTGCTCTTTTTATATTTTCAGTATGTTCAGAGCAATCTTTCCCTTCCCTTGTATCTTGAGAAATCCAAGCAAGCTGTCTCCTTGATTTGTTTCTGCTGCAGAATATCATAAAAATACTTCCACTTTCAGTCTGTCCTGTGTCTGCAGTTCCAGAACAGGTGGAGCTGTTTACTCTTGAATGAATTCCAAGAGATTAGCTTGATTTCCGTTGATGGATGCTCATTTCTCTTAGACTTCTTGATTCCACAAGGGAAACCTTAAAAATATGGAAAAATCTAAATCTCTCATCCTTTTGGTTGTTTTTTTTTATTTTTTTTCAGGTCAAATCCTAGCCATTATCAAGGAAAGAATGTGTCTCAAACCTGATTTTGCTTTGTTGATGTATGTCATGTGTCCAGCATTGTCCACATTGCTGCATGTAGTTGGGATTTCCATAGCTCCGTGCTTCAGGCAGAGCATGTAGAAAAGTTTTTTTGGACATTCTGCACCACTATTGCATATTAAGACTGTGAGTTCCCCTTTGGTTTACTCTTAAGAAACACCCCTGGGAAGAATTCATGGACACGTCTCGTGTTGCTTCAGGCATGAACCTTCCTCTTCATTCTCTGCTTCTGTGGTTTATGAAGTCAAGAGGTAGCTCTACTTGACTTTGGAACGAATTGGCTGATCGAGGGTTTATATTGTCCTTAGGAATGGCTGTCACTGGAGATAGACTGGAGATTAATCTGCAATGAGGTATTAACCTTTCCTTGAAGCCCTTTTCTTTGTACATGGTAATTATGTTATGTACATTTTTCTTGGCATAGATGATATCTCTGCAGATACAAAGCAGGTGTTGAAATAAAGATCTCACTTTATCTGAAAATAGTACAGCCAAACATGTTTTCTACTCTCATTTGATAGTCAAGTTTGTAGCTTCAAAATTAAGCTGAATATCCTGCTAATTCTCATGAGTGTACTGTTATGAAAAAAAAGCCCAATACATTTATATAATTTTTCTCAGTTTATATTATTTATGACTAATTTCATACTAGACAGCTGCATAGCTCATGGAAAGTAGGAGAGAATATTTTTGTCTGCATAATTTTTTTCTACATTTTTCTATCAGGTTCTTAATGTTGCTGGAATGTGTTCAATCACTGGAATATCAGTGTCCATCTTTTGTCTCTGTTGATTAATGTGTCATTTAGCCAAATATTGGCTATTTCTTATGAGGTCATACAAATTTCATCCATCACACTTGTTTGTGTGCTACTTTTCAAGGTTTACAATGGTTCATTAATAATGGTTCATTAATAACGGTTCATTAATAACGGTTCAAGAGCTTTCTGATTTGTTTTGCCAAAATTTGAACCTTTGCTGTGGCTTATACCTCATTTCAGTGTATAATGCTATCAATACAGACAAACATTTGTCTTGAGAATAATTATAATTCTATTATTAAATTGCTGAAAAGTCAGCACATATTGGAATTAAATTCTCAAAAAAATATATTTGCCTTTAAAAAGAATAATTTGTCTATGTCATGAAGGGACAATGCAGTTTCCTTGTACATATTATACAGTTACAAAAGGTTACTATTTGCTTTTAAAAAGTCTCGTGCAAAAGTTTGTTGATATGGGAGAAAAGCTCATCAAGCCACCTGTTGCCTGTCGCATTTCTGTAGTGAACTCTGCACCCATGCTGGTCAGGTTTGTCCATTTCTTAGTTGGGGTTTTGGCTTTGTTTCCTCACATTCTCCTAGATGTATCTGCTGCATCTTTCAGAGGCTTCAGAGTCCGCAGAAATGTAGATATAATTGTTCAGGCAAACTTTCATCACTTGTATGTTTTGCTCTCTGGAAAATATTTGTGGGTGTCTTTAAGCAACCTTCCCTCAGCTTTTTTCATCAACAATACAAAGACTTAGTGAGCCTAAGAAATATTAATTCTGACACCCCTCCTTAAATGGTGCCTTTTTAGGTCCACTAAGCACCAAGAGAAGACAAGTTGGCTAGATCAGTGGGTGGGTTCAGCTCTTTGTGTGTTGTAAAAAAATACCTTCAGAGGGAAAATTCTCATCCAAGTGTCCTCACAGTTATTTGCTTCTCTTTTACCACTGTTCTATGCATTCCAGAAGCTTTTATAGACATATGCATTTGCATTCCCTTCTGAGGCACTCTAAGGAGACTTTTAACACAGACTAAAATACTAATTATGCAATTATTTATTTCTTGGCACATATAGCACAGCTGCAGTTCAGATGCACATGTTAGCTGGGAATATCTGTTTTTACTTTATGTAAGGTAGAAGCTTATTTAAAAACATCTGTGAAAATAATGTCAGTCATAGCAGTCAAAGCTTCTATGATGGTATGATAGATATCTTTTCATCAGCAATAAAGCTGAATGTCTTGACATGCTATTGAATGTTTCTTTCCAATTGCGCTCTATCACTGGTTTACATTTGCCAAAGCATGTGTTGCTGACATATTTTCTTCTTATTCCCAAATTTGTTTCTTTATTCACAGTAAGAAGGTCACACACCTTGAATATTCTTATCTGTGGACCAAAGACTTCCTTAGTTTTTTCAAAAGCAGTAGTACTAGTATAAAAGGATAACATCCTATTTTATTCCAGAACTCTGTTTGCTGAATCTGCTATTTGTCCAAAGTCTGTATTTCAGTGAAGCACTGAATCAACAGCTGGTTCATTCATTTATTTGTAGTCTCTTTTGTAAAGCTTCGGTCACCATAGTCTGATATCTCTTTACATTTTCCGATGTCTGCTGTCAAGAGCAGTTCATTTAAACTTATAACTTGTCACCAGTTAGTCATAAATTTGCAACATTCTTTTTAAAATTCTGTTTTCTTTAAAAGCAGAATTATGTAAATCTTCCTTGACATATAAAATGAAATTGAACAGAAAGCAAGTGCCCTAAATATTTCTCATTCCAATTATTATCTCTGTGTGCAGTCAACACAGACTCTAAGACATGTCCAATCTTTCCAGAATTTTTTTAGTTGTAGCACTGCATATCAAGATACAGAAATCTTGCACTGTGACCTTGTGCTTCTTATACCTGCTACCCAGGATTGTCCCTCAAAACATAAACTAAACAGCAGCTTTGTGTCAGGCATTTCTAGTATTTTCCTTGAACCAACATTGCCATCACAGTTATGGTTGACTGTGGAATTTTCTTTGCTCTCTTGCTTTGTCACCCCAAAGCTGTCTCAGGAACTTGTTTTAATGCTATTATTGGTCCCAATGAAAATGTATCACCTTACTTCCAAGAAATTGTAACTATTCTTCCAATCACACAAATGATTTGTTTCCCTAAACACTTCCCCATACTATATCTGTTATCTCAAAGTCAGGGCTACGTTCCCAGATTTCACTAGGAGCTTATGGCACTACAGGTGCCACCATGGGCCAGGCCACAAGGTCATACTGATCATTGTAACACTGAAACCACCATAGTGGCACCTGGGGACATGGTTTAGTGGTGAACACTGTCATGCTGGATTGGACTCAATGATCTGAGAGGTCTTTTCTAACCTTAAAGATTTTTTGATCCTATGATAATTGACACTGGATTGAAGATTCAACATCACTTTTCTAGCTGTTTCCAAGTCATTCAACATATTCTTAATTAAACAGGAATATGGAGGTGTCCAAACTCTCTGTGTCTGCTTTGATACATGATCTCTCTAGATCTCAGAGCTCTAAGGGAGGCAGGATGTCACACTGTATTTTCCGCAGGAAGCCAAACCAATTTCACTGGGAACTGAAATGTGTACTCTCCACTGCCTCTTCTCATCAAGGAGTCAGCCTGGGCTTACTGCGCCTGGCTCTGCTGACACTTTACAACAGACTGGCACTGCCTATGAAAGAAGACACTCTTTTTCCTGTCTGTGAAGTCTGACAAACAGCAACTTTATATTTAGCCCCATCCCAGTGCTTATGTAGCACAGAGATTTCCCGAGAAAATGTTGCTTAAAAAAAAATTCAATTATTATTTACACATTCTTAGCCTATATCTTTGGTGGCTACTGAGGCCTCCAAAGGTGGTAGATGGTTGGGAGGGGTGACTATAAATGGAGATCCTAAGGGTCCCAATCGAACACACCATGAAATTTTCTTGTAGATAACTTTATGCAAGCTCAGGACCTAAAATCTGTTTATAGATGATATAGAACAATTTATACACCTAGGATGTGACTTATTAAATCCCTCAGTTGGTCAGATGAGTCACATAAGTGACCACATCTATAGCCTAAAAAAAGAGTTCAAAAGGAAACAAGGCTGAATGCAGACATTTACTCTATAGACATCACTAGACTGCTAAATTCACTTCAAATATCTTGATTCCACCACAAAAGTTCCAAAAAAAGTGGTCAGATGCTGTTTTTCCACAGTGAGCAGAAATGTCAATATATATTTTGAAGAATTCCCAGTTACTGGGAACATTTCACCAGTGAGGAAACTCCACCCCCCCCCAGTAGTCTTTGGAAGAAAAGATATTAAAAGCATTTCATTAATATTTTACAGGTAATTCGAGACATCAAGATTTAAATGAGAAAGGTTTGAAATATACCCTTTAGTTTTAATAAGTGATCATGCCTCCAGCTGTTCTGTAAATAGCCAGGAAATGAAGACCAATTGGTTCCTATTTGCAGTCTGAAGTAGGATGAGACCTGGCTGCACGCTTTACAGTTAGATATGAGCTTGCAGCATCATTAACACCTTTCTCTCTTATTGCTGAATAAGGACAGACATTAGATTTTTGAGTAGTCTCATGTTTTATAGTAAGTAGAATATAGTTTTTTTTCAGGTATGTCTCATCCTTTGGTTTTATTGCTGCACCAAAATACTTTTGATGTTTGGCAATTCTGGGAATTAAATTCATTTTTTTTTGTTTCATTTTCTGTGAGATGCTAGTTTATAATTAGAGCAGCTTATCTCATTTTTCTCTGGCAGATGCATTTTTTTTCATTCCACAGATATGAGGAATTCTGATAGTACGTTTCTCATGTACCAGAATCTGTCCTTAATTAAATACTAATCTTCAGAGAAAAGACCAGTTTCTTTTGTTGTAGTACAAATAGGTCTCCTACATTGCTTTCTGTGAGATATTATATTAACAAAAATTTCTTCTTATCTATTTTTCTCTTCAGAAAAATCTGAGTAGTCATAGATTTATATGATCTTCCTTTCCCTTTAACCACAATTATCTGCTAAAATTGGATTACGTGGGACAAGAGCCACAGTCCATATGCTTGTGAAATTGCTTTTGGTAATCCTGTTCTCTTTCTGAAAGAGCAATAATATTGTCAGCATCTTTTTTGGCACTTGTAGCATCATTGAAGATAAAACATAAGTATCAGAAGACAGTTCTCTCATCAACAACGTGTGCTGGCAGCCCAGAAAGCCAACCACATCCTGGGCTGCATCAAAAGCAGTGTGAGCAGCAGGCCAAGGGAAGTGAGACCCTGCCTGGAGTGCTGCATCCGGCTCCAGAGTCCTCAACACAAGAAGACATCAGTTGGTGTGAGTCCAGAGGAGAGCCACAAAAAAGATCAGAGTGTTGGAGCACGACATCTTTGATGAGGCTGAGACAGCAGGGGTTATTCAGCATGGAGAAGAGAAGGCTCCAGGGAAGACCACATTGTGGCCTTCCAGCTTATCTGGCAAATCCTGCTTCAAAAAGCAGGATATGTGTTTGAAGTTTGGTGAACCAGGCTGGTTTTAGAATAATTCAACATCAAGACAGCACCCTGGTTCCAGCTGTATCTCACCACAGATAACTTGCATGATAGTATGCATTCTATGATCAGATTCTAGGCTTTATCAGGGTAGACCATCCTGCCACACTCTGGTGGCATTTTCAACCAATATTTGTGACATTATGAGAGTGAATTCAATTTCTCTGCAATAAATCTTTTAGCAGAATAAAAGTTCTTTAGAAAGCCTATGGAACTCCAATGTCTCTGTTACATATCAGGAGATAAAGGCAATTCTTGGCTATCATTCTTGTGCTTTCAGCAGTTTGCTGGGCCATTTAATGTCAAATACCGATTCTTTTAGTACGCCATCCCCCATTACTTCTCTCCTGATTAGAAGGAAGCTATAGTTTTATTATTATATTTAACTTGCATGAATTTGTATCAGGGTTTTTTTAAGTATACGAATCCCTTTTGTAGACTGCCTGTTAATCTTGATACTGCTGATTCAAAGGGGCTTGATAGAACTCAGAGGTTTGGCATGCTCTTTGTTTTCTATTAGTATTCAATATAATGGAGGTGACTCAGCATAGGCTGAAAGAACTTCTCCACCATTATTCTGAAAATTTTTCTTCACCTCTAATAAAACCCTGTGACCTCCATACTCTACTAGTTCAGACTCCAGTCCATTGGTGAACATAAGCATCTGTTCTGGACATCTGGTTTGTCACTGCTAAAATGATCTTTCTATTGTTTTCATGCCTCATTTGGAAGAAAGTTATGTACTGGATTTTCTCCCTCATTTTTCAATAGATATTTGAATAGAAAGGCTGTGATGCTGTCTAATCCACAAACAACGTATCATGTTTTGCATTGTTGGAACAAACATGAAATAGATAATCAAACATTTCTGGTGCAAGTGCTCAAGATTTCTTGAATGATATGTGAGGTCACAGGTTGCAAATGTCTGTGTAGTAATTTACTGTTATGGTTGAATGTGAATTTGAAGGTATTTTGTCACAGTTTCAACACCAGTTGGACTCCTTTCTCAAAGTCCCATTCCTCTTTAGATAAATCCTCATTATTAGAAAGGAAAATCATTTACAAAGGAAAATTACTGTTGTCAAAATCTTTCTTGCAATTTAAACTATCATTTTAAGTGAAATGCAGTTGTCAATACCTTCTTTTTCAGGAACAAAATTCAGCCTAGCATTTCTATGGAAAAAAGAAACAGTCAATTGGTATTGCCAAATTCCCTGACATGTCGGGTACAGTTGGTATTGTGTGTGTTTTCTTCTTTACCCTGTGTGTTCACATCTCTGCTTTCCCTGGGAGGCTAGAGTGACAAAACTCTCATTTTTGTCTTCAAGCTACTTTAGAAATACCTCTAGGCTGAGTCATCCAGCTTTTCTTTAGGCATTGTATTTTTCTTCTGCATAGATCAGACAGCACCATTATCCATTTCATACTGTTTTCCTAAGATTGCCTGTTTCATCACAGTGAGAAAAGCTTCAGCCCTTGAAATCTTTATTTTACTCACAAAATGTCTTTAATTCTTTTGGGAAGATGCCAGTCCTTATCAATTCTCTTTCACACCCCTCAATGAGAAGAACCTGTGTACCAAGAAATTGTGCACCAGTTTTTCAAATCACCATCTCTATAATGGCAGCAGATACTGTGCCTCTGCTACTTCACTATACCCACCTGCCCTGCACTTCAACAATCATCCTGCTTTCCGTGTTTCCTTTACCAAATCCTTCCCATGACTGATGCAGACTGATCATCACTTCTCATTCAGGATTGGAGTGAGAAGTTGACTACACTCAGACCCTTAAGGCATGGATAGGGGAAGTCTTCTCCAATGTTGTCTACAAACACAAAATGGTGAACAGATGATGATGAGGCAGATATCAGTTTTGTTTTCTTCTTATGGCTATGAGGATGCTTCTATGTTCAGAACCAAATCAACTCTGCACACTGTTGTGAACGGAAGACCTCTCAGGCTCAGTCTTTTCACAAGATATTGTTAGAGCCTAAAATTATACAATGAGAAAAATGACACATTGCAAAATATTCCTCCCCTCATTTAGATCAAATATCCCAACCTATTCACCTATTCAAGTTCTTTTGTCAGGTATTTTGCTATATGTGTTTGCATATACATACCTACACAAAGAGGCTCTTTTGCAGTTAGCAACCCCAGGCCGGATCCATCCTGTCTCCCTTCTACCCTCAATATAATGACTGTGACTTTATAAATGACCTTGATTCCTGAAGTCTGCAATTTTAGTGTAGGTGCACTAAATTCCATTTTAGACATTGTCTCTGACTGTCATTCCATAAGGATGTGGGTCTCTATAGGTCAGTAGCAATAGACACTTATTTTTAGGCACCTAAACAAATCCAGGGAAGACCAGACCTAGATATATACTCCTGAACAAGTAAGGAAGCAGCAAACTCCATTAGGTCTGCAAACTCGATAACATCTGCCTCAGAATGAGGTGTCATTGCCCTCCCATTAAATTATATATTACTGTTTTAGCAGGCTCTCTATCTCCTGATCTTATATGTGCCAGAGCATTTACTTATCACATCATTTATGATCATTTCTAGTTCCTGACTTTCAATTAACGGGAACTTAGTTCAAATTTGGAAATTGCTTTTGGTTGCTTCTTCCACATTCTGTCTCGAGCAGTTTTTGATTAATCTGTTCCACTAAGAAAAATTCTTGTTACTCTACCCTGGGAGTAGAGATGCCCATCCATGCTCATCCTGCAATGCTGCTTATTCATTGCTCATCAGTGTCTGACATTGCACATAGCTGGTAGTTTCAGAGTTTATGTTCCATCTCCTCTTGAGACCAGACTTTAGCAACTTTGCTCAGCCACAAAGTTTGGCTTGGTGATAAGTTTGGATTTGATTTGAGGAAATTTTCCAATAGCAGGGATTGCAGTATATACGGTTTATACAGATATTGAAAAATTGAATAACAACATTCAATGGTCCAGCGACTTGTAGAGTCAACATGGTTTCCTTTTTAAGTTGTTTTATCAAGTCCCTGCATTTTGTTATTGAAAGGTATTTTCTTCTTAAATACTTTAAGGAGTATTTAATTGCAGTATATTTTAAGCATGCAGTCACAGAGTGGCAATCTACAGTCTTTGAGTACATAGGCACTTTGCTCCATTCCTTTATCTGGATGAATTTTATTGCAGATTTTCCATCTTTGTAAAACACACTGTACTGATGTAGCCCTGTAATACACTTTTGCCATTGACCATAAACTTTGTACTGACTTTGTAAGGTCTCAGGACTCATGTTTGAGCGTTCTGATCTTTTCCCAATCTTTCTGCAATTTTGTGTGACTTGATTTAGTTGGCAGCAATTTGTTTATTTGATTTTGTGTCTACAGCTAAGTTTTTGCTTTTTTTTTTAATTATTATTATTGTGTGGTACAACTCTATGCAGATAGCAGTAGCAACCAGTTACTCCAGGTAGAATGGGATATTTATGACTAACACAATGATCAGTGCAGAGGAATCCTGGCTGGGCAGTGTGGGCAGGGAATGGGGCACAACTGAAGCTGCAGACTCCACACTATAAACTACTCAGTAGTCAACAGTTTTTTAAAAAAATGTGTATCTGAACCTGGACAAAATTGGGTTTAGAGGTAATGAAAAAAACAAAGAAATAGCATAAGGAAGAGGCACTGCATATCATGCATTTGTGCGCAAGTTGATGTTACAGACCAATAAAGAGAGAAAAGTGTGACTATATACATATGAAGAGTGTTTTCTTTCTCCTTGTAAACATGATTTTGAAAATATCCATACAAATACAACATAAGGGTCTATTAGAACGATAAGTGTGACTGTGATCCATGCTGCAATGAACTAAGGATGTAGTAGGAGGCTTAGAATGAAAGAAAAGTATGTTATTATAAATAGGAATGTGATAACTGGTTCTGCCAACCTAAATTTTATCTGTGGTTCAGTTCTTAGCGTTATTTAGTGTAGATTGGTTTTTGTGTCAATTCTTACTACAAAATACCTTCCAGTTAGTGTGAATTCCTGTGAACATTTTATCCCACTGCATGGTGTATTCTGTGCCACTGTCTGTGTTTATACTGAATCATTCATTTAGTTGTGTGAGTTCAGTAAAGATGCATTATTATCATGAGCTAATTTGAAAATAGAGTGTTTATTGCTTGCATTTATTTCAGAACATCAAGGCAGAAGCATTTTTGATTGATTCTCTCAATTTTCTACACATCCGGTGTTGGGTTGCATTTTGCAGTAATTTCTCCCCATTATTTGTATATATGAAATGCTGTAGCTTATTGTGCTGACAAGATTCAAAGGAATTTCCTATAATTTTTTTCTTCCCAAGGGAAATTGCAAGCCATAGCCATATTACACTGCTCTATTTTCATAAAAGCACTTGTCAAGAAAGTTTTTATATAATGATCCATTATAGTAGATAGTTTTATTGCCAGAGAGAGAAAAGAAGTAAAGTTATTCAAAGCTCACAACTGCACATTCATCCTATCTTCCTTGAAACAAGCTGAGTGGAAAGTATTATGTATTCCTTTTTTTAAAAAAGTAAGAACCCAGCCAATACACAAAGAAAGAAATAATTTTTAATAGGTGTATAGTACTCTAACTCATACATAGTTTGTACCAATCCACAGAAGGTATAGCTGTCCTGTGTAATTATCTTCTTTCTTGAGATACATACACTACAGAAGTGCTTCATTAAAATCCCTGTGATGGAATGTTTTTACTGCTGTACAATATGCAACCATGAACTAAACTAGAAAAACAAAAGAAAACAAATCTTCATGTCAGTTTCATGCATAGTTGTGTTTCTGTGAATCTGTAAATTATATATATAATTTTTATTTCCAAAGGTATTAAGTATAAATGACCATACAGTGGGATTTCAATTCCAGACAGAATTCTTTCCAGAAAAACTTTTTTCATAAAGTCATTAAAAAATAAGAATAATAGAAAAGAATAATAAATATTATTCTTGTTTAAGATGTCACTTCAAACATTCCTATGAACATGACCAGTTTTCATCTCCCTGGAGCTGAAAAAGCTCAGCCAAGACTGTTTTGGATTGGAAGGAACATTCAAGACAATTTAGTTTCAACCCCCCTGCCACAGGTGGGGACACCTTCCACTCGACCCAAACTAGACTCAAAGTCCCATACAACCTGGCCTTCCTTTGTCATCCAGAATTTTCAGAAAAGCCATTGAGGAAATTCACCAAGAAATGGCAGGTGCTGTGTTTGTTGGTTTTTTTCCTTTAAAAAAGATGACTGTTAAGAGCTTCATTGTCACATAAACTTGAATATCATTTGGGTTTTGGTTTAAATTATACTGAACAGAGGCAGAATTCCACAAGATTAAGTATGATATTAAAGACACCTATCCCTAGTCTGCTTTAGTATTAGAACAAAAGAATCACAGAATCCACGGGGTTGAAAAAGACCTCTGAGATCATCGAGTCCAACCTATGACCCAACATCATCTTGTCTACTAGACCATGGCACTAAGTGCCACATCCAGTCTCTTCTTCAATATCTCCAGGGATGGTGACTCAACCACCTCCCCAGGCAGCCATTTAAATGCCCAGTCACTCTCTCTATGAAGAACTTCTTCCTACTGTCTAATCTAAACCTCCCCTGGTGCAACTTAAGACTGTGTTCCCCTGACCTACTGCTCATTGCCTGGGAGAAGACATCGATCCCCACCTGGCTACAATCTCCTTTCAGGTAGTTGTAGAGACTCATAAGGTCTCCCCTGAGCCTCCTCTTCTCCAGGCTGAACATCTCCAACTCCCATCAGCTGCTTCTGAGAGGAGTCGTGCTCCAGACCCTTCACCAGCGTCATTACCCTTCTTTGGACCTGTTCCACCACCCCAGTGTCTTTCCTAAACCGAGGGGCCCAGAACTGGACACAATACTAGAGGTGCAGCCTCACTGGTGCTGAATACAGGGGAAGAATCACTTCCCTTGTCCTGCTGGCCACACTGTTCCTCATACAGGCCAGGATATCATTGGCCTTCTCTGGATCATGTTCAGTCTGCTGTCAATCATTACCGCCAAGTCCCTTTCTGCCTGGCTGCTCTCCAGCCACTCTGTCCCCAGCCCGTAGTGTTCCATGGGGGTTGTTGTGTTCAAAGTGCAGGACCTGGTACTTGGCCTTGTTGAACCCCATACTGTTGGATTTGGTCCACCTATCCAGCCTGTCCAGGTACCCCTGCAGAGCCCTCCTGCCTTCCAGCAGATCGACACTTCCACCCAACTTGGTGTCATCTGCAAATTTGCTAATGGTGGACTCAACCCCCTCATTGAGATCATCAATAAAGATATTGAACAGGACTGGGCCCAACACTAATCCCTGGGGGACGGCACTGGTGACTAGCTGCCAACTGGGTGCAGCACCATTCACCACCACTCTCTGGGCCCAGCCATCCAGCCAGCTCTTAACTCAGTCAAAAGAACATCTTTGGAGTGCATGGAAGATAACTTCATCTTGCAGTTGATAAATGAGCCTAATAGGGGTGGGGCCTTGCTAGACCTTCTGCTTAAAAACAGAGAAGGGCTGGTGGAGATATGGTTGGAAGGCATCTGAGGTACAGTGATCATGAAATGATGGAATTTTCAATACTCAGTGAGGCAAGGAGGGGCACCACCAAAACCTCTACCCTTGACTTCTGGAGGACAGACTTTGACCTATTCAGGAGCCTGGTTCAGAAAGTACTGTGGGAAAAAGCCCTTAAAAAAAAAAAAAGGTCCATGAATGATGGACATAGTCAAGAAAGAGATCTTGCAGGTGCAGGAGCAGGCTGTCCCAATGTGCTGAAAGGCAATCTGGCAGGGTAGGAGACCGGCCTCGCTGGACAGAGTTTATCACCTGTGGGCAAAAAGGGCAGACAACTCAGGAAATGTTTAAGAATGTCATTAGGTCATGTAGAAAGAAAATCAGAAACGTTAAAGCACAATTTGAACTTAATCTAGCTGCTTCTGTTAACAATAACTAAAAGTGTTTTTATAAATACATCAATAGCAAAAGGAGGGGCAAAGAAAACCTTCATTCTTTATTGTACAAAGGTGTAACATAGTTACCAAACTTCAGAAAAAGGCTGAAGTCCTTAACACCTTCTTTGCCTCAGTTTTCAACAATAAGACCGGTTGTCCTCAGGACAACTGGCCTCCTGAGCTGGTAAACAGGGGCGGGGAGCAGAATAGCCCCCTTGTAATCCTGAGGCAGAAGTTAGTGACCTGCTGAGCCACCTGGATCCTCACAAGTCTACGGGACCAGATGAGATCCATACTAGGGTGATGAGGGAACTGGTGGAAGATCTCACCAAGATGGTCTCCATCATTTATCAACAGTCCTGGATCAATGGGGAGGTCCCAGATGACTGGAAGTTGGCCAATGTGACATCCATTCACAAGAAGGTCCAGAAGGAGGATCCAGGAAACCACAGGCCTGTCAGCCTGACCTCAGTGCTTGGCAAAGTTATGGTGAAGATCATCTTGAGTGTGATCACAGGGCATCTACAGGATAGCTGGGGGATCAGAGCCAGTCAGGATGGATTTAGGAGGGGCAGGTTCTGCCTTACTAATCTGATCTCTTTTTATGTCCGGGTGACCTTCCTGGTGGATGAGGGGAAGGCTGTGGATGTAGTCCACCTGGACTATAGCAAAGCCTTTGATATCATCTCCCATAGTATACTCTTGGAAGGAATTAGTAAGTAATATTTCATGTAGTAGATCAGCAGTATGAAATATGTCACATCCATCTAGAAGCAGGGCCCAAAAGAGGACCCACTACACTACTGACCCTTCAGTCTAACTTCAGTCCCTGGGAAAGTACTAGAATGAGTCATTCTAGAAAGTAGTATGAATGAAATTAAGAAGGTGATTAGGAAAAACCAGTAGGGATTTGTCAAGTACTAATCATGCCAGACATCTTGTCAGGCCATACCCAGAGTATTGCCTCCATTTTTGTTCCCTACATTTCAAGAAAGACACAGACAAACTGGAAAGGGTCTAAAGGAGGCCCACAAAGATGGTGAAAGGTTTGAAGAACTGCCCTATGAGTTAAGACGGAAGAAGTTGGATCCTTTCTCTCTGGAGAAGGGTCAGAGGCATCTCATCAGTTTTCAGTAACTAAAGGAAGCTGAAAAGAGAATGGAGGTTGCTTTCACACGGGAGAAGATGAGGGACAAAGGGTAGAAGTTGCACCAATAAAAGTTTTATGTAAGAAATTTCTTGGAACATAAGACATTTGAAAGACATTTTTTACACTGCAAACAATCACTCACTGGAACAAGCACAGCAGTGGTGTGATAGAGTTTCCATCACTGAAAGCTTCAAGATACTGCTGGTCAAGGGCCTAGATAATCTCATAGAGGTTCTCTTTCCCATGAAAGATTATAGCAGATGATCTTTCAGTGTCTTTTCCAGACTAGGCTATTCTATGGTTCTATGATATGGTGATGCCACCAGTGTTCTACAGTATTTTCTACTTGCTGGGAATAGAATAGAGTATTTCAGTCACACAGTTATGCTGCTGATGTAAAATCCTTGGCTTATGACAATTTTCATGATGCCATGTCATTAAAATATTTAGAAAAATAAGGTTATTTATTTCATTTGTGACAAGTACCTGCACATTCTTAGGTCTTACATGTCATGATATAAGTGTCAGGCCATTCTATAAATCCACTTTAGATTGGTCACATGTATAAAAAGTTATTAATTTGCTACATAAACTAAAATTTATGCAGTCAAATAGACTACTGTCCATCTATGAAAATATGTAAATAAACCAATAAAATCCATGGGCACATGTAAGCAATGAGATAGCAAAATCCTCTTTTTCCCCTGTTGTTATATATCTCCAGAAAATAGTCACATCCTCCACCTCTGTCTTTGGTCTATCTACACTCTAGAAACACAATGATATTCATTCTGCAAGACATTAGAAATTGTGTGGCCATCTGGTAGCTGCCCTGCCTATATGAGGTCATGTCTTAAGTCTGCTGAAGTTAACTGGAGTATCTGCAGAGAAGTTTTGAGGATAAACTTTCTGTTGTTTCACTTCATTCTCCTATAAATCTCTGTGTACATACATTGCAGAGGGTTAACTAGTAAATGAACTCAAGTATATAATTTTTGAAATACATTAGACTAACTGGCAAGAGATAAAACTACTGTCGATTGTGGAAAATTTCTTTATAACTTTCATAACAAAGTCACAGTTTTTTTGGCACAGTACAAAATTATATTTTTCAGCTGTCAATGATACTTCAAATGGAGAAGAAAAAGAGTTGAGTCAATCATTATCATTGAACTCCAACAACAATAGTTTATTTCATAATTTCTTTAACTAAAACTGAAACATCTGTGCAAGTGTGTGTTCCTAGCTGGCTTCCTGGCTCTCCATTCTCCATTTACAAAATAAAAGGGAAAAATATTCTGAAAGCAAATTTTGCTTTTAGGAAGAGAGCATTCTGTCTGAAAGCATTACATTTACATCCTGCAACGTTTCCCTGAAGAACTGCACATTACCTCTAAGGTAACTTCTTGATCAGTAATGAGGGTTACTTTGCAGATCTGCATCACTGTTAGACCTTTTGCCATATGGAGATGACTCCATTCTCACCCTTGAGGAATAAAGTTTGTTATGAGTGGTGTCTCAAATTCTCATAATCTTTAACAAAGTCAGATGAATCATAAACAGCTGTCCTCTGTCTTTTGAACTACCATCTGCTGTAACTAGCTGAAAGATTGTTGGCTATTTCTGTCAAAGCATGTAAACTTTTTTTCTGAAAAGCCTATTCCTTAGACAGCATGTGTTAAAGAGTAGCCCTGGAAAGACAGCAGCTGTTTTTTCAAAGCCTACCAAGGCTCTTCTTTGGTTAATTATTTTCTTTTTAGCCCTTTCAGAATGGAAACTAGTTGCCATTCTCATTCATCCTGAAAGTTTTAAGAACTGCCCAGGCTGTATAATGACGACTCCTTCACAGCCATTTTCTGCTGTGTGGTTCACTACTGTTGAAACAGATGGAGTCATAACAGCTCTCTGAGTCATCCTTAAGCTGGTCCAATGTCATTGATGAATGTTTGCATGTGTTTGACGCGTTTTTTTGATCCAGGGGTCATGCCTATCTAATTGAAGGAGCTCCTGTGTTAGTCTGTACAATGAGTTCACAAGCATTATGGTAGGTAGGAACTTTTTGTGAATGGTATGCATGTGACTGAGTCTATCCATACTACTTCAATCTTCAAATAAGACCTTCCAAGTGACACTAACTTTCTAAGTTGCATGGACAACAATATAATTTTCGTATCTACCTGAATTTAAGTCTTAGAACTTTCTGCATTTTTTATCATTTTGTATGAAACATCTTACCATTGACTGTTCTTATTTTACCAAGTCTGGGAGACATCAGCATTAAGTTGCATCCATGTTTCTGGTTTTCCCTCTATATAGAGAATATGATTTATATAGCCCGCTCTTCTTTCTTTTTCTACTTAAACAACATGAATTATATGCCCGGGAAAGAAAAATTACAGTGGTACTTTAATTCTGAGTAAATTCACTTGTCAAAAAAATGGTCAGTCCCTTCAGAAAATTACTTTGTGATGAAAGAAATCACATCTTAACTGCTACTTAAAAGCTTATTTCCAGCTTTCAAGTAGCAGATGCTCTAAATAGCATAGCTCCTCCATTCTTTTAACCACAGAAGTATTGCCCTGTGGTCCAGTAACTTTGCAGAACTGCCTGTTCCATTTTCTGACCTGCATTTTTTTGCAGATTATTGCTTGCAAAAAGCATAGCTTGACACCATTCCCTCACATCAAGATGGACCACTCAGCAAAAATGAGTCTTTACACCAGGAGAATACTTCAAGGAGCTTGAAACTCACTGTTTTTAATTTCTAACCCAGTGCCTTATTCTGCATCACTCTACTATTTTTCTTTCTGGAGTTAATTTTAAGTCTGCATATAATAGAGAACATTCATGTGACATGTATTAATAGGCAGAACTACAAGATTTTTAATGTGATATATTAATGTGTATTCTACAGTTTTCCACGTATGCCTATGTATCTGTCAGTCCATATATCAATCCATCCATCCACGATGATGGAAGTAAATACACACACCATGGAAAGAGAAAGTTGTGTCTTTCCCATATTTACAGAATATTATTGCATTTTAATGTGATTCTGAGAGATCAGAGCTTGGGACAGTTCATAATATTTCATATTGTATTACAAAACACAGGTTATAAATGGCAATTTCTATCCAATATTCATACCTATAGAGTCATACAAGTTTTTATGTAGGAAAGGTCTTGTAATACATTTGAAATAACAACAATAAGAGTAAAACTAAGGATATGAATATGTGAAACAGAGATACGCTCTGGAAATGAAAAATGAAGAAAAGAGATGGCAGAGAAGTAAAAAGGGGTTATGAATTAATAATTAATGAAAATGGAAAGAACATATTTTGAAATTTTGTAGTATTTCTTCTTCCTATTCGTACTTTTACATTAGCAAGGTGAATAATTTATTCCAGGACAAAAATCAATTTGTTTTTCCATTGAAAAAACATGATTGCAGACTTTCAGTTTAAAAAAAACCTTTTCATATTTTGTCCTAAGGAAACAGCAACAAAGAAGAAAAATAAACATCTGCAAAATATCACAATTATATGTTTAACTTTGCAAGCTCCTTCATGAACCCCCCCTTCACATACAACTGACTAATGTCTAGACATGCTAAAAAACCAACCAAACAAGCAAAATCAAAAAACAACAACAACAAAAACTAGAAAGAAAAGCAAAATAACTTTAAGTTCTTTTCAGCAGCAAATGAAAAGAGTTGCTTCTGACTCAATAGATTTGGGAAAAGGAAAAGGGAAAAAGAGTGTGATACGTATGGTATTGACAGAACTGGATGTCCTTTGAAAGCAAATCAGGCAAGTACACCAAGAAAGAATGTTGCTGAAGTAGTGACCAGAAAGAATGAAAAGTAGAAACATTATTTTTGATCCTTACTAACCTAACCAAACATTGTTTTGGTTTTCCTTAATTGCTTTTGGGCAGAGAAGAAGTTCCTACCAAAGCTCACATCCTTCCTCGTGTCCTGAAACCTATAAAAGGATAAGATAACCTGCTGAGACTGTGAGCCACGGAACGCTGTTATTGGGCTTCAGGTATTTTTTGCAAGCCTCCGCAAAGTTAGAAGGAGAACCTAAACTCCTACCAGCACCTTGAATTTACTGGGACTGCAGCAATAGCCTTCAGCCATCCAAATTTAATATTATTGAAATGTAATATCATTATTAGTTAGTTATATCCTCACCATCAGCCCATAGCCTACATAAGATGTGAGAGCTTTTGTTTTGTTGGAGGAGAACATGACTGTAGGGGGGATAATTAGCAGTAATATGTTTAGACTTTAGAGCTTCACAGTGAGTATATCTATGTTTCTGCTCTTTTACCGTTGCTACTAAAGAAAGAGAGAAAATAAATGTTCCACCTTCAGGTCAAACAGCTCAAGGCTTTTCTCCTGGTACTTTCTCTCCTGCATTGAATGCAGGGTAATGACACACTCTGTCTCCGAGGCATAAAATGCTAACTTCAGTTGTAACTCTTCAGCCAGGTGGGTTTAGAGTTTATTGGTTGTGATGACCAGCACATGTTAACAAAAACATCCTGTTGTTCCTTCCTGCAGAATTTCATCAGTATCTAGGGAATTGTTTAAAATGGCAGATTTTTTCCAGTTTCAGTGTTATCAGAGTATCCTGACAGAATTGAGAGAATTGGATAAAAACACTGAATTTAGCATCTCCTATTGTGTCAAAGTAGTTTCTAAAGCTTTGAGAATATTAATGTTTTTTCATAAGTATTCATTTCCTCCTCTCAAATGCTGTGTTGATAAGCTTTTTAGATTAGCAGATAATGTAAAGGACTTCAAAGGCTTATGCAGGCATTCCTGCTTGGCTTTCTGAATACAACTGGGAGTCAAACTAATTGGCAGTCTGCAGTGAGGCAATTAGCCACAGGATGAAATAAAATTGAAACAGAGACCTAACATTATATATGCATCATTACTTGAATATGTACTTTGTTTTGTGTGAGTGAAACTACCATCAGAGTGTTAAGATAGCTCCAATACACAAATAACTGAAAATCATCTGTGAGGGAAAGGGCTGAACCCTCCATTGGTATTCTGTAGACAAAGTGGCCATCTAAGCAGGGTTAAACCACTATTAAAAAAAAATGTATTCCCACTACAGACCATACCTGGTAAACGAGTGCTAAGGAAGGGAACTGAGGGAGGTCCTGATCTCAATCACACAGTAAATTGCAAACTAACTATTGACTTGAATTACATTTTTCTATCTTTCTTCAGAGGTTAGAATCCAATTCAGCTCCATCATAACCACATCATGGTCATACAGAAAAAATGTTAAATAAGTTTTTCTTAGGCAGATACTGGCAATAAGATAACAAGATTGCTTATTTTCCTTTTTTTTCTGCCTCCAAGATCATAGGGGCAGCAGCAAATGTACGTAGAGTAATAGTCTTTTATAAATGTAAAAATGTAGTGGTGCCATTCAGTGTGACAGGTTATACAATTTGAAAATATCACAGAATCATATCACAGAAAGCTTTGGGTTGGAAGGGACCTTAAAGATCACCTAGATCCAACCACCCTGCCAGAGACAGGGACATCTTCCACTAGACCAGGTTACTCAAACCACCATCCAGCATGACCTTGAACATCTCCAAGGATGGAAAGTTCACAGCTTATCTGGGCAACCTGTTCCAATGCCTCACCAACTTCATAGGAAAGAATTTCTTCCTTATATCTACAGGTCCAGGAAAGAAAAGCTAAAAGTAGCTTACAGCTGGGAGTAGGAGGACTGAGGCTCAGCTCAGGTGAGTAAACACTAGATCAGGAGCAACAATTCCCTAAGGTTTCAGTGCTAAGCTGTAAAGTGTACTCCTGTGTTGATGCTTGTCCTCAACCTGAACCTTCAGTAATTCACTTGAAAAAGAAGACGCGGTATGAACCATATTCTGCCTGTTTAAGAAATAGAAATATGTGGCTAAATTTGTATTACTGAACTCTGGGCTGTGATACACAAGTTTGCTGCTGTTTCTCTTCTTTCTCCTTCCCACATTAAGCCAAAATTAAGTATTCTTTGACTTTTGACTAAGACCTCTTGAATTCACAAGTATATTAAGTGTATCCTTCAAAAGTATCATCCATCTATCTCTTTCAAAATCCCTTGAGATCTTAATACCATGAGTTTTCTAGTTTAACTAACTCTCTAAAATGTGACTGTAGTAACTACCAGCGAATAGATTCATAGAGCTTTGCTAGTTTAGGTGAGCAAGAAATAGTACAATAAACACAATGAAATGTAAGTTGATGAGGTTTTGCACTGCTTGATGGTGGCAAGTGCTATTATGACCTTGTCACCACCAGGAATATAACCAGGTTCATTAAGTATTATTCTACATCTAGTTTGGAACTGCCATCAAGTATTCTGAAATCAAATGGGTGTAATCCTAAAATAGATGTTCTTATCATAAAGTGCCTTTATGCATTTCTGAATTGTTTACTTTTATTTCAAAGCAGAAAGTCTACAGGGATTACACAGAGAGAGCCAAGTTGGTTGCTTTCCATTGTGTATCATTAATATCCTTTTTTGCATTTTTCCAGTCACTTTTCCCCCTTGAATTGAATTTGGTCTATTTTACAGTGTTATTAAGGAAGATGGGGAAATCTGGTAGAGTGTTGGCACAGCCTTGCTGCCAAGGACAGGCAGTTATTTCTTCAATTTTTGGCTGGTCTCGTGGACTAAACTTAACTAGAACAGGACGATTCAGAGGGAACACCATATTGGGGGTTCTGATGTGGATGCAGTGTAATCCTCTAAAAAGAAAATTAGTTTAAAAGTACTGAACTCTTTATGCATAAACGATTCTAGAAACAGAAAGAGTTCTTTGGAGCAGTTTATGTCGTCATTAAATTATGTCTCACTTGGTTGCTGTTTGCACTTAGGACATGAAAGGACATTGAAGGGGCCTTCAAGGAAACTTCATTAGGAACTGCACTGAGAGAAAGAAGGAGTAATGTGTTCAAAGTGAAAGAGTGGAAATTTAGGTTAGCTATAAAGAAGAAATTCTTTACTATGAGGGTGGTGAAACACTGGAACAGGCCGCCCAGAGAAGCTGTGGATACCCCATTCCTGGCAGTGTTCAAGGCCGGGCTAGATGGGGCTGTGAGCAACCTGATCGAGTGGGAAGTGTCCCTACCCATGGCAGGAGACTGGAACCAGATGGTCTTTAAGGTCTCTTCCAACCCAAACCATTCTGTGATTCTACAATCATGCCTGACTGAAAGTTGAAAGGCTTTGACAAAAAATCCTATAAGAAAATAACAGAAAGATCATTCAGGCAACACTTAATGAAACTAAATTCTCAGCATCACTATAGCTCTGAGGTACCTGCTGTTTAAGCCCTCTGGTTTTGTCATTAATCGTGCAAGAAAGACATCAGTTCTATCACCTCACTGACTTTTCAATAGCAGCTCAAAGGCTCTGACTCTCCAATCTCAGACAAAGGAAAAAATTTAAAACATATTTTCTTTGCCTCCAGTAGAAGATTTTAGTTACACCAAAGGCAATTGTTAACTGGGATTTTCAACCTGTTGAGATGATGATGAATTGCCACTGCTGGCAGAATTCTTTATTCAAGAGGTAATCTTTAATCCCTCCACACAACTATGGGCTTTGTAACAGTGAATTGCACCTTTCTAGGTTTATGCTTCTCCTAAGCTATCACTGCAATATGTTTGACACCAGCACATGTTACTAAGTTAGTCCACTCTACCAGTTAGATCCCTTCCCATCATGCCTAATTGCATTTATTAAAAAGGCAAATATGACATTTTTTTTGTGCCTTTGAAAATATTTTATTGCACCCTGAACAGAGATATGTCATACGTGGAGTTGCACACATTAAAGGTTCCAGTAGCAGAATAACTTGTTCTACATTTCCCCGTTTAGCTTTTTAAATATTTGTTTGGATGTTTGTTTCTGCAGTGAGCAGGATTTAAATTGATATAAAAGCAATAATGAAGCAATAAAGTGCTCTCCTGTGTAGAGTTCATACTGCATTTAATTGGCACAATGGAGCAGTTTATGGCAAGTATTCTTGGGTGTGTGATAGTTTACTGTTATTGTGCTGCAGATGTTTCTGGGTAACCTTTAAAAGGAGTGGGAAATACAGAAATTTCAGGTTGCTGCCTGTGCTTTATGAGCGTATTTTGTAGAAATCTACAGAGATGAGAATGACATCATTGCACAAGAACAGACCACGATTAATATGTCTCAATGGGGGTCCAATAAAACCCACAGTCATGGTGCAGCTTAGTATGAAAATCAAGTTTGACTTTTGCAGGCACAGAGACCTACAGAAAATCAACAGGGGTAAAAACATACAGGAAAAAATTACAGCCAAGGTTGAAAGAAGGAATACTGAAGCTAATTAAGAGACAGGGTAAGAGAATACAGTATTTGTAATATTATTCTAAAGTATAAAGCAACTATATATTTTTAGGTATGTATACATATATAATGTAGATATGTTCTAAATGCTTTCTAAATGCAACGCCCTTGGCTGATAACCACAGCTACTTAAAACCAGCTCTGGAATCAAACAAATGAAACTTTTGCAACACTCTATCTTTTTATTTTTGTTACAATGTGGTCAGAACTATTAGTAACACCAATTTAACCTGTCTGAAGTCCCTAGAAGTCACTAAACTTGAAGTGATTAACAATGACTGAGATATCAGCAAAGAAGGTCTGCAAATAGAATTGCCTTGGTGTCTCAGAAGAGCTGTAAAACTCTTCAGGTTTTGCGGGGCTATTTTCTCATGCTTTTTTCTCCTGTGGTGTTACATTTCCTTGCTAGCCCTCTTTGTCATATCATTTACCAACACGGAGTTTGGGATAGCTCACTGACCCAAGGTGCAGCAATTTGAAATCAGGCCCTAGGAAATTTGATACAAAGGACCGTAATCTTGGAGAATAGCTATGCATATGTTCTCCCAGAAAAACAAATAAACAACAAACCCCAAAACCAAACAAATGAAATCACAAATAAACAAGCAAAATCCCCCACCCAAAATCTCAAGCCCTCCCCCCCACTCCAAGCCCCAAGAAGATAGAAGGCATAAGGGATATTAACAACTAAAACACCACAAATGTGTAGTAAGTTAAGCACAAGTACAGGCTGGGCAGAGAATAGATCAAAACTAGCCCTGAGGAGAAAGACCTGGAGGCATTTGTGGACAAAACCCTTAATATAACTCAGCAGTGAGAGCTAGCAGCCTGTAAAGCCAACCACATCCTGGGCTGCATCATAACAAGGGTGACCAGCACGTCAAGGGAGGTGATTCTGTCCTTTTATTCTGCTCTCATGAGATCCCACCTGGATTTCTATATCCAGCTTTAGCGCCTACAACACAGGAAGAACATGGACCTGTTGGAGTGAGACGAGAGGAGGGGCAGAAAGATGACTAGGGGGCTGGAGCACCTGTCCTGTGAAAACAGGCTGAAAGACTTGGAGTTGTTCAGCCTGAAGAAGAGAAGGATTCAAGGAGACCTTCTAGCAGCTTTGATAATGTAAAGGGGGCTTACAAAAGAGCTGGAGAGGAACGTCTCACAAGGATATGTAGTGATAGGACAAGAGGCAATGGCCTTAAACTGAAGGACGGTAAGTTTAAATTGGATCTTAGGAAGAAATTCTTTACTGTGAGGGTGGTTAGGCACTGGAGTAGGTTGCCCAGAGATGTTGTGGACTCCTCATCCCTGCAGGTGTTCAAGGCCAGATTGAATGGGGCTTTGAGTAACCTGGTCTACTGGAAGGTACTTTGCCCACGACAGTGTGGTTGGAACTAGATAACCTTTAAGGTCCCTCCCAACCCAAACCATTCTGTTATTCTATAAATCAGATACCTAAACAGAGATATCCAGTGTCCTATTGTTTATCATTGGAGTTGTCTTCTTGGAGAGAATGGTTCAGTTTTCTTTGTGTCAGCAGGGATTTGAGAGTGGGTTTCTCATGTTCTTTGGGTGCTTCTACATGAGTAGGAGGGGAGGTGAGTAATGCATGCATCTGTTTCTGTATTTTCTTGAATTTTATTACAAGTGTCTCAAAAAATCATTGTTTCCAGAAAGCCAAGGCAATACATTATGAATTTCTAAAATATTTTGCCCATTTTATTCCAGCTCTAACTGCCCAGTGTATTTAATAAGGATTTGAGAAATTTTTTGATTTGATTGTCTGCAGATGATAAGATATTTAATATATGAGGTAAATAACTGCTTTATTATGGTGAATTTGCAGAAGAAAATGACCATCTTACTTACATACATTCTCCACTTGAGGGATTTTTCCTGTAGAAATGAAGTTACAATAGGTTTTGGTTTGGATGCTTTTCCACTTGGGCTTGAGAACTTTGTCAATAAAAGTGCATTTAACATTAACTACTCTAACAGTTGTCATGTGATATTGCTTATACCAAAGACATTTTTCATTGCATCTAACAGTGACAGCCATCCTTAATTGTTTTCACCGAATGTTTGAAAAGCATTTGTTTGATCAGCATTGGGCCAATTATTTTCTGCTTGTTGTTTTTCTCTTCAGAACTTCACAGGCATGCAGTCTGAGACCTCTGTGCATACTTTGAGCAATATCATACAATCACCATACAGATTGTCAGCAAACAACCCCGTTCTATTTTTTTTCAAAGTTATCATAAAAAATAAGTAACCTAATTCATAATACTCTGCTCCTTTTCTGCAGTGCTGTCAAAAATAAAAGACTGTAAAAGGTTTTATACATTGCAATCACAAATTTGAAGAGAAATTTGATTAGAATAGGGATTGAATAGGGTTAGGCAGTAGGAATTGAATTTTCTTTGATAGCAACTGCAGACATCCATTCCCTCAATACTGAGGTTTATGACTGGACCTCTTTCCTGAATTATTTTGGTTCTGCATGAGCATACACTAACCAGCTAGATCAACTCAGTGCTAAACATCATGGTTTCACATTCCTCTTTTAGTTTACAAAATTGAAGCATGCTGTATTTCTGTCACTTGAACACTTGCAATAGCTACCTCTGGGGAGAACAATGATGAGTTATTACATTTGCTGGCTCACTTACATAGTGCAACAATTAATTGCTGTATTTTCTCTGGTGCCTATTTGAGTTTTATCTTTTGTTAGAGGTAAACTTATCCTCTCATGATGAAGGTATTTTTCCACTAAGGTCTACAGTACTGACACTGATTTCTTCCCCCATAAGATCTCCAACACTTAAATAATGTAATGTACATTCATTTCCATGGACAAAAAATAAGTATTTTTAAATAGAAATTTGTCTACCTTCCCTCCCCCACCCCCCCATAAATTTTCACATCCTATACTTAGTATATTCATTGAATACACTCCATGTATTCTATTTAGAACAGCACTTCAGTCTGTCTGGCCAAGGACTGTGACTTAGAGGTAGGATCCCTGGGTTGGATTGACATTAATTAGATGTGACAGCCACCCAACACTCAGGTTCGCAGAGATGCTGCAAGTGTCAGGAGCTCAGCACATTACAGCAGGAGCTTCTCTCCTTGACAGCAGAGTGGTGAATACTAATCTAACATGTCTGAAAAGGAGCTTGCAATATTCATTGCTTAAAATTGATGAGAGAAGTACTATCTCATTAAGAGTGGGATTTTTTAATTGTTCCTTACATTTTTAATGTGATAAGTAAGACTCTAGCCCACATTTCAGCAAAAACAGAGTATGATAATGCAGGAGTGATAAATGTCTGTCTCTGAGAGTCTGTCATGCATCCAGCTATGCAGTACAGGCAACTCAGACAGATGTTAAAAATGCCTCTGCAGGAACGCAGATAAAAAATACCTCAGCAGGAACTGCAAGCACAGAGTCCATTTAAGACCCTGTAGGCCTGATTCAATGAAATGTTTGCACATATCATGTCTGTGGATGTCTCTAGATTAAGTGTATTCTCTGGGTCTTCATAAAACCACTGAGTTTTAGGTGTGGCTTTCAAACTAAACATTTAAGGGCACTGAGAACTGGGTTTGGGGGGAATGAGAGGAGGACAGCAATGTCAGAGAGTATAAAGCCTGGAATCTTGATTTAGAAGAGCATTCAAATTTAAACACAAGCCCAAAGTACTTTTCAGTACAGGATGTGTGGGATGAATCCATGCATTACAAAGTATGACGCAATGCTTAGTAGAGCGTGACATTAATATGAGAAGGAGGCTACTTAGCACTTGAAACAAGTGTTTTAATTTTTAATTCCAGCATTACTAACGATCTAAAGCTTTGTAGGTTGGAATGTTTTCTTGCAGTCTGGATTGCTTTGGTTTCCCAAACAAAACTAAGAAAAGTAAAAGAACCAAAATAGTACAGGAAGGACAGCAGCACACCTTCTTTTATTATGTTGGTCAAAACTTCTAATCTTGCATTAACAATCCTGGTTAAAATAAATATACACAAAGAAACATGACCAAGTGGAGGACAGCACACAAGGTAAAAGTCTACTACTGCAGAACTCCTGAGCATTTGTTTTTCCATGAAGTGATGAGTGATTAGGCAAAAGGAGCCACATGGTGAAGGAAGATTAGACACGCAAATTCCCATGGGACAGGGAGTGGAGGATTTGTTTTTTTCTGGGTTAACATCCGGTTGAATATAACACATTAGGGAAGTCAAGTCTCTGTTGCCTCTTCTGGTAGCAGTGACTGCATCATAAGGTGTATCCGCTAATCAAAACAGCTATCCTTTTCCTCAGGAAACTGGTCTCCAAATTTTTTTCCTTCCTGAAGGCTTCCTGTTCCCCAAAATTCAAATGTAATATGCCTGCAGGAAGGCTCTTGGGTCAGTAGTTGAAGTGGCCATCGCAGTCCACATCCATGGAGGTGGTGGTGGAAACCCCAGGTGTTGAGGGAAGTCCCAGAATTCAGAGTTATATATGCCCAGATTCAGGTGGGAATGACTCTGTTACCTCCCCTGGGGCAGGGAGTTTTATACTGGATGATGCAATACTGTGAGTCACAGGATACTTTGGGAGCCTTTGACATCTTCTAAAATATTGTATTTCTCTCTTACATCAGCACAGCTGAGTCCATTATGACCCATTATGGCTAATCAAGGTGAGATGAATACCTTCAGGCTGGATGTGAATGCTCCAGGGAGTTATTGCAACTGAGTCATCTGTGTAAGGAAAAAGAAACACTACCCCACCTCACAGGATTTGCCTCTTTGCCTTAACATCCAGCCTGTAGCCTGAGGTGTCAGATGTGCAAGCCTTCAGCTGCTGGCTTGGGTGGCCATTCTGCACACTGTTAGCAAAGCACTCTGCAAATTGAGCCATGAGCACCAATGGTCTAGTCTCTCACAGCACCTGGGTGGTCGCAGCAGGTGGTTAAATGTTTGAGTCATTAATCCCCAGTTCAGCAGTTCAGTCTTTTTAAAGATGGCAAAACACCCAAAAGGCAGGTTTGGAGAAAAGAAAAAGTGTATACCAGAATTTCTGTGCAACCCAGTGCAATTGTGGAAATGAAAATGTTTCACTAGTTAAAACCTGTAGTGACTGTATGTGAGATTAATGTTACTGTGCATCCCAGAAAAATATCTCTTGGATGCCAAAATATCTGTTCTCAGGAGGAAAACTGGAAAGAGATTTCTATAAGAGTTGACCCTAAACAGTCTTACACATTTTACTCTGACATATCAGGAAATTTCTCTTCGAACTCAGCCATCTGCTCTCTGATGACCAGAGAGGTTGTGGACTCCTTGTTCCTGGAGGTGTTCAAGGCCAGGTTGGATGGGGCTCTGAGCAACATGGTCTAGTGGAATGTTCTCTTCTTATGGTAGGGGTTTTGGAACTAGATTACTTTTAAGGTCCCTTCCAACCCAAATTGTTCTATGATTCTATGACCTGGGGGTAGTCAGACAGAGTGAGCTGTGTGGGTGGATTGAACCCCATGGGCAGACAATGAGGCAGCAGCACCTTTTCTAGTTTAACAAGGGCAGAAAGGAAAACCTTATGGATTAATCAGTGTGATTAATGCCACGAGAATGCCTTTTTTAAAAAAATCCTGCAATGTTTCTTGCTGCTAAGACACAGTGGGAGTTAAAATCAGCATTTTAGTGTAGCTTGGTAGATCACTTACCATGTCATCACTTCTTTTTCGTATGGTTTGTATAAAGATGTTTTTCTTTCAGCATGCCTTTTATCTTACTGAGAAAAACAGTGTATTTTACAACAGTAAGTTAGATTGTTCACTTGTCTAAGTGCACAAGTATTTGCTGAAACACATTTTGTAATCTTCTCATTCACTGCACACAACACACATGCATACAAGACATTGCATTATCAGAAAATACCCTGATCTAACATTTTAGTACAATTCTTATGATTCTAGTAGCAGGAATAATAAAACCAAATAATTTCAGGGAACTACCCACAATACCCATATTTTTTTCCCCACTAAGAAGCCTCAAAAATATTTTATATCATATAGTGAATTATTAATTTTATTCCAAATGCCTCTAAGAGTAGCTCCATTATGAGTCCTGCAATACACTGAGTGATAAGTGTTAAGGACACTTGAAATAAAATACAACAATAGATTAAATGTGTAAATTTACTGCTGTCACACTTGTGTGGCCTCATGCTTCAAGTGCAGTCAGGAATTATATCACAAATCTGTTGAAAGAAGACATCTAACTTTCAATTAACATCTTCTAGGACTACCTTCATTGTTTGAAGTCAAATAATAAGAGCCCCACCTAAGCAGGCTGTGGTTCACCTACTGAGTAGTGCTATTCTGTTTGGGCAAGAGCAATCCTTGAGTCTGTGAAGAATTATGATTTGTGAATTTTGAAATTCTGTTGCGGATAAATTCTTAAAATTACCCTAAAGGAGTTGGTACTTTTGCCTTTTTGTTCTAATTCATTTAACATCTGACTGGTGGAGCAAGCAGAACTCCAAGAACTGGAGAAGCGACAGAGGAGGAAGGTGTTAAATCTGACATAGAAGTGGTGTTGAAACAGAGGATGAATGCAGCGAGGTTCACTATTGTGCTAAGTTGACTACATTTCTATCAGAGGCATGAAGCATACAGAACATTGCATTTCTACTCAGACTATAACTCATGCACCTGAGCTGACATTTATTTCTGTAGTATGAGGACAGCATATGATTTCTGAACTAATTATGAGATTAAATGGTGCTGAGATTTTGTGTTGTTTCTGTGGGAAAGGGTGCTTCTCAACTGGGATTTCCATACACATTAATCTTGGAAGGCCACATAAATCAGGTAGCTGCAGTGCAGACCTATGCAAGTGCTCAAAGATGAGATGGAGGGGAAGACCGGCTTAATGAGGCAGAGAGCTTTTGCAGGAATTCAGGGAGAAAAAAAAGGGCTAATCACCTTTGGAAAAAAGGGCAGGGAACTCAAGAAGTGTTTAAGAATGCTGTTAGGTCAAGCAAAATGGAAATCGGAAAGGCAAAAGCCCAATTTCAACTTAATCTAGCTGCTTTTGGAAAGGATAATATAAAGCATTTCCATAAATACATCAATAGCAAAAGGAGGGGCAAAGAAAACCTTCATTCTTTATTGTACAAAGGTGTAACATAGTTACCAAACTTCAGAAAAAGGCTGAAGTCCTTAACACCTTCTTTGCCTCAGTTTTCAACAATAAGACCGGTTGTCCTCAGGACAACTGGCCTCCTGAGCTGGTAAACAGGGGCGGGGAGCAGAATAGCCCCCTTGTAATCCTGAGGCAGAAGTTAGTGACCTGCTGAGCCACCTGGATCCTCACAAGTCTACGGGACCAGATGAGATCCATACTAGGGTGATGAGGGAACTGGTGGAAGATCTCACCAAGATGGTCCCCATCATTTATCAACAGTCCTGGATCAATGGGGAGGTCCCAGATGACTGGAAGTTGGCCAATGTGACTCATATCCATAAGAAGGGCCAGAAGGAGGAAACAGGAAACCACAGGTCTGTCAGCCTGACCTCAGTGCTTGGCAAGGTTATGGAACAGATCATCTTGAGTGTGATCACATGGCAACTACACGATAGCTGGGGCATTAGACCCAGCCAGGATGGATTTAGAAGGGGCAGATTCTGCCTGACTAACCTGATCACTTTTTATGACCAGGTGACCTGCCTGGTGGATGAGGGAAAGGCTGTGGATGTGGTCTACCTGGACTATAGCAAAGCCTTTAACATCATCTCCCATAGCACACTCCTGGAAAAGTTGGCAGCACAAGTCTTGGACAAGAGCACTCTTGACTGAGTTAAGAGCTGGCCGGATGGCTGGGCCCAGAGAGTGGTGGTGAATGGTGCTGCATCCAGTTGGCAGCTAGTCACCAGTGCCATCCCCCAGGGATTAGTGTTGGGCCCAGTCCTGTTCAATATCTTTATTGATGATCTCAATGAGGGGGTTGAGTCCACCATTAGCAAATTTGCAGATGACACCAAGTTGGGTGGAAGTGTCGATCTGCTGGAAGGCAGGAGGGCTCTGCAGGGGTACCTGGACAGGCTGGATAGGTGGACCAAATCCAACAAGGCCAAGTGTTGGGTCTTGCAATTTGAACACAACCCCATGGAACACTACAGGCTGGGGACAGAGTGGCTGGAAAGCAGCCAGGCAGAAAGGGACTTGGCGGTAATGACTGACAGCAGACTGAACATGAGCCATCAGTGTGCCCAGGTGGCCAAGAAGGCCAATGGCATCCTGGCCTGTATGAGGAATAGTGTGGCCAGCAGGACAAGGGAAGTGATTCTTCCCCTGTATTCAGCACCAGTGAGGCTGCACCTCTAGTATTGTGTCCAGTTCTGGGCCCCTCGGTTTAGGAAAGACACTGGGGTGGTGGAACAGGTCCAAAGAAGGGCAATGAGGCTGGTGAAGGGTCTGAAGCACGACTCCTCTCAGAAGCAGCTGATGGGAGTTGGAGATGTTCAGCCTGGAGAAGAGGAGGCTCAGGGGAGACCTTATGAGTCTCTACAACTACCTGAAAGGAGATTGTAGCCAGGTGGGTATTAGTTTCTTCTCCCAGGCAATGAGCAGTAAGTCAGGGGAACACAGTCTTCAGTTGCACCAGGGGAGGTTTAGATTAGACAGTAGGAAGAAGCATTTAAATGGCTGCCTGGGGAGGTGATCAAACCACCATCCCTGGAGATACTGAAGAAGAGACTGGATGTGGCACTTAGTGCCATGGTCTAGTAGACCAGGTGATGTTAGGTCGTAAGTTGGACTCAATGATCTCAGAGATCTTTTCCAACCCAGTGGATTCTGCTAGTCTGTGATCTGAGAAGCAATCAAATTACTACATATAAATTGTGAAAAAGTTATGACAATTAACATTCTTCCACGGAATGGACTATTAACAAAAAAGTCCAGCCAAGAAAAGTCTGAATTGCATCACGTTCATGTAAAGAATTTTCTCTTGTTTCTACTTTATGGAATGAGATGAGGCAAAAAGATTTTCTAGGTTGAGGTGAAAACTGAGCAAATGTTATTCATCTTGATAAATATTCCAGGTCATTTTTGGCACACAGGGAAAAAGAAGAATGGTGAAGTTTTTCAAGCTTACAAGCTATTGTTACATACTTCAAAACAGGGAAAATTGCAATTCACATTATTTGAAACCTACTGTGTTAATCGCATTTACCTGTACTAAAATGAATGTTCTCTGTGCACGAAATATCTACATAATATGGTTCTATCCTGGTTAAAGAAAGGCTAAGTTGCTAGAAATTAGGAGACTGATTTCTAAAGAAAATAAATGGATTTTGTTGGCTAAGGCTTTAGCTGGACTGATTGTTCAAAGGAGCTTAGCATGTGGATATGATTTGCTAAAGGATTTCCCAGAAGGCTAATGTGGTAAAAGAAGTCAGATGTGTTACATGATTAATACAGCTGCTTTGTCATCATAATTCAAGTGGTCATCAATTAGATCAGGGTAATGAGGTCAACCACAAACTGTCAAAACTATACAGACCAGAAAGGGGACAACCATTGAAACAAAGAGGGGAAAAATAGGGTGGAACAAAGGCAAACCTTATATCAATTTGTTGGCTGATAGAATGTATTCTTATGATAGATTGACCAGCTGAAATCTCATAAACGAGTTATGACAAGATTAACAGGCTTAGAGTCATTTAGAAGTGACACCTTCTACCAAATGACCTGAAGGGGACCATTTGTTGCAGCATGAGTATTGGCTAAAATCTCAGCTGAAAAGGAAAAATCCATCTTTATCTATTACTGTCTTTGACAAGATAAAATACACGAAGGTAAGATATAGCAAAGCAAAAAACCCAATTGACTATTAACAAAAAACAACCACAAGTAAACTGATGTCTCACTCCATCTTGCAAAAGGGCATCAAAGAAGATCCATGCAAGGCAAGCAATTTCAAATACCAAAGGAAACTAGGAATATATGGACAAGAAAAAAGAAATCTAAACTCATCTTCCTCATAGAAAATCTATAGTTCCTGGGGAAAAACAAGATATTATCTCAAAATAATTAAATTTCCCTTACAGAAGTGACTGTTAACCTAGGATTATTTAGGGCGTTTGTGTTACCTACTTTTCCACACTTATGCTGTACTCCTTGCAATTTAAAACATTTTTGTAATTAAACTTTTCCTGGTTTTAATTTTATTTGTTGTAGGTAGATTATTAAAACATGCGATAATGCATCTCGCCCAGATTTTTGTCTGGAGGTCAGCCAAATATTTATGCTGGTTATGTGTACTTCTGCCACAGTGAATGTCAAATCATATCCAAAGATTGTCTCTGACTCCCTAAGACAAATACCTAAACAAGTGAGATCTTCTCTTGGGATGTCTTTCTTGCTCTCCACAGACCAAAGGGAGAAGAAGAAACAAGCTTAGACTAGATGTCCACATCTTTGGAAATAGTAGTTGAGTAAAACACGTCCAGCTGTGACTAAGGGGAAAAGACAATGGAAACTGAGCCATTTGTCCTGTCAGAGTCAGGTTTATTTGGGTTATGTGGTAAGATTTTGGTAGTGGTGGGCAGCAGGGATAGACTCTGTGAGAAAATGCAAGGAGTTGTCCCTGTGTCAGGTAGAGTTAATTCCAGGTAGTTCCAAGATGGACACACTGTTGGCCAAAGCTGAGCTCATCAGCACTGTTGGCACCTCAGAGAAAGCTTATTTAAGAAATAGTGAAACACACTACAAAGGAGCTGTGAGAGAGAGGAGTAAGAAACCTACCCTTTCTGTAGCATGCTGAGATTGATAGATCCAAAAGGACTACAATGTACAGTCCTTCCACACATTTTACGAAGTTGATTTAATCAGTGAACTATAATGTAAAACACAACCTTCCATTGATCCATCATATATTTGCTTTCCATTTCCTGGATGTGTCCTAGTTTTCTGACTTTAGATATCTGTCTACGGGGGACTGCAGTGATGCCTTTTGTGAGAAGATGCCAGAAGCTGCCCCCAGGTCTCACAGATGCAGTTCCAGCTGGCTCCAAAATGGACCCACAACTGGCCAAAAATGAGCCCATCAGTGATGCTGGTGATGTGTCTATGATAACATATTTAGGGAAAGATTCAACATGATGCACAGAAGCTGGAAGAGAGGAGTGACAATATGTGAGAAGAACAGCCCTGCAGACACTGAGGTCAGTGCGGAAGGAGGAGCAGGAGATGCCCCAGGTGGCAGAGCAGAGATTTCCCTGCAGTCCGTGGTGCAGACCATGGCAATGCAGGCTGTCCCCCTACAGCCCAAGGAGGTCCACAGTGGAGCAAAGATCCATGTGTAGCCCCTGTAGGACCTCACACTGGACCAGGCAGATATGCCATGAAGGAAGTTGCATCCTGTGGAAAGCCAGGGCCAGAGCTGGGTCCTGGCAGGAACCTTGGCCCATGGGGGTGAGTCCGCAGAGGAGCAGGTGTTCTGGCAGGAACTTGCTATCAGTAATGAGATTTAGCAGCCCTACAACTACAGTTGCATGCAAATAAGTTATAGTTGTACTAAGTAAGCTATATGGATAATACCATACATAAACGACATATACTATATGCATCTATAGTATTCTTTCTATAAATATAACATTTATATTGGACTGTTTTGTACTAAAGACAACATTTTTAGAAATGACAGTTGAATTTGGACAGTTACTGAAAGCTGCTAACTAGCACAGGTTAGTGGCAATGCTTTTGCTGAGTCTTGTTGAGTTCCAGTGTCTGGAATCATATGGGTCTGTGAGAATTTTCACTGCCTTTTACAGGAAAAGATTATTCTCGTTCTTTTTTGATGAGAAAAGCTGTAAGAAAAAGATTGTATGAAGTCCTCACTGTTTAGAAATCAGAAGAGAAGGTTTTATTTTGTTTTAAAAGGAAGCTTATGATTCTGAAACCTGCAGGCTTGTATTTGGGGATATTTTTCCTCATGACTTCTCAGTATTCGATAAACATTGTTGTCAACTTCGTATTGTCAATTTGTGTCTCCTTTGTACGACAGTAACACACCCATTGATAGCTCAGTGGGCACTGCAGGGTTCCCATAGTTCCAGAATTGAATCTATTTTTACTTGAATTCTTTTATGTAGATACTTCAGTGTATGTATTCTGGGGGCAATGAGCTTGCAGAAATCTGAGACATTGCTTAAATCTCTGAATTTACTGCCATTTGCAATTTTGATTTCCCCTCTTAAAAATATCATTCACCTGCGGTAATTTGGTATTGCTGATGCAGCTTTATTCAAAGTGTAACAAGAAGAGCTACAATACCTCCTTGTTTCCCTGTGAGTTTGAAATATTGTCTTTCTTTTCTGCTAAAATTGAAATACTGTTGTTATTTCCTATGTTCCATGGTTTTTCTTTAACCATCTCAACACATTGCTCTACAATGTTTTTATTGACAGCACCATCCGTTTGACATATGTACTTTTTCTGACTTCCAATTATTTACTTAATAAGAGTATTCTTTTATGAATCTCCACTACAAGAATATCTCATGCGTTTATTAATACCCAAGAGATATTTTTCAAATGAATTTATTTTCAGAGCAGAGGACTGATATGCATCCAGATGTATTTATAGTTTTTATATCTCTTAAATCAAACCTGGTTTTACGGAAATGCAAATGCAGCTGTTTCTATTCACAAAGTTTACCTGTGATGCATCAACACACAAAGGCAATATAGAAAACCCACAGAGGATATTTTATAGATTTTATAGAACTTGCACCTCTAAATCTTAAGCTTAATTCTTAACTGTGCTTCCACAACAACCCCCAGATCACCAAGCCATGAGATTCTTGACCTGAGGTATAAGGCTCATAAAATCTGTGATGAAGCTCATTTACCCTTCATCAAGCAGTTCAGGATTTATTAAGGAAAGGGAAACCTGTGGCCATGTGCCTTTGCACCATGTTGGTTATTGCAGCAAGCCAGGAATGGGAAACTTACAAATTCTGTGCTTTCTTTCTCTTTAAACTGCTCCCCCCCGCCCCCACCATGGGTTTCACGGTTTAACCCCAACCAGCAGCTAAGCACCACACAGCAACTCCCTCACTCCCCCCCAGCAGGATGGGGGTGAAAGGAATTGGAAGGCTAAAAGTGAGAAGATTTGTGTGTTGTGATCAGAACAGTTTAATAATAACAATAGTAATATCAACAGTAATTATAATAACCTGTAATGAAAAGGAAAATAAAAAACAGAAAGACATAAACAGCAAGAAAGACATTGATGCAAATGAAAACAGTTGCTCACCATCAACAGACCAATGGCCAATCAGTCTCCAAGCAGTGGCCTCCCTGGTCAGTTTTTCCCTTGGTTTATTGCTGGGCATGACACCATACAGTCTCAAACATTCCTTGGCTCATCTGGGATCAGCTGTCCCAGATGAGTCGCCTCTAAGTTCATGTGCCCCTTCAGCCTCCTTCCTTGTGGGGTGGAGGGAGGAACAGAAAAGGCCTTGACTCTGTGTAAACTCCATTCAGGGATACCAAGGCTATCCTTGTATTATTGGCACTGTTTCCAGGACAAATCCAAAACATGTCACTATAACAGCTAGTGGAAAAAAATTAACCCATGGCAATACCAGCACAATGGACTGAAATGCATGTGCCAGTGCATCAAGCAGGGAAAGCAATTCAAGACTTTGCTCTCTTTCCAAGTGAGTGCTTTTGCTTCCAGATTAGATAATCCTTTGAGTAATGTAGTTTAAACTTGGTCCCACAATGTTTGTTTCTAGGAAGGTAACAGTTCTATTGCTTGCTCCACCCTAGGGCAACATGAGATGGGGCCTTGAACCCCTAGAAAGAAAAGGTTGAACATTTTAACCAGTGGGTTATTAAATGCAAAAGTGGGTGGCAGTTGCACTTTGAAGTTATTTAAAAATTCATAATGAGGAGCTGTGTGGGGGAGGAATACTGAGAATTAATTGACTTGTAAGCTGCTCAGTCTTGTCAGCACAGGGGCATTTGTGAGCATGCCAGGAGGCACAGCTGAGGCACTGCAGAGCTGAAAGTCTTGGGGCTGGCAGCTGCCTCTGTGTTTTTAGGACTGCAGTGATGGATATTGAACTGTCTTCCACTGAGTGTTTACATCCCATTTCAGATCTGATTTTCTTTAAAGAGTTCAATCACCAGTGGGTAAGACTGCATCTAAAGCCGTATGGGGCTGCGTTATCAAAGCACAAGTAAGACTTCTCAGGAGTTGGAAACTGCTGACTTGTGTGGCATGTGGTACCCATTCCCACGTGCTGGCTTTATCAGAAGATGAGAGTAATGTCTTCTTCAACTGCATACTTGAGCTGAGGCTGTGTGGCAGCAGTCCTTGCTTCCACTTGCCAAGAACACAAAGCACTGCATGGGGCTGGTATTTTCTCTGAACAAGCACAAAAGATCAGCTCCAGCACAGAGGATTTGCCATAACATCCCGGGCCTCCGGCTACCCAAAGATACGGTGTTTCGAGGCATGCTGTTCTGCATTCAGACAGCAGGCTGCAGCTTATGGCATGAAGATGGAGGGTGACTTAGCCAGGCAATGTATGTGAGCTTATCAGGATGGAAACCCTAAAATTATGGCCATTTATATGTGCATACACAGCTAAATGAATAAACACTGCAGAACAGGCATATGAAATGGGTAGAGAAGTAGACCTATTGAACATGATAAATATTCATCTAGTTTTATTATGCTAGTCATAAACTTTGTGATACTTCCAGTCACTATCTATATCTTTTTGAATGTTCAGATTACAAGCTTCTTTGTGAAAAAGCATTTCATTTCATTCTGTTACTCTAATATCTGTACTTAGACACAGATGAGGACAGGAGAAAGAAGCATAGTCCTTGGCCTTGAAGACCTTCGGATATCAAAGGCTTCTACTGTAATGTCTGATTATTAACATTGATAACTAGGAAAGCTATGAAAGGGCAGACTCTTACCTCTACTTCTGAAATTTTCTCTATTTGTGTTGTTTTCATCAATCGCAGGCCACCCCTCTCATCGGTTTCACTGAAGGGTTTCTGCTGGCTGTCTGCCCTGCTTCAGCCAGGACAACCTTAATGTATGCAGTAGCCAGGAGGGGCTCTGGCTAGGACCCAGAGCTTATTCGATACCATCTCATGCCATGTGAGTGAGGGAAAAGAACTCTCTCTTCCTGGGAGAAAGGGATTCCTTCCAGGCAAGAAAATGTGGTGGACGGAATGCTCTGGTATTGTTTATTGTGGGGGGTTTGTTTGACCTGAACAATGAATGTTTTGAGTTGCCAGTGGCCAAGCAAGTTAAAATTCAGACCAGACTCAGAAATTAGGGTAGAATTAAGCTGCATGTGGTTCATATACCCTTGGAAAAATAATAGGTTGCAACTCCTATTCCTTTTACACCTTACAGATACAACTAAAGCAAAGCCTAAAGTAAAGCAAAGTCTAAAGCAGTGTCTAAATTATATTTCCCCTCTGAAGCACAATGGGATGTCAGGAAGGGCTTACTCTACCATGACAGGTATAAAAAATTGACAGTTTCTCTCTAATGGTTCATTATGAAGAGCTCCAAAATGTGAAGATTTATTCAGGCTAAATTGCTGTGTAATCATATCTGGAGCCTTCCATTGCATAATAAACACAAAGCCATCAGTGTTCTGACCTCTGCATCACCATTGGGTGTGGACTCCAGTTTTTCCTCACTGAGCTAAAACCTCCAGGGTAGAATTGGCATGCTAACCTGGCTCAGGTGAGGCATTACTGATTGCCTGTATGTTTCCCAGAAGCAGAGAGAGATGTCCAGGGATGGCTGATTTTGGGAAACCTCTTTTTAGCTTCTGTGAGGTTTCTAAGTTTTTTAATTTATTTGAATGCTGACTGTGCTTAGGCAAGGCACATGTAGTCTTATACTAGCTACTGTGAAAAAAATTAATTCTACCCCAGCCAAAACCAGCACAGAGGCTCATCCAGGTCATAGAGACTGAGAGAGTTGATATTGTTTAGCCTGGAGAAGAAAAGGCTCTAGAGTGGCCTTGCTGCGGCCTTTCAGCACCTAAAGGAGGCTGCAGGAAATATGGAGAGGGACGTTTTACAAGGAAACATGGTGATAGGACAAAAGAAATTCTTCAGTGTGAGGGTAGTGAGACACTGGCTCAGGTTGCCCAGAGAAGCTGTGGCTGTCCCATTGCTGGGAGTGTTCAAGGCCAGGATGGAAGGGGCTTTGAGCAACGTGATCTTTTTGAAGATGTCCCTGCACATGATAGGGTGATTGGAACCAGATGATCTTGCAGGTCTCTTCCAAACAAAAGTATTTTATGATTCTATGATACCATGATTCCATATTCCATACCATATGACATCTTGTTCAGCAACAAACTAGAAGGAAGGTTAGCAGGGCAGGGTTGCTGCTTAGAGACTGGTGGGCATTGATTGGTTCGTGGTGAGCAATTGATTTCATTTGCATCGCTTGTCTTTCCTAAGTTTTATTTCACTCTCTTTGTTGTTTTATTTTTAATTACAAATTATTTCTGGTGCTACTAGTATTATTATTATAATTATTAAACTGCTCTTATCTTAACCCATGAGTTCTCACACTTTTACACTTCCAATTCTCTCCCTCACTATCCTGCTGGATGGGGGAGCGAGTGGCCGTGTCGTGCTTAGTTGCTGGCTAAGGTTAAATCACAACAGTCTCAATCCTAATGACTCTGCTAAGAGCTCCTCACCAAGTGCCAAGTGAAAGAGATGGAAGGGCACCAAAGGCCAAAGAGAGAGGATTCCTGAAATAAACTTGGCATCTTTGTCAAGGTAGTCAGTAAAGAAGCAAATTTCAAGGCACGCAAGGCTAAAAGAGTAATTTGTGCATCTCTAAGTGACAAAAGCTTCATGCTGTGTCAGATTTTCACTAAGCATCCTGCTGAGGAAGTTGTCAAGCATCTTTCATTGCCTTTGAGTACTTTTTGAACTGGTTCTGGATCTGTTCACCTGACACTGTTTGCATCCCTTGCTTCCTACGCTCATCTCCTTTTCAGGATTTTGGATGTGGCTGAAACATCACTGTTGAAGGAACACCTTGCAGTGGCCCTTTCCTTGCATGGTTTGTGAAAGCCAAAGGCATGAATTCATGAAAACAGAAGTTATATGTATAGATTTGTACAGGAATTAACTTACACCAAATTATCTTTTATGTATCTGAGGAAATATTTAGGCACCACTGACTTTTAAACCTTTAACAAAGATGCCATTTCTGAAGAAAACTGTAGGTTGTTTCTCAAAACTATTTAAACTCTGAGATGCGAGGTACAACTTTTATTAGTTACTGGATAACTGAGCTACTATAGCTTAACTATAAGCTCATTTCCTGGAAGAAACCAGGAAAATATCAGTCTGGAACAACTTTCTGTTGCTGACCTGCAGAGAAGATGTTCATTTGCTCAACTTCTACTCTTGGGAGTACTGTGCCCTGGCTTTTCTCCACTTAGTATCTCATCTTTGTAAAGTATTATTACTGCATTTGAAACAGAGGACACAGAGATTCCAATCTTAATTAGGCATCTGATGCACTGCAACTGTAAAGGAGATGATCTTCAGGAAATTAATATTCCCAAATTGTGCAGTCAAATCTATTTCCTTATTGTGAGCTTTGGCCAGTGTAGTTGCAACTGTGTCATCAAGTACTGGGGATTTGCTGTGGGTCTTGTAGCACCCCCAGTCGTGTGGTGTCAGAATGCCAGACTGCATTATTAAGGAAGTTAATAAAACCAGAATGCTAATTTTTTGTTGTTGTTACAGAAAAGCTGAAAACTGTAAAATAAACACTAGACTCACACTGCAGGCAAACACCTCCTTTTTCATGTAATTAATAAAACAATCTAATATTTCTAGGGAATCATGAAAGGTCAAGTGTGTAACATTCTTGTAGGTACCAGCTTGCCCTGACAGCTGAAGAAAAATACAATTACTGTATCCTAGACATGCAGCTGCCCATTTTACAAATTTAGGATGTTTATTACCCAGCCAGACTTCCAAGAATTGAGCCTGTGGTTACTAATGAGCCCCCAAACTGATGATGCATCTATTTGTGAGCCAAAAATTTTTTCAGTAAAATCAGACTTTGAACTGAAAATCTTTGAAGTGCTGGAGCCATAAAAGCTGCATCTGGAATTGTATATCAGACAGGGAGAAAAGGTGGAAAGTCTCAGATATGTAACCATTTAATCAATGCCAAACACTAACCCAGATAGTTTAAAAGAGAGGTTGTACAGAAAATTAGCAGCCTTAATGAAACTATTAAAATATACTTATATCTATCTAGCTACATATGAGGAAAGCTGAATAAACTTGTGACTACTTGTATGTGCTTACTTTGGTTAATGAATTAATTTTACAAATTACTCATATTCCATGTTTTCTCAGAAATACCATATTTTATTACAATAGAACCTGCTGTCACATGCATAAATATTTGCAGTAAAAGATATTTTCAGTGATTGTTTCCTGGTGATTGACATTAAGTTGCATTTCTCACATCTGTTTACTAATTTTACTTCATCCAGCTAGACAAGCTGTTTCAAGAAGTAAAATAAAACATGCACCTTCAATCTCCTTCCCTCTCCCCCTCCCTCCACATTTTATGTTGTCAGGTTGGTTAAAATAGATGGGGAAAAAATATCTGAAGATAAAATATTGATGTACAACAATTCAAGCTGCATACATAAAGTCCTGTGGGAACAACTATTCCTGAACAGAAAAATTCAGTGTAGATATGATATCTAGAAAAACAGTGTGTGAGAATAACAAAGCCTGATTTTAAGAGACCAAATGGCTTTCTGTTGAAAGCTGAACCTGGTCAAATAAATTATGATCTTTCTGGAATAACAGATTAATTATCTTTCACTCCATCCATTTTCATATCAGTAATATGTATATTCTTCCCAAAGTATTTAGGATCACGAGATTTTGTTTGTATGGAGCTTCAAAGATGGAAAATGAAAGACATCCTGTCGTTACTGGTGTTGTGGCTTATTTCTTAGGGTGAAGTTGCTCAACTGCCAATTTTTTGTGGGTATTTTGTGCTGATCTCTCATGTCTGGCACCTCCCTTGCTCATCAGAGTGTGGTTTTAGGTGCTGGGACACCCAGAGGGGCGTATGTGGAGAACTAGAATGGAAATGAATTTAATTCCACTTTGCAGTACCTTTGTCTATATGGAAGACAATAGAGACATCTTTTATTACGTATTGCAAACAGAAGGGGAAAATGTTTAATTTTGAAATGGCCATGCAATTAAAATGTCTGGTCCCTAATGACCAGCAAAGAGGACACAACAGAGAATGTATCAAAAAACCGTAAGAAAATCCAACCTGTTAGGGACTGGCACAGTATAATTAAAATTTACATTTGTTCCTGAAAGGGTATTGGCAGAAACTGAGCTTATTAATTCTAAATTAAAGCCTTTATTCTGGCCTGCCTACAACAACCTCTTCTAAAAAGGCTCTGTTTGATAGATATCTGGGTGGCATTCACACATTTATTGTTACAGAAAGAGACTTGACAGATTTTTTATCACTTTGAGTACAAATAAAAGTGAACATATGGAATTACGTAACCTCCTAAGGAGGCTTGAGTCTTTGTGATACTGTTCTAATTCTTATGGTGTAAAGATGTAAGACTTTAGAATTTATATCTTGTACAGTTCTTAGCCTAGAAATTTGCCAAATTGTGTCCACAATGTACCAGAGGTGGTAAATCTGCCCAAAAACAGTGACTGCAGTGAAATATGATACAACAGAAACAAGGGGAACAGATTATGAGTTCATACGTTAAAGCAGGTTTATACAACAAGTGAAGGAAAAACCCCCTCTATATGTCATTTATTTATCTGGAGTTGTTTCAATTACTGTTATACCAGATCTGTAGCCATAGCTCTCAAAGACTTGGAATTTACCACTATGCCTAGTGAGTACTGCCAGAATCCACCAAAGAGAAGTGATATGAAGATAAGTAGAACACATTAGGAACTGATATGTTTGTTGCAAGTTGAGCTCCCAAACAATTTTTGGAAGAAATGGCAACTTCCTCTCCTTCACCTGAGACACACAGTTTTACAAGTAGTGTGGGGCTCAAATCATGAAAAATTAGCCCTTCAGAAGCCATCTCAATACCTAGTTGCTTGTGTTGCCCAAGGTGTTGGCTCAAGATATGAATTAAGTATTATCCTTTAAAAGGAATCCATATGACTTAAGTAATGCTTTAAATTTGAAATAGGTGACCTGGCACTAGTTCTGAATGACAACTTTGTTGCTGAGATTATTAAATGAGTATCATAATATCTGTGCAGCCACAGTTTTCTTTTGGAACACATATGCAGCTAATCTGATCATCCCATGCAGTCACATGTTGCTTTATAACCTTGACTAGGTTAACTGAGGTGGAATAATTGAAGCTAACTGTTGTAGCACAGGCAAGCCCTGGATAGATTTAGAACACTCAGGCATTACAGCACCATGTATTTATGCTAGAGGGCACTCTTATTTTGTTCTGAGCAGTAACAGAGCTTGGTGTTTGTATAACATGTATCTTCAAAGCACGGTGCCAACAGGAACTTTCAGGGAGTGCTGTGAGGTAGGTGTGTACATTGATCCCTAATTTACTCGTGAGGAAACTGAGGCAGAAATATTAAGGTATTTGATCCAGATCACATGAGGAGTTAAAGGATGTTTAACATAGATATTAAAGGATAACTCAGTGATCAAGACAACTTGAAAATTACTCTATTTGAATAAAGTCTGCTTATTATATCTATGTATCCTTATGTCTGTGTCTGTGGAGATTAATTGTGCAAGTGAATTTTTATTTTAAAGCTAGAGGCCTTACTTTCTCATTCCAAAATTCTGTGGCAAAAATTGAAGGCTTTAGGAAGAGCACATAAAGAGCTATGCCTCTCCCTGGCTCCTCTGGATTGCCTACAGAGTAACAGATCATTTAGTGACAGAGCCGCAAAGTCAGGGAATCATTTGGATTGAAAAAGAACTTTAAGATCATCAAGTCCAAACATAAACTTAACACTGCCAAGTACTTGGATGAACTTTAGAGGCACACAAACCTCACATGTCTTACAGGATAAGGTCTGCTTGAGGAATTTTTTTCATTTTTCCTATGCAACGAATATTTAGTAGACTTTGATAATTTCACTCCTTCAATTTCAATTAAATATTCAGTGAAGTAATGAAGCGACATTTGCAAACAAAAGACATCATAAGATTCTGTCTCCTCCCCTCTATCGTGTTACACATCTCTAAGGAGAGACACTCATCTCAGAGACCGCCTGCAACTGAGAGCTCACAGTTTAGAAGTGAAAAGCCTGAATAAGAACAGAAATCAGAAAAGTGATTTATCTATGGCAAGAGACTGGCAGTTTGTCTTGAAGGGGCTTGCAGCCAGACATCAATACTTCTTGTCTAGACACACTTTTTTGAATGACTCCACCAACCTGCATATTTTGTGAGATGCTGAGAATTAACCATTTCTTTTCCACAATACAGCTCAAAAAATTCTTCACATCTTCCAGAAGTATTTCTTAAGACTGTTTCATTTTGTTTCCTGTGATCGCTCATAAAATTGTGGTTTTTAGAAGAATGTTTTCAGAAAGCAAATAACATTCTCTTCAACACAGATGGATTCCTGAAAAGTTCTGCTGTTATGTTACAGTGTGGGTAGCGTATTTTCCCATTATTGTCAACATAATGGAGGGATGCATGCAAGGACTTATAAAATATACACAGTTTAAACACATAGGGATATCTGTGGCATGAAGCATGGAGAGGCAGGGGCAAAATCAATGTGGGCTTTTCAGAGGAAATGCTGGCTTTATAGAATAGATAATTTTTCTGAAAACCCTGAGCTGCTTCACCTGTGAGACTGTACCCTTGATTACCTGGTTTGTCAGCCCTCACCCTTGACTTGTTCCATTTGGCTTCATCTAAAATAATGCTATCAACTATGAAAATGTAACTCCTCAGAAAGAGGGAGCTGATACTATATCAGGGTTCAGTCTCCGAAGCTCAGATCTTCTGGAGTACTGAATGACATGAAATGTTGCTTCACATTCAGTCCTGCTCCTCTATCCAGGAGACTGAACTTGCAATGGGAAGATTTCACTGTGAGTGTTTTTGTTTTCTCTCTCTGAACAACTACATTTCCATTGTCATGATCATCTTCCTCATGGGAAACAAGATTGTTCAAGCTTGAGGGGTGACAAAACAGTGATGATGATGTTTGCCTGGTCAAGCTATTGAAAAGACATGAAGAAAAACCAATGGACAAAGAGCATATTGCTGCAGTCACATCACAAATACAAGCTTTCAGAAACCACATGGCAAAGAAATAGATTTTGATATCCCTGGTGGTGCTACCCAAATGGGAAAACACAAATATCCCCATGAGTCCTATTTGACTCAAAGAGAGTTTTGAATAGTTGCTATCAATGAACAGCTCAGAATAAATTTTAGCTGGGGAAAACAAAAAAATGGAAAACTTTAAATATATATTTTAGAAAATGGCAATCTGCTTAGGGACAATCTGGGCAGGCTGGGTACGTTCGATAAAGTATAAATTGTGAATCATAATTGTTCAGCTTTTGTAATAGTCTGGAAGTCTCTTAGGATTTAAAGCAAGCTGAACAACTGACAATCTTGGAGGAATTCAAGTGTGGTTTTATAATATCTGGTTCAATAGACTGAACTGGATCACTCTCACTAGCAATTATGTGTTTCACCAAGCATCTGGAAGCTTCATTGATGTTTATATTTTCCTGCAAGTGAAAGAAAAAGAGAGGTTGATTAGTCCATATTAATTAAACCATGCTGCATATTTCCTGTGCATAATTAAACTTTTTTCTAAGCAACATCAAAAGTTCACTTTCCTTAAACAACTTTCAAAAATTTACTGTATTAAATAATGCTTACTGGAGTTTTGAAGTTAGTTAAGTTTTATATATATTATATTTCTCCTTTAAATTGTACACACAGCTGACTTTAAATTACCTCAATCTCTTGGTGATTTGATTGCTTCAATAAATTAAAAGAACAAATGCCAGAGGGATGTTGAAGACAGATGCCTGAAGTAAAGCTCCAGAGTCCATATTTCACTTCTTGAATAATGGTTATTCTGATTTCTGATTAATTACCTATCAGCAATTACAGCCATCAATAGCACTTATTTTTAAAGTCTTTCCCAAAGTTTCAAGATTTCTCTATACAATGCTCAGAATGAAACCTGTGATGAACTAGATTAGTTGCATAAATGACACAATCCCAAGTTATTCACAAAACAGTAAAATAAGTTCTGTATCATTTGGAGTCCTCCCTTATTCCTTTGTGAGGATGAATTATCACCAATGCCCTGCTTCAGAGGAGATATATCACCACTGGTTTCATTTGTAGGAAAGAAATCCTCACTCTAAGGGTTTATAAGCAAAGCTAAAGCATATTTTTTCCTACATGTGCATCAACAGCATTTAACTTGCAGCAACCCTCACTTTGTTTGTAGAATAAGTAAAGCTAAAACAGCCTGACCAGTGAGACACAGCTCTGCATAGCACAGAAGATAAGCAGTAATACTGAGAAAGGATTTTTTTTTTAATTACAGCCACCAAATGTATGAAAAGTCATAATTTCTGGCACAAAAAAACCACACTTCTACTCTAACTATTGGCATTGATTATTTATTTTATATGACAGGAGATAGAAACTTCACTGTAGCTTCAATCTTCCAGGAAATTGTATCACATGTCCAGATACATACATATAGAAATGCATACGATTACATATGTATAAAACTATGTACATGCACACACTACTCTTTCTCCAAAAGGGCAATATTTGATTTGCAAGCTAAGATAACCCAGGTTTACAAGATGAATCATAGAATCATAGAATAGTTTGGGTTGGAAGGGACCTATAAAGGCCATCTAGTCCCAGTTCTCAAGCATGTCCAGATTCATCTGGATGGCAATGCAGAGCCTGTTGCAGTGAGGCCATAAACTAGCAATAAAAGAAAGAAAAGCATGTGTGTTTCAGTAGGGAAGGTACATTTATGTGAAGATCAAAAGCTAAAGGAATGGATTTTGTGAGCGTGACTTTGTCTAAACCCCTTGGAATCAACGGCAAAGCTCCACAAACTCCATTGACCATCCCTTTACAACACAGTAAGGAGCTGAAATTTATGTATCTAGCTGTAAATGTTAATTAGTGCCAAGATTTCACAGATTTCTTTAACCACATAACTGAACTTAAATATTGAATCTGTAAAGAATATCAGTTGGTTGTAAAAACCCAGAGCTTTAGACAAGTCATGTACATAGTAACCCCTAGAAAGTAATACAGAGCTGGGAATCTGTACTGAGATGTTAAAATGCTGCTGTATCACATGACTCTCTCAGACCAGACAAGAAAATTCCTCAAGCATGCACCAAAAGACTTTTTCAGATCACTGTGAAATTTTATTGGAAAAAAATTGACAACGAAAAATATCTCTCAGTAGTGCTTAGAAAGCGCAAGTCAAAACAGGATTGTTAAATGCACAAAAACAGAAACGTAAAAATCTTTTGCATTGCATTTGCCTTTATTAATGGACTGAGGAGCATCTCATTTACCCATGTACTGTTTCTGTCTTGGAATAGCAGCATGGGCTTATTCAGTAATTTCTTAGAGTATCTGAGATTCTCCCTAAATCAATTAATGTTCAGATGTATTAACAGAAACCTTCTTTGTCAGAGGCTATAATTTTACAGGATTGAGAAAAAGGGAAGGAACCCAGATCATAAAAGCATAAAATGGATATAACAGGACATTCCCCATCCCCACTGGTGGTGGATGCAAGTGCATGTGCCAGACATGAGTCTAAAAATTCAGAAGGAAAAAAATGGTATTTCACTTCAGCCAGTACTCAAACCAAAAACAAATTGGATTATTAACCTCTTTTTAAATCTCTTTTTTGGAGAAGAAAGTCCAAAATGATTATGCAAGTATTGTTTTGACATAAAAGGTCAAAATAAATAGTTTTGCTAATATGGAATTTCAAAGCTTTCCTTTTTCTGCTTTTCTCTTTCTCCTTTTGCTGTTTCCCTGGTAGGTGTCTGCCCAGATCTACAGAACATCTGTGAAGTGGAATTAACTACAGAGAGATCATCCCCAGTTCTGGCCATTCCACCTGAAAAGGTTTCTTCTTTTGGTCCATGCCCACCTTCCTCTCTGCCAGGACACCATGTCTTCAAATGTACCTGCTGAAATTTACGTGACTGAGCTCTTACTTCTCTAAGCAAAATGTGCCGGTTTATGAGGATTCACTATTTAAAGCATTTGAACCCATGCAATAAAAATTCTGCTTTTTGTTCTGTATGAGAAGAAAGGAATAAAAAGTCCTGTCCTAAGTGTAAGAGGCAATTTCTCATCCCAAATATTTACGTGAACTGTTTAATCTGTGTGGATGAAAATTTCTGATGGGGTACAAGGTGAGGAAGAGGAAGGATGACCCTGGCAGACACATTATCTGGTTTTGAGTTTGTGTTTAGCTCCAGACTTCTGTGGTTCAGATGACAACTGCTACATGGTATGGATGAGAACTGACATGTTAAGTCACCTGTTGCAAGGACCTTGTGCTCATGCCAACCAAACAACTCCTGCTCTCCCAGCTCTATGCCTTGACTGCTTCCTTTCTGATGCTGATATTGCCTTTTGTTACAACCCTAATTCTATGGTGTCCTAGGTTTGCAGATCAGACACTGAGTATTTTGGTCTGACTAATGGAATATTGATTTTTGCACTTCTCCTCCTATAGTATGTTTTGCAAAAGAAAAATCAATATGCTGTTAGGCAGTGAAGCAGCTGCAGACAGTAGAAGGTGATGTGCTACCCAAACACAGACATCTAGAGCCCCCATGATTTTAGAGTGTGTGGAAACGCAATCAAAGGCAGGAAAGAGAAAAAGGAGAAGGTGAAAATCCACTTGACAAACACAAAGAAACCAACAATCAGAGAGTAAGATTGAATAGAGAGGAATAATCACAGACACCTTACTAATAGTAGTGAAACATGAAAACAGTCTCAATTATGCCTAAAATATAAAATTATTTTTCAAAATAAAGAAGGAAAGAATAGATGAGACAGCAGAGTGAAATGATGTCTTTCAGTGGGTCTCTATTTTGAAACACCTTGTCATTTGCCCTATGGCTGTTCTTCTACAAAACAATAACACAGAAATTGTGATGATTGCTGAAGTTCAGACTTTTCTCCTTCTCCTTCTCCTTCTCCTTCTCCTTCTCCTTCTCCTTCTCCTTCTCCTTCTCCTTCTCCTTCTCCTTCTCTCTTTTCTCTTCAAAATTCTTTGGGTCATACTGAGAGGCCTACTCTGCCTCCTTGTTGGAGGTACTTCTGAACAGCAAGTTGCCCAGACATTATCGAGCTCTTGACGTGGTACTAGGTGCACCTGTAGTGCTTGTTTTCCTACCTTCTCTGAGGTCACTTTTACCTTTACATTTCCTCAAGGGAAATCAGCACATGCTACTCTTTGTTCTAAATAAAGAGTAAAATTACCAAATAAAAAAAGCAAAGAAAATAACTGAACAATCTCTGAAAGCCAGAAAGGAACACTGGAAGGCACAAATGAAATTACAGTTTGCTTGTAGATTGAGCTCATGCAAATATATCTTTTCAAAAGTGCATTTTTATAGAAAGGATAGCAACTTGGGGCCAGGAAAGAGAGTTGCATTATTTCAAACCTTTGAACCTATTGCTATGAGAAATAATGTCATAGTCCTGTAAGCAATAATCAACTGAAGGGAAAATAAATACATTATCAAATGTGACTCAAAGCAGTACATATGCTCAGGAAAATTCTTAGCATTCTGGATTGCCTTCCCTTTATCTGCCATCTCTACTGCAGATGCAGAATAATAACATCTAGGGCATTCCATTTTAATATATGAAATAAATCCCTGCAGATTAGACTGGCTCTTAGTTCTTTACAGAAGCATAAAAGGCCTTTTCTAATTTTAAGTCTCACTTTCAGATGAAATTTTTCTTTCTCTGTCATGTAGATATATTAGATTTGGCTGACTGGCTGTTTTCTAGTGTAAAGCTTCTCCCTTTCTACATTGGTAGTTTCTTTCTCTGACTGAATCTGATATTTCAAAGTCTTACCTTGAAAGTCAGGGTGAAGAACAATGTGCATGCAGGCATAGCTACCTGACCAAGGCACTTCGAGAGTTCTAAATCAGCACCACTTAGACACATGACCTTAAACTACTACTGTAATTGAAGAAAATTGACTTCCCATAAGTAAACATTTACAAATTGTGAAATATTGAGGCATTAGATGGGAGCCTAATGAGAAGCTTCCACAGTTTATTTCCATAATGCCGTTAAATCTGGGAGCAGACTTTCCAGATGTTTTAACCTGCACTGCCCTGGAGCTAGATGTCTGAAGGAACGGTTCCACACTCTCTCTTAGCAGAGCCCTTTGGAAACCACTGAGAGCAGAGCCTTATTAAGATGGTATGCCATATTGCTGTAGTTGTGTTTCTAGGAAAGTGCAACCATACAAGTTAAAAGACATTGGGATGCATGAACATGAAATTCATGGATGTGCATGGCCATGACTGCCATCCTGAGAACAAGATAATTTCTGTGACTGAATTCTTATGGCTGGTTGACTATTCTGCAACAAAGTTATTTCCCTAAATGACCTTCCAATCTCAACATTTTGTGATTCTGTGAATTTCCAGTTTTGGGACAGCACTAAATAATGTATTTCCTAAAAGTGATCCAGAGAACTACTGGACAGCTATAATAACCATAGGATAATCTCAATCAACTCCTTTTAGTTACAGGAAACAAACTCTGTGGAGGATTCTGCACAGAGATTGATCTGAAGCTTCTGCCTTAGGTGTCAGCTTCATTTTTTCCTTTATGGCAGGAGCTGAAATATTTTCTAAGACTGCTCAGTGAGACTGGTTAGACTGTTTTTTGAGTGAATTAAAAAGACAATGTAGGGAGCCACACATCCCTAACTGGATCTGGCAGTCTCAAATGGATTGCTTTGTTTTCAGCTACCAGATCAGCAGATTAGCTGTAGAGTGTCGGCCTAATTCAAATACATGTTCAAACCTTGCTTTTCTTTATGGAAATCAGAATTACTTATCCTGTTCCTTTGCAAGTCTACTGCATAGCTTGCTTTTTTCATCTTTCATAATAACTGTTCAGTCAGGACTGAATTCATCAGGAGAACTGATGAATTTATGATTTAAACAAGGGCTCGTAGAGCTTGGTTTGTTCACGGAGCTCACCGGTAAGATGAGCCGAATAAATGTCCTCGCTTTGTGAAAGAAAAGGCTGGATGAGAGGAGAGAGTGACTTTCTGAAGGCAACACAGCAGATCAGTGGCAAAGAGGACTTCTGATTGCTAGTCCAGTATTTGGGCCCGATAGGGGCTTGGAACTAGGTGATCTTTAAGGTCCCTTCCATCCCAAATCATTCTGATTCTATGAAGACACACTGTAGACTGTCTGTCAGAGAAAAGCTAGGGAGAGGACATGTTTTTATTCACACTTCTGAAAGAATGAAAGATTCTATAACTTTTTCCTAGTCCAAATAGGATGTGTCCAAATAGCCCAGAGACTCAAACTGCTCATGAGTCTCCAGGACATCATGCTCAGCACATCAGGAGTTTAAGCTAGTTTGGTATGGACCTGAAAAGCACGGCTACCAGCCTTTCTGGGCAATTTGTATAAAACATGAATGTCTTTGTGTCTAATTCTGTATTACTGACAGCAGAATTACAGCAGGACAAAGAGGAACTCAGGCATAACCACTGCACAGACATGGCTCGTTGTAAAATATTTCAAGCTATGTCTGAATTAGGTACTTTCAAGAATATTTAGTTTTGCCTGACTTGTCTGTTTTCTTTTGTAAGTTCCATTTTCATTATAAAGTGATAATAAGCTTGAAATTGCTCCTTTTCTAATCCAGATCAAAGGCTCACCTCTTTGAACTAGGAAAGGTGGTGAAAACAGTTTAAAGGCTTGGGTGGAGCTCTCAGCTGCCCTGGTCATGTGGTGGATAATTAAATGTGTGACGGGAAGAAGTTTCCTTCCTTAAAAAGAATGAATGCTTCACAGCACTAGTGGTCATGAAATTTATTAAAGAATTTACTATTAAGGGTTATTTTGTGACTATCTGGGGATGTGCCTTTCACACTGAATTCAATATGAGTCAAGCAAATATGTATATATAAAAGAGACCAGGCTCACCACCAGATACACAGCAGTAGTATAACTTGTGACAATACTGTGTGGTGTTGTTGTCCAATAAGGCCCTTCTTACATGGCAAACTATCCAAACAAATTCTTCTATCTTTGTAGGGAGCAGAAGACTGGAACAAGGTATTTGCTTCAAATTAATATAAGAATTAAAATTCATAAATGAGAATGCATTAGGTGGCTGAAATGTTTTATATTGGATTTGTTAACTTATGAAAAATAGCACCAGGGAATAAAAGTGATGTGTTTTGGTGTAGGTACATATATAGAATGCTACTTTCTGCAAGGCAACCAGAAGGAAAAGATGTTATTTTCTTAAGTAATCACCTTTGTTTTTCAAAAATGCATAACTCACATTCAGTTTACTCTGAAGGCTATAACATTTCCAAGCATGTCTCCAGAAAACCTCTGGAGATCTAATTATTCCAGGATTTCAGAAAGAGAGAGTTATTACTTATTTGAACTGCTAAAACTGCTAGCTGTAAAATGATGACTTCTCTGTCCATGTTATTATGCTTCCAAAGAGTTTCTATTCTTTTTAGCAAACAGAGTTAGGCATTTATTTTCCCCAAACCCAAGTTCAATTATTTAATATGCCCTAGGCTGAAAGAATACCAGAATGTATAACATCCAAAATTTTGAAATAACAGTAATGATAACTTTTGTTTAGGGAAGGAAGTGTAGGTTTTAGTTCAGAACTTAGACAAAGTGAGGAAATTATTCTGATCTAACTTAACCTAAATGTGACCCTACCATCTTTACTGGAATTACTCTTCTTTGTATAATTTTAAAGTCAGGAGCCTCCAATTCTGGGTGGAAATCAGGTATGGGGACTGCAGGATAACAGGTCCTAGCCTCTGGTCTGTAGCAGCAGAAAACAGTCGGAGAACAGTCACGTGTACTCAACTCTCACTGCTCCCTTTACAGAGGGTTTTGAAGACAAGTCTTCTCTTAGCTACATTTCTTGCACTGGTAATCTGAGGACTGTTTGGGTCTCTGAGTTAAATAAAGTAAGAACAATCTAGATATTTCCCATGTTTAAAATCACTCCAAATCTTAATTCTGTGTGGCTTAGAGAAACTTTGAAAACTTTTCCTGTTGTGACTTTTTTAAAATTTATATGTCCTTTATACTTCCATAATTCTGCCCCAAACTGGCTTCATCATCACCACAGGAAAACCTCTCTGTGCCCTTTGAAATTGTTTGTAATTCACATTCTCTTATGACCTGCAGTAGCCCTTGGCACAAGTGTGGTTGTTCTTTTTAAGAGGTGGACAGGTGTTTGCTGGGGACTGATGTACAGAATTCATGGTACAGATTGCTTTCTCACAGGCCAAAGTGCAGTGATCAGCTTCGTGACTTTGCTAATCCAAACCTGGAATAACGAAACCATAGTCCTGTATCCTTTAAACAATGATCCATCCTGTTCCCTCACATTGTGTATGAAAGTTTTTTAGATGCAGGAATTTTAAAACAATTTGATATTAATTTCTCTCCACATGATTTTTGCGGTGGTTTATCCCTAAGGCCTCAGTTTTCAGTGAACAGTCCTTGACACCGGGAAATGCAGACACACGTACACATTAGAAATGAAGAAAAAGTAATTCTGAGGAAAACAGCCATCCACAATGCTACACATCATTGGTGAACTAGATCCCAAATTCTCCCAAACAGACATTTCATGTTATTTGTGGCCTGAAAGACAGTTAGACACCTAATACAATAGTGGAAAGGGCCAGAATAGTAATCCTTATGATGGTAGTTTGTCTTGTAATAATCCCCTAACTCTCCACATCTTCTAATGGCAGCTGCCACTCTAAATGGTCTAAATTCTCTGTGTTTGTTTGCGGGATTTTTTTGTTTTGTGTTGAGTTTTGGTGGTTTCTTTTTTTTTTCCTCTGGAATAGTAAGCCTTCTGCTGTAATTATCATGAAGAAGTTGATGTAAGAGATCTTGGCTTCTTTCTTAAACCAGAACTAGACACTGTCCATAGTAAAATGTAGTTTATCCTAGAGAAGAACACTGGATTCTCTTGGTCTCATGCATCACAAATCAGCAGATGTACCACAGACCTGAATTCGAAACAGGTGCTGCACATGAAGAAATGGGAAGTTTGCTGTTTGTGGAGCAAGATAGTTTGCACAATGATCTAGACCAATTCCTCCCTGAAAATGTTTGTTTGGAGAAACAATGACCAGATTTGACACCCCCACTAAGAAAATAAAGACACTAATCACAAAAACAGAGATTATAGAATTGTAGAATCATAGAATGATTTGGGTTGGAAGGGACCTGTAAAGGTCATCTAATCCAACCCCATTGCCAAGGCTGGGGCACCCTCATCTAGACCGTGTTGCTCATATCCCCATCCAATCTGGCCTTGAACGTTTTCAGGGATGGAGCATGCACCACCTCTCTGAGCTACTTCTTCCCTTATCAGAAAAAAATTCTTCCTTATTTCTAGTCTAAATCTACCCTCTTTTGCTTTAAAACCATTACCCCATGTTCTATTACAACAGGCCCTGCTAAAAGGCTTGTCTCCATCTTTCTTTTAAGCTCCTTTTAAGTATTGAAAAGCTGCAACCTCAGCCCAGAGTTCATGCAATGCTTGAGGCAGTCTAGGACAAACTGCTATTCACTTGCTGTTACTTCTGCTGATTACGAGGGAAACATCTTTCACATGCTAATACTTAAAGAAGGTGTCAAGACCAGAAAAGTAAAATAGAAATACACACTCTAAAGGTTCTTAAGTAAATTACTTAAAGTGCTTAAAAGAAATTAAAAAATCAAATGTAGCATTTTGGCATTCAGCCTACCAACAGTTTAGGTCAAACCAGAACCAAATTGCTTATATTTCAAACATCCAAAAGTGCCGCAGAGCTGTTAATGATGACACCAGCTTTCATAATAGGAGTATATAATCAACACAATATCCACTGAATTGTTGTGCTCAAATCAATGCTACATGCCAGCTCTCTGAACGTTGCATACACTGAGATTATTTGAGAAATCTCAAATTGATATACAGTACCACTGTACCTTGGGCCTTTATAATCTTAAAGTCCCCGTGCCATTTCTGATTTTTATATGAGTTTTCCAGGCACTCAGGAAATCTGTAGCAAGGCAAAGAATTGCAGGGCAACTCATTCAGCACTTGGACCACTGATCTTTCCTTTCCCTCCAGATATGTTATTTTTTTTGAAAAGGCTTTTGAGAATGAGGGCTTATAACAGTAAACATTGTACAAGTACTACAATAGACTGAATTTATTTCTGGAATCTAAGATAATAAAGCTATTGTCTCAAAACAGCATTTCTCAGGCAAAGTGGTTATATAACTATTTAGAGATAATATTCAATGTTAAGACTTGTAAAAAGACATCCTCATATAATTCATAAGAGGTAGCTTTTATGCCTTGTCTAAGGTCATCTTCCTCCCCGGGCTAGTACCCAGTAAGCTGTTGAGGAGTTACATACTTTATTGCTAGTCTATCATATTAGAGCAGCTGTATTTTGAAATCTTGAAAATAATTTTCTTTTCAATAAAAGGCCAAAAAGAAATAGAAATGTATAAATTTACAAGTTCACCTTTAATTAATTCCACCAAGAGAGGAGCTTTATAAAGTACCCATTTAGACTGAACAAACTATTTTAGGAACAGATTTCTCTGTACTTAGAAACATTTAAAAATAAATGGAAACCTTACCTTGGCTGATGTTTCAAACCAGCCCACGAACCCATTCTCTTTGCAGAACTGATCCATCTTGATGCCATTGTTCATAAGAACATCTATTCCCTGGTCACATTTGTTTGCTAATAGGACTGTTGGCACGGGCTTGCCATTTGGAAGAACCAGCTTAGAGTCCAAATCCTCTTTCCATTTTGTCACTGCTTCAAACGTTGCAGGTCTTGTAACGTCAAAGACAATAAATGCCCCCATGGCCTCTCTGTAATATACCCTGGTCATGTTTCCAAATCTTTCCTGTCCTGTGATGAAGAAAGTAGGAGGGGAAAAAAACCACACCACCTTGTAAAAATCAATGCTTCCAATCCGGATCAGTATTTCACATACCAGGTTTTCTAAAGAGAGGACATTATTGAAGGCAGGACTTCATTCTGTAAGTTTCTGGGAAACTACTCTTTTTCTAAACAACTATAAGTACTATGTTGGACTCATTGGCATGAAAATGCATGAGAGTATTGCATGAAAAAGGAATTTTCAAACAAACATCCAAGGAAATTTAATAACTTTATGACAAGCTTGAACTTCTGTGTATGGTCTTATTAGGCTGCCAGATTTCTTGGTCTGTGGACACTGTCCAGGGTTCTGGTGTACATTACAGGACTTTAAACAAGAGTCACAAAAAATCTAGATACCACATCAGAAGGTCCTTTTGTGTGGAACATCTAACACAACTGAACTGCTCATGCATGAGTAGGATCTTGCATATTCTCATGCAAGCAATAATAACCAGCAGTAACATAATTTAGCTCTGGAGCCATTCCAGAGCCATTGCAAATTTACTTTCATTGGTAAAATAAAAGATGGAGGTGAGAAGGGGAATTTAAAATCTTACAAACATGGAAAATGTTCTAAGAAATAGCACAGCTGTACCAATATGAAGAACTGCATTGCTCCAGTGAAAAGATCTGGGAGATGCTTCATACTAGATCTGTTCGGGAGAGTTATGGTTTTATTAGCCAAATTCAAAGTATTTTCTGCCAAGTTATTAACAGTACTTTTGTGAGCTAACAATATATTATTATATTCAAACAGGGATGTTTGTAAATATCTGTCATTTTATATGATTAACAGTATGAAAATTAACACACTTGACACAGGATGTGGTATGAGAATCAGCTGTGGGTTTGCTAATATATCTGCTGTTTTCATGAGAACTTTGAAAAACTGAATTGCACAGAATTTTTCTTGAAAATGAAAAATAAAATTTCCACTAATGGCTACTGATGAGCTGTGAGCCAAAAAGGAATTATAAGCTCCTGAAACATTTCACAATAGGAGTCTTTAAGCAAGACAACTCTTGTATGTGCTTCCAGAGCAGGGAAAAAGTGCTATGAAAAATAGAAACATCCAATGGAAACCTCTTTCTAGCCTTATTTTCTCAATGTGAGTAATTTTGAGTAGGTTAAGAAGACAAGAAGATTGGCAGTCTGCCTCTGACCCTAGAAAGGTTACCTGTGAAGGTTTTTCTCTGATGTAAGTCTTGCTGTCAAATGTAAAGCTGGGCTGAGGGGAAGAGTGCCGATTGCTGGGTTTCTAGACTATGCAGTTTCATTTAATGGAAATAACATTGAACCCATTTATGGGGTCAACACCATCAGTTTGTGATGTCTATCTGGTTTTAAGCACTGTGACAGCAAGGAGAAAGTTATTCACATGATACAGAATCCAAAGAGGAAGTCTGTCTTCTCCAAATTAATGTTAGATTTTTTTTTTACCTTAAACAAACACTGCGTCCCATTGATAAAGCAAGATAGAAATAGATTATTTTTGGGAAATAAGAGGCCATATTGAAAATTTCTTATGGTTATATTTTATTAAATGTCTTATGATTCCTATCAGTGGACTAATCAGATGAATGGTGAAGTCATGTGCTATTCAATAATCTCCTTGTTGAGCAATTTTTGTTCTCCTCTGGAAGAAGATGCCTTCAAACAAAAGTCAGGGTCTGATTAGAACATAGAAGGGAGGCAAGTAGCAACATATGCAATTAACTTTTGGGTGATATTTTATTTCGGTGATACTTTATACTTCTCATGCAAAATTCTTGAGATGCTTGCACTGCAGTTAAACTTGGGTCTCACACATTTCTGTTGGGACACAGATCTCTAAGATAGGTGGGACATGGTGTCACAGAACATGAACTAAATTATTCATTTGCAGCATAAAATCATTCATCATAAACTAAGTTTCTAGAGGAATAAAACATTCTTATGTTGTGTTCTTCTGCCTAATAGTGGCCTACAAAGTTCTGACAAATTGTATGACACCAATTCCTCCTCTTGCTTCCAGCTTCTTTTGCAGATGCACAGGATTTTCACTGCATGTTTGTAAAAACAGCTTTAAGCAGGAGGACAGGGATCACCAATATCCATCATCAATAATTTCCAGGAAAGATAAAGAATGGAACTGATGGCTGGATAAAGAGCCTAAACTCTTTTTGAAGTGGACTTTTTCCTCATCAGTTACAATTAATATAATGATATACTTGGCTGAAAGTCAGAAGGTAACTTTGTATGGAAAAAGAGGTGGTTCATAAACTGGAATTTGAGTTTTATGCCATTTGCATAATTACTTTACTTTTATTTAACTTATATTGTAGAAAAAGTGATCTCTAGTAATTGCATTGTGTTTGGAGAGTTAAATAATTTGTCTAAGGATGCAGATGGACTCTTTTTTGCACAGATTCTCCCTAAGTGAACAAAATCCTATATTAATAGATAAGGTTCCTAAAGCTTTTTCATTTAGCAAAATTACTCCCAAAAATAGGCACCATTTGATGTATCAGAGATGTCAGAATCTGGCCTAAGAAGGGGACTAAGAAGAGATGTCTAACGAATCCTACCCCACTTTGAAGTGAACCCAATGAGACCAAGGTGACAAAGCAACAGGGTTTCTATTAAAGGGAAGGACTCCCAGTCTGAAGGGCAGCTGCTCACATATTTACCCTAATCTCAGAAGCACCTCTGCAGCAGGGAAAGGTATCAGTTCATGGGCTTAAAGCAATCAACAGCTGAATTTTCATAGTCTATAAAAATGCACACCACATAAATTTGTACAGAAATATACAATTTTCATTAATCACTATCATATTTGATAAAGTTATAAAAACTAATGGTAAAGTGCTAAAATTCAGATAATTTCTGTTATCTTGCCCACAGCATCTGAAATGTGGTGCAAGTTAAAAATTGATTAAAAAACTGCCTAATGCCAAGTGTTACAATGGGTTTTACTTCTCGACGCTGTCCCTCACCATGAAAAACAAATGCTTTTGGGACCCACCATGCTTAACAGAGAGCCTCTAGTTAAAACTGAGAAGCTGGAAATTGTTGGGAAGATTGAAACATATTTTTACCTTTCACTTCAAAACACTTTCAGAATATCCACACTTGAATTCATATCATTGTCTTCATGGACTGAAACTTAAGCAAGCCTTGAGGTGATGTTCACCACTCCAGAATGTGGAAAAACAGACTGTTGGCAAGATCTGGCCCACAGATCCCACCACAAATCTATTCTGAAATAAAAATCCTCACAGCAAGGGACTTATTTATGTTAGCAGAACAGCAATTTCAAGGTAACTTAGCCTTGAAATCACCATGACTATCTTATTTATGCATATGTACTGCAATGCTTAGCAGCCACTAAAAGCCTGAAATGCTGGGGAGTGCTGTGCCTGGCATTAGTGAGGAGTCTGCTTACTCCTTCTGCAACATAATAGTCTTAAAAACTTTACAATTGCAGAAATCCTTGCTTATATCTGTGCAAAGACTGCTGTTTCCAAAGATGAAAATGACAGGGAAAAGAAAAAAAACCTGTTCTTTCCCCACTGGTATTGTCTCTAATGCATTGGTCCAACTCCTTATGAGATGAGAACCAGCTTTCTAAAAGCAAATCACCGTATTTTTGGTAGCAATGAACAATCCAGCCCACACATATGCAGCAGGAATGGTAAGGGAGGTGCTGAGACAGCTGTGAAAAAGGAGCAGGGAAGGCTCTGCTGTGCTGCTCTGCTCCCCACTGCACTCAGAGCTGCTCCCTGCAGTAAATCCGAAGCTAAGGCTGGTCTCCAGAGAAATGCCCAGGCTGTGTGGGCACGAAACACAGACAGCAGCACGGAGAGCAGCCATGCAGATGCATCCAGATCTGCAGTCTGCAATAGGTGTTTCTTCAGGTGCAGCATGTCAGCCTGCATCTGCAGGCCTACATCCACAGCAACCTTGTGCAAAATACAATTAAGAGTTTCTTTTAAAGTTTTCCTTCTACCAATCCCTTAAGGAATTTAAAAAATACTCACAAAGAGTCAGCAGAAGAGATAAGGAAACAAAGACAGACATTGACTGAGGAGAAAGATTTAAAGCTGTATGACACAGCAGTAGAAGTGATGGCATGCTTCAACAGAACACCAAAACTATCAATTTGGGACATTCAGTGAAATAAAATGGAATTGTTGAGAAGAAATCAAAGACAAAGGGAATTTTATCATGTATATCTCCTCTCACTATTACTAGAAATTCAGTTCACTTCAAACTTTGGCACTTCACTGAATCAGATATAAATTAATAGATTTTAATGACAGTGTAATGTTACAGATGTCATAACATCATAAACCATGAAGTTGAGTCCAATTATTCCTGCCTAACACATGTAGCTTCAGTGGTTTTGATATTATGTATCAAAACCACTGTGTTAATTTAACAATGTGTGATGCAGACTACTTTATCCCTGAATTAATTTTTCTGATGTTGTTTCTAAGTTGTCCTTGTTGTTCAGCATTTCTCTCTTCTCTAAATAAATGCAGTTTCAGCATTTAACTATTAGATCTTATTATAGCTTTGTTTACCAAATTAAAAAATACATAAAAATATGTTACAGATACATTAACTGCATTTAACTATGAAATTAGATGGCACCAGATGTACCAAATTTGCTTTTTCTTCTTGTGTATGATAAGGGTAAACCAGGGTAAACTGCTTGCTCCTACCACAGCTGGAATAAGTCACTCCTCCAATGAAGTCACCATGTATATAAATCCTACTAATAACATATATAAGCTTGACACTGGTTTTACAGCCAGAAAAACCACTTCCATTCTCTCCATATTTACAGTCAAATTTACTTCTCTTTAATTTTTAAAACACCTTTTTTCTCACTATCCAGATGCATTATTCATGACTACTGTGCCTGCACCACAGTGATCCGAATTCAGTGTGTTGCTTACAGAACTTGCTTTCTATGTACAGACAGCAACAGCTAGAGCTCCTTACACAAAAGTCATTAAAACTGAGACAGCAACTCTTTTTATTACCAACCACTGTCTTGACCTTCACAGTGATACTTTGAATTGGGCAATTCATATGAAATTTAGTATGATGCTGTAATTCTCTCTGTCATGTGTGATAACTCAGAAAGCATGCTAGTCATTCAGTACTACAACTAGGTGTAATTGCTTCTGCTGCCTGACTGAAAGCTACATCATATGATCGGCCAGCACATGATTAGTAGTGTAAGAAATCTCTGAAACAAGGCATGCAAAATACATTCTTTAAGTCCCTGATGCATCTAGAATTTACTTTTAAATGCTTTTTTTCATGCATAAAAATTTTGCTGGCAGTGCATGTATTTGTTGGTATCATCAGTCACTAGTGAGCAATCAATGTTTTTCCCATTATTCCAGCTTTTAATAAAGAAAACTAAGTGTATCTGTATTCAACATCATAAAACCCCAGGACTATAATGATGTGGTAAAAGGCTGAGTTTATACATGTTTTGCATAAAGCAGTGTTGTTGCATAAGTAGTACCTTGGTGCCAAATTCAGAGCTCAGACATGAGACAGCTAAGAGCAGAAGAAAGGCACGCCCTCCTCTGATAAGAATGTCAAGAATTTTCTCATTTCACCAGTTTTACTCTGTGTTGTTCCAGACTAGATCACTGAACCCACAACTCAGGCCACAGGCTGGCACAGTTGCCTAACAGGAGTTCCCCTTTATTCCCTACTTAATGAAGTAACTTCTTAATTTAACACAGTTTTTAAATGCCCTCCTTTATGCTGTAGTCTATTGTGTTATAGCTCTACTTGGATTCCTACATTCACTAAATGAGAAATGATTGCTTACAGCATGTGAAATATGCCATCAAGATAAACTTATTTTGTGGACTGAAACAAAAAGGATTAATTTACAGCAAGGGGATGGCAAAAAAAAACCAGTTGTAGTTTTAATTTGAAGCCGAATATAAAAATTCTGAAGCACAACAATGTCAGATTCTGTGTTTTAATTATGTACGCATGCAGGGGTGGCTGGACTTCTTCACTATTTTTCTCCTTGCACAGGGAAAACTATGATTTTTTTCTCCATGTTGGAATAAGGATAATGAAACATGACGAATTGTATCTTTAACAACTAAGATTATTGCCAAATAGAAACAGCGCTGTTTTCAAAGCCCATCAGAAGCTGTTTTCATTGGGCTGAAGGGAGGTAAGTAGGAGAGAGGAGGAGGACAGGAAGAAGTATTTCGATAAAGTAACTCAGCGATACTTTATTTTTTAAACTATGAAAATTATTTCAATCACCTTACTGAATCCTAGTCCACCAAATTAAAAGATGTAACAGGATATTCTTGTTACTCTCCCTCCTGTCACAGAGATCTATTAGTCTAAGGAGGCAAAACTGAACATCGGCAGCTGCAGGGGAACAACTGGGGCATTTGGAGAAAGGTGCCTGTGTCCCTGCATGTGTCCAAGGGCTTGGGAGAAAAATTGGACAGCACAGGTTCCACCCTGACATCCCTTGTTTGGGAGTCTGTTGGCTTTAGAGAAACTTCAAAATGTTAATCTGCACTTAAAGTTTTCTTCCCTCAATCTGCTCTCGCTCACTGCATAGGCACCTGTGGTTTCCAACTTTTAAATTAGTAAAATGAATTTGGGTCTCTATTTTGTATGGTCTTTGGATGGGCTATGGGGCAAAGGGTTCTCCTGTGTACTCACCCGCAATATCCCAGAGCTGCAGCCGTACCACAGTCTCTGCATCCCAGTTCAGCACCTTCAAGGCAAAGTCCACCCCGATGGTGGCCCGGTAGTGTGGGGAGAAGTTCTGGTGGACATAGCGTTTGATGATGCTGGTTTTGCCCACTCCCAGGTCCCCGATCACCAGCAGCTTGTAGAGGTGCTCCTTCTGGTTGTGTTTCTGCATCTTTCCTGTGGCTTCAGCTGCTCCCTGCAAACTGATTGCATGCTCTGCCCGAGGAATCCTGCCAGCCTGAGGGGAAGAGAGGGAGTGAGGAGCTGGGCAGGGAAGGAAGGAGAGCAAGGTAGGTGGAGGCTCTCTCCCTTTGTACGGAAGCAGGATCACCAGGTCCAGCAGGCAGCCCTGCTGGGAGATGAAGTAAGTAAGGACTGGGGGAAGGAAGTCTCCCAGAAAGTTTTGTGTGTATGTGTGTAAAGGTCAGCACGAGGTGTGTCTGGGATTAGTCTGGCTGCTAGAGACTTTGCAGGAAAATTCATGCAACAGTCCTGTCCTCTGTTTTGATCCTTGCTGGATGGACAGTATTTCTGTTGCGCTCTAGTTTTAAACATGTTTTTTAAATCACTGCCCTGGTGATAATTTTTCACCCCGTGATTGTTTCCAGACGTCTTTAAGATGCCGGTCCCTGCAAAAGAAGCAGAAATCTTCCCTCAGAGTTTCCTGCCTCCATCAAAGTGCAAAAATTAAACTAGCGTGACTGTAACTTTAGATGTGATTTGGTTTGAATTTCATAGAAGTCAGTGTGAATGCAGTTACTCCTCTAGAAGTGGCAGTTATAGCAATGAGCAACATCTTTACTTGTTTCCATACTAGTAGGGCTGTATGAATTTAATTATAGTAGATACATATTTTTTAATTTCTTTACCACAATTGTGATTGCCTCTCTATACCTACAAGCATGCTCTGATCTGAATGCAGCACATAGTTTATGCTTTGGTTTTTTTGCATACAAGTGGACTCTAAAATGCAAAAAATCCAGGTTTATCCCATGACTCCGATAATCAGAAGTTATGAAAGCGTAACAGCATTAGAGCATATGAATGCCAGCGCCTCAGCAGACTTCTGTTTTCCAAAACAAGTGACCTCAAACTTGCAAAAAATTGAGCCCGTTTGAGTAAATCATTCCACTGACATGATTGTCCCTATATTTTAAATGAAGAACACAGGTAATTTTACCTAGGCAGCCTAGTGGACACATCTACACATTGCCTAGAGGTGTTTGATTCTTTTAACAGCTTTAATAGCAAATCCCCAGAATTTTAATACTGTGTGTAACTCATCAATGAATGAGATCTTGATAAAATGAAAACACATTTTACACTTATTGAAACACTATTTGATGGAGTAGTTGCCCAAATGTGCAATGGCATTAGAATTTTGTCATCTGTCCAAAAGCTGGATTTTAGTAGACAAAGAATTCAGAACACTTGTATTATGCAATCTTTTATAATCAGTCTTTAAGCTCAAACTTTAAAGTTTGTATATATATATATATATGTACAAACACACAAAATGGAAATAGGTAAGTTTAGGAGAAAAATGTCTTATTTTCCTTGAAAGTTTTTATTTTTAATAAAATCATTGGGTTTTTTTCAATAAGATAAATTGTCTTTCTAAAAACAAGCTGCCATTTGTATCCTGTTTGGAGACAAAATTTTAAAAGCCTTAGCCTTGTTTGTTATGGACATCATAGAAGACTACAATTTGAGGAGTAAACCAGTTCAATCAATTAGTATCTTTGCACAAATCAACCTTATTATTGTTATTACTGTTAGTGTGTGGTCTGAGAATTCTTGCCTTCACTGCACCAATCTTTTCTGAGAGGATCCAATACTCAAGCATGGCTAAGCACTCACCATTCCCCTCTAAAGCTGAAGATTTCCCATTTTAGAGCTTAAACAAAGAACAGGCTGAAAGAGTTTAGCAATTTAGGAAATTAAGAAATTGCTGTTTTGGATGAGGTTTAAATTATTTAAATCTGATCTTTTATCCTTTTTTGATCATGGCCAATGTTCAGAAAACAGTGTGTGGGAGGTCACTGAAATCAGGTATTAGGTAACTGGAGGTCTTAGGCTATTAGTAAATGTAGTTAGAATTTGGCCTACACCCAGAAGCATGAGGCTTTACCTTTCTTCCAAAGTTTTTGTTAGCATTAGCTATAATAGCTCTGGATAATCGTGTTACTTGTTTAAGTCTACAATTCTTCTCTGAACGTGGCTAAATTCTTGGCCCCAGCAGCATCCTGGTACAATGAGCTTCTCATAGGCTTAATCAAGGTCACCCTGGGTTGGCTGTAGAGCTTCCAGTGAGATGTTCAGTGAAGTGTTCAGATGTGGGGAAAGCACGTGGAAGAGTTCATTGCAGTTGGAGGGATGATCTGCTGAGCTAAAGTGAAATAGGGACTGAAGCACCTTGCTGAGTGAAAGCTGTACCCAGATCTAACTCCACAGTGAGCTGGCTTTTATAAACACTGCTGAAATGCTCCTGAAGTGGGAGAAAGCCCTCAGCCCTGCCTTCCTCCACCTTTTTGGAACTATGTGCCTGTACTGGTTTGGCTTCCTTGTCATCTGAAGGCACTGGGGCAAGGAGGTGTGAATGTATTACTGCTCTGCAGCCCTGGTGCAGCACTGTTGTGGGAGAAGGCAAATAATTTGGGCTCATTATGACCTAAGCAATCACTGCAAGACTTGTTTGATGATGCCAACTGATCCCTTCATGAACTCTACCAGGTTGCTGCAACTCAGTAATCTGCATACAGAGGTGTCCAGGGAAGCGCTCGTAGCCTGGAGCCGATGCAATGAGATCTGTCTTAGCTGAGATCGCACTTGAGGACAACTAATATAAACCATACCACCTTGCATTTGCCACCCACAGGTAGGTAGTTAGCAGGGCTCAGCTGACACTGAGTAACTTGTTAGGCTGGGAGAACCAGATGCTGCCTCTGAACCCTTATTGCACTGCTTTAGGTCCTTCAGCAATGTCCAGGCAATAAGAACATGTAAAAATGCCACCAGTTTGGTTGATATTTCTGTGTTTGTATTTTGGTTGTCTGTGTTCTTTCCAGTAGACGTAGACTTTAAACTTTATTAAATCATTATAAAAAAATAATTGAAATTCCATGTGACATTATGTATATATATGTGCTGCTTTATTTTTGTATTTCCTGTTTATCCACTATACCATTTGCCACAGTAGTGTCATCCCATGCTCTGCTACCTCCGTTTTAATACCTATACTAATATTAATAGAGTCTATTAATATTCTATTTTAATTGGTGGAATTTCATACAAATTCTACATATCTCAATTGTAAATAATAACATTAAAAAAATTACATCAAATTAAGGCATTACAGACTCTGTTGACCTCTGCATAAAAATGGAACTCATTTTACAGTGCTAATTTTCATAAATTCCTCACTATTTTGCTGTCATTTGTAGATATCTTTGAGAAAAATGATAAAATTGAAGGTGCAATTACATTGACTGGAATCAAGGACAACATAACTGCATCCTGGATTTTATCACTCCTCTTTGTGTGGCATATTGCGCAGAAAAGAATATCAATCCTGAGCACCAGAGTTGTTATCAACATACCTTTTATAAATGACAGTGTTATATGAGATATGGAAACTACAAGGCAACAGTTTTTGTCAAAGGAAACATATTCAGGTTATTAGAAATATATGTACTAAAAAGATTGCCATCTAATTACCTAGGGTTTTCACACCACAGCTATTACTGTTATCCCTGGTAGCTTTGGATCTTTTCAAGGGATTGGCCTTAATATTATCTTAATATGATATAGATGACACCATAATCCAGAGACATGTTATACATATCTGTGTGTGTGCATGCATATATATATATATACACAAACCAATATGATAGATTAAAAGATTATTTTGTGTCCTACTTTAAAAAAAATACGTTGACATTCTACACAGAGTATTTTATCAGACTTCTGTATTAATCTTGGGGTATGGAATAAATACTGTGTTGTTAACTACACAGAAGACTGCTCATCTTTTATTAATATATAGTCTTCCTCATTTCAGTCATAGCATATTCAATGACTTCATTATGGGAATGGTCAATCATGACAAGAATAATAGCTCACAAATAAAGAGATTGTTTTAACAAAATGATGCATTTCCCCCAATTTTATTTTTAGACCAGAAAGGCTTAATTAATTTGGATTTTTCCTTCTTCCATTCCAGTGATTTTAGCTATTAAGACATTCTGTCAAAAATTGTTATTGACTCCTCAAACATACCCATAGTGGAATGGTTATTGATTATCAAACATAGCTAGAGCTCTTCTTTGATTAAATTATGATCTTAACTTATAATTAACTCAGCAGAAAATACACTTTATCAGAAAAAAATTCCTCAAGGAATATCTAAATAAACGTTTATGCAACCAATAGAAGTACCAGGCAGCTTTTATAGTCAGACGGCATGTTACTGCTCTGAAATTATGTATAACCTCTGCACTCAATTATTCTCACTTCTTAAAAGTTCAGTCTACACCCTGGCAGAAATCACTCCATCAATAACATAACAATATGGATTTAATATGATGCCGCTTGGGAATTTTGTTGTAGCTGTTCTGTAAAGCAAAGCCTGGATGGCAGAAATAGCCCATGGCAGTGTCTGTTTTATCTCAGGAACTACACTTCTTGAAAGCATCTAAAGCCTTACGCTTACAGCCCTATTCATAGAATCAGAGAATCATAGAATGGTTTGAGTCGGAAGGGACCTTAAAGATCACTGAGTTACAACCCCCCTGCCCTGAGCAGGGACACCTTTCATTAGACCAAGTTGCTTAGGGCCTCATCTATCCCAGCCTTGAACAGTTCCAGGGATGAGGCATCCACAGCTTCCTTTGGCAATGTGTTCCAGGGCCTCACCACTCCCATAGTAAAGGGGTTTTTTCTTAATATGTAATCTAGACCTACTTTCTTTCATCTTGGATTTATTTTCAGTTTGAGTCCTGTCACTACATGCTCTTGTTAATAATGTTGACTCATCTTTCTTGTAAGTTCTCTTCAGGTACTGGCAGCCCAAATTTTATCATCCCAAATCCTTCTCTTTTCCAGGCTGAACAATCCCTATTCTCTCAGCTGTTGCTCAGAGGAGAAGGGCTCCATCTCTCTGACCAACTTGGTGGCCCTCCTCTGGACTCACTCCCATAGGTCAATGTCCTTCTGTCAGGACTTAAAGAGTGCAGTTAACTTTCTCAAAACACTGTCAAAGAAGGAAGTTCCCATAAGATAAGCCACTACACAGGAACTTCAGATAAGTACAGATGGCAACAATAGGAAGACCCCAGGCATGGTAAGACAGGTCTGGGTAACTTATCTGGACAAAAATTTCCCACCATGCCAAACTGTGAGAGAGGAGGGTGTTATTTCCAGGCCTAAATGGAGATGAAAGTTTGGAAATACACACCAGACAAAACTTCACTGTACAGGTAGTGGGAAAGAAAACAACTGTTTACACCCATGCCAGCTGAAGTCGCGAGAATGGCATCTAGGTCCTGTGGATATCCAGGACTTGGCCCGTAACCTCCAGAAGAACACTCTGGGACCCCCACCACTGAGAAGACCAGGAGAAAAGGACCAAAGGGATTTTGTCAGAAGCCACGTGGTGGTGGTGGTGGTCTCTTTATCTTCTTCCTTAAACTGTCTCTCACTGTCTTTCCTATTCCTTTCTACCTTACATTTACTGTTAAATAAAATCTGTACTATTGACTTTAACATATGGTCTTACTTGCACCTTAATTCAGGCAGAGGCATCTCTTAATAATCTGATCCTAACACATGCCTGTGTTGGGGAACCCAAAGCTGGATGCAGTACTCTAGACGGAGTCTCACCAGAGCAGAGTAGAGGGACGGAATCACCTCTTTAGACCTGCTGGCCACAATGCTTTTGATGCAGCCCAGGACACATTTGGCTTTCTGGGCTGCAAGAGCACACTGCCAATTCATGCCCCGCCCTTGATCCACCAGTACCAAGTCCTTCTCAGCACAGCTACTCCCAATCTGTGCATCCCCCAGCCTGTGCTGATACTGAGCATTGCCCCAACCCAGGTGCAGCACCTTGCACTTGGTCTTCTTCAACCATGTGATATTGCCATGTGCCCACTTCTTGAGTCCGTCTAGGTCTCTTGGGATGTCATCCTGTCCTTCAGATATGTCCACAGTCTTAAACAGGTGTGAGCTACTGGTTGAGGGTGCAATTTTGCCCCTTATGGTAACAGATCTGTTTCTAGGGTTAGAGATCTCACAAGGGCAGACCTTAAGGCAAGATAGGATTCAGGGCAGAGAAAAAGGGAAAACACAGGAAAAAATATTCCAAATGTTAACAGCCCATGGGTGCATGAACCATTGTATTAAAAGAGTGAAAATTAGTGGCTCTCTCACAATCACAAACTCTTAGTGCGATAAAGAGACCCAGCTTGGCTACTTACTGCACATTCCAACATACCTTCCATATCACTCAGCCCTGTGTGAGCACAGTCAGTGCTCAGATGCAAACACATTTTTATTCCATCAAACTCAAAAATTAATAATAATTTGATTGGATTCCCTCTCTCAAGGATGGAAGGGTTTTTTATATGTAGATCCACACAGCCTAATAAAATCCAAGTTAAGGTCTATCCTTTGGAGCCTGCAGTAAAATCTTAGATGGGTTTCAGTGCAGTTTATATCAAGTGTGGTTGAACAGTCACCTGGGAATACATGAACACAGTGCAACTCAAAAAGCAATAAGGGGAAGGACCAGAATGTCTGCCAAGGCTAAAATCTAATAACAGGGGGTCAGTTATACTCTGGAAACAGTAAAATGGCTTGCCCCTGAGGCCAGAGAGCAGAGGAAGCATCATACAGCACAGATTTAGTCTGAAATGTGCCAGTTCCAAAGGATCTCAGTTGTATCTCAGATTCAATAAGAGAAGTATAAGAGTACTCACTGAGACTCCAGATGGAAGTGTCACACCCATTGCAGGAATGCTACTATGGAGCTATCAAAAAAAGCCTGGACCATACTGACAGTGCAGCAGTTTTAACCCGCTTCAGGTACTGAAAATTATTTGTTTGATGAGAATCAAACAGTTACAGTGCTACACACAGGCAAGCCTTGGTCAAGACAATGTTACCGATAATCAGTAATCTGTATTAAACCAATCCCAGGAGGGTCCATATGAAACCCCCACAGGAGGAGCTTAGAGTCTAATTTATCCTCTCCTGCACAGAGAAAATCATCTTTAAGAACAGGGCTGACTCACCTCAGCAAAACTTTTACCCAGTCCATGTAGATTTAATTCTGATTCTTGGAGACTATCAAGCTTTAATAGTGCTCACCTAGAAGCACCCACTTCATCTGCAGAAATATTTGCAAGAGTAGATCCTAAATGAATAAGCATTGGCTTAAATCATTTCCCTTGAAACTGCAAGTTTAAATCATGGAACAAAACAAAAGATGCTATCTTCACCTGATAAAAATTTTGTCAGCAGTATAATTTGTAAGTTGTATTCATTGTAGTTTAAAATATCACAGAACCACTGAGGAGAGAAGGTACTTCTGGAAATCACAGAGTCCAACACCCTGCTCGCCCAGCTAAACTGTCCCAGCTCTCTTGGCCTCTCTTGATTGCTCCAAGCTCTAAATCATCTTTGCATTCCTTTGCTGGACTCAGTTCTCCCTATTTCTTATACTAGGAAGTCGAGCATTGGACACAGCACTCCAGCTGTGTCTCATCAGTGCTAATTAGAGATAAAAGATCACCTCCCTCAACCTGTTGGGGATGCTCAGCCTAACAGAGCTCAGGAGAATGTTTGCTACAAGGCTCAGGTTCAACTTTCACCACGACCCCCAGGCCCTCTTCTGCAAAGGTCTTTTCAATTGGCTGGCCCCAATGTGCTCTGATGCTCGGGGTTATGCCACTCCATACACAGAATTTGACACTTTCCCGTGTGAAACTTTGTGAGAGTCATCTCTGCCCAGTTCTCCAACCTGTCAAAGTCCCTCTGAATGGCAGCCCACACATTTGGTGTAGCAATCACTTTGTATCATCTGCAAACTCGCTGAGGGTGAAGCCTGCCCCCTTGTCTAGGTTATTAATGAGGATGTTGTACAGTATTGGCTCCAGTATTGATCCCTGGGGTACCCCTCTAGTCACTGGTCTCCAGCTAGACTTCGTACAGCTGATCCCAATCCTTTGTGACTGGTAGTTGAGATAGGTTTCAGCCTATCTCACTGCTGATTCATTTAGCCCATACTTTGTCAGCTTGCATATGAAATTATGGGAGACGGTGTCAAAAGCCTTGCACATCATCCACTATTCTCCCTTTATCCACAGTCAGTCATTTCATCAGAGGTGGTTATCATTGGTCAGCTATGATTTCCCCTTCATATATATGTGTGGACTAGTCCAAATAACCTTCTTGTCCTTCCTATGTTTTGAAATGGCTTCCAGGAGAATTTGTTCCATTACCTTTCCTGGGATTGAGGTCACACTTACCAGGCTGTGTTTGCTGAGTTCCTTTTTTCCTTCTTCAAGACAACAGTGAGATTTGCTTTCTTCAATCCTCAGGAAACTCTCCTGCTCACCATAACCTCACAGAGATAATCCAGAGCAGTCTCACAATGACATCAGCTAGCTCCCTTGGTACTTAGGGGGACACCTCTGCAGGCTCAGACAGAGCAGGACAGTCACCTGTCCCTGCTTCCATCTGCTGTATGTTCCTTTATTATGTTTGAGGTTAGTGAGGAGTTACTTGTTCATCCATGCAGCCTCCTGCTGCTTTTGCTTGATTTCCTACATGTGGAGGTGGACCATTCTTGAGCTTTGAGGAGCTGATTCTTGAAAATAAATCAACTCTCCTTGACCCCTTGTCTGTCTAGGGCCTCCCAGAGGATTTTCTCAAGCAGACCCCTGAGCAGACTGAAGCCTGCTCTCCTGAAATCAAGCTTTGCAACCCTGATTTTTGCCTTTTTCCCTCTTCTCAGGATCCTGAGATCCACTCTATCACATAGTTGTCAGTCAAAGCTGTCCCAAATTTTCACATCCCTGTACAGTACTCCCTTGTTTGTAAGTATGTGTTCCAGCACAGCATCTTCCCTCATCAGCTTCTCATTCATGTGTCCCAGGAAGTTGTCATCAATGCACTCCAGAAACCTCCCAAGCTGCTTGTCCCCTGCTTTGCTGTCCCTGCAGCAGATAATCAGGATGATTGAAGTTCCCCATGAGGACTTGAAGATTCTTCCAGATGTGTGGGGAGGGCCTTAATATGTAAGAATATTTCTAATACCAGTGAGAAAAAAGACATTCAGGAATAGAATTAGTTTAAGGAGCAGGTCCATCGAAGTTATTTTGGTCACAATGGATGAGGAGCCTTACTGTAGTTGCCCATTATATGAGTTGAAGATGCTCCCACCATCTTCTTGCATCATAGGTTCACATCCCTTTTCTCTTGCCCACAGCAACTTTTCAAGCTTTCCCCACTCTCAGCAACCTTCACGTGGACTCCTTATGATACCAAAGAAGGCCCACTCTTGCTTTCCTCTGAGGGTTGAAAGTACCTGATGCCTTTTGGTCTTTTGATTAGTTTCCCCTCATCCTCCAGGCTCTCCTTTTGCTGCTAGCCTTCCCAAAGGAACCACTTGACCCCAAAAGAACAGCCAAGAGGCCACTTTTTCTCTGATGCCCAGAGACAAGTCTTTGAAAAGGAAGTAAGACAAAATAAAAGTGCTTATCAACAGAGTGCTGAGCTTGGGTTCTTTTCACCTTTTATTGCTTGTTATTCAGCCTGTTATCAGAGTAGTGCTTCAGGGCTCAATGAGAAAGGCTCCGGCATGCTGAACGCTGCTCCAACCCTGGATGGTGGCCAAGCCTGGTTCTGGAAGCCTTATCTCAACAGGCAAGACAAACAAAAAGTAGAGATAAGAAGGATAAGCAACACCGTGTGGATCTCAGTCTTACTGGTGAAAGGCTTCCAGATTATGATGTTTGTCAGTGTTCTCAACTGTAAGAAAAGAGAAAAAAAGTGCTTTCTGTTTGTGTATATATACATCACACAATATATTCCTTCCATATATATAAAAGGAATGTCAGTGCATGTTACCAAGCAGCTGAAAACTCTCATTTTGTAGCTTTCTCACAAACACATTACAAAACAAGAAAAAATCCCAATGTAAATCAGAAGTACCAGGATTGTTTAGTTTTTTCACATTTTTTGACCACTTTTATCCTGGTTTTAGCACTATTCAAATAAACAAAAAGCATCTCTACCCATTCTGGAAGACATTTTAGCAGTGAGACAGCTGCCCTTTCAGGTGGGAACCAGCCTCCCAGCAATGATTGTTTTACCTGATCCACAACCAGAGTAAGAGGGCCATCACCTGTCCTAGCAGAGCCAGCATTTCTTTTGTGGAAGTGGGATTGCAGGCAAGGGTGTAAACAAATTAGAGGGTAAACAAGAGCTTTGCCATACGTGATTGTTCATGGGTTCAAAACACCACGCAAATTAACACTGAGGAAAGGAACTGTACTTGGAGACCTGTAGTTGAACTCTTAAGCCAGAGATTTTGTAGTAATTATCATTATTTCTCTCTAGAAGCAGCACACCAAAACTCAATGCAACACCTATAGGAGGGGAAAGTAATTCTATTTTAAAACATACAGCAACACTCTGACACTCACCTTCTTACAAGTGCCATGCTCTATGTTAAAATACCCTGCTTACCTATACCCACATATATATACCCAGTGCTTTGGCCAGGTTTTCTTGCACCAATGGAAAGGAAAAGGGGCACTTGCTACCTAGACCCCATTATCTCCTCATCCCTAGGTTAACCTTTAGGTGCTGGTTTTGGATGAGTCTTGTGCTGCTTTGTTTCTGAAAATGGTTGTGATCTTGGCTCTCCATTCTGTTCCACCGCCATGAAGTATTAGGTTTTGCTTATTAAAGTATCTAGTCTTTTTATATGGAAGCTGCTGAAAAGGATTTGTCCATTTCTTACCATCACCTCTTATTGTCATAGGTAGGTGAGCTGTCCTTCTATATATTTATTTATTTATTGATTGATCAATAGCTCTGTGTCCAGGTGGAGCTGGTGATGAGTGGTATCCCTCAGTGCTCTGTCTTCAGACTGCTGCTCTTCAGTACCTTCATCAATGATGAAGGTGGGATCAAGTGCACCCTGAGTAAGTTTGCAGATGACATGAAGTTGAGCAGTGCATTTGACACAACAGAAGCAAGGGATGCCATCCAGAGGGACCTGGACAAACTTTAGTAGTGGGCACACAATAACCTCATGAAGCTCAACAAATCAAAGTGCAAGGTGCTGCACTGGGGTCAGGGTGATCACAGACATTAGTACAGACTGGGAGAAGAACTCATTGAGAGCAGCCCTGTGGAGGAGGACTTGAAGGTTCTTATGTATGAAAGGCTGGATATAACACAGCAACACACACTTACAGCCAAGAAAGCCACCTGTATCCTGAGCTACAGCAAAACCAGTGTGGCCAGCAGGTCGAGGCAGGGGATTCTCCCTCTCTACTCTGCTTTCATGTGACCCCATATGGAGCACTGTGTCCAGGTCTGGAGTCCTCAACACAAGGAAAATGTGGACCTGTTTAACTGAGCCCAGAGGAAGCCACAAAGATGATCAGGGGCCTGGAGCACCTCTCCTATGAAGACAGTCTAAGAGACATGGGGTTGTTCAGCCTGGTGAAGAGAAAGCTTTGGGGAGACCTTATCGCAGCCCCCCAGTGCTTAAGTGCGGCTTATTAAAAAAAGAGGAAGAGCAACTTTTTACAGGGGTAGACAGTGACAGGACAAGGGGGAACAGTTTTAAATTAGGAGAAACTTAGATTAGATATTAGGAAGAAATTCCTTACTGTGAGGATGATGAGGTACTGAAAGAGGTTGCCCAGAGAAGTGTCCACGGCCAGGTTGGATTAGGTCCTGAGCAACCTGCTCTAGTGGGTGGCATACATGCTTATGGGGGGAGGGAGTTGGATCTTTAAGGTCCCTTCTAACCCATACCATGGAATTATTTTTTTTCCTTTAGGTTGTCTGTTCTTTTAGGATGTTCCTTGCTCTAGGTTACCCTTTATTACCTGTTCCGGGTGTCCCAATGTACTTCATGCAGATGTGCTCGGAACTTAATAGGCTGTCAACCCAGATGCCAGCAGCACTTGCCTTTCCTATAGCTCATGTCCTGCTATTCTTCCTTTGTCTTCCACACGCTGATAGTCCCATTCATTTTCCATTTGGAGAAGTTTTAATGTTGCTATTACAAACCTCTACAATCTTAAAGGATAAGACAGGGCTTGAGTTCGGGTTTGCCAGCCTCTTTAATTAAATATGTTACAGCTTAAAAATCATCCCTCAGCAATCAGATAGATGCAATCACACTATTTCTATTTTTCTTCAAGGCAGCAGACACAAAAAATAGAAACATTCTATGAAAAGATGCATTGCATTGCTTATATTTTATCATCCCACTGCTGAGTATTTATGTATTTGGTTTGGCCTTTCAGTCCATTTCTTATAATTGATTTTTTTCCCTCAACAACTGGATGCAGTTTCCTCTAGTTATTTTCCTGCTGAAATTTAAACCTGTGCATAATAATTCCAAGGTTAATAAAGGGCTTCAGAAAAGGAGGGAGAAATGTGAGTGACAAAACTTACAGCCTCAGCAGCCTTATTAATGTACAAGATTTAGAAGGAAATCTTCATGCAAAGCGAAGTATTAGTAGAACTGAAGACTTGGTCACCCAGATGTCAAGCTTTTGGAGTATTCCTGTTTATGCCTAAACACCTACAGGGTGAAGTCAGAAGATCCTAGAATAGGATCAGGATTTTAAGTGGGCTCAAGATGTTCCTGAACTGTGATGCAGAAATAGGTCTGGGACCAAGAAGTGGCACAGTCAGACCAAGAGCATAGTAGTGAGTCAAAACTCAGAAGAGAGTTGGTTTGGTTATCCCCATTTCCAGGTGAACTCCTAGAGGTCATGGTTGGTCTGCCATGAAGAAGATTTGTCTTCTGAGATCCTCAATTTCCTTCAGTCATAAACACTAATGAGAAGAAAAACCTCAGGGGATCCCATATACAGTCCAAACCAAAAATCCTATTTATTGTGACTAAACACTAAACAGAACAATAGAAGAAGCCATAATTTTATATTATAGTGCTGTTACAAGAGTAAAATAAGAAAAGGTAAATAAGAAAAGGTAACTAAATTAAGTTTTAAAAAGATCCACATGCTGTATGTATTATGTTTCCTTTTAAATACACTCATAAGGATTCTGTACACTTAAAGTTTTTAAAAATTTTTTCCATCTTACATGAAGGGCATCATGGGTTGGAACTGCTGGACATTTAAGAATGTACAAAATTCTTCAAGATTCTGAAATCCTCCTAGGGTAAAGACATCCCTTTCAATATCTTTAGAGATTATGACCGTACTTAAAATTTATCAACAGTCATATTGCTAGTCATATCAGTCCTTCTACAGAGCCCTTAAAAATATTCTCTGTTTAATGGGGTAAGTCAGAGGTCCCAAGGATCACTTCAAGTATAAACATGCATAAATATATTTTAAAGTGCAAATAGCAAAATGTGCTTGGAGAAGAGCGAGCTAAATGATTAGCCTAGTGAAATGTTACCATGAGAGAGTTTAATTTAGCTTGCGCATCTTGTGCTAAATAGCATCTGCTGGATCAAGCCAGCTGATCCAGATGAAACAATTAGGAATAATTAGCAGAAGTACATGTCAGTGCCTTTCCTATTACAGATATAGAAAAATTCTGCATATGCATATCCCTGTTTCTCCCTAGCCTGTACAAAAAGGCTTTAACCTCTCCTCCCCCTGTCCCACCTGTCATTCAGAGGGAACTGATAAAAATTGATGCTCTGTTAATATCCTGCACCTGACCACCTCCTAAAGTTGCGGGTTATTAATAACTTTCTAGCTGCCATTAAATGCTTTTCTTTTTTTTGAAACGTAAACATACAGCTACACATGCTCACACACTGCTCCACCCTACAGCACATCCAGAAGCCACAGCAACCAGCAGAGAAATCTCCGCTTGCTTGAGCTGCACTTCCCAACACATAAGATCCTCTGGCTCTCAAACAAGGTGTGAGACATTTCACTTAAAACTCACTGTTCAAAAGAGGAAGGAAGTCAAATATATTGCACTATTTCATGCTGTATCTAAAGTTCCCACCTCTGCTTTAGTTATGACACGGTACACATCATTCAGGAGATGGAAAGGAGTTGTGTTTTCTTTAAAATATGCTTAGGCTTGCCCTCAAAAATTCAATTTGAGGTTCAATTATGATCAACTTCTTTTAAAAGGATCTTGATATGTCTAAATGTATAATGGACTGCAGTGGGGTAAACCAGAGCTAGCTTTGTAACAGTTGAGTACAAGTGTTCACACTCCCAGGCTTTTAGATCTCACTAATACATTTTATTTTACAATTCAAGTGCTATTTTGCTCTCATGGTGCAAATTAGTAAGGCTGTGCTGTGAGACACAGAGTGAGGACAGACACTCCAGCACAGTGGCTCAGGCCACCTGCGACCTAAATCACCCACAGTCGTCCCTGCCCTACCCCTGGCAATGTCCTGGAGCTCCCAGAGTCACAGGCAGATCTGGGCACAGACTCCTCCCAAAACCTCCCTCCTCACCCGCTGCTGCATCACATCGACGAGAGGCTCCTGGTGTTACACCACGCTCTTCACCACATTTTGGAGACCACACTATTTCCTACATTATTTCAACCTAAAGTGAGACAGTTCCAGTGACATCAGGCAGCTCTGTCCTTGCAGATTGTCTAAAGCGGAGTTAAGTAAGTCTTATCCATTGAGGTGAAAGTGAAATCAGCGATGGCTTTGATGTTTTAATGGGATATTTAACATATGCCAGAAATGGCGTTTCTGAAGAAATTAATCATAGGGAAAAAAAAAAAAGCTATGATTTTTTTTTTCTTAAAGGGAAGACTGAAAAACTGAAAACTGATAAATTCAGTAAAATATACTTTTTTGTAGACTGAAATCACAAAAAAAATCCTTCCCTAGCCCAACTTCCTTTTACTCCTCTAAAATAAATAAAAAAACCCACAGCATTTGTCCCTCTTAAAATACAAAAATGGAGAAAAAACTGCTTTTCAAAATTTGCCATTTACCATCATTACAAGTGTTCCATTAATACCTACAGCCTTGTTTAAATCATTCCTTGATCAAAGTATTGAAGTAATATAGCTTAATATTTTCAGGTCATAGGAACTCTGATGTTAGTAGAATCTTTAAAAGTGGCCCAATATTCTTACCTTCATTTTACAATCTAATTTTAAGCCTTCAGCAATGAACAGTAAAGCAACAGATAAAGTGTAGGTCATTAAAACAAAACAAAAAAACCCCAGCTGTCAAACTATAACGTTCTCCTGAGCTTGCCATTTTAGTAAACTTCATTGCTGCATACTGGTTTTTCCTGTCTTCCCAAGACCCCTGGACTAGCACAACTCTAAAATTACTCAGCCCTAATTTCCTAACTTTTATCCTCTGTATGTATCAATTTTCAAAACATCAAACTTTTAATATGTCTGTTTTCCAGGCTGAAAATCAGCTGTGTTTTCCCTGTAAGTATTTATCAGCCATGACATTATCTATTAACCTTCCATGATCTTAAATATATTGGTCCCCAAATTGTTCACTGTAAGACATATTTGCCAACCCTGCAATTATTCTCCTGACCGATGGCACATTTCCCATTTTTAAGCTACTTCAGCTACCACATCATTTATAGGTAGAAGCCATATAAGCAAACCCTAGCCTCTTATAAAGCAGTGAAGTTTCAGAAAACCATCTCCTTTTTGTGGGCAGTAATTAATTTCCAGTCTTCTGTACTCCTAAGTTAAGCTTAGTCCCACGGCTCAACTTCTGAGAATCTGGAAGGATACCAGTGGGTGAAGTGTGTCACAGCCTGCCACATCACAAAGTGACTCCTCATCTGTAAGGTTTACCAGCTCCTGCAATTGCACCCCTTTTGGCCTGCGGGAAGTAAATGCTCTGGCTGGTCTTCAAGCTGTGGCCCCTGAATGTACTTTCTATACTTGGCCCACAATCCCAAATAGAAGTTGAGAATCCAAGTATGTCATGTTGGCTTCATACCAGCTCCATCAGGCTGACTGAGATTCCTCTGAGCAACTCTGGAATACAGAAAACAGGGATGTTCACATACCAGTCAGCCAGAGGCAAAAAAGTATGTCTGATGACAGTCACCAGGGGCAGTGACTGAAAGTGACACTTTGAGAACTCTCCCATCTTCACAGTAGTGCTGGTGCAGCTGCCACACACAAGCAGTGACATATAGAGGTTGGAATTGCTAAGAAAGTAACAGACAACATTATTCAAAACACATGTAGTGAACACGGTATAAGGCAGGGTGAATAGCAAATGTTTTTACATTCGTAGTGCCATAGTTGTCACCAACAGTTTTATGATAATGAGTTGATTTCCTAACGGGTGGAAGATAGCAAAAGGAAACACCTAGATTTTATATCCTTATTCTCAAGCTAATCTCATGTGCTGCAGCTATTAAAGAAATCCAAGAAGCTATCACACTCATACAAAGTCATAACTTCATGAAAATACCTGCTTGTTAAGAACTGACACTTCAAAATGCCCAAGATATTCAAAATGCATTATCTGTGTAGTGAAACCACAGCAAGCCACAAGTGGCAGGACAACCCGCAGGTCACCTACACAAAGACAACCATCTTCGGCAAGGGATTTAGTCCTCCTCAACAGGACTCTCAATTTTCCAGTAACACCAAATAATAAAGAACAAGTGCTCTGGTCTTCCCCTTGTTCTCCAATTCCCTCAGCTAAAACAACCCAATGCACAATATCAGCTATTTCAGAAGTCCTTGTTTCAATTCTGAAAAAACACAAGTTCTAAATGTTCAATATTGACTTGGTATCTGGCAGGCGGTTGAAGAAAAGAAAGCCAAACCCATGAAGCTATCCTTCCCTTGCCCCTCAAACTGAGCAAACTAGAGTCCAGGAGTTTCTGTGAAATTCTGCTACTGAAGGGAGTTTTCCCTTGTAAGTTAAATGGGATATTTTGATTACAGATGATTTTTCAATTTTTCTGTATTTTATAAATTTCCCTACACCTAAAAAAACCCCATCCATGATTGTATTTTGCATAGAAATACGTTGGTCACATTTTAACAGATTACTAAAAAAGTCATCTTCTACTCATGAAACAGTCACTCACCTCTGTGCCACTCTGGTTTACTCCAGTGGAGAACAGTGAAATGCTGCGTTAACTAAGTCAAAAATGGTTAATTCCAAGTGTTGCAATTCCCTCCCTGAACTTTATTTTTCTACCTTGTACATTTGAAAGAAATAGGGCAACAGATTAACAGAAAGGTCTTAAACAGGATTACTGGCAAACTATCAAATTTACTCAATGAATTGTCCCACATCCACTGCCTGGACTACTGGTCTTCTGGACAACTTGCTCAATGCTGTTGTGTTATCTCAGCTTCAACTGTAAGATTAGTAGTTCCCTCTCATCCTCCTTTCCCATCAGTTTAGATCCTGCTAAAGCAAAAAGTTCTTGACAGGAAGCTCAAAACTTACAGAAACAGGTCACCAAAGAAGCAGTTTCTTCCACAAGTACAAACTCCCATAGGAGTGCGGTGATTTTTATTGAACTCTGAAATGATCAGTTGCAAAGCACAGCAATAAAATCCAGAACTGGAACATTTAGTAACAGCCTGAAATGTAGACTTGATTTTTATTGTCATAAGGGTTTGACATGCAGTTTTTACAGGACACTTAAAGCTTTAAAATCCCTTTTAATCAGTGTAATTGCCTATTCCCTCCCCAATGCACACTTATGTTCTAAATTGCACTGACTTCCTGATTTCTGAGAAGTAAGGCACTACAGAGTCCTTTCAAAGTAGTTACAGATTACCATAGCAGACACTTTCCTCTGAGATCTGAAGGTCAAGATTGGCCACAGAAAAAAATGCAACTCATAACTGAAGATGTATAGCCAGTGACAAATAACCAAGCACCACGGCTATCAAAAGAGCCATTCTAAGTCATCTACCTTCAGACTTGAGAGGAAGAAGCCTTCAGTGCACAGAGTAGAATTAAAAGTGTTCATCCTTTCACATAGGGAAACTGCTCTATTTTGGAAAAAAAATTATTAAAGCTGTCATGTTCAAGCTAGGGGACAGATTTCAACCAGTCTTCAACAATTGGTATGTTCTTATGGCTCAGGACAAGGCACTGGATGAAGACCTCTACATTTATAATTTTGGAATAGGAGTTGCAGCCATTGCAATGCTTTCAATTGCACATTCATCAGTGCCACGGCGGATTCTGAAGTAACCATCTTCTCCCCATGAGGTGCCCCAGCTGTTCTTCACAATCCAGAACTTCTCACCACTTTCTGGGTCTGTACCATAGCCCACCAGCAAGACAGCATGATTGGTCAATTCAAAAGGATTTAAGTCATCCTGCAGCCCAGTGTGATGGTAGATCCCCTCTTTATAAACCATGAAGTCATTATAAACCTCAAAGGCAACAGTCATTGGCCCATGCTGAACAAGCTCAAGTTTCATCAGGGCTTCATTGCAGCCTCCATAGAAACCACCAACATAATGGTACTCAGAAGTGTAGTAGTGGTAACAGCTGCGCTTGAAAAGGCATGGAGAATCTTGGGCTGTATAAGGGAAGCAGTCCTCTTCCACCACACCAAAGTCTTGGACGTACTTTCCAGCAATGAGATATGGGAAGCCACCATCGCAACCTGAACAAAAAAGATATGTGCTTATTCCCTTGGAGAGTAATTTGAGGTGGGAGCCTCTCTTGTATCTTTTGGAACACTTTCAGATACAGTATAGAACACACGCTGCAGAGACCCAGACAATCCTTATACTCTAGTTAGCTACAGCTAGCTTTCTGTAATACACAGGGCAAAATTCCCATCTGTGGGAACTATACCGGGAACACTAATACATGGACCCCTTTCTCATCCTATTGCTCCTGACAATCCCCATCAGAAAGACCAAGTAGTTACATGCAGTACAAACACCTGCCTAAGATACATACAGTTCTCTAGAAAGCTTGAATCATTGCTTTTGCTCATCTCACCCTCCCTCAAAATCTGCTACTAGGAAAAGTTCCATTCTTTCTAGGTATGCATTGCAATTTAGCTACATTTTGAGCTCTATTCCTTACATATTTCCCCATATCAGAGATAGATCTACTAAAATCCAGTAACATCCTGAGCATGAGGCCACTTACTCCTGATTTAATACCATCAATACAACGAGGTGGACTGATAACTCTGGAAATTTTTCCTGCAATCTTTAAAAAATAAAGAAGTACTATAAAGTATAGCCTGCCAAATAATTTATAAAAAACTAAATTATGTGTGATGGGGAAGGCATAGAAGTTTTTAATATATAGTCTCCATCTGCAGTATTATCATTACTGGAAAGTTATCTTTGTATATACCAGCACACTTACCCTGGGAATACTGGCTGCAAGACACAACCTGCTGGGGACTGAAAATCGGTTTCTGAGTATTGTTTGTGAGGATACGTATTCTTGCTTCAAGCATGCCCATGGAGGAAAATGCGTAACAGCTGCCACAGGAGCCTAAGAAGGGGAGAAAAAGGAACCACGAAGAGCAGTCAGTAACATAAGGCTAGTCACCTGCAATCAGGTACAACTAATTCCTAGAGTCCATTGAGTCAAAACCTACCAGATGTGATTAGAAGTTGAACACTGATGGAACAAAAAACTTTACATCTATATTTAGCTTTTAAGTACATAATTCAAAACCCACTTCTAACTTCTGAGGGAACACTGAATTTATTCAAGAATAGGAAGCAATATACTGCTCTTCAATGGTTTTCATTAGTACCATTTAAGAGCTATTCTATTACACTATTCTTTCAGAATGAACCTACAGGGATGGCATTAGCAGGGCTGAGAAGGCTTAATCTACTGCCTCAGACTATAACCCTTCATGGAGCACATATGCTAAGGGGCAATGAATTATTTGAAGTGAATACTGACAATATTGATCTTATTTCAATCTACCAATGGACTTAGTTCTCTAATTTCCAGCTGAAAAAATATTCCATCTTTCCAGGTACCCGTAAAATAACTGACTTTTGAGAGACTAGTGTATTAATAGCAAGTTTAATATAGTGGATTCATCCAGCTCTCCTTGCTTCCCAAGGGCATATAATTGCACACTGGCTTTTCAGAGGCACCTTAATTTCCCTTTAGTTTCCTGTCAGAGAGTTGTCTCCTTACTTTTGCATCAAAATTTAGCACTGCTTCTAGCTTTAGGCCTCTTCACTCCCTAGGACCTTCCTTTCACATATTAAAAACCTTTGGAAGTGGAGTGACAAGCATCACAGGGAAGAGCAATTACTTGGACGAGGTCCTATTTTATCTACTGATTGTCACCAAGGTGTATGATTTCCTTTTGTTTCCTGACAGTGGGAAAGTCAAATATTGCAGAGCTATGAAAATGAGGGAGGCTTGAGGAACAAAACAAAATACTTTCTCTTGAACTGTGTAGGTGTATAAAAGCAGAGTTATTACAAAAGGCAAGATTTTGTGAAATTGCACCTTCACTCAGTTAGATGTATCTTGGAAGAGAAGGGGCAAAATCAGTCCGAACATGAACACTCCTTGCCCAGCAGGGCAAAGTGAAGCAGTGAAAGATGCCTCCCACTCACTGTACAGTCACAGTATCTGAGATGGGCAACACTGAACACTTTGTTGCATCTTATGTGCAAAAATGAAAAAAAAAATACAATTCACAGCCATTTTAGTCTGAAGTCTGTTGGAGTGGCTATTAAATTTCTCTCTGGCTATCTCAGTGGCATTTATGAAGCCTGTAGAGTGACCTCTCTTGGATGTTTCTTTTTGGGGTTTTTTTGTGTTTGGGGTTTTTTTTTAAAGCCTGAAAGTTAAAATTCTAATTTGATAGAGCAGCATGAATATTCCACAGACATTTAACAAACTCAGCATGGACTCTCAGATTACAGGAAAAGTGTAGGAAGCTTTATTATTGGAAACAACAGACTAGTTCTCACTTAGATAAACTTTGAGGCAACGCACTGGAGAAAGGGTAAGTTTGGAATTGAATGCTCAATTGTCTACAAGGCAAAAGAGCCCTTGGGATATTCACAGTTCACTCCAGGAGAAAGTAGAGGATTTACACCTACACAGGACTATATAATTTCCTGTTGCCATCTTCCAGTGATGCCATGTATCAGCTTGCAAGCTAGGACTCCCACAAGCCTTCCTATGCTTCTTGTGCTGCCAGGAGCCCAGCTGGCAGAAGAATTAAGCCATAAATGAGGGATAAGTGATTTAAGTAATTTCCTGCCCACCATGCTAATGTTATGTTCCCTTCCCCCTAAAGCTGTAACCAGAAAACCACCAGTAGATGCATGTTTATTCAAAAATGGTTGAGTGCAGGGAAGGGACACATTAACTGAGTCCACTCCTGGCTTCAGTTATGCAACCTTCTAATTCAGTTCCTCACACCACAGTGCTATAAAAACACTCCCTATAGAATAGACATATACCAATACAGTATCCTTTTAATTTTACTTTAAGCTAAATAATTCCCTATTACAAGGCAAAGGAAAAAAATTAGGTTTTACCAGTATTCTATATTTATCAGTGTTCACAATTTTCATAGCAATTAATGCCTCCTCTTGCAACTAACCATTGAAGTAACTCCTAAATTTATCAGGGTGGCAGGATTTGGAGGCAATATAAACAATTTTCACGGGCTTATTCATTTAAGATGAATGATAATTCACCATCAGCAGGAATTAGGGAAAGAGTTAGATGTACATCAGTTTGGTGTATGTACAGAAAACCATGGCTGAGACTGATTGGACAAAACCTGACAGCTGTCTTTATACAGGGTTCTGTGGCAATTGGCTTTCACTCCAGTAAGTTATACTGCTGTCTGGATAATCAGGACCATCACTGGTTTTGGCACAGTCCTGATAGCCAGGACTCCACCCAGTTTCCACAGGTAAACTTCATAGTAACGGTGTCATCTGTCAACTGCAAGATACTAAACAAAACCTTCTTGCCAACAGCAAGTTACAAAGTACATAAAAAGAGCACTAGAGCATTCCATCCAGAGATTTTATTTATTTTTACCTTGATTCCGAATAGGGCTGACATAATTGACACCATTCACGTTTCTCCAGTCCCAGGATTCTGGCAAGCTCGAAACTTTTTTGAGTAACTCAGGTGTTAGAGGTGCAGGCTTTGGTCTAAAGAGAAAATGCTTTTGAGAAACATACCACACTCTAGACAACGGAACAGTTACGTAACACTCTGTTTTCACCTTTCAGGCTACGCAATTTGAAACAGTCTCCATCTAAACTGAGTGGGTGTCAATCTGAAGGGATTCGTTTCAGCAGGATGCAAGACCTACTCTAAACGCTCCCTGAGGGAACTGTATTATGAACTATCCACTGCTGAGGAAAACACATTCAGTACAGGTGTGCAGCTGCAGTTCCAGCTGCACATTTTGCTCTGGGTGGCAAAAGCCCTAGGCAAGAGGCTCTGAACTGCAGGTCCTTTGAATAACGAAGGGCACAGGGACTTGTGGCCCATCCAGGTAACCAGACACTCAGAGACAGGCAGGAGCCCCTGACTGCAGACTTTCACCACTTAAGACTGTGAATAGATAAAAGCCCCAGGTTACCTTTGTTCCTGGCCCCTCCTCAGAAGCACCAGCTCGAGCTGTTATTTTGTTATTTAGTTACTGCACCAAGATTAAATTATTTTAATGACTGGGACTCTGCTATGGGAAACCTGGAGTCAAGCCAGTATGGAAACCTGGTCTGACTGTGTGAGAGTGGAGTGTGCAGTTGCAAAAGGGGCCTCTGTCCCAGCAGAGAGTGGTGTGAGTGGGATGGCTGAAGTGGTTCCTGGATGGTCAAACAGGGATGTTTCCTTAACATCCACAACCTGCTGAAGTCAAATACTTGTGCACTAATTTGAAGTGCTGAGGTAACTTTGCAGAACTGTGTTCCTAGTCTCTGAGCAGATATTTTACACCGCTGCCATCATGAGGTATGTAGACTGTCTGACTGCAGAATGCACCTTGCCTTGGTACCATGCGCTGACAGCAACTACAGACTGTTTAACCTCAGACAGACATGGCTTACATCAACACTTCACTAGCTGCAGAACCACTTGCCCCAGGAACTTCTCTGAAGAAAGTTTTAACTGTGACTACTGAAGCAGTATTGAATGTTACTTTCCAGCTTCCTGCATTCAGCTTTGACATAATCTGATGCTTGTCCTTAGGTGCCATCCACAGATAACAGACATCGGAATTTGTTCTGAAGGTAGGAGAGGGCTAACCAAATAGTGTCATGGCACTGTATGGGTGCAACAGGGTTAGCCTATTTTGTTACCAAATAGGCTACTGTACTTAAGATGATTTACAAGTTCTGTCTTTAGGAGAAACCATAATAATCTGCATAATACTCTCACAAAAATCAGCAGTTTTATTGTATAGTAGGACCTTCTACAAACGTACAGTTGCCACAGTTTGAAAGAGAAGTAGAAAAAGCAAAAATACAAAGAAGGTAGAACAACTGTAAAGAAAGTAGTCTTTAGATCAAAGACCTATAGTGCTCAAACTAGTACAGAGGATAATGTACACATTATCACTCTCTGCTAAGTGATCTGCAAGACCCTGAAGGCATCCTCGGGGCTACTTTCATGATTCTTCATTGAGACACTACTCCTATTAGAAAATTCTTGTTGAAGGCATGGCAAATTATCAAAGTAATGTGGGTATTCCTTCAGAAATCTTTAATAGCAGAATGCAGTTTACTGCTTTTTAATTGCAATTATGAGCTAGCAGAACCAGGACAGAGCACAAACAGAAACTCTTGACTATGACAAGCAGCTGATGAGCAGACACAAGAGTGAGATGACAATTGAGACTGTCCCCACTTCTTCCCTGCACATATGAATTCAGCAGCAAGTTACTGGGCAAGATTAAAGGGTAGGTGACCCTTTTTGTATAACTGCTTGAGACAATAGATGCTCGAAATAATCATTCAAATGGAAAATATGTTGGCACCCCATGACTATGACCTGAAAGGCCTTGAAACTTTAAACATCTGATCTACAAGCCAAAATATAGCTAGGAAGCAGGACAAATACAAGCAGACTCTTGGCAGCAGTGGGGTTTATGGCAAAACAAAAGGTCTTACTACCTTGAAGCTCTGGAATAGAGACCCCCAGCTCTTCTAGTTAGTTCTTCCAGGGAAAAATGCTCATGCTCCTTGTATCTTGCTGCTCTCCATGACTTCTGGTGAGCATTGATAGCATTTACAAAGTCAAAGTTGTGCACATAACGCCTGCTTGAAAGTCTGCAAAAAACAGCAGTCAAAACAGTAAGAAAACAACTGGGATTCAAAATTAAAGGTATTCTCTAAACTCAATATGTAAAAGACTAATTCTGGAAGTGCCTTGTGATAGGTACTGACAAAGAAACATGGAAATACTGAATCAAGGCAAGGTTTCTAAATCTGAGACTGACTTGAGACTGAGATATAATCTTCTTCCTTAGACATGCCAGTTTTGTAACGGGGCTGCACCAGAGACTGAAGGAGAAACTGTGATTCGACAGGCACATGCTCCTCAGTTTTTGTACATTCAGGTTTATTTCCAACATTGTAATTAGTATTCACTTTGCCCTCAGTAATGAAATTGGTTTTTATGGTTCTAGCTAAAACCCAAAGCACAGTTATTAAACATTTTATACCGGTATAATGTTACTTATCTGTTCCTTACCTTCCCCCAGGCTTCTGGAGAGGCAGCTCATTTACGTGAACATCTGAGGGAGATGAAGAAATCTTCTGTCCGATGAAACATGCCCAGTTGTGGCCAAGTACGTCATGTACCCATCCTGGTAGTGTCTCATTACAGTAGCTGGTTACATTCAGGCCTTCCTTTTTGTACTGCAAGGTGAAAAAGTTATGCTTGTGTTGAGCAGATGCATTTGTTAGCACAGCACTAGTTCCCCACCCACTCAGCTGCTTTTGCCTTTGTTTCAGAGGATGTGGCCAAACACTCCAGAGGTGAAGCAGAAAAAAGAAACTCATACTTATCAAATTGCTGCAGAAGACAGTCAGGCTTTGACTTGCACTTTTAGCATCAAAGCATGCCTTAATATCAGTAAAAACTAAGAGGTGCTGTTTGGGTTCAACAGCTAGTTTCTATGCAAGATGCAAAAGACCTCTTAGTACCTAACCTTCTCTTCAAGGCCCTAAGGTTTCCTGCACCAAATATGTGACTAACTCTCCTAACTCTGGCCTGCTACAAAAGTTTGAAAAACTGAGACTCAAACACAGGGAAGATAGCAAGTTTCTCATCCAGTTACCTCTCAGGGATGCATGTACTATTTTTATATATTTATGTATAATTTTTGTACTATTTTTGTTTTACAAGTCAGAATCAAAGGTGAGACTTCCTGCAACTGCTTTAAGTTTGAACTTTGATGGTAGAATATCAAGAAAAATTTCACATGAGCTATCAAACTGAGACAATATGAAATGATGATCTATTGAGAGCAACTAATTTAAAGTTGGTAATGAGGAGAGTATTATTAACGCCTCAAGTTCTAATACTTTCCTGTTCAGCCACACAAGTGTTCATTTTACTACTGAAGTGGAGTAATAATTTTATATATTCAGTAAAAAGTGTCTTCATACAACAGTTAGCACTAACACTTTACGCAACTGATGTGTTGCCTTGCTCTGTTCATCCTCACTTACTGTGCAAGATTGTGCAGTATAGGAAGTAACTACACTTGGCCAAATGCCAAGGGCAAGACCCAGAGATGGCTTGAGAAATACCCTCTACACAACAGGAGTCCTAGAAATCTAGACACCCAATTTTATATCCCTAATTTACTGACAGATCACATTACTTGGCTCTACATGATAGCATTAAATTAATACCTGTCTTTTCTATCTAAAAGCTGCCACAGACTATAACAAGATCAAGTACAACTACTCTCAATAAGCACAGGCCTTCACTCTAAATACTTTAAGATTGTTAGAAGAACAGGCTTGTTTCCTGCAAGTATTATAGATCCTACCTAGCATAGAGAGTTATAGTAAATTAAAATAAGTAAAACAGATTTGGGACTTATCTTCATGCAAAAAAAGGCAATGAGTTATCTGCTAACTAACAAATTAAAACAACACAATGTCTTTTTCTTGTTTTTGTCTCCTAAAAATCCCTCTCCTTTTCCAAGAGATTAATTGCTTTGTTAAAGATATAAATAGATAACCAGAACAGCATTCAAAACATCTGTGCAACTTATCTTTCAAGAAAGTGAATTTAGCAAGTTTCTTATATTCTTCTTTCAGTTCACATGTATCAGCAAAACCAGGAGGGAGTGAGGGGACAGTTAGTGGCAATGCTTCAAGACACAAAAGCCAATTTCAATCAGTCTGTGTAGAAGTCTAGAATTAGGCAAGTCAAATCCTCTGTAGCTACCTTTTTGTAGACTAGCAGATTATAAACTATGATTGAACTGACTTCAAAAAGGGGACATGGAGACTTTGAGACCATAGCATATCAAAAGATTCTGGATAAAGAGAATTTCAACTCCAAGAAGTATTATCAACTAGGAAATGAAGATATACCAAATAAAGTCTCAATCTGCTTTTCCCACCTCTGACTTTTGATTGAGAGCCAGTGACACAGAGAGATGACAGAGAAACCTTCAAAAAAACTCCAGGATTTATGCTTCATTTCTACAAGTCAGATAACTCCCCAATGAGCTGCATGTTAGAAGGACTAAAATGGAGTAGCATCACCATAGGTACCATAACAATGATATGTATTGCTTACTACTAGAAGGTACATCACCAAATCAGTAACCATTGCTAAAACCCCAGGCAGCATTTGTTATTGCTACCAGTAAAGGGCTGAGAGATTAGATCTAGCAAATCTAACTGTACCAGTTTTAGAGGACCAACTATGAGCATGCCTGCTCAACTAACAATCGTACAGGGACATGGCACCATTGCATGAACAACTCAGGTGGATGTGAATTGTAACATCAGACCTAAATGAAGCTGCCAGCACAACACCCAAAATATCTACTGAACCCATCCCATAACAGCATCCTTCATGGTGGACAACAGCCACACAGCTGTTATCATCAGCAACTGATGGACAACTGCTGAATACATTTTCTCTGCAGACTTAAGATGATGGCTTTCATTTCCAAGTAATAAAGACCACGGCAGCCACGCCACATGATAACTTCATCAGCCAATGCTCACATCTGCAGCAGTAAGTAAACTCCATCCAGTGATGTGACCAGTCTAGGACAATTCCTGTAAAAAGGCACCCAAACTATACTCAACAGTTCCAATTCTGAGGTTTAAGCTTTAATTCTATTTCAAATGCAAATTTTTCTCAAACTTGACAACTCATGTGGCTTTGCCTAATGCCAGAATTTAGCCAAGCCATTCCAACATTAAACTTAAAAGGCTTCACATAGCTAAATTTCAAAGCTTGCTGTTTAGGCATCTAAACCCCAGGTAAGCTTTTTGGTGCGGTATACTTTTAATACCATCTTTCCTGTGTTGGTCATCACATTATAATCTATCTGCATATTCAATTCTAGTCCTGGTAAAAAAACCATAATTGTTTAAAGCTTCCTTTAAATCTTCAATCTCACTAAGAGGAAAGCAAGAAAGTATGGAGACCTTATTGGACAAATCATTTTAACAGGGATTCAGCAGTGCTACATACACAGGCTGTCAACTCATCCTCTTTTACATCTGTTGTTCTCAACTTAAGCAATGCTTGGGCAAGAAGTCAAATTAAATTCCAGAAGGCAGGACTACCCTATACATTAAGTACTTAGACGACTGGGCAATCATCAAGAGAAAGTGCCAGAATCTGTACATGCGATGGAGCAACCCTGGCTGTTTGTACATACTGGGGGAAGAGATGCTGAAAAGCAGTGCCATGGAAAGGGACCTGGGGGTCCTGCTTGATGGCAAGTTTAATATGAGTCAGCAGTGCCCTGGCAGCCAAGAGGAGGGCCAACCTGATGCCAGGGGGGCATCAGGCAAAGCTTCACCAGCAGGCCGAGGGAGGGGATTGTCTCCCACTACTCTGCGGCGGCCTCACTTTGAATATTGTGGGCAGTTTTGGGCACCACAATATAAGAAAGATATTAAGCTATTAGAGACCGTCCAAAGGAGGGCAATGAAGATGGTGAAGGGCCTTGAGGGGAAGCCATTTGAAGAGGGGGAGGTCACTTGGTCTGTTCAGCCTGGACAAGAGGAGACTGAGGATAGACCTCATTGCAGTTACAACTTCCTCGTGAGGGGAAGAGGAGGGGCAGGCTTCCACTCTTCTCTGTGGTGACCCGTGACAGAACTCAAGCGAATGGCCTGAAGTTGTGTCAGGAGAGGTTTAGGTTGGATATTAGAAAAAGGTTCTCCCAGAGGGTGGCTGAGCACTGAACAGGGAAGTGGTCACAGCACCATGCCTGACAGAGTTCAAGAAGCATTTGGACAATACTCTCAGGCACATGGTGTGACTGTTGTCGGTGGTTCTTGCAGTGTTAAGAGTTGGAGTTGATACTTATTGTGAGTCCCTTTCAACTCAGCATATTCTGTGATTCTGTGATTAAATCTGGTAGAAAGACTTATCACTCATTTGTTACCAAATTTTCAAGTGTGCCTATGCATTTTAATACAGGACGCACATGTTGAATTAGAACAGGGTAGCAGACTTGCAGATGCCCAACTGTACAAAAATACAGAAGGTCTTAGCAGAACAAACTACAGCATCTTTCTACCTGATATAAAATGCAGGCAAGTATCAACTACAGGTGCATTTTCTTTACCCTAGGGAACATTCTGGAATTCTGAGATTTGTGCTTTCAGGTATACACTTTAGGATAGCAGCAGTTACACACTGCCAGTTAAGTAAGCACAACCAAGGTTAAAAGTTGACTTTCAAGGGATTTGCTGGATCATTAAATAGCATTAGCAGCTCTAACATTTCTACTTTAGCAACATGAAATAAAAATTAAATTTTTGTTCATATCCTCAAAATGCAAATATTAACTGCTGCCACATATCTAGGCTGGTTATTTCAGAAGAGTAATCCTTGATTTTAACCAAATTTGGGAGCATTGGGAAGAGATAAAGGGATGTGACAAAGATGTCATCAAGTCAGTCTGGAAAAGATTAGTAACTTGAGTGGTGGAATATTCTATAATCTATTTCCTTCTTTTTACTGAAGTAGTTCTAATGTTTCAAAATGTAAAAATGCCAGACTTCTGGTTTTTGCTAAAGGACACCTAAGAAGTCAGAAGTAGTACCATTTAGCTTAAGGCACAAACAGCAAGAATCTTGCAACACTGTCTCTCTCAAAGTGGTAGCCTTAGAAATAAATAAATACCTCAAAGTTATAAAATAATTGAAACTAGTTTGCCTCAACTTTCCTTTCAGGCTCACTCCATCTTATGTTGTTCTATTTCTTTCACCATCCCTCCAGGGGGAGGGGGGGAACAAAACTTTAAAGCCTTATATATTGCATATCCCTAAAGAATCCTTGTATCATCCAGCAGAAGCACATGCTCAAGCTTCTGCCAAGAGTCAGTATCCTAAATTCACATCCAAGTTCACTGTAGAGATCCTTCAGCAGCACACGTTAAACAAGAGCATTTTGTATTTCTATTTCATATGTAATGCAATATTTACTAGATTAAAAGTAAACAGACATTCACAACTAAATATGTCACAAGGTCAAACAGCTCATAAGGAACCACTTCCTCCTTCCAAGTCCCCACTGATGGTTGCGAAGTAAGAGTTTGCCCAAAATTGCATGTTGTTGCCCAATAACATGAAGGAGTTATCTGCAGCAAAAAATGCATTTACTAAGTGTTGTGGTAATTCCTCATGCTTCTCAGCCATTATACATGCATTTTGGTAATCTACTGTTTCCTTTATAGCAGCAAAACTACTAAGAGAGTAACTGAATTTGGGTCCAATCCTCTCTATAATGTTTAAGGAAAGAAGCCTTTAAATTAAAGGTATCTTGTGGAGGGATTCCCTGCTACTGAACAATCCGCCAGACAAGCCTGCCATTTCTCAATACCAAAGGCAACTGCAAAACTAACAATTAATCCATTTGCTCACAAAAGGCTAAGACACATTCCTGACCATGAAATGCAAGCTATTGTGTACTGCTGCTGCTCAGGTGTGTATTTGACTAGCCTTGTTTTAAGGAACAAGGTGAATCAGATGACCACCAGAAGTTCCTTCCAGGCTAAATTATTCTGTAAGTTTTGGTATATTGTTTTAAGAGTACTCTTGCAAAACAATGCAATACACAAAATCAACACTTATCATTAGTTGACTTAGTGCTCATGTTCCAGGATGCATTTCACAAGGTACAAGACGACAAGCAGCAGAGCCTTTACTGGCTCTCAGCTACCTTCAAGTTGGCACCTAATAGATCCATGTACATTCCAGAGCCGGCCACACTGTTTCTGTGATTAAATTCCTCACATTAGTTTGATAATCAGCACCTGCTTCACTACTCAGTCTACTGACTTGCAAAACCACTCTGTATTTCAGTGTAAAATATCAGCCTAAGGATTTAGGGTCTGCTAGTTCAACTATATTCTCCTCCTGAGTTCCAACAATTACTGCTGAATTCTACCTGCCACACATGACATCTCAAGCCTGAGGTCATGGAAATACTACAGCATAGAGTGTTCCCCTGTCCACACAGAGGCAGCAACCCATGCTACATTTGAGGCAGAGAGTGCTCCTGCCTGAGAAGCTTCAGAGCAATTCTGCCTTGTTAGATTACTTTTCAGTGTCTGTTCAGCTTTTGCTGTTATCACCTGCCACACCTATGACAAGTGCACACCACAGCAATTTAGTTTCAGTCTTATACAGATGGGAACGTCAGTCAGGTACGTCTCACACTTTGCTTTTGTTCACATGTAAGACCCTGTCTTATTTTAAAAACTGCATTCTTATTTTAAAAAATTACAGTTGCAAGAGTGCACTAGACTTGACAGTTCATTTTATTTATAGCAACTGGTAAAGTGTTATATTTTTGATTTGTGAAGGAAACAATATTGATAATCCAGGGATGTTTCAGTTACTGCTGAACAGTGCTTACAAAGCATCAAGGCCTCACCTGTTCCTCAGACAGCCTTGATGGCAAGTAAGCTGGGGGTGCACAAGAAATTGGGAGGGGACACAGCCTGGACAGCTGATCCCAACTGACCAAAGAGATATTCCATGAAATACAGTATCATGCACAGAAATAAAAGCTGAGGAAAGGACAAAAGAGGGACAGTCAAAATCATGATGCCTGCCTTCTTGTGTAGCACTCATGCACAATTAATTTCCACTTCATGGAAATTGCTAAACACTTGTTACTGGTGGCAAGTAGTGAATGGATTCCTTATTTTACTTTGCTTGCATATACAGCTTTTGCTTTACCCATTAAAGTAACTTTATCTTAACTCACGAGGTTTTTTCACTTCTATCCTTCCAATTCTCTCCCCTATCCCACTGAAGAGTAATAAGCAAGGGGCTGTCATAGTTTGCTGCATACTAGGGTAACCCCTATCCACAGACTGGGGTTAACCTACAAGCATGAGCAGGTAAACAACTTCCCCATTAGCTGTGTTAAACAGCTCAAATCAATACAGAGGATACTGCAAGGAAGTTGCCTTACGCATCATTTGGAGCCTTATACATCATGGCTGATCAGTAAGGACTACAATTCTCCTGGAAGAGTGGATTATGACTTTTGCTAACATATGAAGACACTGACTTCAAAATAGCTGCTGTAAAATCAGCCACCTATGATGGCACCAAGAAAGACAATGTAAAGCAAAAGTAATTTCTTCACTCTCCTTCTACTAGCGAACGTTCAGAGATTTTTTGCTTGGACAAGGCCTAGGTGTTTACTGTCAACTCATCTGAAGCCAGATGCAAGATCATGCTTCCAGGAACAACCAAGAAAGATGTTCACTGTTCCTGCCCAGGGCTGCATTCACCAACTGAACAGTCCTGCTACACAACACATCTGACTCCCAGGTACCAAAGCCATCCTGCAGAGATTATTTCAAACTACCCTTCAGATCCACAATGCCACTCCCCAGGAGAGCAGCAGAGCACTCCTTTAACAAGAGGGTTTTCTCCTGTCTACCCTGTGCGTACTATCACTGTTTTCAGCTTGATCTGAAGTTGGTAACAGGGACGGGAGATAACAGTTTTAGCCCAAAAGAATAATTACAGGCAGGTTCATTAGGTATTAAAGGTTCATTAGGTATTAAAGCAGCATTCTGAAACAAAATTTAAAGAATTCTATAAATCCTTCAGCAAGGAGAACAGAAGGTTCTAAAGCTTTCATGCATTTGAGAACATCCTTAAGGCAAGATAAAAGCAATGGTGTTTGCTATTTCACTTGGGCCCACAGTGTCAAGAAAACAAACAAAAAATTCCAGGCTACCAGGGGAGTTCTCCATGAAGGCCTACAATTGCTTTAAGCATGACCAGAAGGGAAAGCATCAGCATCCATAATTTTTTTTCAGATAATGCCCAATGTGGAACATAAATACCTTTTCCCTCCCTCTGCTCCCTACCCAGTCACTGATAGCTGCTTCCTTATGTTAAAAAAAAAGAAAAAAATCCTTTATCTGGTAATCTAGGCAAACCTTAGAGCCAAAGATAACCAAGTGTCCCAACTGACCCGCCGTGGCTCCCAGGGACTGAAGCCTAACTACATAGGCCATATTAGCAACAGCCAGTGTTGTAGAACACACCAAGTTAACTCACCTTAAAAAATGCAAACCACTTGTAGTCATTTATCACAATTTCAAAGCCTTGATTGTAAATCAAAGTGAAGAAACCATAGTTGCCCAGACTATCCTGAGCGACATCTAACTTCTGAAGATTGACAAGCACCTTTTTCTCCACAGGCCCTAAGAGAAATACAAACATTATGGCATGATTATTGTGTGAAAGAGACAAAAATAAAATACAAAGGATGCTGCAACATTTGTTTTATTGCTAAAGATGCTAAAATACCCTTGTTACATACAGTCTTCTGCAAAAAAGCATCAAAACAACTTCAGGTACCTTCACTTACCTGTCAGTGTGTCTACGTGCTAATTTTTCCCACTGCTAGACAGTATTTGCACATTTAATTGGCAGCAGCACAAACCAGCTGTGACTGAGAAACACAGCTTACTTAAACATGACTTCCTACAGAGCTACACAGGTCTCAGATGCCGTGTCACTCACTCACTGTGCCTGCAATGACAACTCCTTCCCCTACAGCACCTGGGATGAGGCATCGCCCATCGCACGCTCCTGCACACCAGTGCTCTAGCACTCACCTCACCTCTATTGCTGCTGCTGCTACTTGTCTCACCTGAGCAGAAAGGTGACGGCACAGAAAAATGTAAACCCTCTATTGTTTTTAAAATGACACCGGCATACAACCCCTAAAGAGCAAGTTACTATTATGCCCTCAAGGGACGCGGTGTGTCCACCCCCCTGCATGCCGGTGTCCTCCCAGGGGTGCCCAGGCCTCACCCGGGCACAGCCCCCGCCAGGGCCGGAGGGCACTGCGAGGGGCGGCGCGCACACACGGCCCGCTGGGGCTCTCAGCAGGCCTACCCGAGCTAACCCAAACAAACAGCAGCGCCCGGACCCGCTTCCAGGCAGGAGCCCTCCTCCCCGGGCTCCCNCAGCGCCGCCAGCAGCACCAGCACCGCCGGCCACCCCGCCATCGCAGCACCGCACTGGGCCCTGCCGGCTCCTCTCTCCACCCCGCCCCGCCCGGCTCCCCGCCCCCGTCAGGGGATGGGCCGCCTCCTCCTCCGCCCCACAGCGTGGCCTCTGCAAACCACGTCCTCTCCCGCCAAGGGCATTCGCCTCCCCAGAGTCCAGCCTGTCCCGCAAAGGGCAGCCTCCTCAGCAGGAAGCATCCCCCACCCCAAGAGTTGTCCTCTCCCCAAAGGGCATCTGGGGAAGAGCTGGGTGCCCACCTTCCCCGTGCTACCCTTCCCCACAGGACGGCTTCCTGCCCATCCCCGCTGTCCCGCTGCCCAGCCCCGGCACTCGCAGGGGTTCCCGGTGTCCCCGGTGTCCTCGCAGCCGAGCCCCTCGCTGCTGTGCCCGATGGAGCCACCTGTTCGCCCTGGGTTTAGCGGCACAAGGTGACTCAGGGTTTCCGCAGCAGCATCGTCTCACAGCCAGGAAGCCATGCGGCACCAGTCCTGCTCGGGGTGTAACCCCAAAAACCTGAACCACCTTTGGGACCCCGTGTGCGCAGCAGCGGTCAACAAATAGCACAGAAAATCCGCCTTGAATGAGGGAGTTTTAGCGACCCGCAAAATCTTGGTCGTGCAACAGCCAGAGTGTTTGCAGGGGACAGGTGGTGTCTGGGGCAGAGATGTCTCCACGGAACCGTGAGCCCCTGAGTGCACGGCTGGGCTTCTTCCTCCGCTGTCTCTCCAGGTGCGAAATGAGCCTGCTGTCACATCCCCAAAGATACATGTGCAATCAGGGGTCTTAATGGGCTTGCTAATGAGTAAATATACCCTAATTAAAAAAAAAAAGTAAAAGCGAGCCCCTTTACAGGGAACTATAAATGCATATCGTATAAAAATGTTGCCTATGGAAGTGATGCACTAGCTTAACTATGGGTACAAATTTCAAAGGAATTTGGTTAAACAGGTATAAATCTGCACATAGATGCTCATCACAGATTTCAATAGTGCAGATTTAAATAACTCTCGAGCTAAACTAGGTTTAAACTAACTGTCCTGATTTATTTTTGCATTGACTTAAATCAGGAGATTAGGAGTTATATCAGTAAATTTTAACTGTTTTAAGTAATACATTATTTTACCACTTTACCTTTATTCTGTCTTCTCAACCTTTTGGGGTAGGATTAATTTGATATTTTGCTGCTGATTCTTAGAGCAATCAGCTAATAGATGATTTTACTCAGACTAGCAAAGAGATAAAAGCACATTCTGCTTGTTTTGAGACAGTCTTTTAAGGATCCTAAAGTACTGACTTAGTTGAAAAAGCAGAATTTCCTCCATGTTACAGACAAGAGAATGAATGCTGCTTCAGTTCACCAGGACTGTATTATCTAATAGTGTTATGGTATTAAAAAAACAGAGCTTTAGGCTGTTTTTTTGCAAGGGCAGCTACATTTTGCCGGACATGGCATACAAGTGCATACACTTTGCCATTTCTGATCAAGCCTCTCTAATCAGATGTGGCTATGCAGCACAGCATCACCCTCTCCCCCTTCTTTACCAACGACTTTTTTTGTTTTTTATTTTTTTGGCTCCAGATTTTCGGAGAGCAGCCCAAACATTTCCAATGACCTTATGAAAAGGTCTGTGTTACAGTTCTTACTGTTCTATGTGCAGGAGTAGAAAAGGTTTCCATCTCATCCCATGACACTGGTTGGATGATTCTGCCTCTTTGCATTTTGCAATGCTTTGAGCCTCAATTTTCAGTTTCAGTTTGTAGCCACTGAAGGCTGTCATTGCACAGAAACATATGGGTTTCTCTCTAATTGCCTTGGAGTCACAATAGATAATCGAAAATAGAGGTGTATTTTACATAATGAGTTTGTACAATGGTCACTGAGAACAGGCAGAGACAGTTCAGTCAGGCCTACTGAATTCATTCTGATTCTACTCCTCAGCTGTAATTTATTTTGACTGTGTAAAATAAAGACACTCCCTGTGCCTTCTCTCCAGTAGTAATTCTGAGCTAATTACTTCCATGGAAAAAAAAATCTTCCTGGCTCACAAGCACTGATATACTTGGATCTGTCAGTGAAATACAGCTCTGTGTGTGAGACACATGGGACATCTTCTGTGTTTGGTGACAGACTTGCCCTATATCTTTATGCTCAGGTAAGCTGTGACCTGCTCTATTGCAGCCAAAATGTTACCAAGTAGCATATAAAGCCTTCCCAAGCTGAGTTTTATCACTATTTACAAGGCTCCTGAGACTGATGAGAGTCAGGCAAGGAAGGACTAAGTCAGTGTGGTGGTTTATTGTCCCCAAGGTCTAGTAATCTCCTGATAGCTATGGTATGCACTGGTCTCTTTTGTAAGGTAATTGAAATTGCTGTCATGGGTGGGGGGAGCCCTTAAAAAATAAATAGTGAAAATCCTCCAGGAGGTGAATAGCTTTCTTCTGAGTTGATAAGCTGAATCAGCTCAGCAAATAATCCAGGGCTTCTTGCTCACAGGGATATGCACAGCCAGCAGGAATTGCATAGCAAAAAGGCAGATCTTCCTTTGGTGACCACAGGTATGAGGATAAGCTCACCACTAGTTGAATGCTTATAAACAGAATTTTGGCAAATAATTATGAATAAAGCCTTTATTTTTAGCCTGTCCCAATCCTAGCCCCTTGGACTTGTCACTGTATATTCAAGCAGAAAGGTGTATGATGAAGTGATGTGAGGAAATGAACTGGCTGAAAATAATCTTGGGAGCAAAAGTCCCAGGGGTGGTTCTTATTCAGTCAAGTCAGTTCTCTAGTCTGGAAGCTGACCATGACCTGGGTGGTAATCAACAATCCACTTTACAGGTGAGAACAAAAACGTGGCATGCCTGGAGTGCTTCACAAAACTCTAATTTTAGGGAAAACTGATCCTAGTGCACAAGAGCTACACATTTATTTCAACTGTATCTGTCTGACAAAAAATAATACTTCCTTACAAACCCTGCTGTACTTTCATTAGTGTATCATTATCTGTACTGCTGCTGAAGTTGTTAGCAGAGGATAATGAGACTAATTTCAAAAAAATAACTGAGGATTGCCTTTTGTTTTGTTTGTTTTGGAAAGGTGCAAGTATACCAGGATATTCATGGTCCCGTGTAGGCTCTGAAATTAAGTCCTTACAGGGACAATTGGTGCTGTTCTGCAGATGGCTTTGCAAGAGCTATGTCCTAATTGCGTGCTTTTAGAAAGTGAAAAGCTCTACTCAAAGACTTGTTTTCCAGGGCATTAAAACATACATGATCATTATCTCACTATAAACTTGGACCATTTTTTTTTTTTTACTGCAGAGTACTTAAGCCAGTTTAGCACTATATACCTCAGTGCATGATTGAACACATCCTGTTTACTTGCAGCTTCTGGCGGTTTTTAGAAGGCAGATAGATAATACGTATTCATTTGTTGCAACGATAAACTTGAGGTTTTTTAAGGTGAAACACTTGTTACATGGAACAACTCAAACGGTTTCTAGCAATTATGTGAGTTAATTTTGTGAACAGAATGAGCAGGATGTGTATGTACATCTTGATGTACAACACTGCCTTGGAGGTAGAGGAAAAGAAACCCTGTTCACTGCAATTGCTGCTGAAGCACCCAAATTGTTGAAGGACATCTATTTTTCCCAACAGCACACTGCAAAGTTGGAAATCGTAGTGAAATGTGATTCCATAAGTCAGACATAAATATCACCTTTCAGTTGGCTTGCCTGGCTTTTGTTCATTGACAATTTATCTTTCCTGCCAACTTTTTCTGAAAGATGATACACAGAGTACTTGTTTGCATAGTCTGTGTGCACACAAATATAAGTCTTTTGTTCCTGGAAAAACATGTTACAATTTAAATAGTGTTGAATTTGTTCTCCTATTTAGAACCTTAGGAAATTTGGTGAAAACTTCCCGGAAACTATTACTTTGGCTATTGTAATGACTATTAAACTAACAGTGAAAATTTCATGTTGATTAAGACACTATTAAAATATCCAGATAATGTTCCAGTTAGGGTGGAATAACAGGAAATATCACTGGAATTAAAAGCAACATGAATATCCTATTGTCTTCAAAATTATAGAGAAACTCGACTTTAAAATCTTCTTTCTTACTGGTATTTAAATCTATAGAATATTGCAGCATCAAGGAATCAAGAAGGTGTCAGTTTTGAATGATTTGGTCCATTTGAAGTAGCCACGCAGAAAGATATGGGTGAGCTGCTGAGAGTCCATAAACACTGCCCCATAGTGTATTCAAACTGTACTGGAAGACATCAGCTGATACTGAATGGATGGTGACCTCTTGGAGAGCTCTTCAGCCCTATGAGTCATTGAAAGAAGATGACAAAGATCAAAAAGTGTTAAGTGACCCTCCCAGAGTTGCCTTCATTGAAAGAAATGCCATTTTTCAGAAACATCGTATCTTTTACACCAACAGATTTTTTGTCTGAGTGCTTGGTACATATAAGCATTTTAATATTCAAAGAGCAAAGGATTTTACAAACCTGAAATAATCCAATATCTACACATCACATAACTAAGCACTATTATTTCCACTGTTATGAACTGGGGGGGCAGAAAAAGGGCAGAGATGTGTTGGTCAGGTGGGAAATTGGATGGCTGTGAAAAGTAGAAATCCTGGTAACAATATAGCTGTATCATGTTGAAATAAAATAAGAAAAACCATTGTATTTATGTTTCCAGTCAACTTTCAAATAAGCAAACAGTTAAAATGATAACTCATTTCTTTTTCCTGATGTTTGTTTGCAGTTTGGTGTCCTGCTTTAGCTGATATAATTGCAGGCTGCCAATGCGAAAACCAGTCCTGCTCTGCCTCTTCCTTTCTCTCTCTTCCACCATGCTGAGCAGGTGCTTTTGTAGCATCAAAGACAGAGATTAAGCAGGCATAGGAGAGCAAGGTGATCAGGCAAAAAAAACTAGCATGTCTACCCCTAAAAAAAGAATCTTTTTCCATTGCATCAAATCACTAAATGGAACCGTGAAGCTGTGTCTAGATGGGCCCTGGGTCCTCCCAAGAGCTGATGGAGGAGTACAGCAGCATTTCTTTCACTACAGTAACACCTGTGGACTCGAACTGCCCTCCATAATAGGGCTAATTCATTTGTGATCTAACCATTTTCTCCCAGGTTTCTGGCAGGTTTTCTTATTCTGCGATGCAAGTCAGCAGTTTGCTAAAAATACTGGTTTTCACAAGGTTCTGCCTATTCCAGGCAAAAAAGGTCATCCATCCACAGCTCTTTTGAGATGTGGTTTTTGTCCCAGCTCTTGAGAGGTGCTCCACTGCCCACTGCAAAACGGAATCAGTTTCATGCCATGGAGTTGAGTGTTACCCCAATCGTGGTGATGCAAAGTGTGGTTATAGCACACACAGTCCTCTGTGCACACACCTGTGTCCCTTCAGGAGATCCTGAGTCACCCAGAAGGCTTTTACTGGTGCTTGCCCTGCCTGGGGTCACTCAGGAATTGGTGACAAAGACATGTTCAGTGTGGTCTGTGGAGCACATGTACGTGGCAGGTAAAGAGGTATTTCCAGTGCACCTCAGACTGTTACTGGCTGGTAGGAGCTGGGGAACTGAAGACAGGTGTAAGTCAATCCTGTGCTTTATCAGTTGCTAAAGCACAATGAAACAAGGTAAGCTCCCACTCAAATGCTAGCTGTTCTCTGTTTACTGCTATGTATTGCTCCTTTTGGCCATGAGAAACTTTCCAGGGCTGTATCAGGTATGCTCCTATTTGAGGAAGAATAAAAAAATTTAGGATATTTGCAATTAGAAGTGCTTAGTGGCAAACTTTTCTATTATTATAATCTATAACTCAGCTGAAGTCCTACCTAGTTTTAAAATGGGGCTGCAGAGGGTGAATACACATATGCAGATGTGTGGTGTCACCTCAAAGCCAATTGCCAATTAAATATTTTGTGTACCAAAAACCCTGTGCATATGATGAATATTCAGTATTACTTTTTCACCCTGAGTTTTGAAAACAAACATTAGATGATTTTTCTTCTTTTTTTTTCTTATTTGCTTCCTTGTATTTCTTGTTAGTCCAAGATGCCTGAGGATTATACAACCAATGCATTTCAAAGTGTGTCAAGAGCTTGTCAGTCTGTAGCACTTTTTTTCTGAAATGCTGCCAACCCAAAACCTTCCATTTTTCAATCAAACCTGAAGGTTGGCAGGAAAAAAAATAGTTATGTCTGCTCCCAGAAAACATTCTGTAATTGCCTTCTTGTTTATTGCTAACTTAATTTTCTATTTTTTTTTTACTCCTTTGTTACCAGGGCCACAAGAAAATGGAGTCTTTCTTGGAGTCTTTCTCTTTTCAACCTTGTTTTACATATGAGATTAAAAAGCTTTTTATCTCAGGCTGTTCCTTAGCCTCTTTTGAGACACAGATGCAATCACACTTCAATCCAAATTGCAGGTTTTGCAAGAGCAAAAGACTTTGCTTGTCTCAGTTTACAGGAGATAAAGGAGTTTATCATCAGCTCTACCATTCACTCCTTGCCTCCAGGCAATTACAAAATGCAGGACATGCCATTGCTGGCAATTACTGCACTGGAGGAGGTGACACCAGAGACACAAAGATGTGTAACCTGAAACCAAGTGACTGCTGGCATAACAGCAGATGGGAACATACTGACTAGGTCAAAATTCAGTTTGGAAATCAGAAGGCAGCTCCTAACCTATAAAGCTGCTGGGTTATTTATCCCAAAGAAGGGGGTAAAACTTGGAGTGCCCTGTTATAGGAGAATTACAGGGAGCCTGTTTGCCACAGCCCAGTCTGAGCTCTGTGACATAGAGGCAAATCTCCAAGCTTATAATTCTGCAAGTAGACATGTATATAGAACATATGAAGAATCAGTAGTCTAGTTTAGACTCTTGTTGTGAATTACCCTGTGAAAGAGGGTTTCCCACACTGGGAACCTAAAGAACAACACTAACTTATGCTACCCGGTTTAAAATAGCCTGTTATCTGAAGGATACTAAACTAAGAAAATAACACTAGGCTGTTTATTTCTTTTGGTCATTAGCTGATAATATTTGTTTTCCTAAAAGAGACCAGAGTTTCTCTTCAGGGAAATTCTTAAGTGAGTTAGTGTTGGTTTTAATAGAATAAATTGAGTGTCAGGAGCTGCTGCCTCCATTTTCAATCTATAAAGCCACTGAGTTAGCTGTATTGAGTCTATTTTGTCTTTAAACATGAGGCTTTTGGCTACAAATACATTTGAGAAACTTGCAGGAAGCCATTCAGTGCGTATTCATTCATTTTTCTTACTAAAAAAGGAAACAGTCCCGTAATTTCTAAATATATTTTCTAAAACATCAAAAAAGTGTTATGTCCAAGATGATTATGAGGAATTTACACCTATTTTGAGATGCCTTAATACATGCCAATGTTCTGAAATTTTGCCACAGCAGTCTTTAGAACATCAGCACACACAAAATTTTTGACAATAACAGTACACAAGGTTTTGGACATCATTCATATGAATAGGGGTGCTTTGACTTCTATAAATGCAAAATTACAAGAATGAGTTGATCTTTGATGCTCTCAATTGGCACATCTGCATTGCATGGTGTGAGGTAACTGACAGGAGTCAAAGGTGATTTGCTTTGAAGTCATTATAAACAGAAAATATAACACACAAGCACCAAAAGCCTTTCTGTTAAAATCAACAGTGTTAATTAGTCAGGGAAAGAGGAGGGAACAGTGGAGCAGGGCAGCCTCCAAATTTGAGCCTCTTTCTCAAATAATGTCAACTGTGAGCCATTTCATGAGGTGGAAGTGGTACCATGTCAAGAGCAGGTGGATATGCTGTGCACCCTTACTTATCTGTAATGCAGAAGATACGTTAGTCACCACAAAACAGATGTACCACCCACACTGAAATAGACCTCTGACTTTTTTATTTAGCCTTCAAAAACAAAAAAAGGAAGGGAAAAATGATGGAATTTGCATAAAATTTTCTGCCAGCAGTTGTGTTACTTGTCACAACATCATCTGAGCCTTAAAAATTACAAAGCTATCCATCTTTATTTTTCTCTCACTTCTGCCTTGTGTATTTTGTCTTCTATTTTGTTTGGGGATTTTTGGTTTGATTTTGGGTTTTTCATCTTGCTGTTCTAGTTTTACCCTTCTCATTTCTGCTTTGATTTTCCTTGGATGGTTCCCTCTTGCAAGCAATTTTTGCTTTACTGGAAGCAGTGTCAGACCTATTACAGAGCTGCAGGGCTTGCTTGCATTAACCTTAGGATTGCTTCACACCACTTTGGGTAAGAAGCTGAGGGATAGTTTCTCACTATGTCTTTGTACTCCCTATCTGTTGTCCCTAGTTTTTGTCTGATCTAGGGCATGGGAGCTGAGCAACAAGGCTAGGAGTTGTCACTTTATTTTGGTTTTGCACAGGACCTACCCTAATGGAGTCCAACAACTCCTAGGTACTGTTGCACCATAAATAATAAACTATTTTATGTATTTGATTTATTGTATAATATGTAAGTTTGCAAATTCCAAAACATGAAAAGGAGGCTCCTGTAGGAGCAAAAATCCATGTCTTCTCCAGCTTTTAACCCTGAAGATCTGCTTGCATTTATAGTGATAATGTTCCTGCATTGATCCACATTCAATAGAGACTTCAGAAGGTATCCCATAGTGGAAACACCTCTGGAGACATGTGCAGTGATGATCTCATAGAGATCTTACATTTGTTTACACCAGCCCAATTTTGTCAAACACCAGTACTGAGATGGGAGAAGAAGAATGAGGCTGGAAGAATGGAGCCACACCCTGGTGCATTTACTGTGCATCTGATCCCCCTTTTGACATGACTATAAAGAGATTCATGAAGCTGCAATCAGGACCAGGATCTGGCCCATCTGTCTAAGAGACAGTATAAATCCATCTTTTCACGGCCTCACAGTACACAGATACTTTACATGAGAAGTTAAAAAATCAGAGGGCATTAATGCAATCCTGAAGTACTTTCCATCAGAGAAACCTGAGAAAAGAACTCAAGGGGCCATCTTTCAGGCTTGCATCAAATATCAGTTAATTCATAGTTACCCAAAGTGATGATGACTTCACTGTGGCCATGATCAATTTTAGTACACCTGAGTACAGTGGTGGAACAATTTTTTTACAAAGCACAGGGGTTTTTGTTTTGATGGAACCAAGCCTTGCTTAGATGATGTGGACCTCATTTCTGGTTTTACAATGTGTACATTAAAATGCCCCTCTGGTTCTCTGGTCACAAAACTAGTAAGGAATTATACATTCTCCCCAGGTAGTCCACAATTTTGCTGAAAATCTCTGCTCAGAGAATATGAAAAAAAACATTATTTTGTGTGCTGAATGCCTCTGGAAAGGGCACTTTCATATTTTGATGTTATTGGAATAATTTGGAATTAAGGTAACACTCCTCAGATTAAGAGAGAAAACCTCCTGTCCCCTCTGACCTGCTAAGTACTCCTTGGCACCTGCTCATGGTAGTATCAACACCAATACAGGGAGGTACCAGCACTGCTGTGTTTCACATAAAAACAACACTCCTCATTGTGCCAGGCCTCTGGGACATGTAGCCTAAGTGCCACCTTCTTGAACTCCTTCTACTGGACAGCAGCCACAAGCCAGCACACAGGGCACATGGGCTGGCCCAGGCACAGGGCTTACAATCACACTGCTCAGCTCTGCAGCAGCTGACGGATGCCCTTTTGCCTCTGCTGCTGTGATCTTACTACAGTTATCTAATCGTATTTTTAAACCAGGTCTCTGCCATTTATCAGTGTGGCAAAAATACAGCAATGGGCCAATCTTTTCTCACCAGGATAGAAAAGCTGAATGTCCCCAGAAGATGGACAGGCTACCTGATGGTCCTATTCAAGGCATGTCTGGAAGTTAACATCCAACCAATGTAATTTCTCACTTAAAGTGATGTGATATGTGATAGGGTGTATTTCAGAAATGGCTCTTTGAAGCTTTATTTGCGTTTTCCTCACTGGGTTTTGCACTGCTTTGATGCAACAGTTTATGGATAGGATAATTTTAAAGAACAGTCAAGCTCTGCTCACCAACCATGTGCATACATGGAAGTTCTTGCTAAACACCTCAGAGCAATACTTGCATTCTCATTTGTGTATTTGCAACTGTGGCTCAAAGTCCTTGCTATGTGTGGAAGCAGTGAGTCTCTTTCTACAAAAACACAAAAACCAAGGGGTAGTTATATTTTCACCTGCTAACTTCTGCTGAATTCACTTGTTCTTGGGGTTGTGATGGCTTGGACTAAGATGGCTTCTCCTTCTTTTCCCTTCCTTCCCAAATATATCAGCCAAATAAATCTTAGCAGAGATTTCTTTGTTTTCTGCTTCAGCACTATGGTGTCCTCAACATGCCTCAGGTAGAGAGGAAAATGTCTGGCAACAGATTCCTGCAGGAGCAGGAGACCAAGTTCATGCACAGGGGAGCTTGTCTTTCTGAGCAATACCATGGAGCAGGGAAATTGCAGGCTTTGATGAACAGCACTCAGGGACTTCTCTTCCATTCCCCTGGAAAAGGAGAGGTTCAAAGTGTGTTAGGATCATGGAGTGATTCATGTTGGGAAGGGCTTTGGGCACCTCACTCCCCAAAACCTGGCCAAAGCAGGATCATCTTTGAACAAGTTCAAGTTGCTCAGGGCTTTATCCATTTTGGTCTTGAAAACCTGCAAGGACAGGGAGTGTAGAAACTTGGGGCCTCTGTCCCATTGTCTGACTGTCTTCCTGTTGAAAAAAACTATTCCTAATAGCCAATCTGAACATCACATACTATGCCCCACTATGAGGACTTTGTTTTTACGAGGACACCACAGTAAAAACCTTGCCCAGTGTCTTTCTGCAATGCTGTAAGGGGCAATGAAATCATTTTACTTATCCCTCAGCAAATGCATGGAGCATATGATGCCTGCCTATTTTAGAATTACAGTCATCTCTTTACCCTATATCCACGGTAGAGGGGCAAGTTGAATGCAGAAAGAGACTATAAGAGGTCTTGTGAGTTTGAAGAAGTCCTGAGATGGCCTGAAGGTATGGGAAAACAATCAGCCCTCTTTCACTGTTGCCATTCTGTGGACAGAAAAGTTCTTTCTCCATCATCAGGAATGTGAAGAGCAGACATACCAACATTCACCTGAACTTCCAGCACTTCTCTCAAGCCCTTCCTGGGCATCAAGGAGTCCAGCTGGCTCCTGAAACACAGCTCTCTGGAGGTTTTCTGATGTGTCCTGTCAGCCTAGCGGGATTATCCTGTGTGTGATGCTTTCCTTTTTGGTCGGTCTGAGGCCTTGGGATGGAGGGGATATTGTAAGGTCTGTACTGCAATAATTTTCTGTGTGATAGTGAGTGCAACTTTGTGCAGTTGAGAATGGAAGGGTTAAAACTCCACGTGATATAGTTGTAAAGGGAAGAAAGAAACTCCAGCTGGGAAATTTGTACTTAGATCAGCAGTATTGATTGTGAATCTGCAGTGGTTTTGCGAACAGTCCCCAGATCTCCCTCAGCTCCGAGAGGGGGTATTTCTGCTACAAGATTGTCCTCCCCCATTCACAGAAGAGGCAAAGCGCAGTCCCAGCTCTGGGATCTCCAAAGGCTCTTTTAAAGCAGAAGGCAGTGAATCCAGCTGTGTACTGCATTTTTACAAAAATAAATGACACTTCTGTGCAAATAAATGCCACATCAAGGGATCTTATTGCTTTTTTGCTTAACTAAGGCAAAAGGAGCCAGGCTTCTCTTTCACAATGTGAAGTGCCTGTTCATTGCTTTTCATGCTCTTTCTTGCTTTGCTATTTGTTTCTCTCTACCTCCTGAGTCCACAACGTCTCTCACTTAGATCCTCTTCTCTTCCAGGCAATCACCTCCAATCACCTCCTTACCTGTGGAAGAATTGCTGAACATAGACTGCAAAGAACCTTTTTTGCTGAGTGTGCAATAAGATCAAGTCTTACAGGAAATAGGAGGTTACCACAGGTACCCAAAAATATAGTATGTGCATATGTGTGATGTATTAAAATGTTAAGCAGTCAAGATTGCTTTTACAATCCTTTGATTGGTTCCTACCTAGTAAGAAGTATTTGTTAATCATTGGCATTAAAAGCTGAAATCCATGAAATCCAGCATGTGCCCTCATTTTAGGAAGATCATAACAAAATTTTTAGCCTGTTGGACACATACTTATTGAGCAAGAGTCTGTCTAGAAAAACAATCATATTGCAAACTAAGGGCTTCCTCACAGCTAGTTTTGCAATATATTTTATTTATGTTCTTCAAGATGACTTCCACTTCAGTGTTTCCCCTTCACTTATTTTGCATTTGCTGGTTTTGTTCTGAGTTTTGTTTTTAAGAATGCATGAAAAAACAAAATCAGAAGACATGTACATGTGATATCAACACTAGATCAACTTCTTCTTTAATGATCATCAATAGTTTTGCTGACTATCATCTTACAGTTGAGGCTTTGAGGTGGTGTGTAAGTTGTCCCTGCAGAGACCTTACTACATCTGTCCAGAATAGAGTCACAAAGTCAAGGTCTGACTGGTTTCATGAGACACAAATTGAAGAAAAACAGGAAATTCCATCAGGGCAGAACAAGTAAGACCAGCCTTTTGGTTTCAGACATAGCCCTCAAAGAAGTTTGAAGACTGATTATTAATATCTTGACAGAATCTGGAGGCAAGCTGATATGCCTGGAGGCTTTATTATCTAAAAAGACCTTTGGGACAAATAACAAGTGGGAGAAGAAAGGAAAAAGTGACACTATATGGCTCTGACAGATCTAGCTGGTGTTAATGCTGCTATCTCAGGTAGCTGGCAGGACAGACGTGTATGATACTCTTGTCCAACCCACTCACACTACAGGCTTGCTAGACTACAGCCTGACATATGAGCTCAGGCTGAGGCCAAAGGGGCAGGGGTGGGTTACCCAGGGCAGAAGGTTTGCCAAAGGCACCTGGGAAAATATCTGTAGGTCCATGCTCATGAGCATGAACCATGGTGTTCTGATAATCCAACGCTATATTAAAACTTGCAACTCATCAGCCTTTGGGAATAGCTTAAAGCTTCCAGGCAGAAGTGAACCCACGCGTATTTCCATGGATTTAGTGTTCAGTATAACTCTTCTTCTCAAAAGGGGGTGCATATGAGAGGTTTGTTTTCCTAAAGTAGTCAATAAAAATGCTATGCATTTTTCCCCTCTAAAATATTGTATCATACTAAAATCTTAAGGTGATACTGAATGATACTTGATATCTGAATTCCTGAGTTCTCCAGTCACATTGCTGAGCAGACCTTGAGAAACACACTGATATTTATGAGAGCAGAGAATTCCCTATGGCTCTGGTGGAAGACATATTCTCCCTACCTGACTTGGGCGGTGAGTACTCCTATTGTTCCCTTCTTTGCAAGGAAAGCCTGGCACATGAAACACGAAAACAGAGTGCAGTGCCAAGCACTGTTCCCAAGTCTCAGGCAAAGCAGAGTACATGGGGTTTAAAATACCACTCTCTGGTCATGGGAAGAGCTGCTGCTAAAAGGGACTAAGCAACAATCCATCCAGTGACACCCACTTCTTCCACGTGCTTGTTTGGCAAGAAGCAGCTGTAGTTACCTGGCAGTCAAGCTGGACAAAGTCTAGTAGGTTAACATGAAGTTAACATTTGCAGTGTACATCGGTGGGAGGACAGGGGCTTGGAGTCACTCATTAACACAGAGTAAACGATCTCACTATAAGGACTAAGCTTGCAAGCTTTTTGATTTTTTTTTCTCTTTTTGCATGCAGAAAAAAAATATAATTCTGAAGTAATCTTAAATTTAAGAACTTCTGAGTTGTTTTCATGCAATCTTGCAAAATGGTTTTCTACTCAGCCTGAATTTTGGCAGGATGTTTGACAGAATACAAACTTAGAAATGAAGCACACATAGAAGAATATGGGTTATTTATAGGCCCGAACTCTTTCTAGTAGCACATCATTAACCTCTTTCCTGAATTGTTGTTTCTCTTTCTAGTGATTTCCCTTCTTTAGGCCTGAAGATTAGCAGCAGCTGATTGTTTTGGTAGTGCGATTTTTATATCTTTTATAGGTTACAATAATGCTTGTAAAGTAAAACTCCCTTAGTCTGGATGTTCCTATTCTTTTTACTTTCACCAGTAGAAAGAATATGAAACACCAATCCATGGAGATTTTATATTCTTACTGCTCAATAGCAGAAGCAAAAGGCAACATGGGTTTTGGTGCAAGTAAGTGTCAAGTTTCATGTTGCTGCGCTGCTGATTTACTGCCATCTCATTTTGGGAAGAGTTAGAGGGCTGCGTGGTTGTATGGTCCGTTGACACTGCTGAGAAGGTCTCAGTGACCTGTTTGCTACTGGATTTTGTCTCATGGAGCTAGAATCAGATCACAGTTATGGGTCTTGCTGACTTCTAAGGCACTAAGAACACTGTCCCAGGGTACAACTGGGGAAGTTTTTTTTCAGTTAAAATATATTTCATGGAATCATAAAATTGCCTAGGTTGAAGGGAGCTACAAGATCATCTGGTTCCAGGACCCTTACTGTGAACAGGGATACTTTTCACTGGACCAGATTGCTCAGACCTCTGTCCAATCTAGCCTTGAACACTTCCAGGGATGGGGCATCCAGAATTTCTCTGTCCAACTGGTTCCAGTGCCTCACCACCGCCACAGTAAAGAATTTCTTCTTAATATCTAATTTAAACCTACTGTCTTTCAGTTTGAAAACCTTCCCTTGTCCTATCACTACATGCTCTTGTAAGCAGCTTTTCTCCATCTTTCTTGTAGGCACTCTTCAGGCACTGGAAGGCCACAACCAGGTGACCCCCAAAGCCTTCTTTTTTCCAAGATGAACAGCCCCAATTCTCTCAGCTTTTCCTTGTAGAAGGTGTGCTTTGTCCCATTAATCATCCTGGTGGCCCTCCTCTGGACTCGTTCCAACAGGAATGATGTCCTTCCTGTGCTGTGGACATCCCTAGTTTTATTTCAAAACATTAAAGTGAACATAGTTTTTTGCAAGAATGAGCTGCCAGCCAAGATCTTAGTGACAAAATGATCCAGTTTTCAGATAAAATGTACAAAATGGTGAAGCACAGAGAGTCATTTATGTTTTGAAAAACAAGTTGGAGTGACAACCTCAGGGGATTTCTTCTTCCTTTGAAGTGCTCATGCAATTCTCATTCATAGTAATCAGAGCTGCAGGCACCTGGCACATGTTTAGCAGAGCACAGCTTCCATGGCAACTTGTATGTAGTGTCACCTAATTTGGATGGTTGGAGGAAGTGGGTAGTGGGAGAAGAAAGTCTGACTAAGCCACAAAATCCCCATGTGACTTTGTACAACTCATATATAAGCATGCAACTTCACCATCTGTGGAGCTGAGCAGTGCTTTAACATTTTGATTCATCAAGGGCAAAACTAGAGGTGTTCTTGTAGGTGGTCCCAAAGAAGGAAAAAGATAGGGGAATGTGATCTCCACCTGTTAATTGAGAGCAAAATGTTTCCTCAAAGACATGTTTATCAAAAGAATTGGGATTCAGCTGCAGACCAACACATTGCCTACCCCTCCCAGAGAAAATACCCAGCATTTATCGTGAGCCAAAGGGGCAAACTGCATGAATTCACAGCATCTCCACTAGCCAGCTCTGTTCAATACTGTTCATAGATTTTCCTGACTTGTTGTCTATTTGTTTTTCAAGCAGCATCCAGCTGTGTTCTGACTGTGATAGCATAAAAGATAATAAAGTATACTCATTCACCAGTGTTTCATGCATATACACGAGCCTAGCTGCAAATAAAGTATTTCTTGGAACCTGACAACTGCCTCCATATACCCTGATGATCACTGTGGTGTAATAACAAAAACCAGAGAAAGGAACAAGGGGTAAGCTTTAAGTAGGAAACACAGAACAGAGGTTTATTAAAGTAGTTTTGCAAAATAAGGGTTTAGTAATGAATAGGGAAAAGAGGAAAGACAGCTGTGACCAGAGAGCAAATGTAATAAATAGGTTAATGTTCCTTTTTCAGATTTCAAATAGTAGATTTTGTACCAAAAAAAAAAAGTGATGCATGTTTCATACAAACCCTGCATTTATGATTAAAAGATCTAATTACATCAAATATTACTCCTCAAGTCAAATGACTTTGAAATAAGCAAAGGCAGTAAGCTAACTAGCAGGAAGCTTTCAGAAAAGATCTCTGAGCTGAGGCATTGAAACCACAGCTAAATGCCTTGTGACTGACTTCAGGAGGATGATTAACTCTTGATTCATGGTTCTGGGAACATCAGCCAGCAGCCACTTCCTCTGGAACAGTGCTGATGTGCAGCTCACTGCCTTCGAGCAGAAAGTGTCTCTTACATGATTTCACAGAAATGTTGCAAGTGGTTTCTGCTGTCCTTTAGGCTGGTTTTGCTCATATGCTCAGACTGAAGAGCTTCTTTCTTATGCTTATCATAAGACACAAAACTTGTGTAACACTGCTGGCAGCTGGTTGCATGTTTACTCTAGGGAATTTGCTGCCTTTAATTTTGATGAACATCCATTAGCTAAATGGGGAGATGATTATCTATACTTTTGTTTTCCTTTTTTTTTGGCCAGTGTATTGCTAATGTGATAAATGCCAGTTTGTGTACTTAAAGGAGATATGTAGGTTTGTTGAATAAAATGCCATAAGAAGGTTAAAAATTCACTGTAGTACAGGAAAAGTAAAAGAACTTATGGAAAATGAAGGAATAACCAAACCTGAAGGAACCGAGAGCCATGACCCGAGAAGTACGAACAGAAGGACACTTGAAATCAAACTACAAAACCAAAGAACAACTTTGCTTGAAATTTGTGCTCATTAGCTCAGTAAAATATCCTTCAACAGGCTGAATACCCCTTACTCACATAAGCCCCTTCCACTTAGAGCATGCATAGTAAAATCAGTGTTCACCATATTCACCATATCTTTATATTTAAACTGAGATAAGAGAACAAAAAGCCAATGACTGTAACTTTGTGTTGTCACTTATATAGGAGATTCTAACTTTATATTGTTCAAACTATAACAATGAGCACCTGGCATGCTGAAGATGTGCTAGCTTTGTGGATTCATCATGTAGCATCCATCTTTGCACAGACATTAAATAAGACCAAATATTTTGACTGTGTGTGTGGTTTGAAATCTTGCACAGTGGGCGAAAAAATCCATATTTGGGAACACAGGTTTGTAAAGTACATTCCCATCCTTTGTCAGTGGAGAAGAAACCATCAAACAGGATCTCAGATCCTAGAATTCAGAGATTGTTGTTGAGTTGGTTATGTAACCAACTTGAGTGCATAAATGAAACTGTACTACTGAATCAATCACCTGTTTCTAACTTGTCTTCACACTGTTTGGATTCATCTTTCTCTGTAGCAGATGTTTCATAGGGACAGCTAGTAGGAATTGTCCAAAAGAAACCCAGGAGAGAGAGTTAACAAGCAGTACAAATCATATAGGTCCAGTGCTTCAGCTTCCTTTTTGACACTCTTTGTTTAGCTTCACAGATTGACTCTTAGGTGCTTAAAGATAAGTGGGAAGGATGCAGGGTTAATTACTGTGTGGGGCTGTATCTTCCTTTATCTAGGTGTAGTGTTTGCAAATTTTTCCACCAAGGAGCTTTCTACTTATCCACAAATGATGCTAATAAATACAGGATGTTTCTACCCATGAGAGGGTAGATTTCTAGGAATTCCAGTGGGATTTCCAGGGTACATTTTTTTTAATGTCCTAAGTACAGTGCTGGTTATTCAAGATAATGAAATAAGAGGCCAAAGGCTTTTTAACAGTGTATGTGGACAATGCAGCGGTCATAAAGCAATTGTGTTGCCAGACCATGAGCTGCATAGGTCACCCCTTAGAATCTGGTTTCATGGTTATGGATCCTACTACTGCTGGACCAGGCAGGAAAACATTTCATGCAGACATGCTTCTGCGAAGTCAACCCAAAAGCTCATCTGGATGATTTTTTAATTTTTTAAAAATAATTTAATCTGTGGAAGACATGCAATTCTTTGTATCACCATGATATTAGTGATGTGGTGGAAAGAAACCACTCAGAGCCTACTGACACAAAATCAGTCTGCCAGTATTTTATGAAGACATGTAAATGGATAGTTTCCTCACTTTTCGAACTGGGACTGTGCTGGTTATCTGATAGAGTCTTAGAGCTGTCTTCACATGACCTGCAACCACAATTCAGAGGGAAGAGGAACAAAGTGACACATAGTGAAAGAACAAGAGAAACCCTAATCAGTGATTTTAAGGTCAGGTTTTAAGTATTCTTATTGTTCACTCAGGTTTCTTTTTTTACCAGTTTCCATCACATGTTTTTTTCGGTTCTAAATCTTGCTCCCAAAGAGGACAAAGTGCAGATAGAATCTAATCTTCTGATGTCAGACAGCTTTCATGACTTTGCATCAGACTCTGTGTCGTTTCTGAAGATTAACGCATCTTTGACTCTCCCCAGAGGCCCAGTTAGGCCCCTTCTTTCTGTTGACTTTCAAAAATAGTTTTCCCCACTTGTGTTATTTATTTTGAGTCCAGTGCCTAGAATTTGGTGATATTTAATGGCTGCATTTCAAGCCTTACATACTCAGAACTAAAAAATCCAACTAACCCATGTGAAAGAAAAAGTCACTAAATGTTAAACTCCATCACTCTCAATAAAGCACCAACAAAAATTTATTTACAAAGCAAACACATTCATTCTGTGTGAACCGTGTCAAACGTATAATTAAAAAACAGTTGCAAAGTGTATTGACTTGTTTTTCTCAACACTACACATGCAGATGATTCATAGTTCAATTTAGCATGAAAAGAGTTTGCAGTTCTTGCTGGATTTCTAGCTCACTCAGCCAGAATAATATTTATCATATTGATGAGACAGTCTCACCTAGTATTTGTAGCAAAGGATACCAGATAACAATGGAATGGAGTACCAGATGAGAATGGTGTCAGCAGAATCTCACACTGCATAAACCGTATCTTCCTGTTCATTTTAGGATTATGGAATGGCCAAATCAAGGAAACAACCAGTGGTTGTGATCCACAGGATCCTGTGGATCTGTTCCTGTCTCCCCTTCAAATTTTGCCTGTCGTTGCTTCAGATTCACAGATGTGAGAGAAGGGAATAATCATCAATCGTGATGTTCTAAAGCTGTGGCTTACAAATTAATTAATTTGTGAGTAATGTGCTTGGATCCACAAATCTTTAGTTTAAAGTGTGAAATTTTTGTCTTTTCAAATAAAATCCTTTAAAATGAGCTGGAATGGTACCTGTGTATGGGCACATATGTCTATAGGAAATACTCATTCACAAAAAGTGAGTAGGAATTTTGATGTCATGTTTTGCAAAGACAAGTACAGATTTACCTTCCAGCAGTGTATATTTTGCATTCATATATTGTGGCCCAGAGATAACTGTTGTTCATGCTTGCCTAATTGTCCTAAAGATAGATGCACAGACACTGTGGAAAAGAAAACCTCAGGCAACACTTCCTCTTCCAAAACCTTTCTGTTTAACTGTGCTGAAAGACAGGGAGAATATAAGAGTTCCTTTAGCAGGTTCCTTCTTACGCAGGTTTGAACCGGACTTATTTAGCTTCTAGCCATATATCTTACCTCTGGTTTTGTTCAGTTTACAGGTTGAATGTATTGCTTTATAGTCTGAGGGATCTTGGAATGCCAAAGAAAAGAGACCCGTTTTCTGGAATGTGAAAACTGTAGTAAAATAATCTTTGGGAGATGAATTGTGTTTCAGGTAGAGTTCAGAGTCTACAAATGCTTTACTGGGAGACTGGCTGACTTGGAAGTTCCTTTGGAAGCTCTTCCAAAATGCTGGACTGGAAAAGAGAGAAAATTCTTTGACTTGGTGTAAGAAACTTGATTGAAAGTACCTTTTGTCTTTATATTTTTTTTGCTTTGTCTGGCCTATATTTATGCATTTCTTTTGTTACTGGGAAGTACAGTTGGATAGAGTTTATTATAACAGTGGAGGGGAAAACTCTGCATGAGGCATTTTTTTATCTAGGATGACTACCTAGATTAATTTCAGTGGAGTAGTTTTATTCTGGAAATGTAATTGCTCTCTTTAAATCAAGTATTATAAGTATTCCACTATGGAAGCGGTATGAGTGCTCAAGATTTAGACCTATTATTCCTGCAAAGCAAAGAATTTGAGAAAGATTTTGGGATGATCTTTCAAACCTGAAACAGTAATCAAATCTGAATCATAAAATCATTCAACTTGAAAAACTGGTAAACGAAAAATTACCTCTAATTAATATGTGCAAGGATTAAGATGGCTAATCAGTCCTGAATGCACTTAGGATTGAATTAATTGCATCCAAGGTCACCTATATAAAATGTATGTTTCAGTGCAAGCTCCTTTCAGAGTACTAGTCAATGCTTCTTAAGGCACTGGTTATAGGATGGGATGAGAGAAAATTAGAGTTGCCTCTTTTTCTTTATTACCTGGGAAAAATTTACAAGAGTAACCTGGATTTAGCACACTTAGATGACTTACTTGTGAGTATTTAGTTTTAAGTGAAATGAGTGTTACACTTACTATTCAACCTGTATGTGCTAAAGATATACAATAGTACAGTATGCGGAAATCTGCCTGGAGAATACTTTGTAAAAAAAAAAAAAGGATTAAAAAAAAGGTGGGAAAATAAATCCTCAAAGCTGACTCTTCCTGAATAAAAATGTCCCTGGTGAGATGGGCAGGCTGATGACTAAGTCCTGGCCTGAGGCTTAGTTAGCTGAACAGACCATAAAAAACTGCTGGATGTAACAACTAGCACTGAGAGAAGATGACAATAGTTATGTGTAATACTATGAAGAATGGCCAAATTTTACAGGTGTTTAAGGAGCAATTGTAGGAGAAATAACCAGACCCCACTGACACCTGTAGGAAGGTGCTGGGGGCCTCTGGGAACTGAGGTGGCAAGGTCTAGGAAAACCCTTCAGCAATGCCTGGTATGGCTGAAATGATCAAGATAACACCATCAGAGATACCAATTTTGGCTGCAAAGGTAGCAAAAGTGGCACTGAGGGGGAAAAGTAACATGGAGGCTTGTTTGAGAGGCCAAGGAGCTAGAAAAAGGCAAATAAAAATGGGCTGGAAAATAATGAGAAAATGGGGAGAAGGGAGAATAAAAGGAGCTTGTTAAAGTGTAAGCAAGTGGTTGGTTAACAACTTAGGCAAAACCCTGTGCACCATTTTGCAGGTTACCCTGTCTTGTTAAAGTCTGTTTTTGATTTTGAGTGAGCACACTTTCAGTTCTGTATGACATTTTCACTGTATGAGATCTCACTAGCTGGTAAATAGAACAAGGGATCTTGTCTAATTCTAAAGGAAGTGAAGATGTGAGCCTAAATAAAAGGAAGAGTTTAGACAGCTAAGATAAGACCTATAGTCAGAGCATAGCTTCTAGTGCACATGGACTTTATATTGCAATGGGGTAGGGGGACCCAGGGAGCCTGGATCACTCACCTTTGTTTTCTGGAACTGAGTAGGCACTGGTATAATTTTGAGTTCCCTAAGAAATAGTTTACTAAAACCTTAGTCAACTAAGAATTCAATTTTTAATTGTACTTATTCTTCAAAGTCCAACCATGCTTCTGAGAAGATCTGTTTTGTCAGGAAGGTCATCAGTTTTTCATGCTTGGGCCAATTCTGATTCAACAAATAAATTCTATAAGTCACTGGGATATAGGAAGTTGACTGCTCTACAAAGTTAACAAGCTCCTGTGACAATAGGAGAACTACTGGATATAGAACAAAGTATTTTGAAGAATGATCTCAGTCTGAGATGAAATACTTTTTAGACAAGTTCAACAACAATTCTCATTACACAATGCTAATTTAATTTATTTTCTGGTTTGTTTTTGTTTTGTTTTGGGTTTTTTTGTTTGTTTGTTTTTTGTTGCTGTTCCTCCCCGCCCCCCACCCCCCGAATATTCAATTTTAAGTCTGACCTTGAGAGGGCTAAAGAAAAGCGCAGAGGAAGACATAAAAGACTACAGATAAACCTTATAAGGATACAGTGCTTCTATCCTAAGTCAGTTGTTTTCCAGGACAGTATCTTACCCTTTGTTTTCTTAAAGAAAAAAGCCTATTGTTGAAGCAAATGACATCAGGAGGATTACATATGAAACTATTTATTCTCCACAGTTTTATATATTCAAATATTTTAAATATACCTGTTTTAAAGGTGTAGAAACAATCATAACATTAGTTGAAGAGACTATTGTATACAGAACTGCTTGTGTTTATCACTGCTGTTTCCTAAGAGATGATGCATTACTGACTTCTATTTTAGGACTTCTAGGGTTATTTCAGGGGTTTTTAAGGCTATTCTAGCATTACCTTCATGGTGAGAGATGGAACTAATTTTGCACTACATTCTGCATGCACTGAGGTTGTACCTTCCACAGGCTCTCTATGCCCTTGGGCTCTTTGGACAAAGAACAGGACTTGTGGGTAGTTACTGGCTGGGGAAATTTATGTCTCAGTCTTAAGGAGGTGACCCACTATGACTGAACTCTAAACATTGACTCTAACTCATTATTGGGTCCAGCTTTTTGACATATAAAATACATTTCAATTGCAGTGCAATGTGTTACCAGCACACTTCCCTGTAAAATTGGTTTCTGAGACTTGACATAAAGCCTTGTAAGGAGGCTCCTAATTCACATCAATGATTATAGCACTAGTATGGGACACAGGTGTTCAAAATGCTCCAGCTGTTTTTGACACACACTTTTGTGGAAACTTACAGCCAATATGCCATTGAGCAAAAAAAATATCAACAGCAATCCTTTCTGTTCAACTGAATTTATAAAAGCAAGATACTCTCTTATATGTCAAGTCCACAGACCATGTGGTTATCAATATATTTCAGTGAGGAAGAAATACAAGGCACATTCTTCCCTGTTCTGCAGACAAATATTTTTAAATTTTCTCTTCAAATCATGCTTGTATGTACCCTCAATTTGAGAAGAAAACACAGAATTGTAATCAAGTTAATTCAGGTCACCTTGAAGGGTAGGAATCTTGTCAAGAAATCAAGAAATGTGCATAAATATGAAATACAATGACAATTTCTGAAAATCTTATTTGGTCTATGGCAATTCAAGGAAATGAATCTCACTCTTTTGCAAGTATTCTTAAATTGCTTGATGATCTAGTCAGCTTTAAAAAGTCATGGCACACAGCAAGAAGAAACTAGGAGCTGTAAGACACAAAGTGCTGTTTGATGAATGTAAGTGGGATTTTAGCCTTGGACTAAGGTTTTCTAATCAAGGTAGCTTAACTTAAGCACGTCTCTTCATGCACTGAATGCAGATCTGATACTCAAAGCTTACTTAGAGTTCTCAACAACATAAATGTGAGAATAAAAAGACCATATTATTGAGAAGTTCATAGTCATTATGAGCTTTAATTTTAATATGTCTCAGTTACCAGTTGTCTGGCAGGACTAACCCAGTTCTGTTTAACGTGAACACTTTGAATAAGTGAACACTTTGTAGTAACTGTCTTATACCATAAATATCTAAAGTCAATGACTTCCACCTGTGGTATGCAGGCTGTTGGAATCACAGCCACTTCGATAACGTCCTGAAAAATTTACAATATAATGTGAAAAACATCTGCACAAAACAGATGCGGAGAATGCAATGTGCCATTGAGATCACTGTATTATCAGTATTTCACCTAAGTTAGATGCAAAATATAGAGGCGACCTTTAGCAAAATACTTTACACGCTTCTGGTGATTTACAGAGAATTGGTAGTACCACTTAATTAGACTTCTAAAGTTCATGGCAAAAATATTGAGTGCTTTGCTGTATATGTTAGCTTTATAAAACAGACTGGCAATAATCACTCTGCAAACGCATCTGCTCACCATCAACATTTTTCTATCACATTCTGATTTCTTAATTAGTTGGATCAAGCAGTAGAAGAGCCAATATGTTTATATTGTTTTTCCTGAGGGCTACTTACCATCCTTTGATGAGCATATCAAACTCCCATTGGTTTTTGTGATAGCCATTTCCTATCCAAGGGTGTAATTTAGCCCAGGGAATTTATCAGCTACAAAATAGACATAAGCATCTCAGAAGAGGCATTAACACTATATTTTAACTTACTCCATTGTCATTGTGCTTAATGAACTATTTCCAAGCCTGCCACTAAGACAAATGTCATAAAAACAGAAGGCTCCAGATGTTCAGAGCTGCCCTGTAAGATGACTTCAAAGAACCAAAACAGTCTAGGTATGATGGGACAAAATTCAGTAGTATCTAATTCAGCAAAATTCTTAGTGAACCCAAAGACTTTTTGTGGTTACCCCAGCCCATACCCACTCCTGCTCCACCCCACCCCTATCCCTCATAATTTATCTGTGAAGAAAACTGACTGCTTCCTCCTTCATCCAAGAGCCACCTATAGCTCAGACCCTCGAGCAGGCAAAGACAGGATGCCGTTCCCTTTCACTGCACCTGGCCACAGTTACTGCAAGCTCTGAGTAAAGACAGCTGGAAAGACTAAAGCCAAACTTAGGCCTTGCAAGTAACAGAGTAGAGAGTGATTTGAATATAGTGCTGAGATCTAATGAACACAAAGAGAGATAGCCTTCTGAAGAAGTATCAGCAAGCTGCTTATACAGTAAAATGTATAGAAAAAAAAGTGTTTATCAAATCAAACTGACAGTGAGAATAATTTGGGTTAAAATAATTGGTTTCTGTAAGAGATCTGTAAGAGATCACCCTAGGGGGGTGAGGTCCAAAGAGCATCAGATCCAGAACAGGTCAAGAGAGCTTATGTGGTTAAAAGAACATGACCAAAGTATGAGAATAATTGTGTTAGTGCAACAGACATCTGTGATAGAGAACAAAGACACAGGCAGGAGAGCATATACAGTTCATAATGACGAGACACGGAAGAACTTCTTTTTATCTGATTTTTTTTATGACCAAGAAAAAGAGGATATGGAGGTTTTAATAAAGCTTTTCAAAGGAAAAGGAAAGCAAAATATGGGATGAACCATTCAGTATAAAGAACAGTTTACTATACCTAAGGCTTCAGGGCAATCTAAAAAAATAGTATACAAATGATGCAGTCATTAGTCAATAGTTAAATAGCATTGAAGAACCACACAGGCCAAATTATTCACAGTTGTCTGCAACAGCATTTAGAAGTGTGTCAAAAATAGTTAAACTGCTTACTCTTAGAAAGTTTGAGATGTGTCTTTCAAGGTTTTTCACCTCAAAGCCTACGGAGTAAGTGAGGACAAAAGAGGTCTTTGTGTTTTTTCTACTTTACAAACATCAAACCATAGACTAGTTGAGATGGTCTCCACTTATATCTGTCCACCCCTGTGTAGTGCATGGGAACAAAGCTAAGCAACAAAATGTCTCCTTGCAGAACTGACTAACAGCATCTACAACAGGGATGCTGCCAATAAAAGTGGCACCCTGGTGATGCTGCTTTGTTGACAGGCAGACATCAGATGGCCTTTATCAACAGAGATGCTCTTTACATCTGGATCCTTATCTGCTTATTTTACTGTTGCACTGATTTTGGCTGGGGTAGAGTTAATTTTTTCGTTAGTAGCAGATATGGGTCTTTGGATTTGTGCTGGAAACAGTGTTGATAATACAGGGGTGTTTTATTTACTGCTGAACAGTGCTCAGAGTCAAGGCCTTTTCTGCTCCTCATTGCACCCCACCAGCGATGAGTCTTGGGGTGCACAAGGTGTTGAGAGGGAACACAGCCAGGACAGCTGACCCCAACTGACCCAAGGAATATTCCAGACCATACGACAACATGCTCAGGAGATAAAGCTGGGGGAGAAAGAGGGGACATTCAAAGTGATGGTATTTGTCCTTCCAAGTCACTGTTACATGTGATGGAGCCTTGCTTTCCTGGAAATGGCTGAACACCTGCCAGCCCATGGAAAATGATGAATTAAATCGTTGTTTTGCTTTGCTTGGGTGCACAGCTTTTGCTTTCCCTATTAAACTGTCTTTATCTCAATCTACAAGCTTTCTCACTTTTCCAATTCTCTCCTCCTTTCTGATGTGGGAGAGTGAGCAAGAAGCTGCGTAGAGCTGAGTTGCCAGCTGAGGTTAAACCACAGCAGTGGCTTATTGCTGCTTCTTTTCTCCTCAGTTTACAGTGATCTTGCTAGATTCAGGGCCACCTCAACATAAACATGATTTCTCCTGTGCCGTTCATAGTGCAACAAAATTACACCAATTGTATCATGATTATCAGCAGAATTCATCTCTGGCAGAGGAATTATGAGAGCCGTCATTGCAGTTAGATCAATTAACCTACAAAGAAATGCTTTGAAAATGTTCTCACTCTGTGGACTGAGAATGGAATACATTAGCACAGAAGAGTCTATAAGTTTTTGTCAATATAACAGTTAATGGTTCTTTATTTGGAGCAGCTAAAGAAAGATATCCACCAATTTGAATAAATACATTTAAATGTTACATAAATGCATGAGATTGCATCTAGTGTCTTTTATAATACGTTAGCATTGTAGATAATATCTCCATTGCAATAAGGCTGTGTCAGATCTGGAATATATTGTCCTAGAATAGCCAAGACTGGAACACAATAATACATAAAGATGAAAGAAACTATAATACCTAATATTTCTGTCTGCTGCAGAAATCTACCTTCCATATAAAAATGAATGAATCATATTGAACTTTCCTGTCCTGCAACAGATACTTTCAACTACATGGTAGTATATACAACACAGATCACCTTGTAGTAGGAGTTATTTCTGATTCTGATATTACTAATTGTGTTGTCTTAATTTTAAGTAATTGTAAAGTTACATATTGTTACATATGTTGTATCCTTAAAGATGTATCCATTTCAACAGAGTGAGCTGCTTAAATGTTAAACTTGCTAAAAGATGAAAACCTGTAATTTTTTAGGGGGGGGTGTGTTTTTTTTGGTTTTTTTTTGTAGTTTTTGCTTTGGTTGAGTTTGGTTTCTTTTTAATAATTATTATTTTAGTAACCATAAATTACCAAAACTCAGTATAAAACAATATTCTGCCTGGCTTCCTGCCATTTTTATCAGTATTCAGATTTCTAAAGTATTCATAAACGTTCTTAATTTTTATTTGCAACTAATATCTGTGTAGATTCCGAGTATGAGATAACTGGGCAGATGGCAGTACCTTATGGCACATTCAGATTCAGGTCCTGACTGAGTTAAATAAGAATATTTATGAAGATTTAGCTTCTAATCAAGCTTTGTTTTCAAATGATGGAGATTTGTCATTAGATCATCAGAAATTCTGATACAAACAGAAGCTGTTGCTGTGTGAAGGCCTCAGGTTAGAAGAGGCAAGGTGTTGTTATCTCTACAGAATTATAAAGAAGCATTTAATGTGGAGAAAATAAACATGTAAGAAGGGACACCAGGCAGTTTGTTTGCATAGGCATGACTGGAATGTTGTCTGAAACTGGCTGTCTACATAAATAGATTTCTGGCTAAAGATGCAATCTGAGTTTATTTTCTTGGAGTCCATGTGTTAGTATTTATGCATGTATTTATGTATTTGGAATGTGATAATGAAAATAACCCCAAGAGATGATATGATCTAAAGGCAACTTAGAGAACAACTGGAAATGGATTAATAAAATGACATAAGGGACTCAGCTTACTGAAGATGCTGGACTTGCAGCACAAGTATGAAAACAATACAAAACAAAAAAGTAAGAACTGAGCCTGTGTCATACATGAACAAAAATAGAAAATAAATTAGAGAAATAAGTTGAATTTTTTTTTCCGCTGGAGAAGAAGAATGAGGAATAAATGAGACCCTTCAGTCAAGAATAATGCAAAACATGCTAGAAGGGCAAAAAGAAGTAACTGTTGAGTGTTCCAATCACTAACACAATGAAGCTTTAGAGAGAAATTGTTAAAGCCAAAAACAAGCAGCAGATGACACAATACATACCAGACTGAGGGAATCTGGCATCCAAATGGGCCTTTGGAGGCATTGCATGTTATGTTAATGCACACTCTTGTTAAAGGTAACATCATATGCACAACAGCTGGTTCCAGGTTTTATGACATACCCTTAAGAGAAACCTCAGAGAGGCTCAGAGGGACCTCACCTACTGTCAGAGACAGAAGAGTTTGTCTACTGAGAGAGTGAAGACACTAAAGGTCGTCAGCTCAAAACAAGTTCATAGGAGTAAGGAAAACAACCTGTTTTGGACCAGGACGAGGGGATCAAGAAGAGAAATAGCATAATCCTGTTAATACATCATAGAAGTCAGAAGGAAAGCAGAACTATAAATGCCTGAATTATGGCTGGAAGGAAGGAACTCGGAAGGAAGGAAGGAAGGAAGGAAGGAGGGAGGGAAGGAGGGGAGGAAGGAAGGAGGGAAGGAAGGAACTCGGAAGGAACTCGGAACTCGGAACTCGGAAGGAAGGAAGAAGGAAGGAAGGAAGAAGAGAAGGAGGGAAGGAACTCGGAAGGAAGGAACTTGGAAGGAAGGAACTCGGAAGGAAGGAAGGAAGGAAGGAAATAGGGAGGGAAGGAGGGAAGGAACTCGGAACTCGGAAGGAACTCGGAAGGAACTTGGAAGGAACTCAGAAGGAAGGAAGGAAGGAAGGAAGGAAGGAATCTTGCTTTCTGCTTTAACAAGAATGAGTAAAGCATTTCCAACAAGCCTGCCAGATCCCAAGGTTCTTTTGGCACTGAAGAAGAAGGATGCTGTGCTTTATGATCTTTTTTTATATCAAAGAGCAATTTGTTTGCTGATAGATGGTGCAGCTAGCCATAATATCAACCCACAAAAATGGTAGAAGGTGATTTTAGACTGAAGAAAATGTAGCCAAGTAAAAGGCATATACAATGCAAGTAGCCTGAAGCTGTTAGTAAAGAAACAAAGGGGAAAAGCAATAAACATTGTTTGTTGGAGTTCATAAGGGGTGAAATAGCAGAATGCCATCAAGTGCAAAACTAGTCTTCAACAAAGCTTCTTACTCAATAAATTTGGGGTTACTCACCAGTTTAGAAGTGTAACTAAAATCTTGATGTGAGAGAAGAGGGAGAAAAGTGAATTCGGTCAAAATTTTAATAGAATATGTGCTTCAAGGAGGAAATTCAGAGACCAAGCAAAAGTTAAAACTGCACAAACTGTCTCTAAGTCTATTCATGAGAAAATTTCTTCAAGTTGGAGTAAAGCTTGAAGGTTGCAAAGAGGTCAAAATCCACCTATTGAATTTAACTCTGAGTATGATAACAGCATAACATTGGCCATGTGTGTCACACTGATGAAAGACAGGTATCATATAGCATGAAAGAAGTCAGGGCTTATCATGAGTGACTAAAGAAATTCCACTAGATTTACCCAGGATAAAAGTCATATGGTATGTTGAGTTACATCAGCTTCCTACTCCCCTGAAAATCTTAGAATAGGAAGACCTGGGCGAGAAAGTCTTGAGATCTCATCTTGATTGCAGAGGTAGTCAATGTAAATGGAGGAACATCCTCACCTAGAGAAAATCCTGAGTGCTGGGATTTTTACTAGAGCATTTTTACTATGAGGAAAGAAATGTCATGTTGCTGTAAGTTGTAGATGGCATCAAGGATGCACAATAAAGGAATCATATTCCATCCACCCTATTGAAGCAGTGAGTCACAGAACTTACCAATAAATTCATACACCACATGAGGATAAGAGCAGAAGATGTCCTGATTTCTGTGCTCACAAAACCCCATGAAAATGGCACTGTTAGTAAAGTGACTGGTGGAATGGCAACACAGATAGGAAGGAAGAAACAGTGTTTATTCATCTTTTGGATCAGAAAACACAGACAAGATCTGTGGTTGTCTGCTTGATGTGATGGACAGTCTATTGCTGCCAAGGAGAGTTGTGCACTGGGAATGACATCAAATAAAAACAAAAAGCAAAAGCAGCCAGTAAAATACATCGGAATACAGAAGATGAAGTAGAAACAATCAGGCAACAATGGAGACAGTACTGGAGATAGTTACTTCTATCTGAAGATAGACTTTCAGCTTTCTCAAACAGAATATTGACCAAGAGGTAGAAAAAGACCAGGGTTTGAGCAAGACTGAAATAGATGTGTTGGAAAAAATAAGAGATGTATAAGCAAGATTAGGAGTGTGATTGAAGTACTCAGAATATTAACAAAGGTTAGGAATCACAGTTAAGACACATCTCTTGGATGGGATATATCTTAGTGACCCCTGGCCTTAAGAAGTGCTTACACTGCTAAAAATCACAACCAAACTGTTTAAAGAGAAAACACAATGGTCTCTGAAATTTGGGAAGAAGGAGACTGACTACAACAAGGAGTAATCTGGAAGAAACACTAGAAAGTTTATACAGGACTGGGAAGTAATCCTTGCAACACTTCTGTAAACAGTTGTCTTTGCAAACAACACAGTTTACAAACATGGCATTATCCCATGTATCGAATATATTATATAGTGTATCATATATCAGTTTTTCTGTGTTATCCATTTTTGAGATGCCTATTCCTACACATAATTCTACCTTAAAGTAATAAAGAACAAATCCGTAAGAGCTCATCAGCTCGATCATATGCTCCAGAACTGACACTTGGCAGGTTTCTGTAATGAAGACATGCTGCATTCACCTAATACATGTTCATACATCTTTCTTGCTTTCATCACTTTACCAGTGAAAACATTTGTTGGCACAGTGCAGCAACTTCAAAGTCTTCAGAGACAAAGTCAGAACCTATGATTCTTAGTTCAAGATATGCTAATTTCTGTAGAGTTTATTTAGGCATAGATTGCATATATAAGTGACTACTTGGAACAACATGCTAGTTTGCAGAATACGTTTTAGCCAAACTGTCATCTTTTTCCACAGGAAGAAAAGATCTTGGAAAGGGACAGAGAAAAGACTAGAACAACACCATCAAGGTCCCCAGAGCAACTAACTACCTAGACAAAGATGGCAAATGCCAGATGCAAACAATTGCATCTATTTTTGCAACAGACAGGGACTTGAGTTTTGAAAATACTTTTTTACTGTCAGAGCAACAGAAATAAACAAACAGAGACAAAATCTAAATGGAAAGTGTTTAAGGTAAATGCAAGACCAAGCAATGAGCATAGTGTTTTGGCTTTTTTAGAAATATTTCAATGCAGGAGTTGGTTGTAGTTTATGACTGAATAGCAGGGGTGGTAAACAACGTCCTCAAAGGAATGAAACACCTGGCTCCATGGCTTTAGGTTTTGGTAGGTATTCAAGGGAAGCCAGAGAATACTCAAAGTGTACAGAAAAACAGTCCTTGCTTCTGGAGAGGCAGGTTTCATGGGTTTTGCTCACATTTGTACACAAAACACATGAGGATTAAACCCCAGTTATCTAAGGTATCAAACCCATCGCTCAGCCTCTGGATTAGTGTAATCTGGTGGCATCCATCAGAAGGCTTTTGTGAAATATTATAAGAGCACTGCTTAGGATTGTTTTACCAAGGTCAAAGGATCTGACAGGTAAAGGATCATACCATCTTTCAGTAAGCAGCTCGGGCTGAACATAATGAGAATGGGTAGGAGGAAATGTTAAGTTATTATCAATGCCATTGATAAAGATGATTTTTTTGTTTGTTTCCACAGGAATCAGTAAAAGTAATTGTTGTGACTTCCCACACAAAAGTGTTGACTTGTTGAAATGTATCCGGAGTAGAGCCACTAAATTGATCACGGGGCTAGAACACCTCTACTGTGAAGACATGCTGAGAGATTTGGGGGCTATTCAGCCTGGAGCAGGCTCTGTGGAGAACTTATTGCACCTTCCAGAACCTAAAATGGGCCTACAAGAAAAATTGAGAGGGACTTCTTGCAATAGCATAGAATGTTAAAATAGGTGAGAATGGCCTTAATCTTAAGAAGGGCAGTTTAGATCAGATATTAGGAAGAAATTCTTTACTTTGTAGGGGATGAAGCACTGGGGCAGGTTGCCCAGAGAGCTTGTGGAGTCCCCATCCCTGGAGGTGTTCAAGACCAGGATGGACAGGGTTCAGAGCAACCTGGTCTAGTGTAAAGTTCCCTATGCATGGCAGGGAGGTTGGAACTAGATGATGTTTAAGGTCCTTTCTAACCCAGACCTTTCTATGATTTGATGATTCTATGACTTTTTGTAGCACATACTGAAAAAAAAAATCTCATTTTAGGCTAAACAAGGCAACCAGTAAGGCAATTTTTGGAACAAGATTATTGTTTATTAAATACTTTTGATATTTTTTAAAAATATATGGTAGTGCTGTCAAGCTTTTACTACTTTACCTTTCACCCATCAGTCTCAAAATATGGGATTTAATTGGAAGATTTATTTAGCTTTGCCAGTTCAAAAGCCAAACATCCTCTCTAAGCAAGTTGTCTAGTTTCTTTCTGAGGGAAATGAATTGACACTTCCATATATGATCCATCTCCATGCAGAGTGGTGTAATGAGGTGTAGAGGACTGAGGGGACTTGCTCAGATTCAGCCAGCATCAACCATGGATCATTTCTACTAATTGAAGGGTTCAGTGAAGCATTGGGCAGAGCTATTCTCAGTTCCACAATGAGTTAGCAACTGTATATAAATCACACAGCCATTGTTTAAATTTCCATCTCAAATAAACAAAGATCAATTAAACCAGACTATGGCTTAATTCCAATGTATTGTAATATATAATGTATTCTTGCTCTGGAATATGATAAATCCAAAGATTATGAGGTATTTTCTCTTTCCTGGTAGCAAAGTAGAAAACAATAGGTCTCAACTGCAGAATGAGAAAGGATCTTATTCTTTATTGTTAAGATTTTTTTCCCCAGCAACATATAATTTGAAGTCTGTAAAACAGCATTTTTTGAGGACTATTGATTACTTCACCAGAGCTGAAGTTCTGATAATTGTATGAGTTGTTTTAACAGTGACAATATTTTTCTTTCAAATGAGTTCCCAGTCCCAGTGTCAGAAAGTCTGAGAAAAATTGTGTCACTTCAAGCAGTCAGAAAGTTAGACCGTATGATCAGATAATCTTAAGTGGTTTTAAAATGTTGGATGCTATGTTGGGTTGCCTATAACAGGGACAGAAAGGTAAACTAATAGCCATTACACAGTTATATTCTCAAGCAGGTTTAGTGCTCATTAAAGGGCTTTCATCTTTCAGAATGTTTTCCAGACATCTTTCTAATGTCTTGTAGGAAGGTACATGATCATCCTGTATTTGTAAACGAAGACAAAAAGACTTAGGATTTTGAAGTTTCCCCAAAGCTGGTATTTTTGTACAGAGAGTATGGATCACTTACTGTTGATTTTGTCACAGAACTAAGGTTATGAAGTTGGCAATCTATATGATGCTTGTGAAAATCTGCCTTCTAAAGTGTAAAGTTGGAGGGCTTTCCAAACTGCTTCTTTTTCATTAATCTTCTATGGCTCCCAAGTATGTGTCACTAGGTGTTCCTTCCTATTGATTATGTTTGATTTACAGTCTCAGTGAAGCATATTTAACCCAGGAGAGCATGCTCCTCATCCCTATTCCTTTTATTTAAGCCATCAAGCAGTTACATTGCTGATTCTCCTACGACCTATGAATTACTTTATGACCTCATACATGAGGCAATGGATGATCACGAATTTTCAGTAGGCTTTTCAATTACTTTCTATCTCCTCATTTGTGAGGTATTAATGAAGCAATAGACATTTGATGTCTCTTTACTAGATTTCCTCCTCTGAATAATTTTGATGACCATTGTGAAAATTGTTAGTTCCCTAGTAGCTGAAAAAAACCCCACAAAAATCTGCTATAAATATTTTGTTTATTGGACAAAATCTATTCTCTTGGCTATACAGAAGTATAGTTTCATGACATAAGGAAATGCTTCTTAGATGGAAAGCATTAATTTCAATGAGTCAGAAAAAATATGGAAGAATTGAGCCTTCAAGATGGCTTGAACCTCGACTAGCATACTTTGTTATCAAAACAAGATGAATTTCATGCAATAAATGTGACAGTTGTAGGGAAAAATATTGTAAATGAATATTTTATCATAATTAATATATACCATTTTAAATACTAACTTTTAGAAAATTTCCTCAAAAATGCAATGGCAGTTAAATGGGGTTTCTTCAATCTCTCTGTTAGTTTTAATACACATTATTATTAGAGGTCTGGGACCCATGCTATTTGCCAAAAGATAATTGTTTGTTTCAGGTTTGAAGGTGAAAGTGACAGTACACATGCAAAACAGCAGATGGAGGTAGTAAGATGTGAGATACTGTATTTTCATGGATGAATTTATACATTTCTGTTGTCCCAGGGAAAAGACATGTCATGGAGAAATCATCAGCTGAAAATTGTTTCATTGTTCGTATTGTGCAGGTTTTCTAGATTATCATATTTGAAACTGAAAACATATTACGTTAGAGAACAGTCTTGTTCTTCATACAGTGTGTGTTACTGTGATTAGGACAGGAGCTCAGCACTGGTGTTCAAGCATCTTGTTTTGTTAAATGAGGGAGAATTTTCTTCAGGTGACCCCGTGTGGATTCAGAAAAGGCAGAAAATAACCGAAATGCTCACAAATCAATTTTCAGTGTTACTCAGACATCAGTGTTTTTTGATGCTAATGGGAAATAGAGCCCCACCTTACTTTAAAGATCTTATCTCTTGATTTGTGTCTGCGGTTCTTGATATCATCAGCTACAGTGAGGTGAAGATACATCTGCCCTAGACATAGACTGCCGAAGGCATTTTCAATACCAGACAGGTTATGCTGGTGAAAAACATGGCATGAGCTGATGTCTGTTTGCTAAGGTCACAGATAGATTCTGTGGCACCCCTGATGAACTGCTTCCAGTACCTGGGCTGGTGGTTTAAGGCTTTCTCAGATACAGCAACACCTCAATGCTGTGAGCAGCATGGAGCCTTAGTGCTAAATGCAGACCTACTTCACAGCAGTGGATGTACCACTTCTCCAGAGTGAGCTTTCTATTGCTTCTCCTGACACTCCTCTTTAGGTTTTACAGTCTTTTTGGCCAAGCCGTCTTGAAAGAAAAGAAAGGCAAGCTAACTTTTACTGGACTTGTTAATAAAATTGAGCTCACTTCCACCTCCATTACCCAGCTGGTGCAAATCAATAGAGTTCTGGTGAATTCAATGGTACTTTATGCCAGTTGCTCTTGTTACAAACTCAATTCAGTGTCCCCCTGAGGTACTGTCATGGATGAGAACAAAGAATATCAACAAAACAATATTGCATCCTGTATTTCTCCAGAGGAGGAGGTTTCCTTCTCAGCAATCCTTTTTATTTAATTTTTAAATTTTGTTTCATTTCTTTGCTCCATTCTGTTGCATTAGGAGCTATGTGGAGAACTATGATGTAATCTCCTTTGTTAGACTGGCCTTACAGAATTTTTTTCCCTTGTACCAGAGAGGTAAGCTAAACAGGTTCCAGTGCCTCTTGCTACTTGATCAATTCAGAGCCTTAAGTAACAATTTTAGACAAGAAGAAAAGAAAAGGCTTCCTGAATGCTAAATAGCTCTGTGTGGTTTGCCACCCACTCACTCTGGTGAAACATGGCCCATTAACTCGGTATGACTGATGCAATTTGAAAAGGGGCACCAATTCATACAGCTGTTTACGTCTGCCAGTAATAACATCATAGATGCGGGGGGGGGGAAAAGGTGGCACAACATGATGTTTTGCAGAAGTGCTTCTATTTCACTCTGAAAAACATCTGATACCTAGCAGTGTCTTCTGAGGTGCTTAATTGTAAGCATGATCGAAATGAAGGAGAATGTACAAAATTTTTAGAAGTTTGATTTTTATGATTTGAATTTATGGATTACTTATGTAAGACATACTAAGAGTAAATAAATAAATAATGTTAGGGGGGACTTTATTGCTGTCTACAACTACCTCAAAGGAGATTGTTGCCTAGTGGAGGTCAGTCACTTCTGCCAAGTGAAAAACAATGGGACAGGAGGAAATTGCCTCAAGTTGCACCAGGAGAGGTTTATACTGGATATTAGGAAAAATTTCTTCATCAAAAGCCTGCCTAGGGAAGTGATGCTATCACCATCTCTGGAAATGTTCAAAAAACATAAAGATATGGCACTTAAAAACATGGTTTAGTGAGAGACTTGGCAGTACTGGGTTAATGGTTGGACCCGATGACCTTGGATGTCTTTTCCAACCGAAATAAATCTTTGGATCTGTAGATAAACACTACATCTGCCAGGATTCAGCTACACACATTTGTGTTTGCATTGAGACTGGAGTTTTTATTCAATTGTGAAATGGTAGTAGCAGTATTTCCAGTACACAAAACCAATTACAGTAGGTAAAAGGAGATGAAAGGGAGAGATAACAACTGCTGGTCAGGATATAGTCTTTTTGGCAGATTTTAACTGTGTTTCTTCGCAAGTTTAAATGGCCAGCTCTTGAAATGCATAATGGGAAAGAAGCAGCTCCTTTAGTAGGGCATTCAGTGACAATTTTAAGCTGGCTCCAAATAACCAAAAAGAGTCAAAGTGTTATTGATTTATTTGGGTTAGAGAAGATACATTAAGTGTGTTGCCTAGAATTCGGGATGAATTCAATTCTTTGTTCTGCTTAGACTTTGTAGAGGATTTGGGGGAAATCACTCACACTATTGTATCTCATTAGAGGTTTATTCAGATACAGAGAGGAGTTGCTGAAGGTAATGAGATAAGTAGTAGGGTATAAAAAGATTTAAGCAAGTTAGAAGGAAATGTATCACCTGAAAATTTGCTGATATTTACAAGATTCTCTACTCCATAATGTTCTGTGTTTTATTTCATTTTTCTATCTCTTGCTTTATAGCTTTTCATTTTCTTCATCCTTATAAAGCGAGTTCAAGGAAGAAATAATAGGATTATCACTGATGTGACAAGACAGTAAAATTCACAGAGCTGACAGTCAGCACCATTCTTGTTCCACCAAAGGGATTTTCGACTTTTGGAAGTAGGACTGTGCTAGACAGAAGAACAGCACTTAAATAACTGTATTCAGAAATAAAACCCTAAGGAAGAACTTTACAAAAATACTTTTCCTTAGAGGCTCTTTTCTTTGCAAATACTTTTACGAAGTGGCACATGAGATAGGAAGTGTAGACATGACGAAGCTAAGGTTCTAGCTGTAAGATTTATTGCATTGGGTCAGAAAATTTGCCAGCAGAGCCAAAGCTGAATGGAGTAGTGGTAAGGAAGTAGGATGGAGAAGGGGGTTTCAGACCTTTTAAACTGTCCATAAACTTTTAAACTGTCATAACAGAACAAGACTCTGTCTTTTTGCAAGTCATAGAGGTAATTAGGTCAATGCCACTGAGGTATGAGGGGTGGTTCCCAGCTTTGTTTGGGGGCAGCCTTGAATTATCCAGCCTGGATTGACCTCAGTTTACTGCAGCGCATAAAGTGCTATCACTACCTTGTCCTCACTTGGATTTCACAACTATATCAGTGCAAAACAGGATTTCATTATCATTTTAGAAGTGGAAACACAGCTAATGGAATTAGAAAGACGGAAATTACATACTACATACTAGTTGCACTTTTCCCCCATGTTTTGATCTCTCTTATAGTGGAACAAAATTCTCTTCATTTTCGCAGGCTTGTCAATTTGGAACTTGATTTCTTTTTGTCAGCTTATGTTTTGATTTTCCATAATGTTGATTTTTATTTTTTTTTTTGTTAAAGGGAAGAAAGGAATTTGGGTGTTCGGTTTTTTCTTGGAGTTGTCATTTACCATATTTTGGATGATGGATAACACACTATGCACTTATTTTAAGCTTGTGATATAGCTCTAAGTTCAGGGAGTAATGTTTGAAATAGTACATTTTACCACACAGTTGACTCAGGAACTCTGTGTATTGATTCAGTGACAAAGAGATTTTGCAAAGAAATGAGCTAAACCCCGTTATCTTTCCTATCTTTATGACTGAGGCATATTTTTAGTGAGACAAAAATACTAAAATTGTACTAAAACAAGTAAACTGTCCTTTTAAAACCTCTGCCACTTTGTCACAAGGGATCCATTTTTTGTCTCTACTCATACAAATATATTTATTATGAAAAGTGATTCAGAGAATACAGGTGCAATTAGTCACTGAAAATGCCAAACTCCGTTGTTATAGGTTGTATCACAGTGACTTTGAATATCAGAAACCTTATTATTATCTGTGAAGTCTAAATTGATAACTAACAAACCAAAATGTTTGAAGAATGAAACCATGTCACACATAACCATAATTACATTTGACCTATTCTGTGACTCTTTGTTTCATGTGTTGGTGGAATTAAAAACCCAGTCTGATTTCCTTGTGCGGGTAACATGCTTCATGTGTCAGGTGCTGTGCAGTGTGAGTTAATTCACTGTACAAATACAGCATCAGAGGTACCAGTCTGCTCTGCAAGGAAGTTGTAAAGAGAAACAGGAAAACGAAGAATTTAATGCTGTCTAGCATTAAAATAATAATAATAAAAAAGTTAAAATAAGTCAATTCTAGTGTTTGCATAAATGACGACTTTGGAAAACACAAAGTGCTATGAGAAAGACCAGCTCTTGGTATTTGCAGGAAGCTGCATAAAATGCTGTCTTGACCAGTCATGTCTCAAAACTTATAGTGCAAAAAGCGTACAACATATAGAAGAAGTACATATTTATGGTTCATTCAGTGGGTATTAGGAATTAATAACATGTTTTTAACTCAGCTACGTATCCTCTCAATAGCTGATAACTCCACTGAAAGCAATGTCATCCTTGAGGAGAATGAAATGTAACTGTTGGACTGACAACTGCAGATTGATTTCCCAGAAACTGTAGTAAAAGCTCCTTGGGTCTGCGTTTGAATCCTGGTTTGGAGCTCTTCCCCTCTTTCCCATTGGAGAGAAGAAAAGATGACTTGAAATTTGTTAAATTGAAAAAAGATTTTGACCACAGAGTAATCATTCCTTTAATTTTTGATTCAGTTGTGTTGAGCTCTTAGTGTTCCACCTTGATTTTTTCATATTTCAAGTTTGAGTAAGCCCCGAAACAGAGAACATGACTTTATACCTAGTCAATTCTAGTAATTTTAAGATGAATGGGAACATTTTGTGTCACTGAGGTTGATTGACATGATGTAGCCTTTGACTGTTCTAGGGAACTTATTCTCCCAGAAAACTAGCTTTGTATTAAAGGTAATTGGTGCAGAATAAAACAGTGCATTAGTCATGAGGAAGCCCAGCTCTAGTCCAGAGCGATATTTCTGTGAATATGCAATCTGCAGAAAATGATCCCTTTCAGAAGTTACTGACCAGGAACAGCTCCCTTGCTGGTGCACATGGGCTGTTACCAGCTCCAACACAGAGAGGGTCTAACAATAAATATCAGGTTTACTAGTTAAGTAGTTCTATGGCTGCATTCCCATTCACTTTATTATAACTGGGAATTGTTTTTCTGGGTTTTTGCTTAAGTGAAAAATGACCAGAACTGGCAGTACTGATAAAAAATTACCAAGGCTTGATTAAAATAATGCAAGTAAAAGGTTTAATTTGATTTCCAATAGAATTCAGGCAGACAACTTTTTGAGGAAATTCAAGCCAAGAAAACCGTGAAAATTATCAAATATAGAAGCTGGGAAAAAAAATGCTAAGTAACAAAAAATGAACATTCTCTGGCAAAATTCTGCTATAGAAACATGTTGAAAAAACCACAAATACATCAAGTATTACACCGCCTCACCCTGAACACAGTCTCAGACTCTGTTACACACTCATAAGTCTCCTTCACACTCATCACCAGTATTTTCAGTGAAATTATTCAGGATTGATATTGCTGTAATTGAAGTCCTTTTTTTTTTTTACCTTGTTTGGTAAAACTTATGTTTTTCTTCCCTCAGCTGACTGTATGTTCCCTCTCAGCCAATGTTGACACATTGCTTGTATATCCCAATCTGTTTTGAAGACAGCTGCTATCAATGCAATATGAGATGATTGGACATTCCCTGTTGGTTATCATGTTGAGAATTTGTTATCTCCTTGGGGTAGTGAAAGGATAATGAAGAAATTAAAAACTCACCATCCCATGGTCTGTCATCAGCAGATGACTGAGGAATAATAAAGTAAAAGGTAATTCCTATATTTTCATGAAGTCCATCACGACAGTTTTGGACTTTTCTATGAAATCTAACATAATTTCTTTCCTGTCCTTTGGCATTCAACCTGCTTTAACAAAGCTATAGGCAGAGTTTTGCTGTATGGTACAAGAAATGTGCATCTTTGGGGCTGAATTCAAGCTGTCATTGCCCAGTGAAAAAAACCCGTTTTTTTTATGTGGGTATTTGCAGCAGATGTGACTTCTCTGTAGCAGTGTCCCACTATGGATTTTCATCTGAGGTTGGAGGTTTCCGCTCACTGAAGACATACATGTTGTATTATAACTGGGATATCATTGTGTTTTTCCCTAGTCTGAACAGATGCTGTTTGCTGTTGGAGCAGCAGTGCAACCAAGAAGCCTGGTATTTTGTAATCTAATGGAGTCATGGTTTGAAGCCTCCCAGGGCTATCTGGAAGGCAGCTGGGATAAACTGTAAGTGGCACAAGCCAAGGCACTCTGTTATATTTCTTTAAGATGAAGCTTGGTGTAGCCTGCTGTTCGGCTGAACACTCTCTGACATTTAGTATTCACATATGGGCAGTGCTTGCCAGCCTTGTATTACCAAAGAAGAATGTGACAAGATTATGAGATTTCAACTTTCCTGCACTAACCTGATGCTAGATTTTTCTATCAGAATTATCTAATGGTCCAGCATCTTTCAGGTCATCAAATAGCAAAGACTCAGAAGAAGAAATGGGCAAAATAATCTGGCAGGAAATAACGGCATCTGTCACAGTTTATAATTGTGCAGGATTTGGGTATGTCACTGGCTTAGAAATTCAGTGACCTCAACAACATCGTTATAGTACTCCTTTCTTGCTCCTTAATGCTCTCCCATCTAGAGCTTGCTTCATGCCAGTGTGGTATCTTTCACTTTTGACAGGTTTCTTTCCAAGTTGGCCTCCAGAGCTGTCAGCCTTTTAGTTCCTTGCTAAATTTAAAATCTGAGGGTTACTCTTCCAGTAATATCTCACTTCTAATACAGTCTTGAATTTTTTGTTTTGGTGTCCTTTTCCTTATTTGTCTTAGTTAATTTATCTCAATATTCTATATGTTACTTTTATTATTTCTACATAGATACTGGACATCTCCACTTCATATTTTGCCTCAATGGCATTTCATTTGTAAGTTTGTCATTGACACCTAAATTTGGGGCATCCTGTAGTGTTTGTTTTCTGCTTGGAAGGAAATATTGTCCCACTAGTCTTAGACTGAGATTCTTAGGATTCCATGTCCTCTTGGAATCTTCCTCTCCCACTTCATCAGTGATGTGTCTACACAGTTAAATGTGAGTCTAAAGTGATTCTTAAGCTGAGACTCAACTTGTTGCTCAGACGTTTGTTTAAGAGTGCTTATAATTGAAGCTCTGGAACACCTCAGAAGTGGCTCAGTGCAGAAGGGAATCAGTAGAGGAGACCCAAGTTCTGGGAATTACTCTCATGAGGGCTGAGGACGACAGACCAGCCCACAGTGTGTATAACACACAGCATCAGTCTTGTGACAAGTTCTCGAGCCCACTCTTCACCTTACCAAACAACCACAAATCTGAAGTCTCATTCTTTTCATATACATGTGCACATATTTCAAGCATTGGAACAGGCTACCCAGGATGTGTTGGAATCACCACCTCTGGAAATGTTCAAAGAACATATAGATGTGGTGCAAGGGGACAAAGTTTAGTGGTGGACTTGGCAGTGCTGGGTTAACATATGGACTTGAAGATCTTAGAGGTTGTTTCCAACTAGAACAATTCTGTTATTCTCTGTGTTCACAATATATGTGAGAAAGCTCAGGTAACAATTAAAAGTGAAGGTTTTAATTTCATGATCTTTGGTAAGAAGTTAAACATGGTAAGTTATGTGGAGGTTAGTTTGAATCCCCACTAAACAAAATCAGAGTGAACAAGCATGCTGATTGCTTTGTTTTAACCTAAAATGTTGACTAAATTGTAAGACCTGGCTTAAAAGCAAATGAAGAAATAAAAGCAGATAGTGGTTTGAAGCTACTTTCCTGAAAAAGTGTAAATAAATAACACATGTCTCTGTATATGTGAAAGAAAGCTCATCTTACTCTTTTGTCTGAATAAATGTCTCATGCACTCCACTGTGATGTGGTCTTAAACTTTCACAATAGGAAAACAAACTTATTAGATAGCCCCCAAACAGCCAAAACAGAAAGATTGCAGTTCTTAAAATTCCAGCCCTTTTCCCAATGTTTGTCCATGCTGCAAGCAGAAGGAGGATGAGAGAAGGAAAGGAGCATCCAGTCCATGTATTAGTTCAGCTAAGGAGGGCAATACTGGCAGTGAGGCTTCTCTGGTCTCAGATGGCATTTATGAACCAAACATGAAAAAAAAAATCAAGCTCCAGACAGGCAAAGAAATTAGGCTCCAAACTTTTTAAGAAAATGAGCTTTTACTTTTCTTACCACTAATTGCCCTGATATTTCTAAAGGCATATTGTGGAATTGCACCCCTTTCCTTTTATGTAAGCACTGATTTGTGATTTAATATAGAATGGGATTTATCAGTTTATTAGTTTCTGAAGGTCATCATACTGTAGTGATAACAGAAAGTCAGAAGAAAAACAGCTGAAAGATGGTCCTGGAGCATGGAATAAATTAATTTCTCCTGCAAACCAAACAAATTTGATCTGGTAATCCAGAGACTGCTTTAAAAAATACTCTGCAATGGAACAAGTTGTTCCATATTGTTTTCAAAATCTTTCACTCCAAAATGCAATGTGATTTCAATGCTTAGTTTGCTAAAACATTCTTCACTTAATGCAATGTATTCCACTGAAACAACTGCTGTGGATTCCTGCACTGAAAGAATTTATTTTGGGATGTAGACTTTTAGGTGGTTGGTTCAAAGACATGATGTGAATTCACATTGTTTTTAGCTGAAGATGGGCACTTCACCTACCATTTTGTTCTGAATTATTCCCCTGAATTCCTCAGCAACAAATAAACCAATTCAGTGTGGTCTCTAGAGATGTGTTTAGAAAGTAATGTGTATGACAGTCTTTTATCTGAGTACTGCAGTTCACATTCTGATTTTCATTGCATGCAGTGCAATTATTCCAACTCACACCAGTCTGTGTTAGAATATGTATTTGGTTTCTGTGGTCAGGGTTTGGTAGCCAAGGCGGGGTGGGGCTACAGCAGTGGCTTCTGTTAGAAAGTGTTAGAAGCTTCCCATATGTCTGCTGGAGCCAATGACAGCCAGCTCCAGATTGGGCTTCCTTGCCTAGGCTGAGCCAATTAAGAATGATAATAACACCTCCATGATGACATATTTAAGAACAGAAAAAATGTTATTGACCAGTTGAAAATTGCAGCAAGAGTGAAAACATGAAGAACAATGCAGATACCAAGGTCAATGCAGAAGGAGGGGAAGGAATACTCCTGCCACTGGAGCTGGGATTCCCCTGCAGCCCATGGTGCAGACCATGGTGAGGCAGCTGTGCCCCTCCAGCCCCTGGAGGACCATCAGGATTCAGAGATTCATCTGCAGCGCCTGGAGGACCATCAGGATGCAGAGATCCACTTGCAGCCCATGGAGGACCATCAGGGTGCAGAGATCCACCTGCAGCCCCTGGAAGAGTCCAGCTAGAGCAGGTGGATTCCCGAAGGAGGCCGTGACCCTGTGGGAAGCACATGATGGAGCAGGGTCCTGGCAGGGACCTGGCAGGGACCTGGCAGGGACCTGCAGCCCAAGGAGAGAGGAACTCATGCTGGAGCAGGTTTTCCCTGGTAGAACTTGTGGTCCTGCAGGGGACCCAAGCTGGAGCAGCTTGTTTGGGAAGGACTGTCCCCCAATGAGAAATGACCCACAGGACAGCAGTTTGCAAAGACCTGTTGCCCGTGGAATGGACTCACTCTGGAGAGGTTCATGAAGGACTGTTTCCCATGGGAGGGATCCCATGGGGAGCAGAGGAAGGATTCCTCTCTCTGACAGAGGCAGAGACAAAAACTAACCATAACCTCCATACCCAGTTACGTTGCACTGCTGGCAGGGAAGAGGTAGAACTTGGAAGGAAGGAGGGTGAGGGGAAAGGTATTTTTAAGGTTATTTTACTTCTTACTCTTTTGCTCTGATTCTGTCAGTAATAAATTCAATTAATAGCCCCACTTTGAGTCTACTTTGCCCGTGATGGTGGTCAGAAAGGGACCTCTTCCAGATCTTAGCTCAACTCATGAATACTTAGTTGATTTTTTTCTCTACTCTCTCTAGTTGAAGAGGGGAGCGAGAGAGCAGCTTTAGTGTGTACCTGGTATCCAGCCAGGATCAACCCACTATACAATATTAAGACCATTCCAAATTCCAAATTTTGGAACAGGATGGAGAGGATTTCCAAACAAGAAAGTTGATGAGGTTTTTTTTAATTTATTTTTTAGTTCTATTTTGTGGGATTTTTTCTTTTTTGTTTGGTTTTACTTGGTTTGTTGCTGTTGGTTTTTGTTTGTTTTGGGTTTTGCTTGTTTTGGTTGTATGTTTTTGTTTGGTTGGGGTTTTGGGGAGAGGCAGAAGGGTCTTTTTCTTTTTTTCCCCATTTGGCAGGGAAAGTTAAAATCTACTGGCTGAAAACAGGATGTAGGCAGACTTAAGATAAGGCATTGATTCCTAGGGGTTCCAATGGCAGAGCACTAGAATCGAAATTGTTCAAAGATATAGAAAATTTTCTCAGATTGTTTTAGCAATTCCAGATCGGATGTGAACCTACAATGGTAGGAGTAAAGTGTTTTCTTACATCTATAAAAACAATGTTTTGGTATATGAATTCTTAGTTGAAGAGCTTTGTTGTGTTGCTCAAGACTACATTATTATGCTATTTCCTCTCAACCTGAAAATTTATATATGCCTCATCCATGAGATTGTTCTTCCTTCAAAAGAGAAAGATCAAACTATACTAGGATGGTATGTAACCACAATACTATTAATGTTAAGTTAATAATGTAAAAGAACAGAGTGAGAAAAAGAGATAAAGAAAGATTGTAACTGAAGAGTTTGTGTATAGGCACACCCAGTTTGCAGAAAAATGCACTGAGAATGTAGCTGTAAGTATTCCAGAGGAAAAAAAATATCCACTTTTCAGTCATATCACAGAATTTTTTTAATACTGTTCAAAAACACCAACTATAACATGATGTAGACAATTGAGAAACAAGCAAGTGTATTCTTCAATGCTAAAATAAATTACATTTGTACAGGTAGAAAGCAAAACCAAAGCTGATAAAAATGTTAAATTTTATGAAAAATCATTTTCAGTTCACATCAAAATAATAACTTTACATTCTCTATTTTTTTAATAGTATAAGCAGCAACAACATAAAAAAGAACAAATGCTCACAGAATGTTTGAAACCAGTTCTTCATAAGTTATTAGCAAATTAAAAAAAATAATTACAAGCACTTATAGCCCACACAAATCTTTTGGAATTGGCACCGTCTCTCTAAAACATCTATATTCTATATAGATTTCTAATTACAAATACCACCAGCAGCTGCCATATAATCCTATTAGTACATATAATATACATAGTATATTTGTTCCCATTTGGCAGATCAGAGTGACTTAATGATTATTGTTTGTTAGTACTGTCATTACTCAGATGAGGCAAAACCAGCCATATACACCAATTAATCACTCAGATGAATTTTTTACTTACCTTTATGCTTCACTGGTCTGTATCTCTTTTCCTTTTCACAGTATAAAATTGTAAGTGGCAATTGCAGAGATTTGAACAGAGGATATAATAATAAACTACCACAAAAAAGTTAATTCAGATGACTCAGCTGAAGTCTTTACTAAGTGAAGTGCCCAGTGAAATGCGTAGCAGATGAATGATTTTCTTGTTCATGGAGAGTATTGACTTCCTTTTATGAGATTCATGAAGCTACCAGAAAACTGTAACCTTCTTTTTTTAACTTTTGGACATGTTCTCTCACATCCTTTAACACATATGTTAAGTTAGAGGATGATTTTCCCACTGAGATACCAGGTAGAGTAGCAATGATAGAGAAGAATATTGGAAGGTACTATTCACCAAGCCTAGCTTCAGTAATGAACCTAATACAATCCATCTGCTGTTTGATTCAAAAAAAAAGTGGGAAGAACATCCTGTCATTATAATTCTTTGCAGAACAAATAACCAAAATCTAGACTTCACTGCCTACTATCCAACTTTGATTTCCTTTACATGGATGTTCATCTGGAGTGATTCCATTGACCTCAATAGATTAAGAGCCAATGCCAGCAAAGGACTTCAGCACATACAGTGTAATACATAGGTTTTTGGCTCTAGTGTAGGGGTCAGAACCCTTTGTTAAATGTAATCTTACTCTGGAGTTTGTAAGAATAATTAAGTGCCCAGGGAAACAACACAAGGAAACAGATGTCCAGGATTACTCTACTAGAGCCAGTTTGGAAATGTAATGTGCAGAAAATGCCAATTTTCCACTGCAATCCATTTTTGGACGTGGCTATACTTTTTGTTTCAGAGATGGGTTTCCTTTGTATAAGATGGCTGGAGGAAAATGGAATGGGTCCTTTTTTCTGCAGTCTCAGAGAAGGGGGCCCAGGTTTAATTCCTTGACCTATCCAAGAAGACTCAGTCTCTCTTTTCCATCAAAGGGTCTGAGAACTCCAGATAGAAGACAAGATGGTTGCAGACACAGAGTTATGTAAGAACACATCCTCCCCTCCTGTCCCTAAAATGTTTTTCAGGGAAACACTTGACATTATTTTTCAGTCAATAGATAGCACAGACAAAAGGTTGCCTCCACTTCTTTAGAGTTAAAATACTCGCCTGGTCCCTGCTCCAGAAATTTTTAGTATTTTATATTAAATGGTCATATATGATCTCTAATTATACCAAGTATATGTCTTATCAGGTTGCACAGTAGCTGTTCCTTTTCTACTGCAAGGCTCTTGAGTTTGTTTTTGTCCTGTGAAATTACCTTAGTGAGATTAACAGAGAATATCTCAAAGCTGAGTCATTAGAGGACTTTCTAGCCAGGAGGAAGATTTCATCACCTCTGGCAATGATAGAGCCTGAATTCTGGGTACTCAGTCATGGGATATACAGGGAACCACTGTTTACTGCATTCCTGATGTGTTTTAGCAGGAATTAGGTACAAAGATCCTTAGACATGTGAAGGTGAGAGTAGTTCTGAGCATATGCAGACATACAATGCTAGATGCCTGAGTAAGGCATCACTGAATAGTGATTTTAAAGTTGAGTTTTAAATGTAGGCATTAAATTCTACTGAAATCTTAACTTTAGGCACCAAACTCCTTTTTTGGGGGTCAGTCCTAACACTGGTCTCCAATACACTAAAGGAGTCATGGTCACATTATTAATCCTGATTTCTCTCAGGAGCTGACTTTTTTGCATGCTGTCTGTTGCTGTCATCTTTTATCCTCTCATCTCATAAATGATGTATTAAACAGAACAGCAACGTTGCACATTTTCCTTTACAGAACTTACACCCACAGCTATACTGTCTTTCAGTTTGGTTTTGCGCAGTATAATGAAAACATTCCCAAGGGAAGTCCACCATCATCCAGAGCCAGGATCATAAATTGGCCTTCATATTTACTCTCTTTGGAGATCTTATTCTACTAGTTTTGATCAAAAGTTTTCCTTTTGCAAACACAGCAACTGAATAAATATCCAAGCCAACTAACATAACTTTTTTCTTTTAAACCTTTTAACAGTTATTTTTTAATTAGCCTTTTGCCTCTAACTTGCTTTTGTAGCTGGAAATCAATGGAAGAAACCAGCACCTTGTGATCAGCCAGGCTCCCAGGAAACAGCAACAAATGAATTGTGGACGGTGGTCTAAAAATCTCTGGTCTAAAGTATATGGATGAGTCTAGGCACCAAATGTTCAGATAGAAGTACAAGGAAGCACATCTCCAAAGTCATGCAAATATTCTTCAAACCCAAATTAAAAATACAGTTCTTCTTCAATATTGCAAAGACTTTTTCCCAACTGGGCTGCCAGAGTGATTCACTTTATTTCAAAAGCACAGATCCAGAAGTGGTTATACCTTCACTTTTCAGGGTTGGCCTCAAGCACAAAGAAATAAATGATTTTTTGAGGTCCCTGTGGTCAAGAATGACACTATTTTCAACCCCTTTAATTCCCTTTCTGGCAGCAGCACTAAACTGGAAGGCAAATTCAAGCCATTCAGTTGGTATTTGCACATTCCGCAGTTAGATTGAAAAGTATTCATGATTGTAACTTTTGCACTTGTGTCTGAAAAACCCTGTTGTTATATCTTAATGTCCTAAACAGAGACTAGCATATAAACAGCATAATGAAATCATGATGTTTGCCGTCCACAGTTTTCTTTTCTCTTGTGTCAAACCCACTAGCTTCTCTCAAAGAACTTTCCAGTATTACAAATCTCCCTCTGGGCTCCTTTGAATTATTACTACAGGCATTTACATCATTGTTGCCTTTTTCTCCAAAACTTTCTCTCAAAAGTTTTTCTCATTTGTTGAAATCCAAACATCTCATTGAAGGTGATGCTGGTGCATTCCAGTTTGCACAATTAAAATTATTCTGCCTTGTTTAAATGCCACTAAGTCTGCCTTGTTTTCCATTAAAAATAGACTGACTCCAAGAGGGTACTGCCTCAACAGGGTCCATCCATGGTTCCTTGTGCAATTAAAATTTCTGCTGTGGCTAATAGGTATGCAAAGGATACATGACTCCTTCCAAAATGAGAGTGAACAAAAGTGTTTAAAATTTGGGTTGTGTAGTGTTAGGGCTTTAGGCTCTTAAAACATGCATTCAGGTGTTAGACTGAGCGGTTTGTGTGTGTGTGGGCACATAGTGCATCTGCATATCTATATCATCTTGGCAATATATATGAAAGTTTTCAGGAAGCTCTGAGCAATAGCTATGGCCGGAATGGTTCAGAATTGCAGCTTGGGAGCAGATTTTGCTGAGTTTGACAGTTTCTATTTCTCACTCCTTTTTATTAATTTTATATTTAAGAAATGTTTTTTATGTTTGTCTGTATAATCCTTATTTCCACTGCTGATTATTTCACAGTGCAGTGAAACCCATAGATTTTAGCAGGAATACATTAATATTAGTTATCCACCACAATAAGAAAAGATTACAGGAATGGGGGCTTAAAATGCTAGGGAAAACTCAGGGTGGAGAATGTTCTTGTAAGGGCATTGGTCAACAGTTTAAAGTATAAGAGAACAGTAGTAATATAATCCCTTTGAAATTAACATTAACTATCTCAGTACACTCTGTTTATATAAAAACAATATTGCACTAATTGGAGACATATTATCATATAAGTCTTCCGTGAACAATATTTAAGTGGTCTAGACTCCCTAAACGAGAATGTTTGTGTCATAGATGGATTGGACACACTCTTCCCTTTAAATGTGGGTTGTAACCTGTGACAGAAGATGCTTTTGCCTAAAGGCATGGTCATCTAGGGAATGATGAAACATCCTAGTGCTGTGAACCAAGAGGGCAAAACTGAGTTTTAGTCGGGAAACCATAGAGCTGCACAGAACTGAGTCTGTGCTAAGCAGACACGTGAGGAGGAAAAACCTACATATAAGCAGCAAGGACCTACAGTCATGACTTAGTGTATCGATTTGCCTTCTGGAGTACAGCTGTTTTGTGACCTGCCTGTTCATGCTATAGGTGTAGCTAGTAAATGACTGTATCTGGCAAAATAAGCATGCCCAGGTTGTGATTGGATAACACTGCCTTGCTCAGGATGCACAGAGTCACTTGGATATCTCTGTCAAGTGCTGGTCTGGATTCAGTGATCTATTACTTTTCTATTTTAAATGTTGTTGAGCAGCAATTTGGGGTGCAACACATAACAGTGAAACAAGCATCCCAAAGGAATAGAAAATTATCTTTGCTAAAATATGTGAATGTGCTTTCATCTTTTGCTTTTTTGATCCAATATTCATTATTTTGGACACGGGAGAAAAAGGAGGTATGAATTTTTTTTACAAAATATTCATTATCTTTGAAGAAATATGATCTAAAAGGTTTTGAAAATGAAGCATAGCAGCCTTATATCAAGGCTCCCTTCCTTGAGGCTGTCTTCTGTATAAGGCTACATTAATTCAACTTTGAATTGAAGTACATCACTCACCACTCCATAGTATCCTTAAATAAAATAAAACAAACCCATAAAAGTTTGGCACCTGAGGACAGCTATGTCATGAAGAGAGCCAATACAGTGTGCATTTAGGGTCTGACTTAAAAGTTCTATGTAACTACACCTATCAAAAATTATTTAGCTACTATTCAAACTTTAAAACTCTTCCCTGCCTGTATTAAAAAAGTGCTGTGACAGTATGAAGTGCACTGAACTACTACCTTGATATAGGAAAAAAAATATGAGGAATCCCCTTGCTTCTTGAATTGCTAAGAAACAAAGACTCTATTGGTTCATATCTCATTAGATCTTCTCTGTTTTAACCTTTACTCTGTATTGCTTTGAAAGTATTCTTTTTTGTCACAGTTCATAGCTGCAAGACATAAGCAGCTAAATAAAGTTTAAAATTGTTGCTTATTAAAGAGTAGCTAAATCACCTCTAAGCAGACTTTGACATGCTTTTTTCCCCCCTACATGTACTGATTATAATTATGACAACCTTTCCACTGACAGTGAGCGTTCATCATAATCCAAATTGGTCTCCTAGAATTCTGTCATTCAAAGTATGGAGAAAATCCTTAGGGTGTTTACCTGTTCATTACAAGCAAAGGTTATGGGAATCTGAATAAGTAATTTAACTGGTATTGTTAGCATAAGAATGTCCATAAAAACGTTTTAATTTCAGTAGGGAGTGCAGCTATAATATAACTTGGTAGTGCTGCTAGAAAGAGAATATTCTTCTCAACAACTTGCCCTGATCTGGGAATTACAAAACAGTACTGCAGAAAATATTTTTTGCTACTTCGTTATTAGTTGGCAACATGGTGAAATAGTCAGGAAATCTTCCTTGCGTTTTGTTGTTGTGAAGGTGAATCCAATGTTAACAAATTGAGCTTTTGATACTGATAGAAGAGGATTTCATAAACAAATGCGTAGGTAGAGAAGTCACGTGTAAAGCCCTCCATATTGCAGTCACTCACTGCAAAGCCTCAGCTTAGTGTTATCCAAGTGTAAGGTATCACAGACACAATATTCTTCAGCAAAAAGTTTCATAGTTATTGAACATACATTACTGCTTTTTGAGATCTTCATAGAAAAAAAAAAAAAAAAGGAAAGAAAGCTTGACAGGTTGGTCCCAGATTTGAGTCTGTTAGAAAATGTACATTCAATGTTTGGTCTTCTATTCTTGATAAAAGATCAAGGTTCACTTCTGGGTAAGGAATAGAGTAAACAAACAAACAAACCATTGTATAGTTGTTTACAATCTAGTTTCCCCCCCTCCCCGCCCTGTATATTGTACACATGGTTCGTTGTAATACTAAAGCAAAGCACTTGGTATGTAACTGGATTAACAGACTCCTTATAAGCCCTCAAAAGTAGATTCAGTGTTTCTGAAAAGCCCATGTTTTTTTAAGGCCACGATAATCTGCCAAGAGTCATTTTGTCTTTAAATCAGCATAATTAATCTGATGTTTCCACTTCTCAAGTAATTCCTCTTCTTCCCCTCTGTTTCTTACAAGATGACCCAATGCCTCTCACTCTCTCTGCGTAAACACTGGAGGTCTTGAAGGCTTGGCTGTTCCCTCACTACTTGCTTGTAGTTGTTGAGATCCAACATTGTCTTGAACTACATTCACAGCGAAGAAGAACTTTGAGTATAATCTCTGATGAGTAGTGTGTCATATTTGGGGGAGGATGGGATACAGAGAGCCGACTCAGAAACTGGAGAGCTGGGAGATGCACTTCCAGAATCGATAGAGTCTCTAAAAGGAGAAGGAGGAGTTAAAGCTACCAACTCCTCCAGGTCTTGCTTGGCTGATGGGGTCTCTGAAGTGCCTTCTTTGATGCTCTCATTGGAAGGTTTCCTACCAGACTGTGAAGTGCCATTGACTTCAATGGCAGGAAGAGGTTGGATCTCAGCAAGTGTGGTCATTGTTGTAGGGAGTTGCATTTCCCGTGGAATCAGGTATGAAGAGCAGAGAGGAGCAGCCACCATTGTCCCTGGAGTAGCTGTTGAAAGCATCATAGAGTTCAACTCACTGATATTGGCTGTAAAGCGAGTAACCACACTACTGATCTGCTCCATGAGGGACCCTTGAGAGGAGCTACTTCTCTGAGGAGGTTCTGACTGGAAGGTAGGGGCATCGTCTTCTGTTCGGCTAACGGAGGCAGTTCTGTGGCTCAAAGTGCTGATAGGTGAGGGAGTCTGTGGTCGGTACTGAGCTGGGTATTGCTCTTCGGCTTCCGAAACGTCATAGAGCGTTTTGGCACTAGCCTCAGGAAATGTAGCGCTGCTACTAGGTCGGCTACTATCTGTGCTTTTAGAAAAAGGCTTGATCACTGCAGTTTGATTGGGGTTCTCTTTTTTGTTGATGTGGACTGACAACCGCTGCCATAGGTGTGCTCCTCGGCTGCTTTTCTCGTTCTGTGCCCAGGAAACTGATTTCCCATTAGAGCTGTAAACAGAAAGGAGATAAGATGATAACTTGCATCAAAGTTAAAAATGCAATTGCTGTAGCTATACCATGGGTATATTGTATCTCTGAGCTTATATTCATCATAAAGCTGGCAGTAATTTCATCTATATCTATCTACTGCAATATATATATATATATCATTTATACCTATATGTCCTAGGAAAACGAGCAGTGTGACAGGTCATTTTACAGCCATGACCTGTTCTGTGCTAGTTCATGGCCACTGCTGACCCCTCTGTTGCAGCCCTTGAGACACAGGCAGTGTCCATCCTGGGGAAGGGAGCAACTTGATGGCTTCCCTTTTGATGGTCTGGTGTCAGGAAGAGGGGCTGTGGTACTGAGCAATGCATAGAGGAGTGAAGAATAATTAGATGCTTGAAGAGAATGAATGAGAGACCTGGACTGGCTGGGGATAGGTATGTAGGCTGGTCTGGGAGCATTCAGTGGTAAGAAGTTTGGTAGGGTTCTGGCCATGGGCTCCTGGTACAGGGCAGGGTTTGTAGATTGGGAGATTGAGACTAGTAGTCTGTTATGTCTGGGGAAAAAATCTATTTATATCTCACTACGGTGAAGTGTTGGAATAATACACAGAAAGGTGCTATACTGGTTGTAGGTGGAGAGATGCTTCTAATTCTCCTTTTTTTGATGTACTTTGTAAATTAACTGCCACTAGATTAAAGAAATATTTTTTTTTCCCAATTGCAGATCAGCTCAGAGAATGTAGCTATGTTCCTAGTAGAAAAGAAATACTGGGCAAGCTATACAAGCAGCTCCTCATGGTGACCTGAGTTTAGAGAGATCAATAAACATTTTGCTCCACTCTTCTGCAAAATGAGTCCTCTTTGGGTAAATTCTCTTCAGATTCCATCATATTCTGCTCTTTATCAAAGTTCCTTATTTTTCTCCCTTTGATACCTAAGAAAAGCCAGCTGTGGCACTTATAAACACATAGTATGAAACTTCTCCTTTCCTTTTACATTTTACTCTGGCTGATGAGCTGGTGTGGGCACATAAATTAACCCATAGTTCTTGGAATTAAGGATGACCATTAGAAATATTTCTTAGTTGAACAGACAATGACTGTGAAGTGACACAACAGAAAAAACAGTCTCCACATACAAATAAACATGATTTGTATATAAAATGCAACAGATTTTCAGACAATTCACTTTGGTTTCCAAAACTTTTGCTATAGCCACTTGGCATTTTTGAAAAGACAAAAGCATTGGAAACGCTGGAAGTTTATCACACATTTGGGGTTTGTTTGCTTTTTAGGTCTGCAACGGATACACTCACACATTAGCCTGCAGCATAACAGTTTGCAAAGCACATGCTTTACTAAACACAGATCACTTTATCGCAGCCTTCTTGTGGAGGCTTGCCTCAAACTATCAGTTTAATAGCTCTTCCACTCATCTAAAAAATAGCTATGTGCTGAGTGTAAACAAAACCTTCTTGTGGGTTCACATCCACAATTACATTACATGGAATTACAATGGATCATGTAACACAACATATGCCAATAGCTTTCCCTTTCAAAAGCATCATGACAAAATCCAGTAGACAAAGACAATGTAAACCAATGGGTACTTCAAGCAAGGGAAGATTGGAAGATGATCTGTATAAGTACATAAGGGTTCACCACTTTGCTGCAGGATGCTGTCTGGATCTCAGAAATTGACTGTAAGGCCTCTACCCCCAAAATACCAGGCACAAAAGCTGAGAGCTTGTAACTTACTGCTGAGACAATCCCTTCCTTTTGCTGTACCTCAATCAGAGCAAGAAGGAAAAACAAAATCTAACCGGTAGCACTGCCTACTCTGACTCTTTGAATCTCTGTGGATGTGGTTCTGGACTGAGTAGGAGCTGACACTTATGTCATGCAGAGGAAAACAGTTCACTCTGAGGATTGTATGCTTCTCTTCCAGCAACATATACTCAATGGGTGTCAAGAACTGTTTGAGGGCCCTGGCTCTTTGGACATGCTGAATCCTGAGCTCAGTGCCAGCAGCAGGAACAGAATTTGGATCATTTGGCATGTGAGATCTTGTCTCTAGCTCTGGTATGATGACCATGAGATCTTGTCCCAGCTGCTTCTGAATTTGAACTGGACCAGGAGACAGAGTGATTTGACACTTGTAAATTTGAGCAGGCAGAAAGAGAGGGCTTAGTTCCAGTGATGGATGTCTTCTTGGTGAGGCCTTAGAGGGATCTGTGATGGACCTGCCTGCCACAGAGGTGATATAAATGTCATTAACATGAAGGATTAATCAATGTGAATAGAAAGGTTTGCCCAAAGTAAGAGGTATATTGGAGCAACCCTCCTGACTTCAAGCACTCGCTCAGTGCAGATGTTCAAAGCCTAATACTTTAAGTGTGCACATGAACACTAAAAGCATGTAGATATTTTCATTGACTGAAGATCAGATTGTAAGAGGTTGTGAAGGGAATGTGTTACTCCCTTCCTGGCCACAGTTAAAGAGACAATCATTAAGGAGGGATATGAGGCTGAAGAGCCTGGGGAGAGGAAGGGGATGAACCTGAGGTTCTATCCAGCTCCTGGTAAACACAGCTGACAGTTAAATCTCCAGTGGAGAAAGTCTCCAGCCTCCCTAAATCTCAGTTTGGTTTTGGGTCAGTCCTGGCTGAAGCATTCATTCACTGCCATTCCACTATGCCCAAGACTAATCTCCTAGGGCTCTGAAAGAGTCCCAGTAGCTGTTTGATGTAAATTTTGTGCAGAACCCTGGAAGACTTGACCATTACTTATTGCAAATTCCTTGATATTAAAAATTGAATAATAAGCGACCACCATTCACTGAAATGGTGGTCAGGCATTGGAACAGGCTGCCCAAGGAAGCAGTAGAATCAGCATCCCTGGAAGTGTTCAAAACATATGTAAATGTGGCACTTGGGAAAATGCATTAGTGGTGAACATGGTGGTGCTAGGTTAACAGCTGTATTGAATGATCTCAGAAGTCTTTTCCAATCTTTATGATTTTGTGATTTATTAGTAAGGAGTGAACCCTACAGATAAAATCCAAATAGTCTGCTCAGCAATAGTAGCAATTGTCATGTCAGAAATGTATCACCTGCTTTATCATGCTGCACCTACTTACTGTGAAGTCAACACTGGACTGAAATGCTCAATCATTTATCACATCTGTGAAAGGAACAGCTCTTGGTTTTTTATATTAGATGAACCTGGGTTATGGATAAATTGCAGTGCTAGTACTTTCAGATCCTGCTCTAACTGCATATTGCTACTCTGTCAGGTTGGCTGGAAACCATTGCAAAAAAAATGCTCACAATTTATTAATGAAATAAAGATAGATCAGAGACATAGATTAGGATTGAGAAATTCCAATTTTCAAAATGGAATTTTTGAAATTTACTATGCCCAACTCTGCCTTGACTCTTCAATGATGGGAAATTTTAGGTTGGTGAAATTCTAGAGTTTTCTTTAAAAAGATTTTGGCTCCCTCGTTTCAGAATGGGGGAATTACACTTTTGAGCTCCCAAAGGAATTCCACTGGGAAGTTGGGGTGAATACACATTTTTCTTCCCTCCTTTTCTGCTGGTAGATTGCACTGAATAGAGCAGAGCAGAGTGTAGCAAACTCCAATCATTGACACCAAAATGTTAGGAATTATTTTTTTAGTAAAACAAAGCTTTTGCAGCATGTTTCTTTTTTATTTCTCTCATTATAGGTTAATTAAGTTCAGTTTTATGCACAAGAGGGATTTCCTCAGAACCAGTTATACAATTTTTTTCTCCAGTCTCTTTATTAAAAGCTTCTTTAATTTTGAAAGCCTGGCTTTTTCCCAGCCTACTAGACTTACTGTGATATAATATATATAAGAAATTAAATTGGAATAAATAATGATGGAGCTTTTGAAGGATCTAATATTTTTTCTGCTACAGCTGTCCACTTGATAACAGAATAACAATTAGTATTGTTTCTCATTTTTGTCCCTCATTTAATCTTCTTAGAGACACTTGAGTTTAGTCTTTAGGGCTTTGTTCCCTATTCATAAGTGGCATTAACTGCTTTTTAGACACTCAGGTGTAAAAAATATTCCCCTCTTCTTACACAGGTGTTTTTTTTAAGTGTCTAGAATAGACCACTTTGTCTTTTGTTTTGGCTGCTGTAGTAGTAATTTTGTTTCAGCATTTTTATCTCTGTGGGATGATTATCTATGAGATGGTGCATAACTCTGCCATCAGCATTTTTTTACCCAGATGCTCGTAAAGTAAATGTGTTTTGTGAGGTCCTTCAAAATGCAGAAGAAATAAAAAACAGGAAGAGGAGTTGACAGGCACAGCAGCTTAAAACTCATATTTTAACAAGGTTGCCATTGTCATTAATTACCTGGAGTTGCTAAAATTAGTTCTGATGATGAGAGCCGCAGGGACTTGTATTGGGGGCAGTTACTGAAAACATATGTAAATTGAAAATAAGTTACTTATTTTCTTGTTAATATCTTTAACTGAAATAGGAAAATTAGTTTAAAATTATGGAATTAATTATTTTTAAGAGAGCTTAGAATGCATAGCTACATAGTATTATTCAGCAGTGGAAATACTAGGGTAATAATTAGAGATTAATACAAAAAATTAAGGGGATTTTTGTTCTCAATCCCCTACTGATACCAATATCTGACTCCAGACTTGAAATGATACAACTGAAAACAGACACTGGACAATAAGTTGATGGGAACCTGTATGAGCTGTTTGCAATCTGTCCTCTCATGAACATAATAAGGAATGATTTAAAATTCTTAAATTTATAAGTCCATGAATGAGATTTCGTATTTCAGAACACTGGTCTAAATTTTATGGAGCTAAAATTGGTGGCAAATTTATGCTTAGATGTTTCAATGGATGAAGTATTGCATTCAAACGTGAAGCAATATCTTGTTTTGATGTCATAGTTAAGATATTGCACAAAGACTATGCGGATGTTTTCTGTCTTTCAGGGAGAATTCTTTTATCCCCAGAAGCATCTGGCAGTGGTAAGCAGGATAAACTTTTGTCCTTGGCTCAGCCCATATTAACTTTCTGCCAAGGAGAACTCTTGTTATTCAAAGTAAACAGTAAGAAACTGTTCTCCTTTCAGACTGCTGAAACCTTATCAAAGACTCAATGATATAATTACTCTGCCTGAAAAGGATTTGTGTGCTATCTGTTGATTTAATTAAAAAATGACTCTTCACAAGGGACAATCTGTGTGTGTCTATGTTGCATGCAAGCAGGGGGACATATGTATTTTCTTTCATCTTGTCACTTGCAATCTCAGATCATTATTCTTTTTGCTTGTAGTGACATAAGTTCTGCATCCTTGAGAGAATTGCAAGTGCCTTGCAAAGTGCTAAAACACTCAAATGAAAAAAATAATATTGAAGTAGTGAACTTCAGTTTACCTGTATGAAGAACTGAGTCATAGTTTCTCCTAGGACTATAGGACAACATGGATGTCTGACTACAACTGAATGCAGAGCAAAGGATGCCTAAATTAGGTCAATTCTTCCACTATAATGCTCTATGTTGTTGCTATTCTACTCATTTTAAATTGCTTTTAAGAAAACCTTGACATGTCTATGTAATTGTTTGCCTGGGTGAAAGCCAATTCTACCACACACAAATAACCTGCTAATGATGTATCGCTCAAGTCATTTAGCTTAAATTATTCTCGCATTGCTTTTTCTATGGAGAGAAATAATAATGAACAAAAAAGAATTATACAAGGCAAAAACTTAATTTTGTCCTCTCCTGAGTTCTAGAAATAAACAATATATTTTGCAATTATTTTTCAGAGTAGTCAACAAGAGCAATTATTTACATTTCTCCACAAACTGTAATATGTTGACGCCTCTTTTCCTCATGAAAACCCCAGCTGACATTTATATAAATAACTTTAATATATAAGGATGAAAGAAACTAGAAATTGAGAGAGAGTAGATAGACAGAACCTTTTCTAATGACCTCCCAGTGCAGCCACTGTGATGTTAGTGCTGGCAGCTGCTTCAACAGCATGCCTGGTTAGAACAGGAAATGAAGTGTCTTGTATCCAAATGAAACATTTCTGGTACACCTATTATCATCACCCAAAGTGCAAAAATGATCCTGGTATCAGATGTAACTTCTTTCCTCTATTACTGTGACCTCATTGCAATTGTTAATTAGGGTAGCTAACACTGGGTTTCACTTTTTGTCCAAAAATGCCATTTCAAGCATCTCTGAGCACACACACTGGAGCTTTCTATTCATAACATGGAGGGACAATGGCACCTCTTGAAGTGTGAATTCTGTTTTCTGATGCACAATGCTTTAAGGTGTTTTCAACGTCAGTTAGTCAAGAAGATTTTTTATTGTTCTCATTGCTAAAGGTATGAAATGGAAACTGGGAAAAATAGAAACCATCACTTTACCTGACCCTGAAATCAGGAGTAAAAGCAGTGCACAAGGAAAAAACAAATAAACAAACAAACAAAAAACAAACACACACACATTAAAAAAAAAAAGATTTAACTTTCCAACTTTCCTGCTTGTGTCTAGGTTGATCTGACTTTTACCCTCTGCAAGGAGCATACAATTGGAGGAATTTTAGATGTTTGGCATGCCTGATGAATAATTACAGAATTATTTTTGCACATGGGACTTATCAATGGAAAAAATACTCCTGTGAATTTTTAAGTAGTTTCTTATTCTTTTCATTTAATCAAATCAGAAATGTAAATACTATGCAAGAAATGCAAAAGAAATGATCTTGTGATGTCTGCTTTATAAAAACCTCCCAAAAACTCAACCTATTCTGTAATAGATTTTATCATATATGTGAAAGATGATCACAAGCGATACAGGATGTCAAAATGTCTTTTAATGAGAAATAACCTTACAAGGTATCACAGTGTACCCACTACTTCTGTTTTTATGTCACTTTTCATCTTGAAAAATCCCAAGCCTCTTGTAAGACTAATATATAGTTAAGCCCTGATGTGGAAAATATTCATGCTAGGGTTGGAACAGAAATACAATTTTATCAAGGGTTTTGTGGACAAGAATTGAACAGTACTGCCCAGAATGAATTGGACAGCATTATTTAGACTGAAAGAATGTAAATGAGATTTGGTCAGTATCATGGGACCTCTTTCTCCTGTGAGATAATGAGGTTTTCTCATCATATACAAATGGTCAGACCCCTGCATCTGTCTTTTTCCATGTGCTTTTCATCTCACTGAGTTCTAGCACTGATCTGATATTGAGACAAGAGAATGGCACCCATTTTCTCTTCTGTAATATCTGTGTTCCCTCTGGGAGATTCCCAGGCTATTCAGTGGCAAGTCTACTGAGCTCACAAAATTTGACAAGGACCACTGGCCAGGACATTGTGGCTGGAGACAACGAAACACAGCCATCAAATGCAATTGCATTCTCTGTAAAGCAGCAGGTGTTCTTAACTGTTTGAGTAGGTCTTGCAGCTGACAGTCTTGCTGTGGAACTATTAGACTGACAGAGTTTCCAGTCTTTTTGACTGCTAGGTCATCCTCTTTAACAGGAACCTTTTTCTCCTCTCTACTTGACTCAGATCGATTACAGTCTGGAATGCAAACAGATTCTTCACTGTGAAGATACAAAAAAGAAGTTTTTCAAGTGTATATATATGGCCAGGCAAAACAGAGCTGAATTCTGTACAACAAAATACAGTTGTTTGACATATACATGTACTTTTCTGCTCTTCAAAATTCCATTATATAGTGATTGCAGATAGCTTTTAAATGAAGAACTATTACTGAAGACAATGCAAGGTAAGGAAGAAAAAATCCAGACAACACATGGACAAGAAAAAATTCCAGCTGACAAAAAATATATGCTGTGTACAACACTCAGCAATTAATATTTCTAATGTTACTTAAACTGCAGGAGCTCCCAAGTGTGTGTTGTGTAGTGTTAGAATTGATGGCCTTATGTACATGTGTGAATGCTGTACTCAAGGGGAACATAACACTGGGCAAGTGTTTCCCTGAATACCCTCCTGCAATGATAAAATTCACCTGTGATATAACACGTGGGAAAAGTGAATGGATAATGTGACAAGTGAGATAAATAACGGAAATCTCCAAGTATTTCACAGAATTAAGTAGCTTGAAATATTTCAGTAGAAAAACATCAAGGTAGCTATATTGAAACTGTTAATCCCAGTAACATTGCAAAAATGTTACTTTTTGATATTCATTAAATTTTAACATTGGTGTTTAATGACATGCAATGGTCAAAAAAAAGCTATATAAATTAAATTAAATGGAGAAAGTTATGAAAATAATGTTCTAAACTTTATTTAAAATGAGTGGGAAACCTTTCCTTAAAACCACTATAAAACTCAACATTTTCCCACAAGATATTTTGATTGAGAAGCACCAACATTTTCATATTGAAAATGTTTTCATCAATCAATTTTCTCTGCCTTTTTTAAAAGTTCTTTTGATTACCCTTAATGTAATCCTTAATATGTAGAAGTACTACCCTTACTCCAAGTTTGAAAGCAGTTTCTCTTCAACTGCCTGACTGGCTTAATGAGTCAGGTGTGAGATTTCTCCTCTCCAAAGCACTATATTACAACAACAACACACAGGACAAGTGGTTCAGATCACTTGAATGAACACGGTGTAGGTTTTTTTTGGCAGTCAGATGGAATACAGAAATCAGCAGTGGCAACATGTTTTCTTTTTTCTTTTTCTTTTCTAAATATACTTTATTGGATACACAGGAATTAAAGACAGAGGATGTGGCCTGGCATTGTGCGGGGCTGCTCGTCCTGTTCACAGACATATCACACTGCCCTAAGGCCACTTGCTGTTTGCTTACCTGGTCATTGTAGCTCTCCCACCATTCCCCATACTCCCTTTTGGGGTGAAACATTCTATTTCCGACTTGTGTGGAGGGGCCAGTCTCCTGCCTTTGTACCTAATAAATCACGACAACAACAGGAGCAAACAGAGAGAAGTGATTGTGTGCTCAGCTTTCTGTGACAGCTGCTGTGCTAAGGGCCATGCACATGAATGCTACGGTGGCAGTAGTGGGAATAGTGTAAAGCAGCTGTGGGAGTGGTGGAATAGCTGCATAAACCCCCAGACTGGTGTTAGAGCAAACAGGGCAGGACAGGTGCTCACCAAGTTCTTCATATATATGTATATACATATATATATAGGAGGACCCCGAAAATTCTACAGAATAAATAACATGCTAACATTTTGTCTTTAACATTTTTTGGAGTTAGAGCAAAATACATGGCTGAAGAGTTTAAGCAAAACACTTAAATTAAGGATCAATGAGAAATCAGCTAATGGCCATATTCTCAACCCTAAGTTAATGTTTTACCCTGATCCTACATGTTTGGAACACCTGACTTGTTGCACTTTTCAGAGCAGACACCAGTGTAGGTGATTAATTAGGTAAAATTTGGGTGTGCTCACAGTTCATGTTGTGAATGGGCCTCCCTCTCTCCATTAGCAACAAACAGAGGTTAGATGACTTGCCAAGATGTAGACATAAAGTTAAGTGAAATCAACCCCAATCCAAGAGCCCAGCGCACCACTGTGCGTATTTAAAATACCATAGTTCACACTTGGATGAAAAATTCACTTGGATAAACAGTTTAATACTTGAGAGTCTGATTAATCCTTGGATAGGATACCAGGATAAGACCTGGTCATTGTTTTCTCACAGCACTTAATTGGGATGTGAACATTGAAGAAGTCTTACACTGACTCTCTTCCTGATAGCAAACTTCACCCTAATAAAAAAATTCTTGTGCTAGGTGTTGAAATACCTATTTAAATGCTTTAAGAAAATTTGAGCAAATACCTGCAAGTGTCTTCTCAAAGATATCTCATTCCCAAGTCCTATGTGCAGCATTGTGGGTGTTTAACACACTTCTGTGGGGAAGCTTGTGCATTTAACACTGCTAACATTACAGAATAAAAGACTTATTTGTTTCTTATTCATTAACCTCATCTAGATAGCAAAAGTACCTTGAATAGAACTACCCTGTAAAAGAGAAATAATCTGAGTACACAGAAAGTGAGACTAAACATTGGATGGAGTTGTAGTAGACCCTCAGATGCAGTGATAAATAACTGATGGGGCTTAGTGAATCAGAGACAGTAGAATGAAGTGTGTTTAGTGCAAAGTCCTTTCATTTACAAATTATAACCTTACTGAGAGAAGGAACAACAGGAATTTTGCAGACTGGCTACCAAGGTTTTAAGGCAGTCCAGAGCGTGGTATATGTAGTGATCCCAGATAGACATGAAGCTCGCGCAGGACACATACGTATTAAATGGAAGTTGATTCCTAGAGCAGAGGAAAGAGTGGATGGGCTTAGAGAGTAGATAAATTCAAGGAAGTCAAGCTGGATCATACAAATTAAGCTGGGGTAGCCAGGGAGAAAGAACAAAGAAAAAAGCATGTGTAGAAACTTCACAGGAAAGAAAAGGAAATGAAGTTGGGAGGAAGGTGTTAGACATCAAAGAAAGTAGAGTTTACGAAGAGCAGAAGGGAAACACAGTTGTGTTTAGACCAAATAACCAAAAGAGATATTTTTCCTGGCAAGGCAAAGGGAGAAAAAGTCAAAACTAGGAGAAAGAATATGGAGACTCTAAATGCTCACAATAAGTTGAATTCTAAAAAGTAGGCAACTAAAGGAAACAAGAGGTACAAGTCCTTGGTAATCCATCCTGAAAAACATCTGTTTAGGATGGATAGGACACAGATAAAGAAACATCCAAATATGTCAATTTTACATTAGTATAAATTTCACCATCTTGAATGTCTGCAGGGAGACTGCTATGAATCTCTCAAGTTTTTGCATCCACTCAAGAGCAAATAACACCATCAGAAATAGTATGTTGTCACATAATGCCTCAAAGTTTTGAACCACAGTAACTGCTGCACTGCCATTCATTCAGTGCTAAATATCCATGTAATTGTGAAAATAGTGACCAAACTCTAATCAATACTCCTAGTGTGGAAAGTGCATTCAACTTGTGAAAAGAAGCTGCAAAATTATTTGGGTGACCATTCTGGACAGGCATTCTAAAGGTTCTATGTAAAAAAGGGTTTTCAGCTTTCAGAGCACACAAAGTAAATGATTTTGCCTCAGAGTGTCTTGCATGAGAAAAATGTCCCCTTCCAGGCTGTGAAAATTAGGGATTGTTTTAAAAGATCCAATCTGTTGAGAGGAAAGCCCCTCAGATATTTCATCACAGTTGACATAAAAAATACCAGCATGAAAATTAATTGGGTATTTTGGCAGGTGTATGGAGGAGGCATAAAACACTACAGTGTGAGCAGTACTTGCAAGAACAGATTTATTTTCTCCTTGTCAATTCCAGGACTATATATTGGTTAAAAAAGAGAAAGAAGACTTTGATTCCGTACAGAAAGGCAGCTATTACATTCTGGCAAAGGATATAAAATAATTTAGGTGATTTTTAGGGGGTTTTTGGGGGGGTCTTTTGGGAAGATGTTGTGAGCTGTGACTTTTTTTTCTACAGGAGAAGTTTGTCTTGAGAAAAATACTTAGTGATAAATGCTAATATGTTTCGTAAGGGTTGATCATTGACAGGAAAGTTGGAAAGTAGTTCCCAGTAATTTAGCCATTACAAACTTGTCTGTTTGCCAAGTAATTTGTCACATCACTCTATCTTACACAGCAGTTCTCTGCATTGTTCAGAGGGGATCATTAAAGAGAAAGAAACTTACTCCTGGGCTGAGAAACCACGTCTGTACTGCCTTGGCTTTTACTGAACTCGATGTACATATGATACATGCCAGGAAACACCAGTGTGACTGCTCAGTTTTGCAGGATTTCTACACCTTTTCTTTGCTTTTACCTTCCAACAAAACTTCTCCTGTACACCAAAATTAATTGATGCTATGGAAAACAAAGGGGGAATATGGGAATCATCATCCTGAATGAGATCAATAGTCGCTCACTAAAATGTTGTAGAAACCAGTTTTTATGTTTGTATAGGTGTAGATCCCTAGGGGTTTTTGGTGTCGGCTTTTTTGCTGGTTTGGTTGTTTTGATTTTTCATTTTTTTTTTTCTTTTGCCTCTGTAGTGACAAGAGATGATAGTCCTTTGATATGGGTTTTATTAGACTATGCCTTCACATTTGGATCCAGGTGCTGGAATCCTGGTGGTCCTAGCTTCATGTTAGGGTGAGACACAGTTGTGCTCATGGCCCCTCCTACCTCTGCTCTTTCCTGCTTTCCATGCAGAGGATCTTGGACAACTTGATCAGTAGTGCATTCCATATTATTGCACATCCCCTATCTGGAGGATGCTGGCAGGCCAGACCTAGAAGGTATACCTTAGCCTACATTTATGAATAATTTGGTCAAAGACATTCTCCAGTCCTGGAAAAGTAGTCTATGGGTAGAATATGGGTGATTGTGCACAGATTCTGTTAAAATGTCCACACTACACAAGCTGAGAGACTTCACAAAGGACAAGCTTGCAATAGCAAAAAATAGTTGTTTCAGACAATCTGTCCTCTGGGGAAAAAAAAAAGAATCCCAGTAACTAGAAACTGGTTTTTACTCTTAGATATAAGATTTTTTTTTCTCCTTTTACAGTAAAAGTTTTAACTAACTAAAGCTAGCTCAAAGTGTCTTTGGGCTTTTTAAATGCAATGTAAAGCAAAGTTAATTTTTTGTGTTGGAAATGGACAGCTGTCATCAATCCTTATTTCAAATGCAATCTCATACTGCCATGCAGAAATGTTATTAATCATTGAGCACCAAATGTGTGCTTGGCACTGTTAACTCAGAGGAACAGAGAAGCTCTAATCAACACAAGCATAATGTCCTGATGTAACTGTACCTTGCAAAGGTGAATAAAAGTTATTTTCCACAGAAACACTTGACAGAAGGGAGGTTGTACAGCCCTATCTCATTGTAGGGCAATAGTTAGTTGAGTACTGGGTGTTTAAGTCAGCAATGCAGTGACTAGTTTCTAAGACTTTTGTTAATTAATGGGATTCCACATTTTGGCCTGTGATACTGAAAATGGAATTAGGTGTCTAAAATTCTTTCCAAATCAAGATTTTTCCCCTCAAGTTAGCTGTAGTCAAAGCAGGTAGTATCCATAATTTCAACCCCAAGCCTTTAATTTTGGCTATTTTGGAATAAACTTGAAGCAAGACTTTTTTAAGTCCCTGAAAGGTTAAATTAATGGAGGAAACAAAAGAAGATTCAGGAAGATTTAAAGTGAATTGATGAAAGTGTCCTTTTGCTTTCCATCATTTTTTTCCATGTACTTTTACCTGGAACTTGGACAGATTGCTCAATGTTACAAAGCCATCCACCTTTCCAGACCTTAGATACAACTGTCAGATCTTAAATACAACAGTATTTTTTCATCTGCAATATTCCTTGGTCTTGATATTAAGAAATTATGAGGAACTTGCATTTCATAGCAACCTTTACATTAAGTAAGAAAATATATGCATAAAGACTTCCACGTAAATGCTAAAAAATGAAGTATGAAAAATATTTAGTGTTGTTACTGTAATGGCTGCTTAACTACAAACACAGTGTTTCTTGAAAATCAAGTCTGTGAGATTGGTCATGGTATCTTGGCATTGCATCATATAGCACTGAATGTTTTTAAAGGATCTCAGTTTATTGTGTAACATTTCCCATTTGTATAACTAAAATAAATTATAACTTATTAAGAGTACAACATTTTTTCCTTTAAAAAAATCAGCATATAAACATTGCTTGCTTAATGGTGCAATTTCAGCAAGCTAAATTGTTCTAGAGCCAAACTCACAATTTATTTTTTTTCAAGTGCAGCATAATATTTTACTTTTTTTAAAGCTTATTATAATTAAGCAATCATATGTAATTGCAGCTAGTGAATTAAAATAACATTTTTGACAGAATGATATACAAATTGTTATAGTGGCTCAAGGGAAGACTAGACTGATAGCAAAATATTACCAGTCTGTTTATTTCCTTTGTTCCAGAAAGGGATTTTATGAAATACTGGACAAGCCATTGTATGGATTTTTTTACAGTAGAGTGTTATCTATACAAAAGTTCAATATATAATTCTATAATCAAAACAACAGCAAATTAAAAGAGCCTTGTGTTTATGGATTTTAACAGATGTGCATCAAATTTCAGTCAGTTACGAAAAAATACTTGTAACCAAATGCAGCTCTCAGTCAGATGAAATTCCAGCTCTTCTACTAGTCCACATCAATATTCAGGATACAAGTACAAATACCATTCATTATAGTTCATATTATAGTTCATTATAGGTGTTTCCATAGTGGCAGACTGGCTGACATCTTGGTGGACTTTGGAATAAGGGTGCATGTCCTAGTCTTTTGTTTATAAAATTAATTACAATGCATCAAATTAATTACAATTCTAGTTCATATAAAAGTTTGGTCTGGAACAAAACAGAAGTTCATTTGATAGAAAAACCTGGTAGGCAGTATCTACATCACCCATGGTAACAGGCTGAGACCATCTGTATGGCTTTTTTGGGTACTATCCAGAATGTGTCATAATGAAAATATTGATATAGTATATGGTGGCATTTATTTGTCATCAGAATTTTGGGATTTGTAGATGAAAAAATTTATAAAATGGAGAGACACTGCTTTTAAAAAATAAATATGAAACAGTTGGGTCCTATCCTCGCTGTTCCTTCCTTGTCTTTTTCACAGTACACCAGCAAGCCTATGTTTTGCAATCTTGAACATATTTGGGTAACAGTAAAAAAAGAACTGTTCATAATGTCATTTAATTTGCACAGTTCAGCTCTGACATTTGGTTCAAAATGGTGGTGATGTTGTCTTAATAATATAAATTAATCCAAATATTAAGCTTGAGTACATGTGCTCAGTTAATGCAGACAAACATTTCATATCAATCCAATCAATCAATCAATCAATCAATATTTTAATTAAATTTGAGGCAAAAATTCAAAACAACACCACTAGTACTGCACACAAATTAAAAATCATTCTTATTGGGGCATTTGAGAATATAAATTCATTATAGAGATGAAATATTTTAGCAGAAATTTATCAAAATCTTTCAGTATTAACTTTCATTGAGTTTCATAAAATATTCTTCAGTCATTTCACAGTATTTGAAGTCTAATTAATCACAGTGCCAAGTTTGTCTATAAAGATACCAAGACTAAATTATTTAGGGAAAACTGAAGGACTTAAACCATTCAGTACTCTCACAATCTAAATTTTTGTATCTTATTGGATTAAAATAGCTCCAAATGATCCTTTTGGGAACTGATTCATTAATAAATGCAGACTAATCCATCAAAAGGAAAATTACTTTCTCTGAAGAGTCATTTTTTTTTTATCTTGCATGTATCAAAATTATTTTCTAGCAAGGCTATGAGGCAAACAAGTAATATCTTGTCGTATCACTATGCCTAGGTTTTCCTTTTTTAAATAACATCAATACCCACAGATTCAAACTTTCACCTCATGTAAATTACCTGCTCCAATGACATTGTCATATAAGAAGCTTATTGCTCACCTTTTTTGCCATCATCTCATAATACAGAACCATCTAAGCACTTTTGTGCAGTTTATAGTCAATGGTCCCATTAAACAGCATGTGTAGAAATTAACTTAGTTTTTGGTACATGATGTAGTACATAGTCCTGTTTTGGACAGCTTTCACTTTTCAGCCTCTACAGGGATTTATTAGATTGAGGTGAGCAATGGTTAAAAGCTTATCACTGCTACAGTTCAAGGACGGTGCCCGTCCTTTCTAGAATGCAATTTCTTAAGCATTAGTTCTTCCAATTCACATTCTTTGATAATCTTCCAGTTGATTCTCTATACACATTAGAGCTGATTAAAAACACTAAAAATCACCACTAAATGATTTCTTGATTTTATAAAACCTCAGAATTTCAAATAATGTTCCCCACCTATTTTTTTGCCCCGGTGAGATAAAACTGGAATGGCAAATGTCTTGTACTGTAAAGCTATTATAATAACCTGATGGATGGGGTGCTTGCAGGGTACTAGACAGGCAGGTTGGAACCTCTCCTCTGCCATTGACTGATATTAAAAATCATTTTACTTTTCACGAGGCTAGGAAATAACTCTTTCTTTTTCATTCAAGGTTTATTTTATACAAGACAGTATGGTTCCACCAGGTTCCAGCAGCAATGCAAGCCATGCTGGCATAACTGACAGCTGCTGATATAACTCCCTACAAGAGGTTATGCACCAGTCCTGAGCTCAGTGTTGTGGGGTTACAACCTCTTCTATATTCAGTTTCACGTTTCTATGAGTCAGTCGGTTCAATTACCTGCAGAAACTGCAGAACCAATTATTTTTATGAAATTTGTGACTGGTATTCTACAGTTTAGGAAAGCTGTGTTTTCCCTTGTTTTGCCAGGCAATGGACCTGATAGAGTGTTAGTCTTAGTGTACCATATGACCAATCAGATCACCAAGAGTATCTCAGCCCTTTGGTTATGAAAATTGTGAGTATGAACCTATAACCTATGCCCTAAAAAATTCTGGTAAGTAAAGTTTTTACATATTAGTTTGGAAGTGAAATGTAGTGTTCTTTTATCATCATTCAAAATGTATCAGAGAAATTGTTCAAGCTGCATATAAATGAAGACAAAATTGGCACTTGCACTATAAGAAATGTGTCCCAGTAGAATATGCTGTGGCAGAAACTCATGATTGGTATATTTCTCAACGGGAGTACACACAAGGAATACAAACCAGCTTCAGCTTTCCACAAAACTCCCCCGGTTTTTCTTATACTCCATCTTCTTTACAGGACTAAAAGTTCCATGTCAAATGATAGCCCAATTTCATCTCTCAGACAACTTATCTTGATGAGGCAGAGGGAATTTGAGTCTCTCCCATTTACATTTGAAATACTCATGCTGATAATGCATTCAACATATTCTAAAAATATTTGATCACAGCTTCACGGCTATGACTGTAAACCTATCTTTTTTCATGGGTGTGTCGTTCAACCAGAGAAAATTTCGTATCTGGGCAATGGGAATTGCATGGGCTGCATCTTGGGGAACCTTGGCATGGTACGTGTAACAGTGGCAGAAGTCTATTCTGATGAAGATTCCCATTTTTCTGGAAATGCAGTGTCTTCCCAGGATTTTCTTAGTATAGCAACATAGCAGTAGCGAAACCTTAAAGAAGTTTTTACATCTAAGATTGCTCAAGTTCTAACCTGAAATTTTTGATTAACTCTTTTTTTTTCTTCAGTAATTTATATGAATTTCAATCATATTCAACATTAAAAGTAATGTTTTCAAAAATTCCTGAGGGAAAAAGAGTGGATTTTTTGAGAAATTTCAATTCAGACTTCTGAAAAAGCTCATCTCAAGACTTCAGTGCTGAAATATGGCGTGCTGATGCATGATATAATATTTAGACTGGAATATTTTTAAACTACAAATGACAGCTTCTAGGCTGATCCAAGAATATTTTCCTCTCATATGGACCAAAATAGGTCTTGTTTGAATTGTAACAACATAGTCAGTCATAAGAGGGAAGAAGAGAGAGAACAGATAAGGGGGAAAGCCAGCTGTTCATTGCAGAAACAGAGCATGCAGTGTGATGGTAGACACCTGTTTCCAAAATACTTTATTATGGCACAGTTTGGGACTGCCTGATGTTTAATTATATCTTAATTATAGACACTGTTAGTCCAGGGCTGAATCCAATCCAGTGGAAAAAAATCTACTTTCCTTATCATATTTTCCTCATAGGAGTTGTGGAATGGCAATTAACAGCATGGGAGCCTGGACACCTGACTTATTTTTCTGATGTACCAGTGTACCGCTTGAGAGGGAGAAACCTGATTCTTAGATGGATGTGTGGGCTTCTTTTCTTAAGTTGAGCACAATAAAACAAAATAAAGGTGTTTTATATAATAAAAATTCTGTGGTTCTCCTAAGGGTGAGTGTTGGCTCACTAAAATGAGGGATGCCAGTCCTGACTGAAAGTTGCCAGTACTACCACTTTCGCAGATGTATACAGAGCAATGCTCAGTTCTGCCATCATCATACGGTGTTAGACAAACTTCTTAAGAGGACAAAATAACACATTAAAAAGCAAGAGAGGAATTATTTAGTTTGACAGCCACAGCTTATGTTTAGTTAGTTAGTAAATACTGCGTCGCATAGTAAATCCAGGTGGAATAAATTATTACTGCCACACTGGTCTATTAAGCTTTAATCTCAGTGAGATTTGTAAGAGAAGTGCCTATGATAAGGTGCAGAAATTTATGTGCATATTTTTTCTGTTGTGTAGTATTGTGTTGTTCACTGTTGTATGGAGGAATTATGTGCAATACCACAAATATCCAGTGTATTTTCAATATATATCTAACGTTATCTAACTTTGCTGGTCATTCTTTCCTTTTGCATGATTGTAGCTACCTGCCTGGGTTACAGATAGAAAGTGCTGCTCAGCTTTTTGGCTTAGTTACTTTTGGCGATCCTAACTCATTTAGAGGATGATAATATGTCTTGGTTTTTTTACAGAAGTGTACTTTTGGCTTGTACTGGGCATCTAGCAGCTCCTGTCTTTTGAAAATGTAGTAGAAGAAACCTAAGTGTGCCCTACATCATCACAGGGAAAATGACCAACTGGCAATAAAAAAGCACTTTAGCTGCCTGATTGTTTTCCTCTCCCTTTCACTGTCACTACAAGTATAAGGAAAGGGGGATGCATATGAACTAAGCCTCCAACCTTCAAGCAGAGAGCCTTACCTTGGGATCACAATGGTGTTTTCTGTCCTAACTTGTATTTCAGAGGCTTCCAGCTCACTGCCTGAACAGCTCTGTGTCACAGCTTGATCTGTAGAAGGATGCCATGTTCCCCTTGATTTTCCTGTAATATGTTACAGGCTGAAACAGTGCAGAATTTGTTACTGGAGCAAGAAAGAAACCTTAAAGGTGGTTCGGGGACCTTCAAAAGAAGCAGCTGAGGGCAGGAATCACTGGGCCACTTATAGGCAACAGTGGGAGAATTGGAGAGAAAAAGCTTTGTCTGCACTGAGAAGATTTGAAAGAAATTTAAAGGGCAAAGAGAAAAATATTGGTAGGATTTTTAAAGATTTGAATAGCACATACATGTGTGAGAGAGTATTTAGGGCTGCTTTTAACACTTTGCTTGCCTCTCAGAACAGTTTATTACTTGCTTTAAAGGAAAGAAACCTTGCTTTTCTGCAGGTAGTTGTAGGGAGATGAGTGCATTTAAAGGATCAGTATTTGTAAGCTTGGAAAATGAAGCATGTGTGATTTGGGCCATTTAAAGGCACATTACAGAAGACACAAACACCTATGGTGGTTAAATTACTGTGTGAAATGCAAGACAAATATACTAGAAAGCTAAGAGAAACTTTTGAAATTCCCCCAGTCAAGGTAGCATGACTGAGACCTTCTGGTGTGCAGTCTTAACTAGAAATACCATAGCACCAACTCTTAATAGGAGAAATATACAGTCATTATGTTACGTGGGATAAAGAATCACTTGAGAATCAGGAGAGGATATATTATCCCTGTATTTTGGACTCTTACAAAAGGGCTGTGTAACATATGTGATAATAATTCCTGAGACCTCAAGGTAATATGTACTCAATTTACTTATGACCTTCCTAGTCCGTGTGAAATTAACTGGTCACATAACTGAAATCAGAAGGTCCAAATGCTTTTCTACACAGGTTGTATGGCTCTGACTCCAGCTGTGTAGTGTTTAGTATTCTCGTTTGTGGAGTTGTTTCTTATAATGCCAGGTTTGTTAGCCCTACTTTTAAATGAGGGCAGAAAACCTTCTGGTGAGTACTGCTGAATCACAAAGACCTACATGAAACGGTTTTCATTTCACTGGGTAATGAATAGTTTTATTCTCTCCTTCTACATATTTCAGTATGTGAAGATTCATTCGAATACATAAGAGCAGCTTGCTTGAGTTTCCTTAATTGAAGAACACCCCATGCAAAAAGTCATTTAGGACTCTTACCAGATGCATTGCTTTATTTAGGCAAAAGCAGTCTTGTTATCTGTCATTTTGCAGCTGATATGAAAGCTCTGAATGTCGCGTTGGCATTATCTGTTTGACAATGATTTGATGCAATGCTACACTGTGCTATAAATTAGTGTCAAGAAGCAAAATGCTAATGATAGGGGCCCCTTTATGCACTGGTGACTTAAATAGCATGTTTCTTTAAAATTCAACAGTGACTCACTCTCTTTCAAATAAAACCACTCTGAGCTATTTAAATAATGCCATGTAGCTCTAGTGCATATTTCCTTTGAATCTGAATACTTCAGTGTTTTCTTGAATAACTATCCAAAACAAGCTTTTGAGCATTATACTGAATAATACCTTGAAACACATTGCTTTGTGCAAAAAAACCAAGATTTTTTTTAAAGAAATGTTTGAATATTAAGTAAAATGGTGGAACTCTGTTAATTTTCTACACTAAATAGAATTGAAGCTGACAGTGGTTTTCTCTTCTTTTTTGGAGATGGTATCAGATCCAGGTTAAGTCCTGAGCAGCATTTAAATTTACTCAGTACCTTTTAGGACTCTATTTCATGTAATCAAATCAGCATTGATTAGAGAGAATTTCCCAGGATGGATGGAATCAGTTTGCTCTTTGATTCCTAGACCCTTCAAGCACACACTGACTGAGCGCCACTAAACTCACTGTCACCATCACAGTTTAATCAGCTGAGGATTCAGACACTTATATTAGGAGGATCTTTGCTGCAGTTTTACATGTTGGTGAACACTGCTGATGACACAAGTTGTTTCTCCAAGTTTCATATGAAATGTCCTTCGTCCTCATAGCTAGGTAAATATGTCAATACATAGCTTTCTGCTGCCATTTTTATTCCTACACATACATATTGGGCAGTCTTAACGCTCTTTTGCATTGAAGACATTCCCAAAACAGTGCTATTGAAAAAGAAATCTCTGTTGATAATGAGCTATTACATTCTTTTTATACCTTCCTATGGCAGGTATTATCTGCACGTTGAGGGATATAAAGAAATGGAAAGAGTCCTCATAAAGAAGAAAATGCATCATGTCTTTTAGAATATTTAATAACAGGGTACGCTCCTTACTTTTCAGAACAAAACAAAGATTTTAGAGCATCATCTTTCCAAACTGGGCCTGAACAGATGACAAGTGAATCTTTCCCAAGCCTCTTTTCCAAGATCTACCTGTCATCTATAACTTCACCATTTTAAGTAAAAAAGTTGTAAGATGGCAAATGAGTTTTGCAGCAAAAGTGAGGGAAAATAATAATGATCTCAAAGAGGAAGAATGGCTTCCAATGAGGGCACATTATAAAGCATGCCTCTTTTAGCTGGTCCAGAAGTTGTTATAGGACTTCTAATTCAAACACCTCAGGTCATTCTTGCACACAGACAGAAACTGCAGAAAAGGATATTTCAGGTAACCATCACTTAGGCTGATAGAGAGTGTATCATTTTTATATATCATCCTACTCTGCACCTGGAAAGGAACTGGAAAAATCCATCATTAACTGATCATAGATATAAAATATCTTGTAATAGATTGGCCATTTTTGTACCAATTGAAAGTCACTGAAAGAGAAGCATTACTAATAATGTGACAGAAAAAAAAAATCATCACTTTGTCATATGTCCAGCAGGTATTACTAATAAAGTCTTCCCTCAAGTCTAAATTGTGGTTCCTACCAAAATGGAAGTACAAAATGTCCTTGTTCCATGCCAGCTCCAGTTGTGAACAATGTGAACAATGGCATGTCAGGAAATATCTGTCTTACCAATCCTAAAATCCATGTGTTTCAATGAGGAAGAAAATCTAGCTACTTGTCACTTGCAGGCTAGACATACATATCAGAGGAGTGAAAAAATTGTGTCTTTGCATTTTCATATAGACAGAATTTTTTATTTAAATCAGCAGTTAAATAACCCCAATTATCCCCATAGCACCCATATCAAAAGTGAAAGGAATCAAAAAATGAAAACAATCCACTGGGCAGGGTGCACACCTACACACTCTGTGAAGCAGGGCAGTGTTTCCACTCCAGAGCTCTCCTTTCTCTTTAGTGTTCACTTACAGTAATTTTTATACACCGAACACAAAAGTTGTCTTCATGATCACTGAATTCAAAAAACGTCTTAGGAAGAAACAAAGAAGTATCTTACAAAGGAGTATCTGTTCAATGACAAGAAGGGTAGACAGAGCCCATGAGCAGCTGAATTTGTTAGAGTTAGGAAGATATGTACAGAAAAAGGTATCAAGAAAGTTAAGGAAGAGAAGAAAGGTGAAGACAAAAAGAAAGAAATCAGGAAGAGATAATACAAGGAAGGAAAATCAAGGGAATAGGAGATGAAAGGTATAACAGAAGAGTCATATGAAACAAAACCTCAGATGCCTGAGAGTGGCTGCTCACAATGACACTTGTGTTTATTGCTCCACCTCGATAGAGTAGCACTAGTGCCAGCCCTGTTGTCTTACTGCTGTGACTAGAGGCAAAATACAGACAGCACAAAGTCAATTTAGGGAAAGAAGTTGTAAATGAATGCATTCAGGACAAGGCAACGAATTATATCTCGTTCTCCTGGTTTTTTTCCTCCTAAGATCTTGTTGCTCTCCCTAGATTAGTGTACAGTTGTCACAGCCGGTATTTACAACTTTGTAATTGTTTGCCCATTGCTTTGTCCCCTATTTTTACACAGCACTTTGACTAAATCAAACCCAAAACTTACACTGTGGGAGAGAGGACTCACTTCTCTCCCAGTGCAGAGACAAAGGAAATTAATATATTTCCCTTTGTCCTTCCACTATTAGTAACTCTCGGAATATCATAATTGCCTCCCCATACTCCCGCATTAGAAAGATTTACCTAAGGGTTTCACCGGATGATCCCCTTCTTTTCCACAGGTTCACCAGGCTGCTCGAGCGGCTCGCAGCTGAAGATGACTTTCCATCCCCTACATGCATGCGGACTACTGTCGATGTGGTGAATGCACTGCGTACGTTTCTTTCTGGCTTAGCAAGGATGATATAGACCTTGGGCACAAACATACAGCCGAGGGCCACCGTGGCACTCAGACTCACTGAGAAGCACATGGTGATTATCTTGTAGTTGCTTCCAAAATATATTGGCACAAAAGCCAGCCAAATGATGCAGGTGGTATACATTGTGAAAGCAATATATTTTGCTTCATTGAAGTTAGCTGGGACATTTCTTGTCTTAAATGCGTAAAAGGTGCAGCTCAAAATCAACAATCCATTATATCCAAGGGGAGTTACAACACCCAGGTTGGTGGTATTACAAATCAGGTAGACCTCTCTGATGCTTGGGTAATCATGCATTATATCTGGTGGTTCCATTATAAAGAGGGCAACAATGATGCCTAATTGTATACATATCAGGATAAATGCAATAACCAGTTGGGCACAGGCACTCATGAACCTAGGTTTCTTTGTACAAATTTTCTTCTTGCTTCCAGCCAGGATTCTTGCAATGCGGTTGGTTTTAGTTACTAGAGCAGAATAACTCATAGCTGGTGAGAGGCCAATGCCAATTCGCTGAAGGTAACAGTAAATCTGTTGAGGTTTTGCAATGAGACAGAAAGTGCACAAGTAACCCAAGCAGATGCCGGCTAGAATGATGTAGCAAAGTTCTCGGCTGGATGATTTGACCACTGGTGTGTCACGGTACATTATGAATATAATTGTAACAAACAAGGTGGCCAGCAGACCCAGGCATGCAAAAACAACTGCTGCAATCGGTTCAGGATCGCCCCATCTGAGATACTGCACTGGGATGAGATCACAACCTACAGAAAAAGACAAAGAAGAAGGTAAACTGAAGCATGTAGGAGTGAGATTCTTTAATGATAGTTACAAGTTTTCCTGAGATTTCTCTTCCTTTTGTATTTCAGAAAGCGGCCATTATAATGAGTGTAGGCTCAGATTATGTTAATATACTGTCACAATAGGTAAATTTCAGTGACAGTTTATCTCAGCATTACGCTTTATCTGGAATACAACATGAGGACCGAGCTGGTCCTCATAAGTCACCACTCACAGTGGAATTTACCTTTTCAATTCTATGAAATATAGTAATTTATGGACAAATTTCAGTATCGAGTTACATTACCTCAGTACATAGTGTTTCACAGTTGTCTGCATACTATTTGCACTTAAAGGACCAGATGTCAATCCTATAATTATATTGTACACTATGAAGGATAATGGTACTTGTTTAATTATTATGATGAAGAATCTTGCAGATTCTGTCAAAAATATTCTTTCTCAGATATACTACATTTTTTTCTAACAAAATTTTTCTATAATCAGAGTTGCAACTAACAGGCATTTTGGGATGGCACACTGCTCACTCCTTTATCTGTCATTCATCCTTTTGCAATTTCTGAGAAATTAAAACCTCATCTAACTTGTGAAATCAAACTGAATATAATAAATTGGCAACAAAGGTGAATTAGTAACACATCTAAGGACATTTGCATTTCAGTATTTTGTATAAGTTTTAATAAGTCATTTATTGCACTGAGGTCATAGGAAATCAAAAAAGCTTTTCATTCTACAGTGTACAGATAAATAGGAGAAAAAGCTGACAGGAAACTTTTTACTGACATCCCTTCTCCACTCCTCCTTTCTTTTTGCACTGTAGAGCCTAGATAGGGTTAGTATCTCTGCTTTCTAGCCAGTCCATGATCTCTTCCAAGATTCCTGAGCAGCTGGGTTTCCCTAGTTGAGTTCTGTACTGCCTTCCCTGTCAGTTTGTGTGCACAGGCTTCCAGCTTAAAGGTGGTTCAGCATTCCACTTCCTCTTGTCCTCTCCCTGGTCATGCAGGAGGAACCAGAGTGCACCATGTGACATGTGCCTGGAGCTCCCTTTCTCTCTGATCAGTGCAGGCAGGGACTGATTTCTTGCGGTGCCCCTGACATCTAAGATGCTGACCTGTAGGGTAGAGGAGGTACAGAGATTTTATTCAAAGTTGTGGAACCAAAATGACAACTGTCTCCATAGCTGGTGTATCCATATCCAGGCAACACTTTGCTGCTAAGCTTTTAGAATATGATGTTGAGGCACCTTGAGTCACCTTCCTCCACAGGGTCCATGTGTGCAGGATGTCCTCTGGATCTCTGGAGACGTCTCCTTTGTCTAGATTACTGTAGATGACTTCAAGCACTGCTAATTCTAGCAGGTACTGGATTCCTTCACCTGTGGTAGTCCTCTTTCCTGGGGAGTTCACAAGGTCTTCCTTGAATCGATATTTTGCACTCACACTTGAGGCCAATGATCTCCACAGATGGCTAATTTCTGTCTCTTTTCCAATTTCTCTTTCAACTCCCTGGTTTCTAGCGAGGTTTCTCAGCTGTGGGGTTTCTCTACCTTCCTGTCAGCCCCATTATCTCAGCATCAGATCAACCAGGCAGCAATCCATTCACCTGGCTGGCAGCTGTAATCTTTCTCATATCTCGAAGTTTTGATGAGGTCAGAGACAGGGTAGCATCCAATCCCTGTGTGATTTCTCTCATTCCTTCCTCCTATTTCTTTGTCAAATGACTGGCTTGCTGGTCAAACCTTTCTTCTTCCTCCTCCTCATTTACTAGTCAATGATATAGACCCATCATTCTCCTTGTCTTTTTCACTACCAGGGCAATTACTGTAATTGCTGTTGTTTCTGTTCTTGCCTCAACTACAGCCCTCTGACAATACTGAACTGTGACTCCATAGGCACAGGCCAGGCCCCAGTATGGTGCTAGAAGTGGTACATTTTCATAGGAGTTGGGAAAGACACCCTTCTATCAGATGGAGTGAGTGTCAGTTTGCCAGGGATGTTTGCCCATTCAGGTGTAAAATCTTAGACTATGGGAGATGATAACAGCTACAGGAATCTACCCTAATGTTTCCATACACCCTGCCATCCAGGTACAGGCTGTCTCAGGGCACATTTCAGTTATCACCTCACCAAAATTTTGTCTTCTCTTTCACCAGGAAGACACCAGATCTCACAAACACCACAATATGCTAACAGTGTTAATCAGCAGTATAAAACAGCTCACATAAGGCTGATCAAAGACTTCAGAAACCTGCATAATAAAAACATCCATATCAGTCCCAGAAAGGAAAAGGGAGATGTATTCCCTTATCCTTTCCACAAGACAGCCCCCTCAGCACAGCAAGGCAATCAATATCAGGGTAAAGCACATAACTATTGTTGTATTAACATGTTCCCAAGCTCAGTGCAATAAAGAGATAAGCAGTGCAGCCAACAAACTCTGTAACAGCTTTCCAGCGCTTGAAGGGAGACTACAAGAGAGCTGGAGAGGGACTTTTTTAAGGGCAAAAAGTGTAGTGATAGGACAAGGGGGAATGGCATTAAACAAGAAAGAGAGGAAGTTTAGATATTAGGAAGAAATGATTTACTGTAAGGATAGTGAAGCACTGGAACAGATTGCCCAGAGAAGCTGTGGATGCCCTATCTCTGGAATTGTTTAAGCCAGGTTGGATAGGGGTTCTCAGCAACCTGATCTAGTAGAAGGTGTTGCTGGCCATGGCAGAGGGGTTGGAACTAGGTGATTTTACAGGTCCCATGCAACCCAAACTATTCCATGATTCTATGACTCTTTGACCTGCACAGGTGCTTGCCAGTTAATAACTGCTATAACTATAGTAGTCACTTAACATAAAACTACCATTGTGTCAAGCTCCATGTTGGGCTCCGAAAAGAACTGTGGTGGCTTGACCTTGCCTGGATGACAGATGCCCACCAAGCTGCTCTATCACTCCTTTACTCAGCAGGACAGAGTTAGGGGAGAAAATAAAATTGAAAAACTCATGAATCAAAATGAAGGCAATTTAATAAAGTAGAAACAATGGTCATGTGTGGAAGTAAAGGAAAACAAAAGATTTGTTCTCTACTTCCCATCATCAGGTGATGTCCAGGCACTTCCTGGGAAGCAGGACTTCCATAAATGTAGCCATTGCTCCAGAAGAAAAATGTCATGACAAAAAAAATGCACACACCCCCCCCGTTCTCTTAGGTCTTGTTGCTGAGCAGACATCTTATGGTATGGAATATCCCTTTGGTCAGTTTGAGTCAGCTGTCCTGGTTATGCTCCCTCACAAGATCTTGCTCATATTCAGCATACTGGTGAAGGAGGAATATTGGGAAGACAGCCTTGATAACACTGGTATGTTACCAACACCTCTCTAGCTAGAAGTACAAAGCACAGCACTATGAGGACTCCTGTGGGAAAAAGGAATTCAATCCCAGCTGGACCCAACAAAACAAAGGGGAGTACCTGGATATTCTGGAGTGCAACTTCCTGACAACAGAGGACATGCTGGCACTGCCAGCCAGGGCAAGACAGATGTGAGGAGATGATGGAATGGAATAAACACAACTAAAAGCTTTTATTTCCCCTGTATTTGTATTGAGTTTCACTAGACTTGCAATTAGGATTGCAAAACCTAAATTACTTCAACATTTTGTATTTTTGTAATCATATTGCTGTCTTCTGGTTAGATCAGACAGAAGAGTGTCATCCTAATGGACTGGCTCATTAGAAGGCACTTCACCTCATGAGGATGGAGTGCCAGGTGCTTGCATCTGTGTTTTCAACACTGAGGGTAGGACTGTCTGATGGGCACGTGGATGCCAAGAAATCTCAATTAATTAGGTAACCTGGGACCTCAATGACTTGATGAACAGGAGTCAATGTAGATATCGGGACTATGCTTTGGGAATTTCTACATTCAAGGTCTATTGTTGGTCTTTCCCTTTAAGTGGAGCTTAAAGTTTTTCCAGATATGCCACTGACATTTTCAGTAGTAAAAATGATTTAATGAAATGGCATGGGTAGATATTATACATAGTTCCTTTCTTCTCCAAGTATTTTTGCATTTTAGATCCCTACAAAAATAATATTATCAAATTATGAAACACTCCCATAGCATTAGTTGATGATAACTTTTTAACTCTTGCTCATTTTATGGGTTTACTCATTCATTGTGTCAGAGGCACTGTCTTTCTTTCTTTTTTCTTTTTTTGTTTTAGGATTAATGTAGCACAGGATTCACATCATTAAAATCAACATTTTATACAAGTGAGAGTGGTGAAAGAATGGTGAAAACCAGAAAGTGTCCTCTGTTGTGTGCAGATATCCCCATGTGGCTTCTTCCCCAGGAAGTTTTATGAACAAATGGTCTCTAAACCTTTTTCCTATTTTACCAAAATTTAATTAATATTTTGGGGAAACAAATTGTTACCAGGTTCTAGCACTATGATATATTCATAGACAGGAAATTTGAAGAGAAGAGGTCTTTATCTATAGACAGCTCGCCTTTGCATGCAGACAATGATATAGGGGCTAAATTTTGCTTTACTTCTAGTGTTGCAGCAGGGGTGAATCATAACCAAAGGTTTCTCATTAGTTTCAGACTATTTCATGTCTTCCTTACGTTATTACTTTTTCTCATTCTCTTAATAAAATACCTGAGAAAAAAGTGGAAAACTTGTACCATTTTTCCTGTCACTGAGTACACTTTACAAGGAGAATGCTAAACTTTCAATGATTTATTCCTCAATAAGGTTTAAAGACAGGACAATCATGGACCAATGATTGGTGAAGTTTTCACATAATAGTTTTGCACATAATGACTTCTGACAATGGCACTTTACAGAAAAGGACAACTAGATCAAGTAAAAGAAAGATGAGAAAACAGCACTGTCAGTGTTCAGGTTAGGTTGGTGGCCAGGACTATACCAAAGTAAAAGATGAAAAATGGTACCACAAAAAGAATTAATTTCTATCAATGGCCATTTGGACAAAATCACAGCCTGCCTCTTACACTTTATCAACATCTCTAAGCACCTGGGAAGTTTTCTCTCCTAGCTGGCTCAGAAACAGGTGGAGCAAAGCCAGCAGTCTTGTCTTCTTGTCCCTGCAGCGTGCTGAGGCAATCTTTGGCTTGTGGAAAGGCTGTTGGGACCCAGTTCAATTTGGAGCAGGTGTCGAGTTGTTCTCTGCTCAAGGGTGCACTACTTCTGGGACCCGAGCCCCAGTAAAATTGACATAAAACTGCCTTTATGCTCTTCTGGCCAGAAGCATTGCCAGCATCAAGCAAGACATTGGATATGCATTTGAATAGCATGACTAGCAGATAGAAAAAAGTCAGAGTCCCATTTGACAGGCTAGGAAAAGATTTTTGTGAAGAAGCATCAAAAATCACCAACAAAATACAGGTAAGGATGTTTAAGGATCTTCTGAGAAAAAAAATAATTTGTGATATTCTGGAAAAGCACTTAGCTACTCCAAGGATGGGCTAAACTGTGCCATAAACAAGGAGAGGAAATTCTCTTTAAGGCCTGACCACTGCCATAGGTCTATTAGTACAATATCCTCTTTCTGTAGAAGCAAATTTGTCACATTTCTTATCTCTCATGTTTCATTACAATTAGTTCATCTGGGAGAAGAGTTTACAGATATGAAACACTGTATTATAGAGCATATTATCTGAGGGTTTGATTTTAGTGTTATTTTAATTTGTTATTATAGCCTTGACACCTCTAAGACCTTACCATGCCTTCAGTATCCATAGTCATGTATTAGTTTAGCACTGCAAAATCATGGTAGGTTATATGGAAAATGTAATTAAAGAAGATTCAAAGGTAAACATGACAGACTCTGGAGAGGGAATTCAATAAATTCTCTTAACAACATGAGCTAAAGCTCCCTAAATCTGCACATGGAAACTAAAACTGGCAGAACTAAGTCCTAAATTTTTTTCAGTGGGGTTTGGCATCCTGGTCAGAGACTTCAAACTATTAACAAAAGATTTGGTTTTCTCAGTAACCTTTTAGACATTCTTCCAAGGATAGTCCAAACACCAAGGCTGAAACTCAAACAGTGACCTAGATACATTTTACTAATTAATGAGTCTTCATGTAGGATTTGGCACTCATTATTCAAAGCGTATTCTTGTCATGCAATCAGATATTTTACATTAATGTTTCTGAATGTTTTTCTTCTTATAATCCCAAAAGACAGGAGAAGGGATATCTTCATTAGTTACTTAGGTTTTCACATATATGGATAGCTGAAATGCAAAAATTACAGTCACAATAAAAATCTACATGAAGCTGACAGCGTATATTTTATAATTTAGATTTTTTTTTTAATCCCATCATTATCCAAACAAAGGATTATACTCTCTAAAGTCCTGGGGGATATCTCAGGCCCCTGACCTCCACATGGAATCTGGACCAACTGAAGGAAGGGAGGACATATTTAACATGTCAGTACTAAGTTCAGGTGCTATGGTAAGTTACTACAGTTACCAGTTCTCTTCCCTTTTCTGGTGGGACCTTTTGCAGCTGCTACAATAGCAGGGCATGTAAAGGTGAACATATGCTGTCTTCTTGGCTGCCACAGTTCCCAGGCTGGCACAGTTACTGAAGCCTTTAGTAAAGGTGGATTTGCACGGGCAATGGATGTAGCTGATGACTGTGTATGTGTGTATTCTGCCACCTCTGCAGGCCAGGATCTGGGCCAGTCACATCTTAAACCATGAAAACTGAGGCATCTGTAGCTCAGGGTTCTAAGCCTCTACTAACTGAAATAAACAGATTTAGCAGTACATTGCAATATAAGGCAAGGTCATGAATCTTAGAGCAGTACATTCAAGTTACTCTGTGACCATATGGGGAATGATTCCTTAATTACACAAGTGCACAGAATGGCAGGAACTACTGACAAATTACAGCAATCAGATCCACTCGTATGTCAGCTCTACTGTTTTAAGTTTCCCTAAAAAGTGCTGGCTCTGTGTGTTGTAAATGTTTAGTTCTGAATACATCATGTTCAGCAAACTTTCCATAATGGAAGGCACAATTGAAAGTAGATCCTTTTGGCTTTGTTGGCAAGTCCCTTTTCATCCAGCTCAGGAGCCCCCAGGAGGTGTTTGTTGAGCTCAGCATTACTGAATGTGTGGTTCACACTGGATGGAAGCTTAAGTTCACACCTTGAGGGAAGAAAAGTTCAGAAACCCAGTAACAAGGGAGGAGAGAAAATGACAGTCAGAGATTCTAGTCATAATATCACCACCTAAACCATTGACTCATCCACATGTGCTTCTCCAAGAGGCAGATGTGAGAGTGACTTATGGCAATGGCTATATTTCATTTGGAATAAGAAATAAAAAGGAAAGAGACATACATGTCTCAGAAAATAGCGTGAAAACTGGGCATTATGTCTGCTGATGTGCATTTATGGTACTAAAAACAACCAGATAAAAATTGTGCCCTTCTTCTACCCTCAGTCTGAATTATAGCCTTACCAATTATGATCAAATGCAAGGTTGTAATAATGTTTCGGCAGCAAAGTCAATGTCAACACAGACTAAATTGTGTTCTGTCCCTTGTCAGACAATTGCTGAAATTACCAATGGCTTCAACATTTTTGCAAGTGGGAACACAAGAAAGCATCTTGATGGCAACAAGCAGTTACCCTTCAAAAATATTTTGGGCAAGATATATTTTACTTTTCTGAGGGGCAGAATCCAGCCTTATGAGACAACTGAGGCTCAGACCCCTTGGCTTCTGCCACAGCTTGAACCAGCATGCTTCAGGATGAACTGACCCAGCCCTTGCTGGTATCTGCTGCAATCCACCATTGAGCACTGCCCCTGCCCTTGGCCCCATGGATGTGGGCTGTCCCCCCCAGTGCTGGGAGCCAAGACACCAGTGGCACTCAGCACTGTCAGTTCACTGTGGCTCTTGCTAACTGGACAAGCAATGCCCTTCTGATGAGGGAGTCAGCTATCCTCACTTTTCAGTGAGGAATCCAGACCAGTACAAGCTGAACTGGATACAGCATCAGTGTTGTCAGATCTCTTTGAAATAGCTGTTGTGTCATTTAGGGCTGGGATGCTCTTTTTTCAGTCTTTTCCATTCAAGGGTGGTTTGGATAATCCAGCTCTTATCTGTCACTTTCAGATGGACAGACAAGATCATGACTCTGCAGTCCTGGGTTTACTGTGCCTTATTTTGTAACTACAATAAAAATATATATTTCTGATATATACCCTTACCCTTGAAAAGCAAAGAAGACTTTTCAAAACCTCTGAAATAGTTAAGCTCCTACTTTCATGGGAATCCAATTAAGAAAATCAAATAGCTAGCATATTTAGAATACACAGAAATTGAGAAAAATGTCAATACAGCCTGAAGATTATCCAAATGTCACCTGAATTAATATAATCTACTTTCCTTACAATACTCGAGTGCACTAGACAAAACTTTGTTTCTGGTATTGTTGTATGCTGCCCCTGAATATCTGAAAGAGAGAATAATTTCTTCTCTCCCACCTCAAAAATGTTCTTGAGCACTAGTGGTAACTGGACCAAGATGTTCCTACATACACTGGAAAAGATCTGAGATACTGAACAGAATTTAATTGGTCTTTCTAAAGCACCATTTTTGAAATGCAGAAGGCCATGCCCTCAAAGTCAATTGGTTTTTTGGAAAACTAAAAAGCCATTATCATCAAGCCACTGAAAAATAATTTCATTCAGGTTTGCTCATTAGCATTAAGAAAATTCCTTCATTTGTGTCTAAACTTCCATGGCATCTATTTCTTTTCCATCTATTTCGAATGTAATGCAAATAAGGGCTTTGAGGAATAGTGAGTGACTGGCCTTACTTCTTTAAGTTACTACTTTAAGTTACTTCTGGTCTTAAATCACTGAGTTCCTCCTGCTGTAATTGAGTATGTGTCTCAACCACGCAGGCCATACTAATGTGTGAATTGGTGAATGTAGGGATGTTGCTAACACAACACACAGTAAAGTAGGGGACTTACAGTAGGTTGGAAAGGATGTCTTGACACTAAATGAAGAGGAAGAAAATTAGTTGCAGTATGTGTTGGGATAGTACGGATAAATCTGAAGAAAAAGAGGAGAATAACTAGTTGTTTGTCCAAGGATGAGTCTGATCCCTGGGGAGTATTGTATGCATAAGCAATGAACTTGAAATTTGTGAAGAAATAAAATATGGGCAGTTAAACATTCCCTTTCTTGTCTCAGCTGCACTTCTAGATGGAGATGTTTTCCAGTAACTATTTAATCAAGAGAAACTCTTGTTTCCGCTTGTCTTTTCCACTACCTTTGGACTCCCTGTACCCTTCTGTACTTCAGAACTTCAATGTCTTTTCTGTTCTGAGAATGACTTGGTTTTCCTACACATTTTGCCTCCCTTCTGTCTTCTTCCTTGATGCATCTGAATTCTGATTTCCATACGTGACTGAAAAAGGGCATTAATCACCCTTTCTGTCAGTAACATCCCTGCCCATTACACAGGTTATACAGCGAAGTTTGTGGCACAAAACTTGTGCTGATCATTGAACATATGAATGATGGAACAATGTTTTGTTATGTGAACCAAGAAAAGGATTCCATATATAAGTTTTTATCCAAGATCAGATCTTTGACAAAAAACAGTGAGGTGCAGCTCCATGTTGAAAGCTCTCTTTGGTGTGTGGCTGATACATTTACAGGACTGCCATCCAAAGGTTATCATTCAAGGAAGACCTGTTCCAAGTAGTTTTTATATGTGTAGCCTTGTGGAGCTGACATTACCCAAGAAATGGCTTTATCAAGCAGCAAAGAGACTTAGTCTGCTGCAGTATCAGATGTAAGGACATTTCAAGGAGATCAATCTATACTTTATTAAACTGAAAGAAAATTTCCTTGCCAGAATACAAAATATATCTGACTGTCTTTACTTTTAACTCACATTTTTTTAACTAAGTCCTATGTTGTAAACAAGGTTGACAGGCAGCTTTTTTCAAGCTGCAAAAGTTAGTACTATAAATATGATCATGAAAAATACAGCTCACTATATTGTATGGATAAACTCTGAATAGGTGTTTTTTTTTTTAATTTCTTTGTGATACAAAGTTAAATAAGACAAGATCTAGCCATGGTGTGAATCTAAGTTAGACAGGGACTAAGCAGCTATGAAGCTATGCTATGGGTGACCTGGTACTAGGAGGGCACGTTGTATCAGCTGTGGTCATGGAGGCAAAAGAGGGAGGGGTTTAGTTTCCAAATAGTGCCTGCCAAATTTGTGTCTGGCTGAGGAATAAGGGTTAGATCTCCTGAGAAACATCACTTGGCAATGATGTCAAGGATTCTTTTGTGCACAGGCATAAAATAAAGGTATAAAATGCATGTCTAAAGCCACATGAATGGTTTGCAAAATGCAATTTTGCAAACAAATACAAAATGTTTGCTCATGTAATACACAAAGCAGTTGGCTTGACTAAAAATACAACTGTTTTCCTTAAAAACAATCAGTGATGGGTGGAAAATCCTTGACTCATCCTACAAGAGCGTTTGAGATGCCAACCCATCCCATTCTGCCATTCTGAATACAAAGTGAGACTATCAGAGTGTCAATCCTCCCACAAAATCAGACTGATGTCTCTCTTGTATCATGGAGATTTGTATGCCCTGAGGAACCAGCTCAAAGCACAAGAGCCCGAGGGCCATCCACGTGGCCTGGTCACTCCATGTTGCCTTACATACTCATACAGGCTAATATCCTAACTTCACCAGGTCGATGGGCAGTTCCCATCATTGGTGTTTCAGAAGTGGGTCCTCTGTTGGCACTTGGAGCAAATTCCCTCCTAACTGACTTGTAGCAGCTCCTTTTCTAATTGATGTGTGTTGGATAAAACTTCAGGTGCTCACCAAAACAAGGATTTGAGCTGGGATCTGCAATATCTCAGACAAGATCCCTGGAGGCTGAAGAGTTAACCAGTTGCACTAGTTGACCTTCATGAACTGACCAACCTTGTGTGGTGGCCTGGTCCCTGCAATGTGGGCTTTGGAAGCTCCTGGATGGCTCATCTAGGGAGTGAAGCTGAAATGATACCACACCCTCAATATGCTACTTTTGGGGATACATGCAGTCAGCTCTCTTTTTCTCCCCTTCTTCATTCTCCTGTCTCAAGAAAGCTTTCCCTGAGGTGAGAAGGCTTTTGTGGCTGATTGCTGGGTGCCTAGGAAGGTAGGACTGCAGGAGCAGGGCTATGGGACTATAGGTGGAGGGGCACTTGCAAATATATTTAATTGATGTTTCCTCAGTTCAAAGATTTTTTCTCATAGAAAGTGTCATGTTCAAAATTTTCTGAAAAATACCCCATCAATATCATGGTTAAATCATATTTTGGCAATAATTTGGTAACCTAATTCATTTATCAAAGTAATGCAACCTTCCTTGTGAGGCAAGGCTTAACTTTATATATAAAAACGTGTCTGTAGGCCAAGCCTTGCCTTACACTCTTCCACTTACATAAATTCATGAAGCAAACTATGTTTTCCTGTGTTTTCCCTCTCACCTCAAAATTATCCCTCAGCCATAGAAGATATATGCAAATAAAGTCTGTGAGTTCTTCTGGAAAAAATCCTGTCTCTTCTTCCCTTGTCTGGCACAATGAGAACCTGATCCCTGAACGGTGTTTTGAAGTGCTTTGTGCTCTGAGCATTTGAATACTTGAATTCTTTTTATTAGTCATAAAGAAGAGAGGCTGTGGGATACAAGTGTTGGAGCAATTTATCTCTAAAGAAGCCAAACTGGTATTCTGCAAGAGCATAGAGGTCTATGCCATGGCAAGGATGAGCCTTGTGTTCCAGTAGACTCTAATGAACAAAGGACTAATGCAAAACAAAGTCTCTTTGGAGCACTCATGCTTTTAGCAATGGTAACTACAGCTACTAGTTTTGAACTTTTTCAGGTTATAAAAGAAGGTACTATGCAAGTCTTCTGTACCTGCTTGGGGGGAAAATAAAAGCATGAAATTTGATCTCCCTTAATAATTTCTCTGACAAGAATTTAATTTCTGTACCTATTTGAGGAAGAACAAGATCTGCATTATCAACTAGAGGTTAGGACAGAGCTGAACACAAACCCATGACTATTTTTTAAAAATTATTATTATTATTTCTAGATCAAATAATTCAAGTCTTTAGAAAGCAGCTGAATTATGTGAACAATTCCTGAATCAGGCTGAAGAGAGGAGAAAAGTATCACCTTCAGTTCAAATTTCAGCTTTATCCCTGGGTACAATCTGACCAAAACAGTTCTCATACTCACTTGTATCTGTCATTTGTGTCTTCAGCTCAGCAGATCAATACTTTCATTGACAAATAAGCACAGCCACAACTCATTTACCTGTGAGGTCCTCATTGGGCCAGGAGCCAAGCTGGCAGGCCTTGCATGTGTATTCATCAGATACATATTCATTCTCTTTACAAGGAGTGCAGGTCCAACAGCAACTCACTTCTCCTTTACGGATCACCTGAAACAAAAATTGACTTTTGATTTAGCAACATAAGCATACAGTCATGCTGCCCCATTTGCTAATATCTTTTTTTTTATAGAATAGATTTTAAATTTCATTTTAAAGTGAGTTCATTTTTGTGATATATTTTCTTATGTAAAATTTGACAAGTGTTCTCAGTTCTAGCCTCATGTATGTCCCAGAAGAAAGAAATAGCCAATCCAGAGAGGTGTAAGTGGAGGTACAGAAGGACAAGATTTTTTTTCCTTTTGGAATTTGCAATACTCAAAATTTCATAGATGGCAATATACTTAACAGAAGCCAGGGTCTGATACTCAAGGCACATAATTCACTCCAGTGTAGTCCCTATAGAGAATCATGCCAACAGCATTATGTCCATACGGGTTCATTACCCAAAGGATTTTGGGTGCTTGTTTTTCAACAAATTGTGAGTGATTTGTTACAACTAAATTTTTCCACACATCAAACTGAACATGCATTTTCCAGAATAATTTAATTATTGCATTTCTAATTACCATTTAAGAGTGAGAACTCTATCCATTTTAACATCTGACCTGGTTTCTAATTTCATAATTTTCTGTCGAACATTATTGTATCCTTATGATTCAAATGCAGACTTTTCAAGTTCTTTATTTATCGTCTCTGGGCACTGAAAACATCTGTGCTTCTTGTCAATGCCTTTCTTTTGAAATAAAGCATTCTCAGTTTCTCTGCTCTTCCTGAACAATTTATAAACAAATACCCTGAATTACAGCATAAGAAGTAGGTTGACTTTTGCATCTTTTGCAATGATGAATTTAGAAAGTGTGTTCAAACCCAAATACCTGGAATCTGACAAACCTATCAGGAAACTGATACACCAATAATTTCTTACCCACCACTACCACAGAAGGATTATGTATCCTTCTCTAGGAATCAAGATAATTATTCCCCAATACTCAGAATCAGGTAGAATTTGGGGTTTTTTTCTTATGTTAAATTGGTTAGTCAGCAAATTATTCATATTTTTATTTTTTTATTTGTTGAACAACTCTTTGTTGTATTACTTAACTGTAAACAAATATTTTCTGTCCTCTTTAACGTAAATAATTCTCTTCAAAACAAAACTTATTTTTCTTTCCCCTTATCATCTGGGTAATCCTTTGAACCTGTACTCATTAAAATAATCATATGTCTGTACTATTTCAAATCTATAGAGTTGAGTTGAGTTTGGATTTTATCAAGTCCTTCATATGGATGTACCAAATGTTGCTGAGCTTCGGATATCATTACATTGAATGTTTCAAATTTTTTACAATAACTCAGTCACACAGAATTTTGCAAGAAAACCACCAGAGTTTGGTAACATCAAACTCTCCCCACATCTGTGAAGACCCTGAAGATAAAGACTGAGGTAAACTTTGATATGTATAATCAATAATCTAATGAGGAGCAAACAGAACACTGGACTTCAATGTATCTAAGTGTGTGGTGACTTGGCTTCATAGCAAACATTCCTCTTCTGAGAATCTTTGAGAGCATGGGCAGAAGGTGGAAGGAGCCTGTGTTAATGAAGAGCACAAGATACTTCCCATCACCAGTGTTGTGCCAACAGACCATAAATGAACTCTAAGCTATGCAGTTCTGAAAATATTAGCTGTTTGTCCATCTCTATCGTCCCCATATGGGACTTTGTAGCTGGAGCAGGCTAAGAACAGACCCCTGTATAGTCACCATGGGAATAATTCATTCCACCCACCTTTATATGTCTGCAGAAGGTATGTTCTCATCTGAACCAGCTGTCCTATATGGGTGTCTTTTACCATCAATGAAGAAAAAAAAGTGTTTCTACACCAAGCTTGGTCTTAACTGTTTTCAAAGCCTACATGAAAATGAGATGACTTCTCACCTGTAATCACATACTGTTTTCATTGATTTTAAGAAAAATTCAGAAAACTGGTATAACTCCATATGCCTACCATGAATACAAATATATTTGGTCTGATGAAATTCACTTACTGACTCTGCCAAAGACCAGTTAGTGAATAAAACATGGTAACAGTGCCCTGAAACTCTGTGAAGCTCACACTGAAGAGATCCATTCTGTATTGCAAAGTATGATCAGCTTCCCACAAGTCCCTCTCTAGAGCTGCTTCCCAGTTTTCAGTCATGCCATTCTAACGCACGAGAAAAGTGATCCAGCTTCCAGTGAGACTTGTCTCAAAATACAGCTGCTCTTTTTATGGTTGTCCATGCCCATCCCCTCATTCCACAGGCTTTTATATAAATGACTGCAAGGTAAGCTAAGGACTTGCAGTATTTTAACTATTCTGCAGTTAGTGTCATGGGATGCTGAAAGATGATAGTGTATAATTAATATAAGACAGGTTCATCTACCCTCCTTACTTCCTGCAGGATAGAAAGGGAGGAAGGAAAAATCAAAAACCTGGGAAAAAAAAGAAGCAGTAAAACAGGTATGATTAACAAAAAATGTTACCTACATTTCCTGAAGTTGAAAGTAGTGGTAGTTGTTGATGTTCTCTGATGATACCACAGATTTAAGGTCTGAGTAAGAGTATTCCAGTCTAGATGACTACATCTAGTACTGAAATAGTAGCAATTATTATTTATAATTTACCTTATATTGTACTGACAAGTCCTAGTCAGGGATTTGCACTCCACTGAATCAGATGCTATAAAAATATGCAGCAAAAAGCCCCCAAACAATACCTGTTTGAAAGCATTTGGAATATAAGTAAAAAAACCCTAAACAAACAGAAAAAAAACCAACAAACCCAAACAAGCAAAAGCACCAGCTCGGCAGTTCATAGGTATAGCAGTACTGTGACAGGACTAAGAACTAAATATGTAAGTCTGTACATTTTAGTTAAGGTGTGGGGTACTGTCTAGATGTAAGAGTCAAGAAAAACTTACTTTCAAATTTCAAGCTTATTCATACTACAAGACTGAAGCACATGAAGAAAGTATTTACCTTTATCTGGCCTTTTTCACAGGGTTCACTGCACACAGATCTGATGATATTACTTTTCTCTGACCAGATTTCATCGTCATCCATTTTCAGTTCACCATTGTCCCAGCTGCCAACATTGATATAATCAAAGTAGTCCTTCCCCATTTGTTTAAAATTCATTATTTCATATCTTTGGAAACATAAAAAAGAGACATAGCTATGTTATGGAGAACACTGCAAAATGCTTCAAATTAAAGAAACACCATACAGCCAAAAGTCAAGCTTGTTGAAATAAAGAAGAAAAAAATCAAAGCATTATGCTTGCCCTTGAGTATCTCGCAATTATTTCTGTGGTAAAATCTTGCTTTTTCCTAGTATTTTATCTTGTGGTGTTTGGAGTCTTAATTTGTTTGCTTTTGTTTTGATGTTTTTGCTTTTGGGTTTTTGTTTGGCTTGTTTGTTTTGGTTTTGCTTTTCTAACACCATAAAAATTTCTCTGAACTGTCTGGGGTTAAGTGACTGTGCTTCTGAGAATGATTATTTGTTTAAGGAAAACAATTAAATGAGTCAAACAGAATTCATTCTGTGCAACACTCAGTGCTGAAGCCAATTGCATGAAGAACCCCTCTATAGCAGATGCTGAGTAATCAAAGCCTATAATAATAACACTATGTACTCCTCACTTTCTTCAGGTGCTTATTACCCTCTTGAGAGAAGAAGATAGGTGAAGTCTGAAGGACCCAGGTCTGTGGGGTCAAAGGAAACTTTTTGTGCCATAAAACTGCAAGAAGCAATTTGGTGTAGCATCCAGAGAAGAATCAGGCATCACTCTTCAGGCACAAAGTCTTTTCAGGAACCTGGAATCTTTTTTTTTTTTTTTTTCCTTTTTCTTCTTCAACATTGCAGCAGCAAATGGTGGTCTCTTCCATCCATACAATCATTTTTATATAATTCCTCAGTGATCAGAACATATTCAATTCCCTGTACAGTATGGTGTGAAAGAGAAAGAGCATTCATGACTCAGTCCTAGGCTGCTTTTGGGTCAAAGATAGAGCTGATCAGAGTTTTCAGTTACATGTTCTTTTTCCTCCTACTTTCTGTTCAGCTCCCACAGAGTGTTGAAGAAAGTCTGTGGAGCAGTGCAGGACTCACTACCATCCTTCTGCTGAACACCAGCCCACCTTTCTGCCTTGCAGGCCTGTTCTTTTAGCATTTTCTTTTAAAATAGCCTTGGAAAATTGGGCATCTCCTGAAGCAATGATGTCATGCTTTTCTTTGGCTCCTCTTTAGTGGATTATGCATTAATCTGTCTAAACAATATGAAATTCAGTGATGGAAAACAAGCAAATTATATAGAAAATTAACAGAGTCATGGCTTCAGAAAAGCTGCCTGGTTCATAAACAAGGAGATGCCTTTTTCCTGTCAGCAGGCAACAAATTAGTCCCAAAGGCAAAGCATATAGACAGTGTTGGATTAAGAGTGGTATTGTCAGAGTGTAATTTGTGAATCCAATGTAAAGATAAGTGAAAGAACCAGCTCATTAAATGAAACAATCTCTTAAGTAAGATACTGTGCTGGTATTGGTCGTGGTAGAGTTAATATTCTTCACAGTAGCTGGTCTAGAGCTGTGTTTTGGATTTGTACTGAAAGGAGTTTCCAATGAAGAGATGCTTTTGCTATTGCTGAGCAGTGCTTACACAGAGCCAAGGCCTTTTGGTACCATCACATTGGCAAGGGGGCTGAGAGTGCATGGGAAGTTGAGAGGAGACAAAACTGGGACAGCTGACCCCAAGTGATCCAAGGAATATTCCATAGCATACAACATTATGCTCTGTATGTAAGTAAGGGAAAGAAGGAGGAAGGAGGCAATGTTTGGAATTATGGCATTTGTCTCCCCAAATCACCATTACACATAATGGGACCTTGCAGTCCGGGAGATGGCTGAACGTGGCCTACCCACAGGAAGAAATGAAAAAATTTCTTGGTTTGTTTTGCTTACATGCGTGGCTTTTGTTTTTCTCATTAAACGTGCTTTATCTTAACTCACAAGATTTCTAAATTTTGCTCTTTCAGTTCTCTCTCTGACTCTGCTTGTGGTGGACTGAGCAAGCAGCTGCATGGTACTTGGTTACTGCCTGAGGTTAAACCATGACAGGTACCCAACTATCTTTCTTAAGTTTTGGAGAAACACTTCTAAAACTGGCAAGAAGTAGTCATACTCTATCTAATATCCATATTTTCCCCATGCTGACGTTAAAAAATTCACAGTAAAACTATTCTATAATATTTTTGATTGATGGATCTCAAGGTGCTTTGGATCAAGAGAAAGAGTCTAAGTGTCACTGTGGGGAAAGTACAGTATGTCAGGAATTCAGTGCCAAAATCCCACACAGGTCAGGATTAGGACTGCAAGTAACTTCTGAAAGAAAATGAAAGTGGAGCCTGACTGAACAAACAATTGACAATTACACATATTATATGGTTCTTGAGTATTTCCAAAAGAAGAAGAAATGAACAATGACAGAGGCAGAATGAAAAATTTATGATATTTTTGGATTTTGAAACACCCGGTGCAAAAAAGGAAATGTCCACAGCTTTGAGAAGCTGGAGATGTGAATGCCAGACTGACACAAACTAATTGAATGCAGATAACAAAAGCACAAAACCAAAGAAACAGGCTTTTGTTCATGGTTATAAACGAAGGGTTTTTCTGAGATTCACAGGCACAATAACACTCTGTCCAAGAATTGAACAGACTAACCAAAAAGTTAGCCCAGAAGCCACTACGGAGTCATTATTCAACATTGTCAGGACGTTTCAACACTCCTATGAGTATAGCTTTGCTAAAGCTGTCAATTCAGAGTTTCATGGACAGAAGAATGAAAGTACTGCCAGTGCTTAACAGGCCACAGAACCTAAACCAATGATCCCTCCAATATTAGTTTCATACATCCCAAGGGGAATATTAGAAAGGAATCTAGAAAAAGTAGATATATTCTTGTCTCAATAACTCATGTCTCTCTTCTCTGTGGAGAACAGCATTGATTGTCAAATAGAAATAGCCAGATTCACTAAGTCCATGGTTATAGTGGAGCTTCATGAGTCACTGTTTCCCTGGAGTTTCCTTGAGATAACACAGGGACAGTTTGTCACTTTAGGATAGGAGAGACCAGATGGTGCAATAGCACATTTCCAGCAGTGTCCTAATCACAGCGCAAAATATTTGTTTCAAAACAGAAGTGCCATGAAGTTGCTGAGAATTCATATTCTTCTGGTAGCACAGTCTAAATATCAGCATCTTGTTTTTCTTGCCTTTTCAAATTCTTCTTTAGAGTTTCCATAGTATTTACAGATAGTTGCTATCTTCCTGAGAAATCATGGCTGTTCCTTCCATACTCAGTTTTTTCATGTCTTCTGTCTCATGTTAAACAAGCCCTACACTAGACTGTCTGTCTGCTTAAAACTCAACATACACATAAAGGACTTTGGAATAGGGACAGGATTCAAAGCATCTTGTGGGATTAATCATCTGTTGTATAATATCAAAACCCTTTTGCTATACATCAAAATCCTGAACTATCTAGGTCAGAAAAGCTTTTTTATGTTCTCATTTCCTGCTTAACACCACCACCACAGTACAGCTGTGAGGATTTAAATTCCTGTTTTACAAAGTAAAGATGCAGTTATCAATGCAAGTGAACAGGGCAGATGAATTGTTCCAGTATGACTGCACCATCTCCCAGCTCTTGCAACTATTGTTTGACAGTGCTTAAAAGACTATACACTACTCAAAATCTGGATGTTAGAGATGGAGATTCCTAGAAAATCTTCTTAATCATGAAATAGTAAATTTTGACAAAAAGTTGTCCGACTTAAGCACATAGGCTGGATTTAATGATGTGACTGTTGTTGAAGAGGAGGTAAGAAGAACTATGATTCAAAAGAGGACAAACTCTGGATCCACTTTGTAAACATACACAGTCCATTAATCTGAGTAGACACAAATATCACACAAATCCAGGGAAGCTGGAATTTCTTAAAGTTGGGCTATCCTGAGGTGCACATGGTGACCCCATCAACATGGTGTCTCCATGCTCTTCAGTGAAACACTTATGCCCTGGTACTGAGCAAATGACTGCACATGATACAATTCCTTCATCATCTTTTTTAGAATTGAGTTTAAAAATATCCAAGATATTCAACTAAATTCCTTGCAACAAATGGTGTTAAATCCTTATTTTTAAGAATGCCAACATGAGGGAAAGGTAAAGCAAAAGACCTCTTTGAGATATTCATATATTGTCATTGATGTTTTCATGTCACATATCATTTATTTGTGACAGGTCACGTATCACTGAGCATCATTAAAACCAAAGAGGAATCCATTCAGAGAAGTCTCAGACAAGTCTTTTAAAAAGAATTTGATCAGAAAAATTCAGAGTTAACACATTTCTTCAAAATTGAGCTATTAGTAAAAATAGAAATGTTTAGCAGCAGAGAGCCTTGCTCATTCTGAAACAGCTCTGAAAATAAATTTCCATCTGAAATTTTCCTAGATTTCTGCCAGTTTGTGCCTGAGTTCTCCTAGTAGCTCACAGCGCACTTCCTTACATTCTGAGTCTGAAGAGTTTGAAAATTTGTGTCTCCAGAGACAGATACAGACTGCTTCGTAGGTGGCTGTCCTGCTTGCTTGTGGGGAGAATTCTGACTTTGCAGGTTTTCAAGTAAGATGAGGAAAAAAGTTCTGTTCTGAAATTGCAGAAATTTTTGGAAATGTTAAAATATTCTGATCAATGAATTTACCTTTTCCTACTCATCTCTACTAGGAACAAAATACTTTCCATTCACGTTAGAGGGAGAAGAAAAAATTTGAGTGTACAGGATAGACAATTTTCCCTCTAGTCATCTCTTTATATGGTGCCAATGCAAAGATGTTTAAAAACTTCCCAATAATGTAAGGAGACAAGGGAACATGACAGATTCTGCACCTGGGCTGGGACAACCCCCGACGTTTGTACATTGGGGAAGGAGATTCCAGAAAGCAGTACCATGGAAAGGGACCTGGGGGTCCTGGTCAATGGCAAGTTGAATGTGAGTCAGCAGTGCCCTGGCAGCCAGGAGGGCCAACCCTGTCCTGGGGGGCATCAGGCAAAGCTTCACCAAACAATCAAGGGAGGGGATTGTCCCACTCTGCTCTGCAGTGGAGTGGCCTTACCTTGAATATTGTGGGCAATTTTGGGGACCTCAATATAAGAGATATTGAGCCATTAGAGAGTGTCCAAAGGAGGTCAATGAAGATGGTGATGGGCCTTGAGGGGAAGCCATATGAGGAGCAGCTGAGGTCACTTGGTCTGTTCAGCCTGGAGAGAGGAGGCTGAGTTACAACTTCCTTGTTAGGGGAAGAGGAGGGACAGGCAGTGATCTCTTCTCTGTGGTGACCAGTGATAGGACCTGAGGGAACGGCCTGAAGTTGTGTCAGGGGAGGTTTAGGCTGGATATTAGAAAAAAATTCTTCCCCCAGAGGGTTGGTTGGGCACTGGAACAGGCTCCCCAGGGAAGTCATCATAGCACCAAGTCTGAGAGTTCAAGAAGCATTTGGATGATTCTCTCAGGCACATGGTGTGCCTCCTGGGGATGGTCCTGTGCAGGGCTAAGAGTTGGGCTTGATGATCCTTGTGGATCCCTTCCAACTCAGTATATTCTATAATTCTGTGATTCTGTAAAGCAAACTGGAGCAAAAGCAGGGAACATGTCAGGAATCTACCCATTGAAATATAGGGAATAAATTCACTTTGAAGAGTATTACACTCTCTGTTCATCTTCTGAGAATTCAGTAAGCAGAAACCCAGAAAAATCCTCACCTCATCACCCTTTTTAATGTGCCTTTATACTGAATACATTCCATAGAAAAGCTTGTCATATACTATATAGATGTATGTATACACATATATGCATGTTACCAGCAAAATAAACTTTGTTTATATTCAATTTAGCTTAGCGCAGTATGAATGAATGGCTTAGTGTGTTATGCAAGTGGAAAGGCTTTATTTGAAAGATATAGAAACAGATTTTTTGTAATTCTGATGAAAAGAAAATACCAGGCAAATCAATATGGTATTTCTGGTATTTTTTGTTCTTTTTTAATAAAAGAAGTATGTCTGCTATGATTGTTTATCACTCAATCAAACACATACATTTAAACACCCAAATAGAGAGAAATATACTGTGGTGGCCATCATGGTCTACAAACATAAAGGTAAAGGTATCATGGTTTTGGTTTGAGTAATAGTACCTTTAAGTGGTACAGATGAAAGTGCAAACTCATGGAGAAAGTTTTTATGCCTGAGAGTCCACATCTTTAACTTTAAACACCATAAAAATTGTACATAAAAGGAAAAATACTATGTTAGAAAAACATGCAGGAAAAGTCAAGAAATGTGAAACGAAGTATGGGAATTTAGTTTTGATGTCAAGCCTGCATGTATCTGCTAAGTACAGTTCACATCTCTGGTATGAAACAGTTTGACAGATGTCAACATTACCTTCCTGGTGAGTCACCATTCTCATCAAACAAAATCATGTCCCCAGAGACCCCAGTAAAGTTAGTCTTCATGAGGGATTCCAGGAGTTTCCGACCATCTATGGGCTTCATGGCATCACAGAGGCCCACGAAGCCTGGGCACAGCGACAGCTGCATGTTGTGGAGCCCGTACGCCATCGAGTATATAGCATTGATTACAAAGCCCATCTTGGAGTCCTGAACATGCTGTGTCCTCAGAGTCATCTGGCCTGCCAGGGAACAAGTAGGGGGTTAGTGCATAGAGCTGGAATACAGTCAGCTCTTCAGACATCTGTTGGTGGGTTGATTATTAATAGCAGAAAACTGTTTTAAAGTGCCTTCAACAGCCCATAACAGATGCTTTTGCTTGTACACACACTGACTATGTTAAAATAAAAACAAAGAAATGAAGAGGTTCCCCTTAAATATCTTATTATCCAGCTGATGCCTTTTGCTATGCACCATACCTCACATATGCTGTTTTTCGACTGCTGCTCTTTCCTGTGTCTTTTTAAAGCATGCATCATAGACATTATAATATAGTGTTTTGGGGAATCCAGAAGCTTCTCCCCACCTGCAGAAATCTCTCCAAAACATCAGAAATATTAGTTTTGGTGTAAATGCTAACATGAGGTCTAGAGACCTTATAGAAAATGTCTAAAACCTGTAGGAAAACAGTGATCTCTGTTGCCCAGAGAAGTTTTCACTGCCCCATCCTTGGCAGTGTACAAGGCCAGGTTGGATGGGGCTTTGAGCAACTTGATCTAGTGGAAGGTGTCCATACCCAGGGTATGGGGATTGGAACTAGATGATTTTTAAGGTCCATTCCAACTCAAAATATACTATGATTCCATGAAAACACTTCTGTTTCAGCAACATGGAACCGATCTTGTGCAAACAGACTGACCTAGACACCACTCTTGTACTGTACCAAAAGTTCCTGCCCTAATAACCTTCCTACTTTTACATTTCTTGTTCCTGTTTCTTTATGAAATGAGGATAATGATACAACACAGGTCTCTGAAGAGTCTGATGATGTGGGTTATGCAATGAATCTGTTTAGCCAGCATTGGTGAGTCTTACTTTGTTCAACTTCTAAAACATAATGTTTGCATTTCTATTCTCTATTTATGCTGCTGTGAAATGCACAATAAAAATTCACTTAGCAGCATCCTGAAGGCCTTTATTTTTTATAATCCACTATTATATAATTTTCTCTGCTAGCAGCAGCAGACCAGCTAAGGAACAGCAGGCTGAAGGTTTTCTGCCTCATATGTCATCAGTGAGGCTGCCAAGCTGCACTCTGGCCACCAGATCTTTATACTGGCAAAATGAGAAGAGTCAGACTTAAAACAACTGCATCAGTAGTGGTAGGAATTTATCAGACACCTAGAAAGATTTGGATCTGGAGAGAGGACAAAGAGCTCCAGTAGAACATTTTCTGTTTTATCACCCAAGCGGCAACACCTAGGAGCTGTGGAGTTTTCCTTGTGTATGAAACCTGAAGTAAAGGGAATACAAATAACCTATTCATTCCATGAGAGTCTACCTCGCATTGAGGCACTGGTGAGTGGCAGGGGTGTCACTTACACCTGCCCATCTGAGCTGCAGAGGTAGCACAATCTGAGAAGTATTTTAGGGCATGAGAAGACTGATGCAGAGACATTTTTTTTTTTCTTGAAAGAAATGAAGACTAATATATGACTCTGAGGGTGGCACTCATCATTAACAATACCCATCCAGAAGACAAGAACCCAGTCTGGTGTCCAGGTACCTTTTGCAGACAAGAGTAAGAACCTCCTTCTGGTGATTGATCCCATCATAAAATAGGTACACCTACAGACAAGCTCGCATTTTCAGTGGTGAACAAGAACATCACCACACAGTTCTGATAACTACAATATATTGGAGTACTGAAAACATGAGGAAAGGCAGCAAAATACATAATTTGAACAAAAAACAGAGTGTAGAGGTCAGCAAGTGAATGAGAGGACTGAGAGATTCCATTTTCCCCTCTGTTTCGTACAGAAGCTGGCACTACCAGTTCCAGTCAGCCTCATGAGCAGTGATTAACATTTTGGAAGGAGAAGCAATATGAGCTTGAAGTATCTGTAATGGAAAAAAAAATGGTAGAAACACACACTGCTTCTCATTCATTCTGTTCTACCAAGGTATTGCTATTTTCTAATTAAAAATAATAGGCATAAAAACTGCAACAGTGGAGTACACGTAAAACCCATATTAATTGAAATTAAGTGGAAAATTGTACAAGTGTATTACACTGCAGTACACAAAACTCAGTTTAACCAATTATTCATCCTCAAAATTAAGAGCTCACACACCATGAAGTTAATTATAGTCACCATTAGAAAGAATCAGATTAGCATTGGCAATAATATTTATCATAAAACGATATTTCAGCTGCTTTGTTGCATATGATTGCTTAAAAATCTAATGACTTAATTCTTACAGAAACACTGTCCCCTGGGCTTTGTGCTTCAATTTTATGGAATTATTATTCTGATTTTCTTTAAACACTGAACCTCATTCAGTTCACCTGATGATTTGTAATGAGGCTGCTTAGCTCCTCCCAGAAGCTGCTGGAAATTGTCAACGGGTTTGTGAGAGAATTAGCTGTTGTGACAATTTTAATATCCTTCCTGCAGGTGGAGAAAACATTAACCTGAGATATTACTTGTGTCACTTGGCTATACAGGGGCAAATCCAACCTGCTAAGGTCAGTTTACAGTACTGAAAGACTCTGTAGTTAAGGGGACATCTCAAAAACTGAGACAAAAGATTTTTTTTCTCTTTAATATACTGTAATATGGCCTTAAAAAATACCAGTATTAAAAAACCCCACCAAATTCAAGGCTGAAAGTGATTTTCAAGCAATTTTACAAATTACTTTGAAATGTCAGACCTGAAACGCTTAAATAATGCTTATTTACCTCAGTGGTCCTAGAAGCATTTTTAAGGGAAGACTGAATGCGCAAGCTAAAAGGTGAAAAGGAAAAAAAAATCTATTTTAAATCTGTCTGCAACAAGTATGATTTAGGGAGACTTAAACCCATGGCTCACTCAAGAGTTAGTGCATATTTTTCTTGTGGGAACTCTAACACTTATTGTTACCCTTATACCTCATCAGTGAGCACTGTCTTCAATAAAGAACCTTTCCTGACACAAAGTCATCCATGACCCAGAGAGGTGGCATGGATCAATTTAATGGTGATTGCTCCACTGATGTTCAATAGAATTGTCTTAAGCAAGAATAATGAAATAATCCAATGGAAACTGAGGAGTGCCTACAGAATTACTGGGCAGAGAATAAGTATCCACAGACTGTAACCTATATGCCTTTTTACAATATCCATAATAGAACTGTTTTCTGTTAGAGTAGACACAAAACAAAAGAAAACAAAACCAAAAACCATATCTGCTAAAGATCTGTTTTTCTCTGTTTCTATATGAGAAAAAACAATGAATCAGGACACTGTGGGCTGGAAAATCCAGAGTGGTGCCATTCAATGTTGGTGTGTAGGGAGAAGCAGGACATACTCACATTAATATTTTAGTGCAGGTCAGGTGTGTGTTTTCAAAACCAATTTCCAACTCATTCTCTCTCACTGTGATTTGGGTTGGGTTGGGTGTCTCAGTCTCAGAGCAATATATCAATTTCTTTTAAAGGCACACTGAACCAGATGAAGTGCCCCAGGAAAGCAGAGATAAAGTGCCCTAGGAAAGCACCTAATGCACCACAGCTGCAAATGGGTGTTCAAAGCCTGGGACCACTCTACAGTCAATTTAGAGTAAAACTCCCCATAGCTGTGAATCTTTCTTGGCCCATAGTTTGCAACTACACTCAGCATTGCTCTCAGAGAGCTGCAGAAGGCAGGAGCTTGAGGTACAGAGATGATGGTGTCTGTGGGCCAGGTACAAAGCTACATTTCATAGGTCTCCAGTGGATTCGTACTGTAATTTTGACAGCTTAAGTGTCTATTCTGTGGTAGGCATATGCAGTTTTTCCAGGACATAGCTCATTTTTCAACAAACATTGTTTGGAATATATCAACCCATTTATGAATCTCTGCTGAGGTTGGTGTTATGTCCAAATGATTATAGAAAATAATCTGCACTGCAGTACCTCAGAACCAATAAACATTAACACTGTGTCATAATAATTACTGCAGAAATAAAGAATTCTGCCTTCTGTAATTAAGATGTACAAGGCAATGGAAGAACTCAGGGTGAATAAAATCTTACCTAATGAGGAAAGTGGGACAGTACTTGGAAACATAAATGATCAAACATTGTGGAATTCTCTGAGAAATGAATGGCTGGAGAACGTGCACAGATACCTCAATTGTGTTATGTTTATTCCTTTATCTTTCCTGTCCAAGAAATTTTGGTAAGTAAATATGGGCTTATCCTATTATTTTCCAAGCTGTGAGATCGTGTGGTAGTTCCAGATTTGAATTCACATAGCCACTTCTGTCTACAAAATATTACATAGACATATGCTGTCCCTTTTTTGGCAAATTACATAACCCATCTGTCCTTCAATTTCCCATCTCATAATATTTCCTTTTTACTAGTTTTTATTTGCCATCTTTCTTCAGACTAAATATTCCTTGGGAAGAGGACTATTTCTGACTGCCTTCCTCTTTTTCTCTGCATAATACATTGTGCTTGTTATTGGCTGGAGTTTTTAGGTATATCTCTGAAATGACAGTAAGATTATTCTGGATTTCATGGGAAATTTAAGTATGCAAATATTTATTCTATAGATAATTTAGGAATCTATATATTCAGGACTCAGGTGAACGTTTGCAATATGGTTAAATGCATAAAATATCAGCCTATGAATATGCCGCCATTGGAACAGATGGTTAATACCTATGCCTTTTCCTGATTAAATATATTTTGTCTGTGTCTGTATTTGTCTGAATGTTCCACATTTTATTATATGAATGTGACTATACCAAAGGTAAAGAACAGTCTGAGAATGTTACGAACTTAGAGCATTGTAACCTGCAATTTTTCTGCCCACTCTGCTGGGAGTGACTCACTTTAGGAGACTACAGCAGAATCCCAGCAGTGGATAAATGTGGACTGTTCAGGCCAGCACATACTGTGCTACTCAGCAACACCCTATGGAGCAAGGCTTGGGGCCATGTGAAGGCAAGCTCAGGTGTGTGCACACCACAGCTGTGGAGCCTGAGATGAGACACCCTGCTGGCATGAACCTGGGAGTTCTTATGGGCAGGGATGGCTCTGAAAGTAGCCTTGATGATTAGAGCAACCTTCCAGTACCTAAAGGGGGCTACACAAGAGCTGTTGAGGGACTTTTCACAAGGGCATGTAGTAATAGGACAAAAGGGAATGGTTTTAAACTGAAAGAGGGCAGGTTTAAATTAGATATTAGGAAAATTTCTTTAGTATGAGATTGCTGAGACAGTGGCACAGGTTGCCCAGAGAAGCTGTGGATGCCCCACCACTGAAAGTGTTTAAGGCCAGGTTGGATGGGGATTTGAGCAACCTGGTCTGGTAGAAAATGTCCCTGGCTGTGGCAGGGGCACATGAACTACATGATCTTTACAGTCCCTTCCAACCCAAACCATGATATTCTGTGATTCTATTGTATGATTAGCTGTGTGGAAATGGCCCAGCACTGAACTCCTCATCCAAATTTGTTCTTTTCTGTTGTCACATCTCCAAAGCACAAATACGTAGATGATGAAAAAGGAACATGTTCTTTCACCAGGAAAATTACTCTATCTAGCAGTGGTTCATTTCTTGGATCTATTTAGAAACAATTAGTATACTTATGGGCAGTGATCCAAGAAAGGATTTAGGGATGCTGGTAGTTCCTGTGCACAATGAGCCAGCTCTGGACTGCTTCCATGCTCCAGAGCTGCTCCAGCAGCCCCCAGTACTGCTGGTTCCATCTACCAGTGGGACTAATAAAATAACTATCCCAAGACTGACTCAGTCCCTCTAAATATGGAAAATCAAACCAAACCCGTATCTTGCAGAAAATTCTGAAATTTTTCTATTGTTTCCAGTACTTAGCATGTAAATAAACATTCTTCAACAAATTTCATTATTTTATAAATTTTTGATGCAAAACCTGTCATTACTCTTTTTTTTTTTTCTTTTTCCCTATTTTTTACCCTCAAGGAAGCTGAGACACAATTCTTTTCTGCTTGCCAGCTGGTGATATTAAAAAGCCTCATCAAGCAAGGATGTTAAAGAGTATGAAATTACCATGGTTCAATATGCCTTTTCTGCTTTTTAACTTTTTCAAAGATGAGAATGCTTTGCTTTTCAAAGAGTGGAAAAAGGGTAAAAGAACAAAAATTCTCTACATTCCAGGCAGTCCACCAACTGCTTTTATTTCATTCCCTGATGAGAAACAGGAGAACAAAATATGAGAAAATATGTGGGAGAATATTTTTTTCAAAACGCAGAGCAGTTTGTTTGCTTTGCAATGAATTTGACATCGAAATGAAGGGAAATTGGTAGTGGTTTTTATTATTATTATTTTAAAATTTCACAGTGATCAAAAGGTTATTTATGACAAAATCCTAAGAGGTTTTACAATGGAAACAACAGGTATAATCTACAGTCTCCAACTTTTTCATGTTTCCCCTTGACTATATCACAACTTATGTTCTATGAAGCTTCCATATATGTCATTAAAAACTTCAGTGATTCTTTCTGCTAATTTGTTTTGAAAGATGAGAGGCTGACAGAAATGGGTTCTAGTTTTGCTAGCATTCACATTCTACTCACAGGACTTGACGTTCAAATCCACCAGACAATGTATTTTCATATTTTTTCCTTTGCCTTAGTGAACATAGTTAAAATCAGGACAACAGGCTAGCAACAAAGACATGGAGTGCATGGAATCTTATGTAATAAAGGAGGGGTTGTACATATGAACAAATGTAAAGCATATGTTCACATCTACTTAAGTTATCACTGTTTAAAGATACAGTAAAAGACTTATTTTGGAAAATAATTTTCAAAAACCTGTTATGAGAACTTTCTATTAAAGCAATGTGAAACAACAAAGTAACTTTCAGTTCTATGTTATTTGAAAGGTTCCACATGTACTTTTATACTAAAAAATCAAATGCAATAGTTTATGTATTTATTTTTCTTAATTTATTACAGGCTCTTGGGTGAAAAAAGGAGATATTTTCTGCTCTGTGGGAAATTTCTTGTAATTTAAATGACCTTTTCCATTCAAAAGAAATACAAAACCTCAAGACTGGATTTTATCTTTTCTGAAAAAAAATTCCAAGAAAAAACCTGAAGAGCTGGCAGCACTGGGAAATGTCATTTTGATGCTAAGGGAAAATGAATAACTTAACACTGAAACAATGTGAAGGTAAATTAAAAACTTGAAACAAAACACTTCAGTGTTACTGAAATAAGGAAAAAAACACCTCATTGCTTTTCTTTCAAAGTGTGTGTCACTGAATCAACACGCTGTTATGGAACATTTTTCAAATTTGACAAACCAATATGTTCCAGTGCAATCCACTTGCCCAGTGCTTTAGACCAGTTTTTTCACTCTTTGCAACTGAAAGTCATTGCCAGCATTATTGCATTTTATATGCTGATTAGTACTAAAACATTGAGAATGACTGAGACCAAATTCAGTGTCCTAAAATGCAGAGGAGTTTCAAATCTTTTTTTTCCTGAGTACTTAGTTGACTTAGATGTTTTACATCTATTTAAGCCTACATGACCAAGACAGGCTCAGAGCTCTCACAAGTCTGACTAGATGTTGACCTTCATCCCTGTATGCCTACCAAACAATGCAAGGCTGGCTTCTGTTGTAAAGTTCAACAAAATCAGAAAAAAAAAGTAACAGTGACAGTTAGTCCCAGGAGAAGGTAAGTAAATAGATATCTATTTCTCCACACCATTTTCTCAAGCATGAGTATCAAACTGAATAGCATACAGGATTTATTCAGGAGAATTAAAATGTTTTTAAATTCACTGTTTAAAAAACGAGAATTAATTTAGACTTTTTTTTTTTTCATTTGCAATCTAAAAATAAAGATGTAGGAATGCTGACTGGGCAATATGGTGTTTAATATGACAACTTCCTTGAAATACAGAAAATGCCCTTCTGACAGCACTTGTCTTTTGTTGGCTGAGTTCTGATTAAAACAATTGTGGCATTTGAGCTTACATTCAATCATCAGATTACTAGCGTGTTGCTGTGTGAAGACTAGACAGTCGTGTTTTGTTCCTTAGTTCTATCTGCAAAACCAAAAGGGCTATTTGTTAAACCAAATTTCTGTTCAGCTGAAACTCTGGAATTTACTATGTGTCTTTTTTACCTCATTAAAAGTATTTGGTGCTGGATGAGTCAGCAAACAAGTAGATATTTTTTGCGTTTTAATTTTATGTGCCCTTCTGTACCTTGAGCTCTAAAACTTTTCTCATAGTTATCCCAAATTTCCCTAATCTCCCTCTCTGCAAATAAAAGAAATTCATTCTAGATCCTCATTTAAATTGCTCAGAGATATTGGTCATCCTTTTTCTATGTCAATTTTTGCACTCTCAGGAAAAGTACTTTTATCTCAGAGAGTCTGCATGGTTAAACCGTGAATGGAATTTGGGATTTCTGCATCCTGCTAAGACTCATTCAGAATGCTGCCCTGTTCATAACTATGAGTACTATTCTTCTTCCCTCCTTGCTCCCAACCATGTCACACATAAGCTGCTTTCCTCACTTTCAGTGCCCTCTGTTCTGTCTGTGGCTGATCTTTGTGAGGACCCAGACTCCATAATTTTGGTTTGCTTTCTACCTTGCTGTTTTGAACGACAGTATTTAATGTCAGGAACCTGCTGTAGATACCTGCACAAGGGATCTGTCACCTCATCTCCATTGTTTCTATTGTTCCTTTACAATACTAAGCAACTGGCTTAGCCTTTTACAACCTGAAGATGGTCACTAAGTGGAGTTACTCATCTAGATCAGGTGGCACCCCTATTTATGAACTTTACTGAATTGTGGTATTAGGTAATAAAAAATTAGCTGACTGGTGCCAGAGGTGCAACCAAATTGAAACCTTGTAAAATCTCTCTTATCTGGAGGCCATGATATGTCACCTTTCAAATATGTGTTTTAAATTTGTTCTGACTCTTGTTGTTCAGAGGTGGCTGGTAGCAGTTCTCCTGTGGCATGGAACTGATTGCACTGAAAATCAGGTCAGATAAGTCTGCAAACTTCTCACTTTCTGGAGTGCTCCAGCTGGGCAGAAAATCAATGTACTTAGCAACAACAGCAGTGACAACCATTTGGATTAAGCAAGTATGTTCAAATCTGCAAATGAAAAGTGAGCTGGATGCTGAAATTTTCATCTCAGTGTGAACTAAGTGTATGTGAAGGGATGGAAACTTTTTAATGTTTGATAGAAATTAATGGAGAAAAAGTTATTTTGGATTGTTTTTTAGAATCTCTTTGGCAGATTTCATTTTATTGTTTTATATTTTATATGCTTTTATTTTATATTTTTTATTACTTTGTATTTTATTATACATATCTTACCAAATCATGTCTTCTCTTCATAATAATACCTGCCAGGCACTGTCTATGAATAGTTTATGTAAAATAGTGAAAAAACCCTAACAAGTCACTGGGGATGGTTTCATTGATTGATGACTTCATGTATTTTCTATCACAGAGATAAACTTAGCCTCATATTCTACTAGTCAAGCATCATCAAAGCAAATAAAGAGATTTAAAGAACTAAATTCATAGCTGGTGTACAGGTGAAGTCAGCTATTACTCAGATTTCAGCCATATTTTCCTGTGCTTATTTTCTTGCTTTTTAAATATGTTTTTTTTTTCTGTTAACTATTCTTTATGTTTTCATGACACAACCAGATAAAAGAGAATAATTCATTTTTTTCCACTAACATAATGGTCATTGCTTTTCATATAGACTCCTTCATTTAATAATGGCCTGATCTATTAACATCAATCAGCTTTATCTTTTTATAATCAGGTTGAAAAGTAAGGAATTGCTTGATTTTTGGTGCAAAAAAAATAGGTTTTGAATTCTCTCCAACGTTTCTCAATAACATTTATCTCTTTCATTGTAATCCTGAGAAACAACTTTAGCTTGATTTTTTTAGTAGGCTTTTTTTTTTT